>OZ012736.1:288023216-288623216 GCA_963859935.3 Lathyrus sativus | reverse complement strand
AGTTTTTACGTAGAGCGTTCAGGCTCTGGTCAGTTTCATTGGGTATCCAAACTCCGGTTATTACGTTGAGCGTTCAGGCTCCAGTGAGTTTCATTGAGTATCCAGATTTCGGTTATTACGTTGGGCGTTCAGGCTCCGGTCAGTTTCGTTAGGTATCCAGACTCCGGTTATTACGTTGAGCGTTCAGGCTCCGGTCAGTTTTGTTAGGTATCCAGAATCCGGTTATTACGTTGAGCGTTCAGGCTCCTGTCAGTTTTGTTGGGTATCCAGACTCCGGTTATTACGTTGATCATTCAGGCTCCGGTCATTTTCGTTGGGCATCCAGACTTCGGTTATTACGTTGAGCGTTTAGGCTCCAGTCAGTTTCGTGGGGTATCCAGACTCCGGCTATTATGTTGAGCGTTCAGGCTCTAGTCAGTTTTGTTTGGTATCCAGACTCCGGTTATTACGTTGAACGTACAGGCTCCGGTCAGTTTCGTTAGGTATCCAGTCTCCGGTTATTACGTTGAGCGTTCAGGCTCCGGTCAGTTTCGTTGGGTATCCAGACTCCGGTTTTTACGTTGAGCGTTCAAGCTCCGGTCAGTTTCATTGGGTATCCAAACTCCGGTTATTACGCTGAGCGTTGAGGCTCCGGTCAGTTTCGTTTGGTATCCAGACTCCGGTTATTACGCTGAGCGTTCAGGCTCCGGTCAGTTTCGTTGGGTATCCAAACTCCGGTTATTACGTTGAGCATTCAGGCTCCGATCAGTTTCGTGGGGTATCCAGACTCCGGCTATTATGTTGAGCGTTCAGGCTCCAGTCAGTTTCGTTTGGTATCCAGACTCCGGTTATTACGTTGAGCGTTCAGGCTCCCGTCAGTTTCGTTAGGTATCCAGACTCCGGTTATTACGTTGAGCGTTCAGGCTCCGGTCAGTTTCGTTGGGTATCCAGACTCCGGTTTTTACGTTGAGCGTTCAAGATCTAGTCAATTTCGTTGGGTATCCAGACTCTGGTTTTTACGTTGAGCGTTCAGGCTCCGGTTAGTTTCGTTGGGCATCCAGACTCCGGTTATTACGTTGAGCGTTCAGGTTCCGGTCAGTTTCGTTGGGTATCCAGACCCCGGTTTTTACGTTGAGCGTTCAGGATCTAGTCAATTTCGGTGGCTATCCAGACTCTGGTTTTTACGTTGAGCGTTCAGGCTACGGTCAGTTTCATTGGGTATCCAAACTCCGGTTATTACGTTAAGCGTTCAGGCTCCAGTGAGTTTCATTGAGTATCCAGATTCCGGTTATTACGTTGAGCGTTCAGGCTCCGGTCAGTTTCGTTAGGTATCCAGACTCCGGTTATTACGTTGAGCGTTCAGGCTCCGGTCAGTTTCGTTAGGTATCCAGACTCCGGTTATTACGTTGAGCGTTCAGGCTCCGGTCAGTTTCGTTGGGTATCCAGACCCCGGTTTTTACGTTGAGCGTTCAGGATCTAGTCAATTTCGTTGGGTATCCAGACTCTGGTTTTTACGTTGAGCGTTCAGGCTCCGGTCAGTTTCATTGGGTATCCAAACTCCGGTTATTACGTTGAGCGTTCAGGCTCCAATGAGTTTCATTGAGTATCCAGATTCCGGTTATTACGTTGAGCGTTCAGGCTCCGGTCAGTTTCGTTAGGTATCCAGACGCCGGTTATTACGTTGAGCGTTCAGGCTCCGGTCAGTTTTGTTAGGTATCCAAAATCCGGTTATTACGTTGAGCGTTTAGGCTCCTGTCAGTTTTGTTGGGTATCCAGACTCCGGTTATTACGTTGATCATTCAGGCTCCGGTCATTTTCGTTGGGCATCCAGACTCCGGTTATTACGTTGAGCGTTCAGGCTCCAGTCAGTTTCGTGGGGTATCCAGACTCCGGCTATTATGTTAAGCGTTCAGGCTCCAGTCAGTTTTATTTGGTATCCAGACTCCGGTTATTACGTTAAGCGTTCAGGCTCCGGTCAGTTTCGTTAGGTATCCAGACTCCGGTTATTACGTTGAGTGTTTAGGCTCCGGTCAGTTTCGTTGGGTATCCAGACTCCGGTTTTTACGTTGAGCGTTCAGGCTACGGTCAGTTTCATTGGGTATCCAAACTCCGGTTATTACGTTGAGCGTTCAGGCTCCAGTGAGTTTCATTGAGTATCCAGATTCTGGTTATTACGTTGAGCGTTCAGGCTCTGGTCAGTTTCGTTAGGTATCCACACTCCGGTTATTACGTTGAGCGTTCAGGCTCCGGTCAGTTTCGTTAGGTATCCAGACTCCGGTTATTACATTGAGCGTTCAGGATCTAGTCAATTTCGTTGGGTATCCAGACACCGGTTTTTACGTTGAGCGTTCAGGCTCCGGTCAGTTTCATTGGGTATCCAAACTCCGGTTATTACGCTGAGTGTTGAGGCTCCGGTCAGTTTCGTTTGGTATCCAGACTCCGGTTATTACGCTGAGCGTTCAGGCTCCGGTCAGTTTCGTTGGGTATCCAGACTCCGGTTATTACGTTGAGTGTTCAGGCTCCGGTTAGTTTTGTAACGCCCCGATTCTAAATTCCCATTAATTGTTGAGTCTTTTAATTTATTTAATTGATGTTTGTTTTAAATTGAGAAATTATATATTGCTATGTGGTGTTTGCTTATTTTATCTATTTTTACCGATTCGGAGAGTTTTCGGGGAATTAGAGTAAAAACGGCATTTTAGACATTTAGCAATTTAGTGTGAGAATTGATTGGTAAGTGTTGGAAAGAATTTGAGAGGAAAGAAATAGAGATAGAAATAGAATAAGAGAGGAAAAGAAAGAAAGATAGTAACATAAGAAGAAAAACAAGAGAAAGAAAAGAGGAGAAGAGAAAGAGAAGAGAAAGTAGAGAGGAAAACCTAGAATCATCAAGGGATCATCACCAAAGCTTGCAATCGATCGGTAAGGGTGTGAAACTCCATCATCTCTTTAATGTGTATGATTGTATGTGTATGTGTTTGGATTTTGTAGAGTTTCTACTCTTTTTCCCACTTAGGTTAGAAGTTGGTTTTGTGAGTAGAATGAGGTTTTAATCGGTTAGAACTCGGATTAGACGATGTAGTTTAGTCGGGTGATGGTAGGGTTGTGCCATTGAGACTGGTTTGGATTTAATCGGTTGATTTTGTGGAGTTTGGGCTCTTGAGACAGCCATGGAAGTTCTGTCTTCGTAGGCTCGCCAGGCGAATGGCAGCGAAGCTTCGCCAGGCGAAGCCCAGCGAGCTGCAGCGAAGCAAGTCAGAAGCAACACCCTGTATTCGCTGGCAAGTTCGCCAGGCGAGGTTAGTTGGAAAAGGTTTGCCAGGCGAGTGTGTAGCGAGCCTCAGCGAGTAATTCCAGAATTACTCCCAGTGGACTTCGCTAGGAAGTTCGCCAGGCGAAGGCCAGCGAGCATTCGCTGCGTGGCTTCGCCAGGCGAAGGTTGGCGAACCTGACAGTGTTATTTGTTTTGCTGTTTGTTCATAGCATGATTTTTGGCCGATTCAATTATGATTAATGCCTATATGAATGATTGATGTGTGAACTGTTTTGACATGTCGTGTTGTGGGTGGCCGAAAGGCGTGAATCCTAGATCGTAGAGCCAATGTTGAATCTTGAACGTTTGATAATCTTGTGTATTTGCTTGAATTGAATAGAAACGCATTGATAGGCTGATATGTGTGTAAACCATGTGTGAAATGGTGCATAATGTGAATGCATGATAGATATATGCGATGTATGTGATAAATGCAATGAGTATGTTTGTGAACATAGTATGCATTCTGTGTTGATCAATCCCTTGGAGGATTAGCATTGTGTAGCATCTTAGTATGCATTTTTGTGTTGAATGATCCCTCGGAGGATTTGCAGAACCTCGCATGATACGATGGTTACATTAGATTCCTTGGAGAATCGATTGCATTGTGTGATTCCTCGGAGAATCGGTCATAACATGTAATCCCTTGGAGGATTGACTAGAGTATTTGATTCCGTGGAGAATCTGCTGAGTATTTGATTCCGTGGAGAATCTGCTGAATATTCGATTTCGTGGAGAATCTGATGAATATTTGATTCCGTGGAGAATCTGCTGAATACTTGATTCCGTGGAGAATCTGCTGAATACTCGATTCCTTAGAGAATCTGTTGAAATGAGTCGGTACCGCATTTGCATCTGCATAGAGTCGTGTGTCGGTCTCTATGAGTTGCATGAGTCATCTGTGCATGATGCATTAGTTGAATGAATATAACTGTGTATGTTATATATGATTGTTGGGAGAAACATATAGTAAATTTTCATGTGTATGTGTAGAGACATGATTAATTGTATATGCTTAATGTGGTGAGAACATAATTTGAGTATAACTTGTACAAATATGAGTATATGTACATATACAATTTTATGCATTAACTGTTATGAATTGTTTCTCACCCTTCTGCTGTTTTATAATGCTCTATGAGGCATTGCAGAGTAGGAAGCTGGAGGTTCTTTTTGTGAAGCGATGTCTTCATTCTTTTTGGTCAATGGCTCTAATATGTAACATCTGGGTAGTTAGGAAGCCTTTGACTCTTTTGGAGTTTCATTTGTTTTGATTCCTTGTGATACATCTGTGTATGTATCCGCTGTGGATATGGTTGTAAAGCATGAATTGATTGAATGGTTGTATATACTTTTATGAATGTGATCGATTATATATTTGGATGTTTCCGCTTTTATTCTAAATATTGAGATGTGGGTTACCCATTGTTGCATATCTATTTTGAGCAGGTATCGTATGTGTTTAATTTCATGATAATGTGATGCGCCTCTTATATACCATGTTTTAATTAAACTCTGATGAAATAAATTTTCTAAGTGCCTAATTGATTAAATGTATTAATTTGGGGATATAGAAAGGGGGTGTTACATTAAGTGGTATCAGAGCCAGTGTTGAGTCAGTCGTGTCTGTCTTGTTGTTGTGTTGGTTGAACGGTTGTTTAACCTTGTTGTTATTTTTGGGAATCCTCAGAATATGGTAGGTCGTAATGACAATGCTATGGCAGCGGCGTTATAGGCTATGGCCAGAGCTGTGCAGGGTGCACCTAACGTGAATGCGAATGATGAGTTCAGGAAGAACCAACCACCGGTGTTCAAAGGGAGATTTGATCCGGATGGTGCTCAGATATGGTTAAAGGAAATTGAGAGGATCTTTAGGGTGATGGATTGTGCTGAAGGGAACAAGGTGAGACTAGGGACTCACATGCTGAGAGAAGAGGCTGATGACTGGTGGGTCAGCGTGAGCTAAGTTCTTGAGGTCGACGATGAGGAGATTACGTGGGATTTATTTCGTACTGAGTTTCTAAGGAAGTATTATCCCGAAAGTGTTAAAGGGAAGAGAGAAATGGAATTTCTGGAGTTGAAACAAGGTAATATGTCGGTGGTGGACTACACCGCTAAGTTTACTGAGTTAGTGAAGTTTCACCCTCACTATGATGCGGTTACGGCGGAATTTTCCAAATGTATCAAGTATGAGAATGGCTTGCGTCCTGAGATAAAGCAAGCGGTGGGTTATCAAAGAATACGAAGATTTTCGGATTTGACCGAGTGCTGTAGGATTTATGAAGAAGACAGTAGAGCTCGTTCTACTCATTATAAGGGTTTGAGCGAGAGGAGAGGGAAGCAGCAAGTACGAAGCGGACCTTATGTGACGCCTGCTGATAAGGGCAAACATAAGGGAAACTTTGATAGGAGACCCGGAGGAGGTTCCGGTGCGATCAAATGTTTTAAGTGTGGCGTGATGGGCCACAAGTCTTATGATTGTGGAAAGTTCAAAGCGAAGTGTTCCAACTGTGGGCTCCTTGGTCATGATGCAGCAGAGTGTAGAAAGAATGCTGTGAAGTGTTTTAATTGTGGTGAGGTGGGTCACATTAGCCCGAATTGTACCAAACCGAAGCAAGCTCAGGCGGGCGGAAAAGTTTTCGCATTAGCAGGTTCAGACGCTACTAATGCGGCGGATCGTTTGATTAAAGGTACATGCTTTATTAATGATATTCCTTTAGTTGCTATTATTGATACTGGAGCAACTCACTCGTTCATTTCTCTTGCGTGTGCTAAGCGGTTGGATTTGTGTATGGTTTCTTTGAGTAGTGGTATGGTTATTGGAACTCCCGCTTCGGGGTCGGTAACTACTTCTTTGGTGTGTGCAAGTTGTCCTTTGACCATGTATGGTAAGGACTTCGTTATGGATTTAGTGTGTTTGCCGTTGGAAGGTTTGGACGTAATCTTGGGTATGAACTGGTTGCAATTTAATAGAGTTCATCTGGATTGCTATCACAAGTTAGTAAGGTTTCCTTCTTTGGAAGATGGTGAAAACGAGAGTTTTCTTTCCACTAAAGAGTTGAAGAAACTTTTAGCGGACGAAGCTCAGTTGTTTGGTTTGTTTGCATCGTTGTCGGTGGAGAGCAAAGTTGAGCTCGACGTGTTTCCTGTGGTTTGTGAATTTCCTGATGTGTTTCCGGAAGATGTTGCGGATGTGCCGCCAAAGAGAGAGGTTGAATTTTCTATTGATCTAGTTCCGGGTACTAGACCGATTTCGATGGCCCTGTATCGGATATCGGCATCGGAGTTGGTGGAATTGAAGAAGCAGTTGAATGATTTGTTGGATAAGAGATTTGTAAGACCGAGTGTTTCTCCTTGGGGTGCGCCGGTATTGTTGGTAAAGAAGAAGGATGGTAGTATGCGATTGTGTATTGATTATCGGCAGTTGAATAAGGTGACAATTAAGAACAAGTATCCGCTTCCAAGAATCGATGATTTGATGGATCAATTAGTTGGAGCCCGTGTTTTTAGTAAGATTGATTTGAGATCCGATTATCACCAGATTCGGGTTAAGGAAGAAGATATTTCGAAGACGGCTTTTAGAACACGATATGGTCACTATGAGTATACGGTGATGCCATTCGGAGTTTCTAATACGCCGGGTGTTTTCATGGAATATATGAACCGTATCTTCCACGAGCAGTTGGATCGTTTTGTGGTAGTGTTTATCGATGACATTTTGATTTATTCTAAGTCTCGAGAGGAACACGAAGAACATTTAAGGATTGTGTTGCAGATTTTGAAAGAGAAGAAATTGTACGCAAAATTGTCTAAGTGTGAGTTTTGGTTGTCGGAGGTGATTTTTCTTGGGCATATTATTTCCGGCAATGGTATTAGTGTGGATCCATCCAAGATCGATGCGGTAATGCAATGGGAGACTCCAAGATCAGTTACGGAAATTCGAAGCTTTTTGGGCTTGGCCGGTTACTACCGGAGGTTTATCGAAGGATTTTCAAAGTTAGCACTTCCGTTAACGCAGTTGACTTGTAAAGGAAAGGCTTTTATTTGGGATGTTAATTGTGAAGAGAGTTTCATGGAATTAAAGAGAAGGTTAACGACAGCGCCGGTTTTGATTTTGCCGAATCCTACGGAACCTTTTGTGGTTTATTGCGATGCTTCTTTGTTAGGATTGGGTGGTGTATTGATGCAAGATGGGAAGGTCGTGGCGTATGCTTCTAGACAGTTGAGAGTACATGAAAAGAATTATCCTACTCATGATTTGGAGTTAGCGGCCGTAGTGTTCGTTTTGAAAATTTGGAGGCACTATCTTTATGGTGCAAGATTTGAAGTTTTTAGCGATCACAAGAGTTTGAAGTATTTGTTTGATCAAAAAGAATTGAATATGAGGCAAAGGAGATGGCTAGAACTTTTGAAGGACTATGATTTTGGTTTAAATTATCATCCGGGTAAGGCGAATGTGGTAGCCGATGCCTTAAGTCGGAAGTCGTTGCACGTGTCTACCTTGATGGTTAGAGAGTGGGAACTCTTGGAGAACTTTAGAGATTTGAGTTTGGTTTGTGAGTTAACACCGAGTAGTGTGAAGCTGGGTATGTTGCATGTCACGAATGATTTCCTTGCTACGGTGTGTGAAAAGCAAAAGTTGGATTTGAAATTTGTGGATTTGATGACGAATGGAAATGAAGATTTCAAAGTTGATGAATTAGGAGTTTTGAGGTTTCGAGGTCGTATTTGTATTCCCGATGATGCGGATTTGAAAAATATGATATTGGAAGAGGGACATCGGAGTAACTTGAGTATTCATCCGGGAGCGAATAAGATGTATCAGGATTTGAAGAAGATCTTTTGGTGGTCTGGATTGAAAAGCGATGTTGCTCGTTTTGTGTACTCGTGTTTGACTTGCCAGAAGTCTAAGGTGGAGCATCAGAAGCCTAGTGGATTGATGCAACCGTTGGATATTCCGGAATGGAAATGGGATAGTATATCGATGGATTTTGTTACGGGATTGTCGAATACGCAAAGAGGACATAATGCTATTTGGGTGATTGTTGATAGGCTTACTAAATCGGCTCACTTTATTCCGATTGATATTACTTATTCTTTGGAAAGGTTGGCCGAGATTTATGTTGGCACTATTGTGAAGCTTCATGGAGTTCCTAAGAGTATTGTGTCGGATGGAGATCCTAGATTTACTTCAAGATTTTAGGAGAGTTTGCAAGGTGCCTTGGGTTCTAAGTTGAGATTGAGTTCGGCATATCATCCGCAAACAGATGGTCAAACCGAGAGGACGATTCAATCGTTAGAAGATTTGTTGCGTGCTTGTGTGCTTGAACAAGGTGGTGTGTGGGACGGTTATTTAGCGTTGATTGAGTTCACCTATAACAACAGTTTCCATTCGAGTATTGGTATGGCGCCATTTAAGGCTTTATATGGTCGGAGATGTCGAACACCTCTGTGTTGGCATGAGACAGGTGAAAAGTCGGTAGTTGGTCCGGAAATGGTACAGCAAACGACGGAAAAGGTGAAATTTATTCGGGAAAAGATGAGAGCTTCTCAGAGTAGACAGAAAAGTTATCATATTAAAAGGAGAAAGGATCTCGAGTTTCAAGAGGGCGACCATGTGTTTTTGAGAGTTACACCGGTTACGGGTGTGGGTCGTGCTTTGAAGTCGAGAAAGTTGACTTCTCGTTTTATTGGTCCGTATCAGATTGTCGCACGAGTTGGTGTTGTGACTTATCGTGTGGCGTTACCTCCGAACCTTTCGAATTTGCATGATGTATTCCATGTCTCGCAACTTCGGAAGTATGTTCCGGATCTGTCACATGTTATCCCAATGGATGAAGTTGAAGTAAGAGATAACCTTACAGTTGAAGTTTTACCGGTTAGTATTTTGGACCGTGAAGTTAAGGAACTAAGAGGCAAGGATATTGCGCTTGTGAAAGTGTCCTGGGGAGGTGCCGCGGAAGGCAACATGACTTGGGAATTGGAGAGCAAGATGCGAGAATCGCATCCAGAGTTGTTTGAATCAGGTGATATTTTCGAGGACGAAAATTTCTAAAGTGGGGGAGAGTTGTAACGCCCCGATTCTGAATTCCCATTAATTGTTGAGTCTTTTAATTTATTTAATTGATGTATGTTTTAAATTGAGAAATTATATATTGCTATGTGGTGTTTGCTTATTTTATCTACTTTTACCGATTCGGAGAGTTTTCGGGGAATTAGAGTAAAAAGGGCATTTTAGACATTTAGCAATTTAGTGTGAGAATTGATTGGTAAGTGTTGGAAAGAATTTGAGAGGAAAGAAATAGAGATAGAAATAGAATAAGAGAGGAAAAGAAAGAAAGATAGTAACATAAGAAGAAAAACAAGAGAAAGAAAAGAGGAGAAGAGAAAGAGAAGAGAAAGTAGAGAGGAAAACCTAGAATCATCAAGGGATCATCACCAAAGCTTGCAATCAATCGGTAAGGGTGTGAAACTCCATCATCTCTTTAATGTGTATGATTGTATGTGTAT
This sequence comes from Lathyrus sativus, assembly GCA_963859935.3. Taxonomy (NCBI): domain Eukaryota; kingdom Viridiplantae; phylum Streptophyta; class Magnoliopsida; order Fabales; family Fabaceae; genus Lathyrus; species Lathyrus sativus. Next base: position 288,613,414 of record OZ012736.1, on the reverse strand, counting down.
GTGTTTGGATTTTGTAGAGTTTCTACTCTTTTTCCCACTTAGGTTAGAAGTTGGTTTTGTGAGTAGAATGAGGTTTTAATCGATTAGAACTCGGATTAGACGATGTAGTTTAGTCGGGTGATGGTAGGGTTGTGCCACTGAGACTGGTTTGAATTTAATCGGTTGATTTTGTGGAGTTTGGGCTCTTGAGACAGCCATGGAAGTTCTGTCTTCGCAGGCTCGCCAGGCGAATGGCAGCGAAGCTTCGCCAGGCGAAGCCCAGCGAGCTGCAGCGAAGCAAGTCAGAAGCAACACCCTGTATTCGCTGGCAAGTTCGCCAGGCGAGGTTAGTTGGCGAAGGTTTGCCAGGCGAGTGTGTAGCGAGCCTCAGCGAGTAATTCCAGAATTACTCCCAGTGGACTTCGTTGGGAAGTTCGCCAGGAGAAGGCCAGCGAGCATTCGCTGCGTGGCTTCGCCAGGCGAAGGTTGGCGAACCTGACAGTGTTATTTGTTTTGCTGTTTGTTCATAGCATGATTTTTGGCCGATTCAATTATGATTAATGCCTATATGAATGATTGATGTGTGAACTATTTTGACATGTCGTGCTGTGGGTGGCCGAAAGGCGTGAATCCTATATCGTAGAGCCAATGGTGAATCTTGAACGTTTGATAATCTTGTGTATTTGCTTGAATTGAATAGAAATGCATTGATAGGCTGATATGTGTGTAAACCATGTGTGAAATGGTGCATAATGTGAATGCATGATAGATATATGCGATGTATGTGATAAATGCAATGAGTATATTTGTGAACATAGTATGCATTCTGTGTTGATCAATCCCTCGGAGGATTAGCATTGTGTAACATCTTAGTATGCATTTTTGTGTTGAATGATCCCTCGGAGGATTTGCAGAACCTCGCATGATACGATGGTTACATTAGATTCCTTGGAGAATCGATTGCATTGTGTGATTCCTCGGAGAATCGGTCATAACATGTAATCCCTTGGAGGATTGACTAGAGTATTTGATTCCGTGGAGAATCTGCTGAGTATTTGATTCCATGGAGAATCTGCTGAATATTCGATTCCGTGGAGAATCTGATGAATATTTGATTCCGTGGAGAATCTGCTGAATACTTGATTCCGTGGAGAATCTGCTGAATACTTGATTCCTTAGAGAATCTGTTGAAATGAGTCGGTACCGCATTTGCATCTGCATAGAGTCGTGTGTCGGTCTCTATGAGTTGCATGAGTCATCTGTGCATGATGCATTAGTTGAATGAATATAACTGTGTATGTTATATATGATTGTTGGGAGAAACATATAGTAAATTTTCATGTGTATGTGTAGAGACATGATTAATTGTATATGCTTAATGTGGTGAGAACATAATTTTAGTATAACTTGTACAAATATGAGTATATGTACATATACAATTTTATGCATTAACTGTTATGATATTGTTTCTCACCCTTCTGCTGTTTTATAATGCTCTATGAGGCATTGCAGAGTAGGAAGCTGGAGGTTCTTTTTGTGAAGCGATGTCTTCATTCTTTTTGGTCAATGGCTCTGATATGTAACATCTGGGTAGTTAGGAAGCCTTTGACTCTTTTGGAGTTACATTTGTTTTGATTCCTTGTGATACATCTGTGTATGTATCCGCTGTGGATATGGTTGTAAAGCATGAATTGATTGAATGGTTGTATATACTTTTATGAATGTGATCGATTATATATTTGGATGTTTCCGCTTTTATTCTAAATATTGAGATGTGGGTTACCCATTGTTGCATATCTATTTTGAGCAGGTATCGTATGTGTTTAATTTCATGATAATGTGATGCGCCTCTTATATACCATGCTTTAATTAAACTCTGATGAAATAAATTTTCTAAGTGCCTAATTGATTAAATGTATTAATTTGGGGGTATAGAAAGGGGGTGTTACAAGTTTCGTTGGGTATCCAGACTCTGGTTATTACGTTGAGCGTTCAGGCTCCAGTCAGTTTTGTTGGTTATCCAGACTCCGGTTATTACGTTGAGCGTTCAGGCTCCGGTCAGTTTCGTTGGGTATCCAGACTCCGGTTATTACGTTGATTGTTCAGGATCAGGTCAGTTTCGTCGAGTATCCAGACTCCAGTTATTACATTGAGCCTTCAAGCTCTGATCATTTTTGTTGGGTATCCAGACTCCGGTTTTTACGTTGAGCGTTTAGTCTCTGGTCAGTTTTGTTGGGTATCCAGACTCCGGTTATTACGTTGAGCGTTCAGGCTCCGGTCAGTTTCATTGGGTATCCAGACTCCGGTTATTACGTTGAGCGTTCAGGCTCCGGTCAGTTTCGTTGGGTATCCAGACTCCGGTTATTACGTTTAGCGTTCAGGCCACGGTCACTTTCGTTGGGTATCCAGACTCCGGTTATTACGTAGAGCGTTCAGGCTCCGGTCATTTTCGTTGAGTATCCAGACTCTAGTTATTACGTTGAGCATTCAGGCTCTGGTCATTTTTGTTGAGTATCCAAACTCCGGTTATTATGTTGAGCGTTCAGGCTCTGATCATTTTCGTTGAGTATCCAGACTGCGGTTATTATATTGAGCGTTCAGGCTCTGGTCATTTTCGTTGAGTATCCAGACTCCGGTTATTACGTTGAACATTCAGGCTCCAGATAGTTTCGTGGGGTATCCAGACTCCGGTTATTGCGTTGATCGTTCAGGCTCAGGTTACTTTCGTTTAGTATCCAGACTCCGGTTATTACGTTGAGCGTTCAGGCTCCGGTCAGTTTCATTGAGTATCCAGATTCCAGTTATTACGTTGAGCATTCAAACTCCGGTCAGTTTCGTTTGGTATCCAGACTCCGGTTATTACACTGAGCGTTCAGGCTCCGGTTAGTTTCATTGGGTATCCAAACTCCGGTTATTACGTTGAGTGTTCAGGCTCCGGTTAGTTTCGTTGGGTATCCAGACTCCGGTTATTACGTTGAACATTCAGGCTCCGATCATTTTTGTTGGATATCCAGACTCTTGTTATTACGTTGAACGTTCAGGCTCCGGTCAGTTTCGTTGGGTATCCAAACTCCGGTTATTACGTTGAGCATTCAGGCTCCAGTAAGTTTCGTTTGGTATCCAGACTCCGGTTATTACGTTAAGCGTTCAGGCTTCGGTCAGTTTCGTTGGGTATCCAGACTCCGGTTATTACGTTGAGCGTTCAGGCTCCGGTCAGTTTCATTGGGTATCCAGACTCCAGTTATTACGTTGAGCGTTCAGGCTCCGGTCAGTTTCATTGAGTATCCAGATTCCGGTTATTACGTTTAGCGTTCAGGCTCCGGTCAGTTTCATTGAGTATCCAGATTCCGGTTATTACGTTGAGCATTCAAACTCCGGTCAGTTTCGTTTGGTATCCAGACTCCGGTTATTACGCTGAGCGTTCAGGCTCCGGTTAGTTTCATTGGGTATCCAAACTCCGGTTATTACGTTGAGTGTTCAGGCTCCGGTTAGTTTCGTTGGGTATCCAGACTCCGGTTATTACGTTGAACATTCAGGCTCCGGTCATTTTTGTTGGATATCCAGACTCTTTTTATTACGTTGAACGTTCAGGCTCTGGTCAGTTTCGTTGGGTATCCAAACTCCGGTTATTACGTTGAGCATTCAGGCTCCAGTAAGTTTCGTTTGGTATCCAGACTCCGGTTATTACGTTAAGCGTTCAGGCTTCGGTCAGTTTCGTTGGGTATCCAGACTCCGGTTATTACGTTGAGCGTTCAGGCTCCGGTCAGTTTCATTGGGTATCCAGACTCCAGTTATTACGTTGAGCGTTCAGGCTCCGGTCAGTTTCGTTGGGTATCCAGACTCCGGTTATTACGTTTAGCGTTCAGGCTCCGGTCAGTTTCATTGAGTATCCAGATTCCGGTTATTACGTTGAGCATTCAAACTCCGGTCAGTTTCGTTTGGTATCCAGACTCCGGTTATTACGCTGAGCGTTCAGGCTCCGGTTAGTTTCATTGGGTATCCAAACTCCGGTTATTACGTTGAGTGTTCAGGCTCCGGTTAGTTTCGTTGGGTATCCAGACTCCGGTTATTACGTTGAACATTCAGGCTCCGGTCATTTTTGTTGGATATCCAGACTCTTGTTATTACATTGAACATTCAGGCTCCGGTCAGTTTCGTTGGGTATCCAAACTCCGGTTATTACGTTGAGCATTCAGGCTCCAGTAAGTTTCGTTTGGTATCCAGACTCCGGTTATTACGTTAAGCGTTCAGGCTTCGGTCAGTTTCGTTGGGTATCCAGACTCCGGTTATTACGTTGAGCGTTCAGGCTCCGGTCAGTTTCATTGGGTATCCAGACTCCAGTTATTACGTTGAGCGTTCAGGCTCCGGTCAGTTTCGTTGGGTATCCAGACTCCGGTTATTACGTTTAGCGTTCAGGCTCCGGTCAGTTTCATTGAGTATCCAGATTCCGGTTATTACGTTGAGCATTCAAACTCCGGTCAGTTTCGTTTGGTATCCAGACTCCGGTTATTACGCTGAGCGTTCAGGCTCCGGTTAGTTTCGTTGGGTATCCAAACTCCAGTTATTTCGTTGAGTGTTCAGGCTCCGGTTAGCTTCGTTGGGTATCCAGACTCCGGTTATTACGTTGAACGTTCAGGCTCCGGTCATTTTTGTTGGATATCCAGACTCTTGTTATTACGTTGAACGTTCAGGCTCCGGTCAGTTTCGTTGGGTATCCAAACTCCGGTTATTACGTTGAGCATTCAGGCTCCAGTCAGTTTCATTTGGTATCCAGACTCTGGTTATTACGTTAAGCGTTCAGGCTCCGGTCAGTTTTGTTGGGTATCCAGACTCTGGTTATTACGTTGAACGTTCAGGCTCCGGTCAGTTTCATTGAGTATCCAGATTCCGGTTATTACGTTGAGCATTCAAACTCCGGTCAGTTTCGTTTGGTATCCAGACTCCGGTTATTACGTTGAGCGTTCAGGCTCCGGTCAGTTTCGTTGGGTATCCAGACTCCGGTTATTACGTTGAGCGTTCAAACTCCGGTCAGTTTCGTTTGGTATCCAGACTACGGTTATTACGCTGAGCGTTCAGGCTCCGGTTAGTTTCGTTGGGTATCCAGACACCGGTTATTACGTTGAGTGTTCAGGCTCCGGTTAGTTTCGTTGGGTATCCAGACTCCGGTTATTACGTTGAACGTTCAGGCTCCGGTCATTTTTGTTGGATATCCAGACTCCGGTTATTACGTTGAACGTTCAGGCTCCGGTCAGTTTTGTTGGGTATCCAAACTCCGGTTATTACGTTGAGCATTCAGGCTCCAGTCAGTTTCATTTGGTATCCAGACTCTGGTTATTACGTTAAGCGTTCAGGCTCCGGTCAGTTTTGTTGGGTATCCAGACTCTGGTTATTACGTTGAACGTTCAGGCTCCGGTCAGTTTCATTGAGTATCCAGATTCCGGTTATTACATTGAGCATTCAAACTCCGGTCAGTTTCGTTTGGTATCCAGACTCCGGTTATTACGTTGAGCGTTCAGGCTCCGGTCAGTTTCGTTGGGTATCCAGACTCCGGTTATTACGTTGAGCGTTCAGGCTCCGGTCAGTTTCATTGGGTATCCAGACTCCAGTTATTACGTTGAGCGTTCAAGCTCCGGTCAGTTTCGTTGGGTATCCAGACTCCGGTTATTACGTTTAGCGTTCAGGCTCCGGTCATTTTTGTTGAGTATCCAAACTCCGGTTATTATGTTGAGCGTTCAGGCTCTGATCATTTTCGTTGAGTATTCAGACTGCGGTTATTATGTTGAGCGTTCAGGATCCGGTCATTTTCGTTGAGTATCCAGACTCCGGTTATTACGTTGAACGTTCAGGCTCCGGTCAGTTTCGTGGGGTATCCAGACTCCGGCTATTACGTTGATCGTTCAGGCTCAGGTTAGTTTTGTTGAGTATCCAGACTCCTGTTATTACATTAAGCATTCAAGCTCTGATCATTTTCGTTGAGTATCCAGATTGCGGTTATTACGTTGAGCGTTCAGGCTCCGATCAGTTTCGTTGGGTATCCAGACTCCGGTTTTTACGTTGAGCGTTCAGCTCTGGTCAGTTTTGTTGGGTATCCAGACTCCGGTTATTACGTTGATCATTCAGGCTCCGGTCAGTTTCATTGGGTATCCACACTCCGGTTATTATGTTGAGCGTTCAGGCTCCGGTCAGTTTCGTTGATGATCCGGACTCTGATTATTATGTTGAGCGTTCAGGCTCCAGTCAGTTTCGTTTGGTATCCAGACTCCGGTTATTACATTGAGCGTTCAGGCTCCGGTCAGTTTCGTTAGGTATCCAGACTCCGGTTATTACGTTGAGTGTTCAGGCTCCGGTTAGTTTCGTTGGGTATCCAGACCCCGGTTATTACATTGAGCGTTCAGGATCTAGTCAATTTCGTTGGGTATCCAGACTCCGGTTTTTACGTTGAGCGTTCAGGCTCCGGTCAGTTTCATTGGGTATCCAAACTCCGGTTATTACGTTGAGCGTTCAGGCTCCGGTCAGTTTCGTTTGGTATCCAGACTCCGGTTATTACGCTGAGCGTTCAGGCTCCGGTCAGTTTCGTTGGGTATCCAGACTCCGGTTATTACGTTGAGTGTTCAGGCTCCGGTTAGTTTCGTTGGGTATCCAGACTTCGGTTATTACGTTGAGCGTTCAGGCTCCGGTCAGTTTTTTTGGTTATCTAGACTCCGGTTATTACGTTGAACGTTCAGGCTCCGGTCAGTTTCGTTGGGTATCCAGACTCCGGTTATTACGTTGATTGTTCAGGCTCAGGTCAGTTTCGTTGAGTATCCAGACTCCAGTTATTACATTGAGCCTTCAAGCTCTGATCATTTTTGTTGAGTATCCAGATTGCAGTTATTACGTTGAGCGTTCAGGCTCTGGTCAGTTTCATTGGGTATCCAGACTCCGGTTATTACGATGAGCGTTCAGGCTCCGGTCAGTTTCGTTGGGTATCCAGACTCCGGTTATTACGTTTAGCGTTCAGGTTCCGGTCAGTTTCGTTGGGTATCCAGACTCCGGTTATTACGTTGAGCGTTCAGGCTCCGGTCATTTTCGTTGAGTATCCAGACTCCAGTTATTACGTTCAGCATTCAGGCTCTGGTCATTTTTGTTGAGTATCCAAACTCCGGTTATTATGTTGAGCGTTCAGGCTCTGATCATTTTCGTTGAGTATCCAGACTGCGGTTATTATTTTGAGCGGTCAGGCTCCGGTCATTTTCGTTGAGTATCCAGACTCCGGTTATTACGTTGAACGTTCAGGCTCTGGTCAGTTTTGAGGGGTATCTAGACACCGGTTATTACGTTGATCGTTCAGGCTCAGGTTAGTTTCGTTTAGTATCCAGACTCCAGTTATTACATTGAGCGTTCAAGCTCTGATCATTTTCGTTGAGTATCTAGATTGCGATTATTACGTTGAGCGTTCAGGCTCCAGTCAGTTTCGTTGGGTATCCAGACTCCGATTTTAACATTGAGCGTTCAGGCTCCAGTTAGTTTTGTTGGGTATCCAGACTCTGGTTATTACGTTGAGCGTTCAGGCTCCGGTCAGTTTCATTGGGTGTCCAGACTCCAGTTAGTACGTTGAGCGTTCAGGCTCCGGTCAGTTTCGTTGGGTATCCAGACTCCGGTTATTACGTTTAGCGTTCAGGCTCCGGTCAGTTTCATTGAGTATCCAGATTCCGGTTATTACGTTTAGCAATCAGGCTCCGGTCAGTTTCGTTAGGTATCCAGACTCCGGTTATTACGTTGAGTGTTCAGGCTCTGGTCACTTTCGTTGGGTATCCAGACCCCGGTTATTACATTGAGCGTTCAAGATCTAGTCAATTTCGTTGGGTATCCAGACTCCGGTTATTACGTTGAACGTTCAGGCTCCGGTCATTTTTGTTGGATATCCAGACTCCGGTTATTACTTTGAACGTTCAGGCTCCGGTCAGTTTCGTTGGGTATCCAAACTCCGGTAATTACGTTGAGCATTCAGGCTCCAGTCAGTTTCGTTTGGTATCCTGACTCCGGTTATTACGTTAAGCGTTCAGGCTCCAGTCAGTTTCGTTGGGTATCCAGACTCCGGTTATTACGTTAGGCTTTAAGGCTCCGGTCAGTTTTGTTGAGTATCCAGACTCCGATTTTTAAGTTGAGCATTCAGGCTCCGGTCAGTTTTTTTGGGTATCCAGACTCCGGTTATTGCGTTGAGCATTCAGGCTGCAGTTAGTTTCATTGAGTATCCAGATTCCGGTTATTACGTTGAGCATTCAAACTCCGGTCAGTTTCGTTTGGTATCCAGACTCCGGTTATTACGCTGAGCGTTCAGGCTCCGGTTAGTTTCGTTGAGTATCCAAACTCTGGTTATTACGTTGAGTGTTCAGGCTCTGGTTAGTTTCGTTGGGTATCCAGACTCCGGTTATTACGTTGAGCGTTCAGGCTCCGGTCAGTTTTGTTGGATATCCACACTCCGGTTATTACGTTAAACGTTCAGGCTCAGGTCAGTTTCGTTGAGTATCCAGACTCCAGTTATTACATTGAGCCTTCAAACTCTGATCATTTTTGTTGAGTATCCAGATTGCGGTTATTACGTTGAGCGTTCAGGCTCCGGTCAGTTTCGTTGGGTATCCAGACTCCGGTTTTTACGTTGAGCATTCAGGCTCCAGTCAGTTTTGTTGGGTATCCAGTCTCCGGTTATTACGTTGAGCATTCAGGCTCCGGTCAGTTTCATTGGGTATCCAGACTCCGGTTATTGCGTTGAGCGTTCAGGCTCCGATCAGTTTAGTTGGGTATCCAGACTCCGGTTATTATGTTGAGCGTTCAGGCTCCGATCAGTTTCGTTGGGTATCCAGACTCCGGTTATTATGTTGAGCGTTCAGGCTCCTGTCATTTTTGTTGAGTATCCATACTCCGGTTATTACGTTGAGCGTTCAGGCTCTGGTCATTTTTGTTGAGTATCCAAACTCCGGTTATTATGTTGAGCGTTCAGGCTCTGATCATTTTCGTTGAGTATCCAGACTGCGGTTATTATTTTGAGCGGTCAGGCTCCGGTCATTTTCGTTGAGTATCCAGACTCCGGTTTTTACGTTGAACGTTCAGGCTCTGGTCAGTTTTGAGGGGTATCTAGACACCGGTTATTACGTTGATCGTTCAGGCTCAGGTTAGTTTCGTTTAGTATCCAGACTCCAGTTATTACATTGAGCGTTCAAGCTCTGATCATTTTCGTTGAGTATCTAGATTGCGATTATTACGTTGAGCGTTCAGGCTCCGGTCAGTTTCGTTGGGTATCCAGACTCCGATTTTAACATTGAGCGTTCAGGCTCCAGTTAGTTTTGTTGGGTATCCAGACTCTGGTTATTACGTTGAGCGTTCAGGCTCCGGTCAGTTTCATTGGGTATCCAGACTCCAGTTAGTACGTTGAGCGTTCAGGCTCCGGTCAGTTTCGTTGGGTATCCAGACTCCGGTTATTACGTTTAGCGTTCAGGCTCCGGTCAGTTTCATTGAGTATCCAGATTCCGGTTATTACGTTTAGCAATCAGGCTCCGGTCAGTTTCGTTAGGTATCCAGACTCCGGTTATTACGTTGAGTGTTCAGGCTCTGGTCAGTTTCGTTGGGTATCCAGACCCCGGTTATTACATTGAGCGTTCAAGATCTAGTCAATTTCGTTGGGTATCCAGACTCCGGTTATTACATTGAACGTTCAGGCTCCGGTCATTTTTGTTGGATATCCAGACTCCGGTTATTACTTTGAACGTTCAGGCTCCGGTCAGTTTCGTTGGGTATCCAAACTCCGGTAATTACGTTGAGCATTCAGGCTCCAGTCAGTTTCGTTTGGTATCCTGACTCCGGTTATTACGTTAAGCGTTCAGGCTCCAGTCAGTTTCGTTGGGTATCCAGACTCCGGTTATTACGTTAGGCTTTAAGGCTCCGGTCAGTTTTGTTGAGTATCCAGACTCCGATTTTTAAGTTGAGCATTCAGGCTCCGGTCAGTTTTTTTGGGTATCCAGACTCCGGTTATTGCGTTGAGCATTCAGGCTGCAGTTAGTTTCATTGAGTATCCAGATTCCGGTTATTACGTTGAGCATTCAAACTCCGGTCAGTTTCGTTTGGTATCCAGACTCCGGTTATTACGCTGAGCGTTCAGGCTCCGGTTAGTTTCGTTGAGTATCCAAACTCTGGTTATTACGTTGAGTGTTCAGGCTCTGGTTAGTTTCGTTGGGTATCCAGACTCCGGTTATTACGTTGAGCGTTCAGGCTCCGGTCAGTTTTGTTGGATATCCACACTCCGGTTATTACGTTAAACGTTCAGGCTCAGGTCAGTTTCGTTGAGTATCCAGACTCCAGTTATTACATTGAGCCTTCAAACTCTGATCATTTTTGTTGAGTATCCAGATTGCGGTTATTACGTTGAGCGTTCAGGCTCCGGTCAGTTTCGTTGGGTATCCAGACTCCGGTTTTTACGTTGAGCATTCAGGCTACAGTCAGTTTTGTTGGGTATCCAGTCTCCGGTTATTACGTTGAGCATTCAGGCTCCGGTCAGTTTCATTGGGTATCCAGACTCCGGTTATTGCGTTGAGCGTTCAGGCTCCGATCAGTTTAGTTGGGTATCCAGACTCCGGTTATTATGTTGAGCGTTCAGGCTCCGATCAGTTTCGTTGGGTATCCAGACTCCGGTTATTATGTTGAGCGTTCAGGCTCCTGTCATTTTTGTTGAGTATCCATACTCCGGTTATTACGTTGAGCGTTCAGGCTCTGGTCATTTTTGTTGAGTATCCAAACTCCGGTTATTATGTTGAGCGTTCAGGCTCTGATCATTTTCGTTGAGTATCCAGACTGCGGTTATTATTTTGAGCGGTCAGGCTCCGGTCATTTTCGTTGAGTATCCAGACTCCGGTTATTACGTTGAACGTTCAGGCTCTGGTCAGTTTTGAGGGGTATCTAGACACCGGTTATTACGTTGATCGTTCAGGCTCAGGTTAGTTTCGTTTAGTATCCAGACTCCAGTTATTACATTGAGCGTTCAAGCTCTGATCATTTTCGTTGAGTATCTAGATTGCGATTATTACGTTGAGCGTTCAGGCTCCGGTCAGTTTCGTTGGGTATCCAGACTCCGATTTTAACATTGAGCGTTCAGGCTCCAGTTAGTTTTGTTGGGTATCCAGACTCTGGTTATTACGTTGAGCGTTCAGGCTCCGGTCAGTTTCATTGGGTATCCAGACTCCAGTTAGTACGTTGAGCGTTCAGGCTCCGGTCAGTTTCGTTGGGTATCCAGACTCCGGTTATTACGTTTAGCGTTCAGGCTCCGGTCAGTTTCATTGAGTATCCAGATTCCGGTTATTACGTTTAGCAATCAGGCTCCGGTCAGTTTCGTTAGGTATCCAGACTCCGGTTATTACGTTGAGTGTTCAGGCTCTGGTCAGTTTCGTTGGGTATCCAGACCCCGGTTATTACATTGAGCGTTCAAGATCTAGTCAATTTCGTTGGGTATCCAGACTCCGGTTATTACATTGAACGTTCAGGCTCCGGTCATTTTTGTTGGATATCCAGACTCCGGTTATTACTTTGAACGTTCAGGCTCCGGTCAGTTTCGTTGGGTATCCAAACTCCGGTAATTACGTTGAGCATTCAGGCTCCAGTCAGTTTCGTTTGGTATCCTGACTCCGGTTATTACGTTAAGCGTTCAGGCTCCAGTCAGTTTCGTTGGGTATCCAGACTCCGGTTATTACGTTAGGCTTTAAGGCTCCGGTCAGTTTTGTTGAGTATCCAGACTCCGATTTTTAAGTTGAGCATTCAGGCTCCGGTCAGTTTTTTTGGGTATCCAGACTCCGGTTATTGCGTTGAGCATTCAGGCTGCAGTTAGTTTCATTGAGTATCCAGATTCCGGTTATTACGTTGAGCATTCAAACTCCGGTCAGTTTCGTTTGGTATCCAGACTCCGGTTATTACGCTGAGCGTTCAGGCTCCGGTTAGTTTCGTTGAGTATCCAAACTCTGGTTATTACGTTGAGTGTTCAGGCTCTGGTTAGTTTCGTTGGGTATCCAGACTCCGGTTATTACGTTGAGCGTTCAGGCTCCAGTCAGTTTTGTTGGATATCCACACTCCGGTTATTACGTTAAACGTTCAGGCTCAGGTCAGTTTCGTTGAGTATCCAGACTCCAGTTATTACATTGAGCCTTCAAACTCTGATCATTTTTGTTGAGTATCCAGATTGCGGTTATTACGTTGAGCGTTCAGGCTCCGGTCAGTTTCGTTGGGTATCCAGACTCCGGTTTTTACGTTGAGCATTCAGGCTCCAGTCAGTTTTGTTGGGTATCCAGTCTCCGGTTATTACGTTGAGCATTCAGGCTCCGGTCAGTTTCATTGGGTATCCAGACTCCGGTTATTGCGTTGAGCGTTCAGGCTCCGATCAGTTTAGTTGGGTATCCAGACTCCGGTTATTATGTTGAGCGTTCAGGCTCCGATCAGTTTCGTTGGGTATCCAGACTCCGGTTATTATGTTGAGCGTTCAGGCTCCTGTCATTTTTGTTGAGTATCCATACTCTGGTTATTACGTTGAGCGTTCAGGCTCTGGTCATTTTTGTTGAGTATCCAAACTCCGGTTATTATGTTGAGCGTTCAGGCTCTGATCATTTTCGTTGAGTATCCAGACTGCGGTTATTATTTTGAGCGGTCAGGCTCCGGTCATTTTCGTTGAGTATCCAGACTCCGGTTATTACGTTGAACGTTCAGGCTCTGGTCAGTTTTGAGGGGTATCTAGACACCGGTTATTACGTTGATCGTTCAGGCTCAGGTTAGTTTCGTTTAGTATCCAGACTCCAGTTATTACATTGAGCGTTCAAGCTCTGATCATTTTCGTTGAGTATCTAGATTGCGATTATTACGTTGAGCGTTCAGGCTCCGGTCAGTTTCGTTGGGTATCCAGACTCCGATTTTAACATTGAGCGTTCAGGCTCCAGTTAGTTTTGTTGGGTATCCAGACTCTGGTTATTACGTTGAGCGTTCAGGCTCCGGTCAGTTTCATTGGGTATCCAGACTCCAGTTAGTACGTTGAGCGTTCAGGCTCCGGTCAGTTTCGTTGGGTATCCAGACTCCGGTTATTACGTTTAGCGTTCAGGCTCCGGTCAGTTTCATTGAGTATCCAGATTCCGGTTATTACGTTTAGCAATCAGGCTCCGGTCAGTTTCGTTAGGTATCCAGACTCCGGTTATTACGTTGAGTGTTCAGGCTCTGGTCAGTTTCGTTGGGTATCCAGACCCCGGTTATTACATTGAGCGTTCAAGATCTAGTCAATTTCGTTGGGTATCCAGACTCCGGTTATTACATTGAACGTTCAGGCTCCGGTCATTTTTGTTGGATATCCAGACTCCGGTTATTACTTTGAACGTTCAGGCTCCGGTCAGTTTCGTTGGGTATCCAAACTCCGGTAATTACGTTGAGCATTCAGGCTCCAGTCAGTTTCGTTTGGTATCCTGACTCCGGTTATTACGTTAAGCGTTCAGGCTCCAGTCAGTTTCGTTGGGTATCCAGACTCCGGTTATTACGTTAGGCTTTAAGGCTCCGGTCAGTTTTGTTGAGTATCCAGACTCCGATTTTTAAGTTGAGCATTCAGGCTCCGGTCAGTTTTTTTGGGTATCCAGACTCCGGTTATTGCGTTGAGCATTCAGGCTGCAGTTAGTTTCATTGAGTATCCAGATTCCGGTTATTACGTTGAGCATTCAAACTCCGGTCAGTTTCGTTTGGTATCCAGACTCCGGTTATTACGCTGAGCGTTCAGGCTCCGGTTAGTTTCGTTGAGTATCCAAACTCTGGTTATTACGTTGAGTGTTCAGGCTCTGGTTAGTTTCGTTGGGTATCCAGACTCCGGTTATTACGTTGAGCGTTCAGGCTCCAGTCAGTTTTGTTGGATATCCACACTCCGGTTATTACGTTAAACGTTCAGGCTCAGGTCAGTTTCGTTGAGTATCCAGACTCCAGTTATTACATTGAGCCTTCAAACTCTGATCATTTTTGTTGAGTATCCAGATTGCGGTTATTACGTTGAGCGTTCAGGCTCCGGTCAGTTTCGTTGGGTATCCAGACTCCGGTTTTTACGTTGAGCATTCAGGCTCCAGTCAGTTTTGTTGGGTATCCAGTCTCCGGTTATTACGTTGAGCATTCAGGCTCCGGTCAGTTTCATTGGGTATCCAGACTCCGGTTATTGCGTTGAGCGTTCAGGCTCCGATCAGTTTAGTTGGGTATCCAGACTCCGGTTATTATGTTGAGCGTTCAGGCTCCGATCAGTTTCGTTGGGTATCCAGACTCCGGTTATTATGTTGAGCGTTCAGGCTCCTGTCATTTTTGTTGAGTATCCATACTCCGGTTATTACGTTGAGCGTTCAGGCTCTGGTCATTTTTGTTGAGTATCCAGACTCCGGTTATTATGTTGAGCGTTCAGGCTCTGATCATTTTCGTTGAATATCCAGACTGCGGTTATTACGTTGAGCGTTCAGGCTCCGGTAATTTTTGTTGAGTATCCAGACTCCGGTTATTACGTTGAACGTTCAGGCTCTGGTCAGTTTTGAGGGGTATCTAGACACCGGTTATTACGTTGATCGTTCAGGCTCAGGTTAGTTTCGTTTAGTATCCAGACTCCAGTTATTACATTGAGCGTTCAAGCTCTGATCATTTTCGTTGAGTATCTAGATTGCGATTATTACGTTGAGCGTTCAGGCTCCGGTCAGTTTCGTTGGGTATCCAGACTCCGATTTTAACATTGAGCGTTCAGGCTCCAGTTAGTTTTGTTGGGTATCCAGACTCTGGTTATTACGTTGAGCGTTCAGGCTCCGGTCAGTTTCATTGGGTATCCAGACTCCAGTTAGTACGTTGAGCGTTCAGGCTCCGGTCAGTTTCGTTGGGTATCCAGACTCCGGTTATTACGTTTAGCGTTCAGGCTCCGGTCAGTTTCATTGAGTATCCAGATTCCGGTTATTACGTTTAGCAATCAGGCTCCGGTCAGTTTCGTTAGGTATCCAGACTCCGGTTATTACGTTGAGTGTTCAGGCTCTGGTCAGTTTCGTTGGGTATCCAGACCCCGGTTATTACATTGAGCGTTCAAGATCTAGTCAATTTCGTTGGGTATCCAGACTCCGGTTATTACATTGAACGTTCAGGCTCCGGTCATTTTTGTTGGATATCCAGACTCCGGTTATTACTTTGAACGTTCAGGCTCCGGTCAGTTTCGTTGGGTATCCAAACTCCGGTAATTACGTTGAGCATTCAGGCTCCAGTCAGTTTCGTTTGGTATCCTGACTCCGGTTATTACGTTAAGCGTTCAGGCTCCAGTCAGTTTCGTTGGGTATCCAGACTCCGGTTATTACGTTAGGCTTTAAGGCTCCGGTCAGTTTTGTTGAGTATCCAGACTCCGATTTTTAAGTTGAGCATTCAGGCTCCGGTCAGTTTTTTTGGGTATCCAGACTCCGGTTATTGCGTTGAGCATTCAGGCTGCAGTTAGTTTCATTGAGTATCCAGATTCCGGTTATTACGTTGAGCATTCAAACTCCGGTCAGTTTCGTTTGGTATCCAGACTCCGGTTATTACGCTGAGCGTTCAGGCTCCGGTTAGTTTCGTTGAGTATCCAAACTCTGGTTATTACGTTGAGTGTTCAGGCTCTGGTTAGTTTCGTTGGGTATCCAGACTCCGGTTATTACGTTGAGCGTTCAGGCTCCAGTCAGTTTTGTTGGATATCCACACTCCGGTTATTACGTTAAACGTTCAGGCTCAGGTCAGTTTCGTTGAGTATCCAGACTCCAGTTATTACATTGAGCCTTCAAACTCTGATCATTTTTGTTGAGTATCCAGATTGCGGTTATTACGTTGAGCGTTCAGGCTCCGGTCAGTTTCGTTGGGTATCCAGACTCCGGTTTTTACGTTGAGCATTCAGGCTCCAGTCAGTTTTGTTGGGTATCCAGTCTCCGGTTATTACGTTGAGCATTCAGGCTCCGGTCAGTTTCATTGGGTATCCAGACTCCGGTTATTGCGTTGAGCGTTCAGGCTCCGATCAGTTTAGTTGGGTATCCAGACTCCGGTTATTATGTTGAGCGTTCAGGCTCCGATCAGTTTCGTTGGGTATCCAGACTCCGGTTATTATGTTGAGCGTTCAGGCTCCTGTCATTTTTGTTGAGTATCCATACTCCGGTTATTACGTTGAGCGTTCAGGCTCTGGTCATTTTTGTTGAGTATCCAGACTCCGGTTATTATGTTGAGCGTTCAGGCTCTGATCATTTTCGTTGAATATCCAGACTGCGGTTATTACGTTGAGCGTTCAGGCTCCGGTAATTTTTGTTGAGTATCCAGACTCCGGTTATTACGTTGAACGTTCAGGCTCTGGTCAGTTTCGTTGGGTATGCAGACTCCAGTTATTACGTTGATCGATCAAGCTCAGGTCAGTTTCGTTGAGTATCCAGACTACAGTTATTACTTTGAGCGTTCAAGCTCTGATCATTTTCTTTTAGTATCCAAACTGCGGTTATTACGTTGAGCGTTCAGGCTCCGGTCAGTTTCGTTCGGTATCCAGACTCCGGTTTTTACGTTGAGCTTTCAGGCTCCGTTCAGTTTTCTTGGGTATCCAGAGTCCGGGTATTACGTTGAGCATTCAGGCTCCGGTTAGTTTCGTTGGGTATACAGACTCCGGTTAATACGTTGAGCGTTTAGGCTCCGGTCAGTTTCGTTGGGTATCCAGACTCCGGTTATTCCGTTGAGCATTCAGTCTCCGGTCAGTTTCGTTTGGTATCCAGGCTCCGGTTATTACGTTGAGTGTTGAGGCTCCGGTCTGTTTCGTTGGGTATCCAGACTCCGGTTATTACGTTGAGCGTTCAGGCTCCGGTCAGTTGCGTTGGGTATCCAGACTCCGGTTATTACGTTGAGCGTTCAGGATCCGGTCATTTTTGTTGGGTATCCAGACTCCGGTTATTACGTTGAGCGTTCAGGCTCCGGTCACTTGAATTGGGTATCCAGACTCCGGTTATTACGTTGAACGTTCGGGCTCCGGTCAATTTCGTTGGGTATCCAGACTCCGGTTTTTACGTTGTGCGATCAGGCTCCGGTCAGTTTCATTGTGTATCCAGAGTTCGATTATTACGTTGAGCGTTCAGGCTTCGGTTAGTTTCGTTGGGTATCCAGACTCCGGTTATTACGTTGAGCATTCAGGCTCCGGTCAGTTTCGTTGTGTATCCAAACTCTGGTTACTACATTGAGCGTTCAGGCTCCGGTAAGTTTCGTTTGGTATCCAGAGTCCGGTTATTACGTTGAACGTTCAGGCTACGGTCATTTTTGTTGAGTATCTAGACTCTGGTTATTACGTTGAGCGTTAAGGCTCCGTTCAGTTTCATTGGGTATCCAGACTCCGGTTATTACGTTGAGCGTTCAGGCTCCGGTCAGTTGAATTGGGTATCCAGACTCCGGTTATTACGTTGAACGTTCGGGCTCCTGTCAATTTCGTTGGGTATCCAGACTCCGGTTTTTACGTTGAGCGATCAGGCTCCAGCCAGTTTCGTTGGGTATCCAGAGTCCGGTTATTACGTTGAGCGTTTAGGCTCCGATTAGTTTCGTTGGGTATCCAGACTCCGGTTATTACGTTGAACGTTCAGGCTACGGTCATTTTTGTTGAGTATCCAGACTCTGGTTATTACGTTGAGCGTTCAGACTCCGTTCAGTTTCATTGGGTATCCAGACTCCTGTTATTACGTTGAGCGTTCAGGCTCCGGTCAGTTTCGTTTGGTATCTAGACTCTAGTTATTACGTTGAGCGTTCAAGCTTCGGTCAGTTTCGTTGGGTATCCAGACTCCGGTTATTACGTTGAGCATTCAGGCTCCGGTCAGTTTCATTGGGTATCCAGACTCCGGTTATTGCGTTGAGCGTTCAGGCTCCGATCATTTAAGTTGGGTATCCAGACTCCGGTTATTATGTTGATCGTTCAGGCTCCGATCAGTTTCGTTGGGTATCCTGACTCCGGTTATTATGTTGAGCGTTCACGCTCCGGTCATTTTCGTTGAGTATCCATACTCCGGTTATTACTTTGAGCGTTCAGGCTCTGGTCATTTTTGTTGACTATCCAGACTCCGGTTATTATGTTGAGCGTTCAGGCTCTGATCATTTTCGTTGAGTATCCAGACTGCGGTTATTACGTTGAGCGTTTATGCTCCGGTCATTTTCGTTGAGTATCCAGACTCTGGTTATTACGTTGAACGTTCAGGCTCCGGTCAGTTTCGTTGGGTATGCAGACTCCAGTTATTACGTTGATCGATCAGGCTCAGGTCAGTTTCGTTGAGTATCCAGAGTACAGTTATTACTTTGAGCGTTCAAGCTCTGATCATTTTCTTTTAGTATCCAGACTGCGGTTATTACGTTGACCGTTCAGGCTCCGGTCAGTTTCGTTGGGTATCCAGACTCCGGTTATTACGTTGAGCATTCAGTCTCCGGTCAGTTTCGTTTGGTATCCAGGCTCCGGTTATTACGCTGAGTGTTCAGGCTCCGGTCTGTTTCGTTGGGTATCCAGACTCCGGTTATTACGTTGAGCGTTCAGGCTCCGGTCAGTTGCGTTTGGTATCCAGACTCCGGTTATTACGTTGAGCGTTCAGGCTCCGGTCATTTTTGTTGGGTATCCAGACTCCGGTTATTACGTTGAGCGTTCAGGCTCCGGTCACTTGAATTGGGTATCCAGACTCCGGTTATTACGTTGAACGTTCGAGCTCCGGTCAATTTCGTTGGGTATCCTGACTCCGGTTTTTACGTTGAGCGATCAGGCTCCGGTCAGTTTCGTTGTGTATCCAGAGTCTGATTATTATGTTGAGCGTTCAGGCTCCGGTTAGTTTCGTTGGGTATCCAGACTCCGGTTATTACGTTGAGCGTTCAGGCTCCGATCAGTTTCGTTGTGTATCCAAACTCCGGTTACTACTTTGAGCGTTCAGGCTCCGGTAAGTTTCGTTTGGTATCCAGAGTCCGGTTATTACGTTGAACGTTCAGGCTACGGTCATTTTTGTTAAGTATCCAGACTCTGGTTATTACGTTGAGCGTTCGGGCTCCGTTCAGTTTCATTGGGTATCCAGACTCCGGTTATTACGTTGAGGGTTCAGGCTCCGGTCAGTTGAATTGGGTATCCAGACTCCGGTTATTACGTTGAACGTTCGGGCTCCGGTCAATTTTGTTGGGTATCCAGACTCCGGTTTTTACGTTGAGCGATCAGGCTCCAGCCTGTTTCATTGGGTATCCAGAGTCCGGTTATTACGTTGAGCGTTCAGGCTCCGATTAGTTTCGTTGGGTATCCAGACTCCGGTTATTACGTTGAACGTTCAGGCTACGGTCATTTTTGTTGAGTATCCAGACTCTGGTTATTACGTTGAGCGTTCAGACTCCGTTCAGTTTCATTGGGTATCCAGACTCCTGTTATTACGTTGAGCGTTCAGGCTCCGGTCAGTTTCGTTTGGTATCTAGACTCTAGTTATTACGTTGAGCGTTCAAGCTTCGGTCAGTTTCGTTGGGTATCCAGACTCCGGTTATTACGTTGAGCATTCAGGCTCCGGTCAGTTTCATTGGGTATCCAGACTCCGGTTATTGCGTTGAGCGTTCAGGCTCCGATCATTTAAGTTGGGTATCCAGACTCCGGTTATTATGTTGATCGTTCAGGCTCCGATCAGTTTCGTTGGGTATCCTGACTCCGGTTATTATGTTGAGCGTTCACGCTCCGGTCATTTTCGTTGAGTATCCATACTCCGGTTATTACTTTGAGCGTTCAGGCTCTGGTCATTTTTGTTGACTATCCAGACTCCGGTTATTATGTTGAGCGTTCAGGCTCTGATCATTTTCGTTGAGTATCCAGACTGCGGTTATTACGTTGAGCGTTTATGCTCCGGTCATTTTCGTTGAGTATCCAGACTCTGGTTATTACGTTGAACGTTCAGGCTCCGGTCAGTTTCGTTGGGTATGCAGACTCCAGTTATTACGTTGATCGATCAGGCTCAGGTCAGTTTCGTTGAGTATCCAGAGTACAGTTATTACTTTGAGCGTTCAAGCTCTGATCATTTTCTTTTAGTATCCAGACTGCGGTTATTACGTTGACCGTTCAGGCTCCGGTCAGTTTCGTTGGGTATCCAGACTCCGGTTATTACGTTGAGCATTCAGTCTCCGGTCAGTTTCGTTTGGTATCCAGGCTCCGGTTATTACGCTGAGTGTTCAGGCTCCGGTCTGTTTCGTTGGGTATCCAGACTCCGGTTATTACGTTGAGCGTTCAGGCTCCGGTCAGTTGCGTTTGGTATCCAGACTCCGGTTATTACGTTGAGCGTTCAGGCTCCGGTCATTTTTGTTGGGTATCCAGACTCCGGTTATTACGTTGAGCGTTCAGGCTCCGGTCACTTGAATTGGGTATCCAGACTCCGGTTATTACGTTGAACGTTCGGGCTCCGGTCAATTTCGTTGGGTATCCTGACTCCGGTTTTTACGTTGAGCGATCAGGCTCCGGTCAGTTTCGTTGTGTATCCAGAGTCTGATTATTATGTTGAGCGTTCAGGCTCCGGTTAGTTTCGTTGGGTATCCAGACTCCGGTTATTACGTTGAGCGTTCAGGCTCCGATCAGTTTCGTTGTGTATCCAAACTCCGGTTACTACTTTGAGCGTTCAGGCTCCGGTAAGTTTCGTTTGGTATCCAGAGTCCGGTTATTACGTTGAACGTTCAGGCTACGGTCATTTTTGTTAAGTATCCAGACTCTGGTTATTACGTTGAGCGTTCGGGCTCCGTTCAGTTTCATTGGGTATCCAGACTCCGGTTATTACGTTGAGGGTTCAGGCTCCGGTCAGTTGAATTGGGTATCCAGACTCCGGTTATTACGTTGAACGTTCGGGCTCCGGTCAATTTTGTTGGGTATCCAGACTCCGGTTTTTACGTTGAGCGATCAGGCTCCAGCCTGTTTCATTGGGTATCCAGAGTCCGGTTATTACGTTGAGCGTTCAGGCTCCGATTAGTTTCGTTGGGTATCCAGACTCCGGTTATTACGTTGAACGTTCAGGCTACGGTCATTTTTGTTGAGTATCCAGACTCTGGTTATTACGTTGAGCGTTCAGACTCCGTTCAGTTTCATTGGGTATCCAGACTCCTGTTATTACGTTGAGCGTTCAGGCTCCGGTCAGTTTCGTTTGATATCCAGACTCTGGTTATTACGTTGAGCGTTCAAGCTTCGGTCAGTTTCGTTGGGTATCCAGACTCCGGTTATTATGTTGATCGTTCAGGCTCCGATCAGTTTCGTTGGGTATCCAGACTCCGGTTATTATGTTGAGCGTTCGGGCTCCGGTCATTTTTGTTGAGTATCCATAATCCGGTTATTACTTTGAGCATTCAGGCTCTGGTCATTTTTTTTGTGTATCCAGACTCCGGTTATTATGTTGAGCGTTCAGGCTCTGATCATTTTCGTTGAGTATCCAGACTGCGGTTATTACGTTGAGCGTTTATGCTCCGGTCATTTTCGTTGAGTATCCAGACTCTGGTTATTACGTTGAACGTTCAGGCTCCGGTCAGTTTCGTTGGGTATGCAGACTCCAGTTATTACGTTGATCGATCAGGCTCAGGTCAGTTTCGTTGAGTATCCAGACTACAGTTATTACTTTGAGTGTTCAAGCTCTGATCATTTTCTTTTAGTATCCAGACTCCGGTTATTACGTTGAGCGTTCAGGCTCCGGTCAGTTTCGTTCGGTATCCAGTCTCCGGTTTTTACGTTGAGCGTTCAGCCTCCGTTCAGTTTTCTTGGGTATCCAGAGTCCGGTTATTACGTTGAGCATTCAGGCTCCGGTTAGTTTCGTTGGGTATACAGACTCCGGTTATTACGTTGAGCGTTCAGGCTCCGATCAGTTTCGTTGGGTATCCAGACTCCGGTTATTACGTTGAGCATTCAGTCTCTAGTCAGTTTCTTTTGGTATCCAGGCTCCGGTTATTTCGCTGAGTGTTCAGGCTCTGGTCTGTTTCGTTGGGTATCCAGACTCCGGTTATTACGTTGAGCGTTCAGGCTCCGGTCAGTTGCGTTGGGTATCCAGACTCCGGTTATTACGTTGAGCGTTCAGGCTCCGGTCATTTTTGTTGGGTATCCAGACTCTTGTTATTACGTTGAGCGTTCAGGCTCCGGTCACTTGAATTGGGTATCCAGACTCCGGTTATTACGTTGAACGTTCGGGCTCCGGTCAATTTCGTTGGGTATCCAGACTCCGGTTTTTACGTTGAGCGATCAGGCTCCGGTCAGTTTCGTTGTGTATCCAGAGTCCGATTATTATGTTGAGCGTTCAGGCTCCGGTTAGTTTCGTTGGGTATCCAGACTCCGGTTATTACGTTGAGCGTTCAGGCTCCGGTCAGTTTCGTTGTGTATCCAAACTCCGGTTACTAGTTTGAGCGTTCAGGCTCCGGTAAGTTTCGTTTGGTATCCAGAGTCCGGTTATTACGTTGAACGTTCTGGCTACGGTCATTTTTGTTGAGTATCCAGAATCTGGTTATTACGTTGAGCGTTCAGGCTCCGTTCAGTTTCATTGGGTATCCAGACTCCAGTTATTACGTTGAGCGTTCAGGCTCTGGTCGGTTTCGTTGGGTATCCAGACTCCGGTTATTATGTTGAGCGTTCAGGCTCCGGTCAGTTTTGTTTGGTATCCAGACTCCGGTTTTTACGTTGAGCGTTCTGGCTACGGTAAGTTTCGTTTGGTATCCAGACTCCGGTTATTACATTGAGCATTCAGGCTACGGTCATTTTTGTTGAGTATCCAGACTCTTGTTATAACGTTGAGCGTTCAGACTCCGTTCAGTTTCATTGGGTATCCAGACTCCTGTTATTACGTTGAGCATTCAGGATCCGGTCAGTTTCGTTTGGTATCCAGACTCTGGTTATTATGTTGAGCGTTCAAGCTTCGGTCAGTTTCGTTGGGTATCCAGACTCCGGTTATTACGTTGAGCATTCAGGCTCCGGTCAGTTTCATTGGGTATCCAGACTCCGGTTATTGCGTTGAGCGTTCAGGCTCCGATCAGTTTAGCTGGGTATCCAGACTCCGGTTATTATGTTGATCGTTCAGTCTCTGATCAGTTTCGTTGGGTATCCAGACTCCGGTTATTATGTTGAGCATTCAGGCTCTGGTCATTTTCGTTGAGTATCCATACTTCGGTTATTACTTTGAGCGTTCAGGCTCTGGTCATTTTTGTTGAGTATCGAGACTCCGGTTATTATGTTGAGCGTTCAGGCTCTGATCATTTTCGTTAAATATCCAGACTGCGGTTATTACGTTGAGCGTTTATGCTCCGGTCATTTTCGTTGAGTATCCAGACTCTGGTTATTACGTTGAACGTTCAGGCCCCGGTCAGTTTCATTGGGTATGCAGACTCCAGTTATTACGTTGATCGATCAGGCTCAGGTCAGTTTCGTTGAGTATCCAGACTACAGTTATTACTTTGAGCGTTCAAGCTCTGATCATTTTCTTTTAGTATCCAGACTGCGGTTATTACGTTGAGCGTTCAGGCTCCGGTCAGTTTCGTTCGGTATCCAGACTCCGGTTTTTACGTTGAGCGTTCAGGCTCCGTTCAGTTTTCTTGGGTATCCAGAGTCCGGTTATTACGTTGAGCATTCAGACTCCGGTTAGTTTCGTTGGGTATACAGACTCCGGTTATTACGTTGAGCGTTCAGGCTCCGGTCAGTTTCGTTGGGTATCCAGACTCCGGTTATTACGTTGAGCATTCGAGTCTCCGGTCAGTTTCGTTTGGTATCAAGGCTCCGGTCTGTTTTGTTGGGTATCCAGACTCCGGTTATTACGTTGAGCGTTCAGGCTTCGGTCAGTTGCGTTGGGTATCCAGACTCCGGTTATTACGTTGAGCGTTCAGGCTCCGGTCACTTGAATTGGGTATCCAGACTCCGGTTATTACGTTGAACGTTCGGGCTCCGGTCAATTTCGTTGGGTATCCAGACTCCGGTTTTTACGTTGAGCGATCAGGCTCCGGTCAGTTTCGTTGTGTATCCAGAGTCCGATTATTACGTTGAGCGTTCAGGCTCCGGTTAGTTTCGTTGGGTATCCAGACTCCGGTTATTACGTTGAGTGTTCAGGCTCCGGTCAGTTTCGTTGTGTATCCAAACTCCGGTTACTACTTTGAGCGTTCAGGCTCCGGTAAGTTTCGTTTGGTATCCAGAGTCCGGTTATTACGTTGAACGTTCAGGCTAGGGTCATTTTTGTTGAGTATCCAGACTCTGTTTATTACGTTGAGCGTTCAGGCTCCGTTCAGTTTCATTGGGTATCCAGACTCCGGTTATTACGTTGAGCGTTCAGGCTCCGGTCAGTTTTATTTGGTATCAAGACTCCGGTTATTACGTTGAGCGTTCAGGCTCTGGTCGGTTTCGTTGGGTATCCAGACTCCGGTTTTTACGTTGAGCGTTCTGGCTACGATAAGTTTTGTTTGGTATCCAGACTCCGGTTATTACATTGAGCGTTCAGGCTCCAGTCAGTTTCATTGGGTATCCAGACTCCGGTTATTACGTTGAGGGTTCAGACTCCGGTCAGTTGAATTGGGTATCCAGACTCCGGTTATTACGTTGAACGTTCGGGCTCCGGTCAATTTTGTTGGGTATCCAGACTCCGGTTTTTACGTTGAGCGATCAGGCTCCAGCCTGTTTCGTTGGGTATCCAGAGTCCGGTTATTACGTTGAGCGTTCAGGCTCCGATTAGTTTCGTTGGGTATCCAGACTCCGGTTATTACGTTGAACGTTCAGGCTACGGTCATTTTTGTTGAGTATCCAGACTCTGTTTATTACGTTGAGCGTTCAGACTCCGTTCAGTTTCATTGGGTATCCAGACTCCTGTTATTACGTTGAGCGTTCAGGCTCCGGTCAGTTTCGTTTGATATCCAGACTCTGGTTATTACGTTGAGCGTTCAAGCTTCGGTCAGTTTCGTTGGGTATCCAGACTCCGGTTATTACGTTGAGCATTCAGGCTCCGGTCAGTTTCATTGGGTATCCAGACTCCGGTTATTGCGTTGAGCGTTCAGGCTCCGATCAGTTTAGTTGGGTATCCAGACTCCGGTTATTATGTTGATCGTTCAGGCTCCGATCAGTTTCGTTGGGTATCCAGACTCCGGTTATTACGTTGAGGGTTCAGGCTCCGGTCAGTTGAATTGGGTATCCAGACTCAGGTTATTACGTTGAACGTTCGGGCTCCGGTCAATTTTGTTGGGTATCCAGACTCCGGTTTTTACGTTGAGCGATCAGGCTCCAGCCTGTTTCGTTGGGTATCCAGAGTCCGGTTATTACGTTGAGCGTTCAGGCTCCGATTAGTTTCGTTGGGTATCCAGACTCCGGTTATTACGTTGAACGTTCAGGCTACGGTCATTTTTGTTGAGTATCCAGACTCTGGTTATTACGTTGAGCGTTCAGACTCCGTTCAGTTTCATTGGGTATCCAGACTCCTGTTATTACGTTGAGCGTTCAGGCTCCGGTCAGTTTCGTTTGATATCCAGACTCTGGTTATTACGTTGAGCGTTCAAGCTTCGGTCAGTTTCGTTGGGTATCCAGACTCCGGTTATTACGTTGAGCATTCAGGCTCCGGTCAGTTTCATTGGGTATCCAGACTCCGGTTATTGCGTTGAGCGTTCAGGCTCCGATCAGTTTAGTTGGGTATCCAGACTCCGGTTATTATGTTGATCGTTCAGGCTCCGATCAATTTCGTTGGGTATCCAGACTCCGGTTATTATGTTGAGCGTTCGGGCTACGGTCATTTTTGTTGAGTATCCATACTCCGGTTATTACTTTGAGCGTTCAGGCTCTGGTCATTTTTTTTGTGTATCCAGACTCCGGTTATTATGTTGAGCGTTCAGGCTCTGATCATTTTCGTTGAGTATCCAGACTGCGGTTATTACGTTGAGCGTTTATGCTCCGGTCATTTTCGTTGAGTATCCAGACTCTGGTTATTACGTTGAACGTTCAGGCTCCGGTCAGTTTCGTTGGGTATGCAGACTCCAGTTATTACGTTGATCGATCAGGCTCAGGTCAGTTTCGTTGAGTATCCAGACTACAGTTATTACTTTGAGTGTTCAAGCTCTGATCATTTTCTTTTAGTATCCAGACTCCGGTTATTACGTTGAGCGTTCAGGCTCCGGTCAGTTTCGTTCGGTATCCAGTCTCCGGTTTTTACGTTGAGCGTTCAGCCTCCGTTCAGTTTTCTTGGGTATCCAGAGTCCGGTTATTACGTTGAGCATTCAGGCTCCGGTTAGTTTCGTTGGGTATACAAACTCCGGTTATTACGTTGAGCGTTCAGGCTCCGATCAGTTTCGTTGGGTATCCAGACTCCGGTTATTACGTTGAGCATTCAGTCTCCAGTCAGTTTCTTTTGGTATCCAGGCTCCGGTTATTTCGCTGAGTGTTCAGGCTCTGGTCTGTTTCGTTGGGTATCCAGACTCCGGTTATTACGTTGAGCGTTCAGGCTCCGGTCAGTTGCGTTGGGTATCCAGACTCCGGTTATTACGTTGAGCGTTCAGGCTCCGGTCATTTTTGTTGGGTATCCAGACTCTTGTTATTACGTTGAGCGTTCAGGCTCCGGTCACTTGAATTGGGTATCCAGACTCCGGTTATTACGTTGAACGTTCGGGCTCCGGTCAATTTCGTTGGGTATCCAGACTCCGGTTTTTACGTTGAGCGATCAGGCTCCGGTCAGTTTCGTTGTGTATCCAGAGTCCGATTATTATGTTGAGCGTTCAGGCTCCGGTTAGTTTCGTTGGGTATCCAGACTCCGGTTATTACGTTGAGCGTTCAGGCTCCGGTCAGTTTCGTTGTGTATCCAAACTCCGGTTACTAGTTTGAGCGTTCAGGCTCCGGTAAGTTTCGTTTGGTATCCAGAGTCCGGTTATTACGTTGAACGTTCTGGCTACGGTCATTTTTGTTGAGTATCCAGAATCTGGTTATTACGTTGAGCGTTCAGGCTCCGTTCAGTTTCATTGGGTATCCAGACTCCAGTTATTACGTTGAGCGTTCAGGCTCCGGTCAGTTTCGTTTGGTATCCAGACTCCGGTTATTACGTTGAGCGTTCAGGCTGTGGTCGGTTTCGTTGGGTATCCAGACTCCGGTTATTATGTTGAGCGTTCAGGCTCCGGTCAGTTTTGTTTGGTATCCAGACTCCGGTTTTTACGTTGAGCGTTCTGGCTACGGTAAGTTTCGTTTGGTATCCAGACTCCGGTTATTACATTGAGCATTCAGGCTACGGTCATTTTTGTTGAGTATCCAGACTCTTGTTATAACGTTGAGCGTTCAGACTCCGTTCAGTTTCATTGGGTATCCAGACTCCTGTTATTACGTTGAGCATTCAGGATCCGGTCAGTTTCGTTTGGTATCAAGACTCTGGTTATTATGTTGAGCGTTCAAGCTTCGGTCAGTTTCGTTGGGTATCCAGACTCCGGTTATTACGTTGAGCATTCAGGCTCCGGTCAGTTTCATTGGGTATCCAGACTCCGGTTATTGCGTTGAGCGTTCAGGCTCCGATCAGTTTAGTTGGGTATCCAGACACCGGTTATTATGTTGATCGTTCAGTCTCTGATCAGTTTCGTTGGGTATCCAGACTCCGGTTATTATGTTGAGCATTTAGGCTCTGGTCATTTTCGTTGAGTATCCATACTCCGGTTATTACTTTGAGCGTTCAGGCTCTGGTCATTTTTGTTGAGTATCGAGACTCCGGTTATTATGTTGAGCGTTCAGGCTCTGATCATTTTCGTTAAATATCCAGACTGCGGTTATTACGTTGAGCGTTTATGCTCCGGTCATTTTCGTTGAGTATCCAGACTCTGGTTATTACGTTGAACGTTCAGGCCCCGGTCAGTTTCATTGGGTATGCAGACTCCAGTTATTACGTTGATCGATCAGGCTCAGGTCAGTTTCGTTGAGTATCCAGACTACAGTTATTACTTTGAGCGTTCAAGCTCTGATCATTTTCTTTTAGTATCCAGACTGCGGTTATTACGTTGAGCGTTCAGGCTCCGGTCAGTTTCGTTCGGTATCCAGACTCCGGTTTTTACGTTGAGCGTTCAGGCTCCGTTCAGTTTTCTTGGGTATCCAGAGTCCGGTTATTACGTTGAGCATTCAGACTCCGGTTAGTTTCGTTGGGTATACAGACTCCGGTTATTACGTTGAGCGTTCAGGCTCCGGTCAGTTTCGTTGGGTATCCAGACTCCGGTTATTACGTTGAGCATTCGAGTCTCCGGTCAGTTTCGTTTGGTATCAAGGCTCCGGTCTGTTTTGTTGGGTATCCAGACTCCGGTTATTACGTTGAGCGTTCAGGCTTCGGTCAGTTGCGTTGGGTATCCAGACTCCGGTTATTACGTTGAGCGTTCAGGCTCCGGTCACTTGAATTGGGTATCCAGACTCCGGTTATTACGTTGAACGTTCGGGCTCCGGTCAATTTCGTTGGGTATCCAGACTCCGGTTTTTACGTTGAGCGATCAGGCTCCGGTCAGTTTCGTTGTGTATCCAGAGTCCGATTATTACGTTGAGCGTTCAGGCTCCGGTTAGTTTCGTTGGGTATCCAGACTCCGGTTATTACGTTGAGTGTTCAGGCTCCGGTCAGTTTCGTTGTGTATCCAAACTCCGGTTACTACTTTGAGCGTTCAGGCTCCGGTAAGTTTCGTTTGGTATCCAGAGTCCGGTTATTACGTTGAACGTTCAGGCTAGGGTCATTTTTGTTGAGTATCCAGACTCTGTTTATTACGTTGAGCGTTCAGGCTCCGTTCAGTTTCATTGGGTATCCAGACTCCGGTTATTACGTTGAGCGTTCAGGCTCCGGTCAGTTTTATTTGGTATCAAGACTCCGGTTATTACGTTGAGCGTTCAGGCTCTGGTCGGTTTCGTTGGGTATCCAGACTCCGGTTTTTACGTTGAGCGTTCTGGCTACGATAAGTTTTGTTTGGTATCCAGACTCCGGTTATTACATTGAGCGTTCAGGCTCCAGTCAGTTTCATTGGGTATCCAGACTCCGGTTATTACGTTGAGGGTTCAGACTCCGGTCAGTTGAATTGGGTATCCAGACTCCGGTTATTACGTTGAACGTTCGGGCTCCGGTCAATTTTGTTGGGTATCCAGACTCCGGTTTTTACGTTGAGCGATCAGGCTCCAGCCTGTTTCGTTGGGTATCCAGAGTCCGGTTATTACGTTGAGCGTTCAGGCTCCGATTAGTTTCGTTGGGTATCCAGACTCCGGTTATTACGTTGAACGTTCAGGCTACGGTCATTTTTGTTGAGTATCCAGACTCTGTTTATTACGTTGAGCGTTCAGACTCCGTTCAGTTTCATTGGGTATCCAGACTCCTGTTATTACGTTGAGCGTTCAGGCTCCGGTCAGTTTCGTTTGATATCCAGACTCTGGTTATTACGTTGAGCGTTCAAGCTTCGGTCAGTTTCGTTGGGTATCCAGACTCCGGTTATTACGTTGAGCATTCAGGCTCCGGTCAGTTTCATTGGGTATCCAGACTCCGGTTATTGCGTTGAGCGTTCAGGCTCCGATCAGTTTAGTTGGGTATCCAGACTCCGGTTATTATGTTGATCGTTCAGGCTCCGATCAGTTTCGTTGGGTATCCAGACTCCGGTTATTACGTTGAGGGTTCAGGCTCCGGTCAGTTGAATTGGGTATCCAGACTCAGGTTATTACGTTGAACGTTCGGGCTCCGGTCAATTTTGTTGGGTATCCAGACTCCGGTTTTTACGTTGAGCGATCAGGCTCCAGCCTGTTTCGTTGGGTATCCAGAGTCCGGTTATTACGTTGAGCGTTCAGGCTCCGATTAGTTTCGTTGGGTATCCAGACTCCGGTTATTACGTTGAACGTTCAGGCTACGGTCATTTTTGTTGAGTATCCAGACTCTGGTTATTACGTTGAGCGTTCAGACTCCGTTCAGTTTCATTGGGTATCCAGACTCCTGTTATTACGTTGAGCGTTCAGGCTCCGGTCAGTTTCGTTTGATATCCAGACTCTGGTTATTACGTTGAGCGTTCAAGCTTCGGTCAGTTTCGTTGGGTATCCAGACTCCGGTTATTACGTTGAGCATTCAGGCTCCGGTCAGTTTCATTGGGTATCCAGACTCCGGTTATTGCGTTGAGCGTTCAGGCTCCGATCAGTTTAGTTGGGTATCCAGACTCCGGTTATTATGTTGATCGTTCAGGCTCCGATCAATTTCGTTGGGTATCCAGACTCCGGTTATTATGTTGAGCGTTCGGGCTACGGTCATTTTTGTTGAGTATCCATACTCCGGTTATTACTTTGAGCGTTCAGGCTCTGGTCATTTTTTTTGTGTATCCAGACTCCGGTTATTATGTTGAGCGTTCAGGCTCTGATCATTTTCGTTGAGTATCCAGACTGCGGTTATTACGTTGAGCGTTTATGCTCCGGTCATTTTCGTTGAGTATCCAGACTCTGGTTATTACGTTGAACGTTCAGGCTCCGGTCAGTTTCGTTGGGTATGCAGACTCCAGTTATTACGTTGATCGATCAGGCTCAGGTCAGTTTCGTTGAGTATCCAGACTACAGTTATTACTTTGAGTGTTCAAGCTCTGATCATTTTCTTTTAGTATCCAGACTCCGGTTATTACGTTGAGCGTTCAGGCTCCGGTCAGTTTCGTTCGGTATCCAGTCTCCGGTTTTTACGTTGAGCGTTCAGCCTCCGTTCAGTTTTCTTGGGTATCCAGAGTCCGGTTATTACGTTGAGCATTCAGGCTCCGGTTAGTTTCGTTGGGTATACAAACTCCGGTTATTACGTTGAGCGTTCAGGCTCCGATCAGTTTCGTTGGGTATCCAGACTCCGGTTATTACGTTGAGCATTCAGTCTCCAGTCAGTTTCTTTTGGTATCCAGGCTCCGGTTATTTCGCTGAGTGTTCAGGCTCTGGTCTGTTTCGTTGGGTATCCAGACTCCGGTTATTACGTTGAGCGTTCAGGCTCCGGTCAGTTGCGTTGGGTATCCAGACTCCGGTTATTACGTTGAGCGTTCAGGCTCCGGTCATTTTTGTTGGGTATCCAGACTCTTGTTATTACGTTGAGCGTTCAGGCTCCGGTCACTTGAATTGGGTATCCAGACTCCGGTTATTACGTTGAACGTTCGGGCTCCGGTCAATTTCGTTGGGTATCCAGACTCCGGTTTTTACGTTGAGCGATCAGGCTCCGGTCAGTTTCGTTGTGTATCCAGAGTCCGATTATTATGTTGAGCGTTCAGGCTCCGGTTAGTTTCGTTGGGTATCCAGACTCCGGTTATTACGTTGAGCGTTCAGGCTCCGGTCAGTTTCGTTGTGTATCCAAACTCCGGTTACTAGTTTGAGCGTTCAGGCTCCGGTAAGTTTCGTTTGGTATCCAGAGTCCGGTTATTACGTTGAACGTTCTGGCTACGGTCATTTTTGTTGAGTATCCAGAATCTGGTTATTACGTTGAGCGTTCAGGCTCCGTTCAGTTTCATTGGGTATCCAGACTCCAGTTATTACGTTGAGCGTTCAGGCTCCGGTCAGTTTCGTTTGGTATCCAGACTCCGGTTATTACGTTGAGCGTTCAGGCTGTGGTCGGTTTCGTTGGGTATCCAGACTCCGGTTATTATGTTGAGCGTTCAGGCTCCGGTCAGTTTTGTTTGGTATCCAGACTCCGGTTTTTACGTTGAGCGTTCTGGCTACGGTAAGTTTCGTTTGGTATCCAGACTCCGGTTATTACATTGAGCATTCAGGCTACGGTCATTTTTGTTGAGTATCCAGACTCTTGTTATTACGTTGAGCGTTCAGACTCCGTTCAGTTTCATTGGGTATCCAGACTCCTGTTATTACGTTGAGCATTCAGGATCCGGTCAGTTTCGTTTGGTATCCAGACTCTGGTTATTATGTTGAGCGTTCAAGCTTCGGTCAGTTTCGTTGGGTATCCAGACTCCGGTTATTACGTTGAGCATTCAGGCTCCGGTCAGTTTCATTGGGTATCCAGACTCCGGTTATTGCGTTGAGCGTTCAGGCTCCGATCAGTTTAGTTGGGTATCCAGACACCGGTTATTATGTTGATCGTTCAGTCTCTGATCAGTTTCGTTGGGTATCCAGACTCCGGTTATTATGTTGAGCATTTAGGCTCTGGTCATTTTCGTTGAGTATCCATACTCCGGTTATTACTTTGAGCGTTCAGGCTCTGGTCATTTTTGTTGAGTATCGAGACTCCGGTTATTATGTTGAGCGTTCAGGCTCTGATCATTTTCGTTAAATATCCAGACTGCGGTTATTACGTTGAGCGTTTATGCTCCGGTCATTTTCGTTGAGTATCCAGACTCTGGTTATTACGTTGAACGTTCAGGCCCCGGTCAGTTTCATTGGGTATGCAGACTCCAGTTATTACGTTGATCGATCAGGCTCAGGTCAGTTTCGTTGAGTATCCAGACTACAGTTATTACTTTGAGCGTTCAAGCTCTGATCATTTTCTTTTAGTATCCAGACTGCGGTTATTACGTTGAGCGTTCAGGCTCCGGTCAGTTTCGTTCGGTATCCAGACTCCGGTTTTTACGTTGAGCGTTCAGGCTCCGTTCAGTTTTCTTGGGTATCCAGAGTCCGGTTATTACGTTGAGCATTCAGACTCCGGTTAGTTTCGTTGGGTATACAGACTCCGGTTATTACGTTGAGCTTTCAGGCTCCGGTCAGTTTCGTTGGGTATCCAGACTCCGGTTATTACGTTGAGCATTCGAGTCTCCGGTCAGTTTCGTTTGGTATCAAGGCTCCGGTCTGTTTTGTTGGGTATCCAGACTCCGGTTATTACGTTGAGCGTTCAGGCTTCGGTCAGTTGCGTTGGGTATCCAGACTCCGGTTATTACGTTGAGCGTTCAGGCTCCGGTCACTTGAATTGGGTATCCAGACTCCGGTTATTACGTTGAACGTTCGGGCTCCGGTCAATTTCGTTGGGTATCCAGACTCCAGTTTTTACGTTGAGCGATCAGGCTCCGGTCAGTTTCGTTGTGTATCCAGAGTCCGATTATTACGTTGAGCGTTCAGGCTCCGGTTAGTTTCGTTGGGTATCCAGACTCCGGTTATTACGTTGAGTGTTCAGGCTCCGGTCAGTTTCGTTGTGTATCCAAACTCCGGTTACTACTTTGAGCGTTCAGGCTCCGGTAAGTTTCGTTTGGTATCCAGAGTCCGGTTATTACGTTGAACGTTCAGGCTAGGGTCATTTTTGTTGAGTATCCAGACTCTGTTTATTACGTTGAGCGTTCAGGCTCCGTTCAGTTTCATTGGGTATCCAGACTCCGGTTATTACGTTGAGCGTTCAGGCTCCGGTCAGTTTCATTTGGTATCAAGACTCCGGTTATTACGTTGAGCGTTCAGGCTCTGGTCGGTTTCGTTGGGTATCCAGACTCCGGTTTTTACGTTGAGCGTTCTGGCTACGATAAGTTTTGTTTGGTATCCAGACTCCGGTTATTAAATTGAGCGTTCAGGCTCCAGTCAGTTTCATTGGGTATCCAGACTCCGGTTATTACGTTG
This sequence comes from Lathyrus sativus, assembly GCA_963859935.3. Taxonomy (NCBI): domain Eukaryota; kingdom Viridiplantae; phylum Streptophyta; class Magnoliopsida; order Fabales; family Fabaceae; genus Lathyrus; species Lathyrus sativus. The sequence goes on along the minus strand of OZ012736.1, from coordinate 288,579,957 downwards.
AGGGTTCAGGCTCCGGTCAGTTTGGTTGGGTATCTAGACTCCGGTTATTACGTTGAGTGTTCAGGCTCCGGTCATTTTCGTTGGGTATCCAGAGTCTGGTTATTACGTTAAGCGTTCAGGCTCCGGTCATTTTCGTTGAGTATCCAGACTCTAGTTATTACGTTGAGCGTTCAGGCTCTGGTTATTTTTGTTGAGTATCCAGACTCCAGTTATTATGTTGAGTGTTCAGGATCTGATCATTTTCGTTGAGTATCCAGACTCCGGTTATTAAGTTGAACGTTCAGTCTCCGGTCAGTTTCATTGGGTATCCAGACTCCGGTTTTTACGTTGAGTGTTCAGGCTCCGGTCAGTTTTGTTGGGTATCCAGACTCCGGTTATTACATTGAGCGTTCAGGCTCCGGTCAGTTTCATTGGGTATCCAGACTCCGGTTATTACCTTGAGCGTTCAGGCTCCGGTCAGTTTCGTTTGTTATCCAGACTCCGGTTATTACGTTAAGCGTTCAGGCTCCGGTAAGTTTCGTTTGGTATCCAGACTCCGGTTATTACGTTGAACGTTCAGGCTCCGGTCAGTTTCGTTGGGTATCCAGACTCCGGTTATTACATTGAGCGTTCAGGCTCCGGTAAGTTTCGTTTGGTATCCAGAGTCCGATTTTTAAGTTGAGCATTCAGGCCCTGTTCATTTTTATTGGGTATCCAAACTCCGGTTATTACGTTGAGCGTTCAGGCTCCGGTCAGTTGAATTGGGTATCCAGACTCTGGTTATTACGTTGAACGTTCGGGCTCCGGTCAATTTCGTTGGGTATGCAAACTCCGGTTTTTACGTTGAGCGATCAGGCTCCAGTCAGTTTCGTTGGGTATCCAGAGTCCGGTTATTACGTTGAGCGTTCAGGCTCCGGATAGTTTCGTTGGGTATCCAGACTCCGGTTATTACGTTGAGCGTTCAGGCTTCAGTCAGTTTCGTTGTGTATCCAGACTCCGGTTATTACTTTGAGCATTCAGGCTCCGGTAAGTTTCGTTTGGTATCCAATGCCCGGTTATTACGTTGAGCATTCAGGCTCCGGTCAATTTCGTTGGGTATCCAAACTCCGGTTATTACGTTGAGCGTTCAGGCTCCGGTCAGTTTCATTGGGTATCCAGACTCCGGTTATTACGTTGAGCGTTCAGGCTCCGGTCAGTTTCCTTGGGTATCCAGACTCCGGTTATTACGTTGAACGTTCAGGCTCCGGTCAGTTTCGTTGGGTATCCAGACTCCGGTTATTACATTGAGCGTTCAGGCTACGGTAAGTTTCGTTTCGTATCCAGAGTCCGATTTTAAAGTTGACCATTCAGGCTCCGTTCAGTTTTGTTGGGTATCCAAACTCTGGTTATTACGTTGAGCGTTCAGGCTCCTGTCAGTTGAATTGGGTATCCAGACTCCGGTTATTACGTTGAACGTTCGGGCTCCGGTCAATTTCGTTGGGTATCCAGATTCCGGTTTTTACGTTGAGCGATCAGACTTCGGTCAGTTTCGTTGGGTATCCAGAGTCCGGTTATTAGGTTGAGCGTTCAGGCTCCGGTTAGTTTTGTTGGGTATCCAGACTACGGTTATTACGTTGAGCGTTCAGGCTCCGGTCAGTTTCGTTGCGTATCCAAACTCCGGTTACTACTTTGAGCATTCAGGCTCCGGTAAGTTTCGTTTGGTATCCAGAGTCCGGTTATTACGTTGAACGTTCAGGCTACGGTCATTTTTGTTGAGTATCCAGACTCTGGTTATTACGTTGAGCGTTTAGGCTCCGTTCAGTTTCATTGGGTATCCAGACTCCGATTATTACGTTGAACGTTCAAGCTCCGGTCAGTTTCGTTTGGTATCCAGACTCCGGTTATTATGTTGAGCGTTCAGGCTCCGGTCAGTTCCGTTGGGTATCCAGAGTTCGGTTATTACGTTGAGCGTTCAGGCTCTGGTCAGTTTCGTTGGGTATCCAGACTCCGGTTTTTACGTTGAGTGTTCAGGCTCCGTTCAGTTTCGTTAGGTATGCAGACTCCGGTTATTACGTTGAGCGTTCAGGCTCCGGTCAATTTCGTTTGGTATCCAGACTCTGGTTATTACGTTGAGCGTTTAGGCTCCGGTCAATTTCGTTGGGTATCCAGACTCCGGTAATTACGATGAGCGTTCAGGCTCCGGTCAGTTCCGTTGGGTATCCAGACACCGGTTTTTACATTGAGCGTTCAGGCTCCGGTCAGTTTTGTTGGGTATCCATCCTCCGGTTATTACGTTGAGCGTTCAGGCTCTGGTCAGTTTCGTTGGGTATCCAGACTCCTGTTATTACATTGAGTGTTCAGGCTCCTGTCAGTTTCGTTGGGTATCCAGACTCCGGTTATTACGTTGAGCGTTCAGGCTCCGGTCATTTTCGTTGAGTATCCAGACTCCAGTTATTACGTTGAGCATTCAGGCTCTGGTCATTTTTGTTGAGTATCCAAACTCCGGTTATTATGTTGAGCGTTCAGGCTCCGGTCAGTTTTGTTGGGTATCCAGACTCCGGTTATTACATTGAGCATTCAGGCTCCAGTCAGTTTCATTGGGTATCCAGACTCCGGTTATTACCTTGAGCGTTCAGGCTCCGGTCATTTTCGTTTGGTATCCAGACTCCGGTTATTACGTTAAGCGTTCAGGCTCCAGTAAGTTTCGTTTGGTATCCAGAGTCCGGTTATTACGTTGAGCGTTCAGGCTCCGGTCAGTCTCGTTGGGTATCCAAACTCCGGTTATTACGTTGAGCGTTCAGGCTCCGGTCAGTTTCATTGGGTATCCAAACTCCGGTTATTACGTTGAGCGTTTAGGCTCCTGTCAGTTTCATTGGGTATCCAGACTTACGTTGAACGTTCAGGCTCCGGTCAGTTTCGTTGGGTATCCAGACTCCGGTTATTACATTAAGCGTTCAGGCTCCGGTAAGTTTCATTTGGTATCCAGAGTCCGATTTTTAAGTTGAGCATTCAAGCCCTGTTCATTTTTATTGGGTATCCAAACTCCGGTTATTACGTTGAGCGTTCAGGCTCCGGTCAGTTGAATTGGGTATCCAGACTCCGGTTATTACGTTGAACGTTCGGGCTCCGGTCAATTTCGTTGGGTATGCAGACTCCGGTTTTTACGTTGAGCGATCAGGCTCCGGTCAGTTTCGTTGGGTATCCAGAGTCCGATTATTACGTTGAGCGTTCAGGCTCCGGTTAGTTTTGTTGGGTATCCAGACTCCGGTTATTACGTTGAGCGTTCAGGCTTCGGTCAGTTTCGTTGTGTATCCAGACTCCGGTTATTACTTTGAGCGTTCAGGCTCCGGTAAGTTTCGTTTGGTATCCAGAGTCCGGTTATTAAGTTGAGCGTTCAGGCTCTGGTCATTTTCGTTGAGTATCCAGACTCCGGTTATTATGTTAAGCGTTCAGGCTCCGTTCAGTTTCGTTGGGTATCCAGACTCCGGTTATTACGTTGAGCGTTTAGGCTCCGGTCAGTTTCGTTTGGTATCCAGACTCTGGTTATTACGTTTAGCGTTTAGGCTCCGGTCAATTTCGTTGGTTATCCAGACTCCGGTAATTACGTTGAGCGTTCAGGCTCCGGTCAGTTTCATTAGGTATCCAGACACCGGTTTTTACGTTGAGCGATCAGGCTCCGGTCAGTTTCGTTGTGTATCCAGAGTCCGATTATTATGTTGAGCGTTCAGGCTCCGGTTAGTTTCGTTGGGTATCCAGACTCCGGTTATTACGTTGAGCGTTCAGGCTCCGGTCAGTTTCGTTGTGTATCCAAACTCCGGTTACTAGTTTGAGCGTTCAAGCTCCGGTAAGTTTCGTTTGGTATCCAGAGTCCGGTTATTACGTTGAACGTTCTGGCTACGGTCATTTTTGTTGAGTATCCAGACTTTTGTTATTACGTTGAGCGTTCAGGCTCCGTTCAGTTTCATTGGGTATCCAGACTCCGGTTATTACGTTGAGCGTTCAGGCTCCGGTCAGTTTCGTTTGGTATCTAGACTCCGGTTATTACGTTGAGCGTTCAGGCTCCGGTCAGTTTCGTTGGGTATCCAGACTCCGGTTATTACGTTGAGCGTTCAGGCTGCGGTCAGTTTCGTTGGCTATCCAGATTCCAGTTTTTACGTTGAGCGATCAGGCCCCGGTCAGTTTCGTTTGGTATCCAGACTCCGTTTTTTACGTTGAGCGTTCAGGCTCCGGTCAGTTTCATTAGGTATCCAGACTCCGGTTATTACGTTGAGCGTTCAGGCTCCGGTCAGTTTGGTTGGGAATCTAGACTCCGGTTATTACGTTGAGCGTTCAGGTTCCGGTCAGTTACGTTGGGTATTAAGAGTCTGGTTATTACGTTGAGCGTTCAGGCTCCGGTCATTTTCGTTGAGTATCCAGACTCCAGTTATTACGTTGAGCGTTCTGGCTCTGGTCATTTTTGTTGAGTATCCAGACTCCGGTTATTATGTTGAGCGTTCAGGCTCTGATCATTTTAGTTGAGTATCCAGACTGCGGTTATTACGTTGAGCGTTCAGGCTCCAGTCATTTTCGTTGAGTATCCAAACTCCGGTTATTACGTTGAACGTTCAGTCTCCGGTCAGTTTCGTTGGGTATCCAGACTCCGGTTTTTACGTTGAGCGTTCAGGCTCCGGTCAGTTTTGTTGGGTATCCTGACTCCGAATATTACGTTGAGCGTTCAGGCTCCGATCAGTTTCATTGGGTATCTAGACTCCGGTTATTACGTTGAGTGTTCAGGCTCCGGTCAATTTCGTTGGGTATGCAAACTCCGGTTTTTACGTTGAGCGATCAGGCTCCAGTCAGTTTCGTTGGGTATCCAGAGTCCGGTTATTACGTTGAGCGTTCAGGCTCCGGATAGTTTCGTTGGGTATCCAGACTCCGGTTATTACGTTGAGCGTTCAGGCTTTGGTCAGTTTCGTTGTGTATCCAGACTCCGGTTATTACTTTGAGCATTCAGGCTCCGGTAAGTTTCGTTTGGTATCCAATGCCCGGTTATTACGTTGAGCATTCAGGCTCCGGTCAATTTCGTTGGGTATCCAAACTCCGGTTATTACGTTGAGCGTTCAGGCTCCGGTCAGTTTCATTGGGTATCCAGACTCCGGTTATTACGTTGAGCGTTCAGGCTCCGGTCAGTTTCCTTGGGTATCCAGACTCCGGTTATTACGTTGAACGTTCAGGCTCCGGTCAGTTTCGTTGGGTATCCAGACTCCGGTTATTACATTGAGCGTTCAGGCTACGGTAAGTTTCGTTTGGTATCCAGAGTCCGATTTTAAAGTTGACCATTCAGGCTCCGTTCAGTTTTGTTGGGTATCCAAACTCCGGTTATTACGTTGAGCGTTCAGGCTCCTGTCAGTTGAATTGGGTATCCAGACTCCGGTTATTACGTTGAACGTTCGGGCTCCAGTCAATTTCGTTGGGTATCCAGATTCCGGTTTTTACGTTGAGCGATCAGACTTCGGTCAGTTTCGTTGGGTATCCAGAGTCCGGTTATTAGGTTGAGCGTTCAGGCTCCGGTTAGTTTTGTTGGGTATCCAGACTACGGTTATTACGTTGAGCGTTCAGGCTCCGATCAGTTTCGTTGCGTATCCAAACTCCGGTTACTACTTTGAGCGTTCAGGCTCCGGTAAGTTTCGTTTGGTATCCAGAGTCCGGTTATTACGTTGAACGTTCAGGCTACGGTCATTTTTGTTGAGTATCCAGACTCTAGTTATTACGTTGAGCGTTTAGGCTCCGTTCAGTTTCATTGGGTATCCAGACTCCGATTATTACGTTGAACGTTCAGGCTCCGGTCAGTTTCGTTTGGTATCCAGACTCCGGTTATTATGTTGAGCGTTCAGGCTCCGGTCAGTTCCGTTGGGTATCCAGAGTTCGGTTATTACGTTGAGCGTTCAGGCTCTGGTCAGTTTCGTTGGGTATCCAGACTCCGGTTTTTACGTTGAGTGTTCAGGCTCCGTTCAGTTTCGTTGGGTATGCAGACTCCGGTTATTACGTTGAGCGTTCAGGCTCCGGTCAATTTCGTTTGGTATCCAGACTCTGGTTATTACGTTGAGCGTTTAGGCTCCGGTCAATTTCGTTGGGTATCCAGACTCCAGTAATTACGATGAGCGTTCAGGCTCCGGTCAGTTCCGTTGGGTATCCAGACACCGGTTTTTACATTAAGCGTTCAGGCTCCGGTCAGTTTTGTTGGGTATCCATCCTCCGGTTATTACGTTGAGCGTTCAGGCTCTGGTCAGTTTCGTTGGGTATCCAGACTCCTGTTATTACATTGAGTGTTCAGGCTCCTATCAGTTTCGTTGGGTATCCAGACTCCGGTTATTACGTTGAGCGTTCAGGCTCCGGTCATTTTCGTTGAGTATCCAGACTCCAGTTATTACGTTGAGCATTCAGGCTCTGGTCATTTTTGTTGAGTATCCAAACTCCGGTTATTATGTTGAGCGTTCAGGCTCCGGTCAGTTTTGTTGGGTATCCAGACTCCGGTTATTACATTGAGCGTTCAGGCTCCAGTCAGTTTCATTGGGTATCCAGACTCCGGTTATTACCTTGAGCGTTCAGGCTCCGGTCATTTTCGTTTGGTATCCAGACTCCGGTTATTACGTTAAGCGTTCAGGCTCCAGTAAGTTTCGTTTGGTATCCAGAGTCCGGTTATTACGTTGAGCGTTCAGGCTCCGGTCAGTTTCGTTGGGTATCCAAACTCCGGTTATGACGTTGAGCGTTCAGGCTCCGGTCAGTTTCATTGGGTATCCAAACTCCGGTTATTACGTTGAGCGTTTAGGCTCCTGTCAGTTTCATTGGGTATCCAGACTTACGTTGAACGTTCAGGCTCCGGTCAGTTTCGTTGGGTATCCAGACTCCGGTTATTACATTAAGCGTTCAGGCTCCGGTAAGTTTCATTTGGTATCCAGAGTCCGATTTTTAAGTTGAGCATTCAAGCCCTGTTCATTTTTATTGGGTATCCAAACTCCGGTTATTACGTTGAGCGTTCAGGCTCCGGTCAATTGAATTGGGTATCCAGACTCCGGTTATTACGTTGAACGTTCGGGCTCCGGTCAATTTCGTTGGGTATGTAGACTCCGGTTTTTACGTTGAGCGATCAGGCTCCGGTCAGTTTCGTTGGGTATCCAGAGTCCGGTTATTACGTTGAGCGTTCAGGCTCCGGTTAGTTTTGTTGGGTATCCAGACTCCGGTTATTACGTTGAGCGTTCAGGCTTCGGTCAGTTTCGTTGTGTATCCAGACTCCGGTTATTACTTTGAGCGTTCAGGCTCCGGTAAGTTTCGTTTGGTATCCAGAGTCCGGTTATTAAGTTGAGCGTTCAGGCTCTGGTCATTTTCGTTGAGTATCCAGACTCCGGTTATGATGTTAAGCGTTCAGGCTCCGTTCAGTTTCGTTGGGTATCCAGACTCCGGTTATTATGTTGAGCGTTTAGGCTCCGGTCAGTTTCGTTTGGTATCCAGACTCTGGTTATTACGTTTAGCGTTTAGGCTCCGGTCAATTTCGTTGGTTATCCAGACTCCGGTAATTACGTTGAGCGTTCAGGCTCCGGTCAGTTTCATTGGGTATCCAGACACCGGTATTTACGTTGAGCGTTCAGGCTCTGGTCAGTTTTGTTGGGTATCCAGACTCCGGTTATTACGTTGAGCGTTCAGGCTCTGGTCAGTTTCATTGGGTATCTAGACTCCGGTTATTACGTTGAGCGTTCAGGCTCCGGTCAGTTTCGTTGTGTATCCAGACTCTGGTTATTACTTTGAGCGTTCAAGCTCTGGTAAGTTTCGTTTGGTATCCAGAGTCCGGTTATTACGTTGAACGTTCAGGCTACGGTCATTTTTGTTGAGTATCCAGACTTTTGTTATTACGTTGAGCGTTCAGGCTCCGTTCAGTTTCATTGGGTATCCAGACTCCGGTTATTACGTTGAGCGTTCAGGCTCCGGTCAGTTTCGTTTGGTATCTAGACTCCGGTTATTACGTTGAGTGTTCAGGCTCCGGTCAGTTTCGTTGGGTATCCAGACTCCGGTTATTACGTTGAGCGTTCAGGCTGCGGTCAGTTTCGTTGGCTATCCAGATTCCGGTTTTTACGTTGAGCGATCAGGCCCCGGTCAGTTTCGTTTGGTATCCAGACTCCGTTTTTTACGTTGAGCGTTCAGGCTCCGGTCAGTTTCATTAGGTATCCAGACTCCGGTTATTACGTTGCGCGTTCAGGCTCCGGTCAGTTTGGTTGGGAATCTAGACTCCAGTTATTACGTTGAGCGTTCAGGTTCCGGTCAGTTACGTTGGGTATTAAGAGTCTGGTTATTACGTTGAGCGTTCAGGCTCCGGTCATTTTCGTTGAGTATCCAGACTCCAGTTATTACGTTGAGCGTTCTGGCTCTGGTCATTTTTGTTGAGTATCCAGACTCCGGTTATTATGTTGAGCGTTCAGGCTCTGATCATTTTAGTTGAGTATCCAGACTGCGGTTATTACGTTGAGCGTTCAGGCTCCAGTCATTTTCGTTGAGTATCCAAACTCCGGTTATTACGTTGAACGTTCAGTCTCCGGTCAGTTTCGTTGGGTATCCAGACTCCGGTTTTTACGTTGAGCGTTCAGGCTCCGGTCAGTTTTGTTGGGTATCCTGACTCCGAATATTACGTTGAGCGTTCAGGCTCCGATCAGTTTCATTGGGTATCTAGACTCCGGTTATTACGTTGAGCGTTCAGGCTCCGGTCAGTTTCGTTTGGTATCCAGACTCCGGTTATTACGTTAAGCGTTCAGGCTCCGGTAAGTTTCGTTTGGTATCCAGAGTCCGGTTATTACGTTGAGCGTTCAGGCTCCGGTCAGTTTCATTGGGTATCCAAACTCCGGTTATTACGTTGAGCATTCAGGCTCTGGTCAATTTCATTGGGTATCCAGACTCCGGTTATTACGTTGAGCGTTCAGGCTCCGGTCAGTTTCATTGGGTATCCAGACTCCGGTTATTACGTTGAACGTTCAGGCTCCGGTCAGTTTCGTTGGGTATCCAGACTCCGGTTATTACATTGAACGTTCAGGCTCCGGTAAGTTTCGTTTGGTATTCAGAGTCCGACTTTTAAGTTGAGCATTCAGGCTCCGTTCAGTTTTGTTGGGTATCCAAACTCCGGTTATTACGTTGAGCGTTCAGGCTCTGGTCAGTTGAATTGGGTATACAGACTCCGGTTATTACGTTGAACGTTCGGGCTCCGGTCAATTTTGTTGGGTATCCAGACTCCGGTTTTTACGTTGAGCAATCAGGCTCCGGTCAGTTTCGTTGGGTATCCAGAGTCCGGTTATTACGTTGAGCGTTCAGGCTCCGGTTAGTTTCGTTGGGTATCCAGACTCCGGTTATTACGTTGAGCGTTCAGGCTTCAGTCAGTTTCGTTGTGTATCTAGACTCCGGTTATTACTTTGAGCGTTCAAGCTCCGGTAAGTTTCATTTGGTATCCAGAGTCTGGTTATTACGTTGAGCGTTCAGGCTCAGGTCATTTTTGTTGTGTATCCAGACTCCGGTTATTATGTTGAGCGTTCAGGCTCCGTTCAGTTTCGTTGGGTATGCAGACTCCGGTTATTACGTTGAGCGTTCAGGCTCCGGTCAGTTTCGTTTGGTATCCAGACTCCGGTTATTACGTTGAGCGTTTAGGCTCTGGTCAGTTGAATTGGGTATACAGACTCCGGTTATTACGTTGAACGTTCGGGCTCCGGTCAATTTTGTTGGGTATCCAGACTCCGGTTTTTACGTTGAGCAATCAGGCTCCGGTCAGTTTCGTTGGGTATCCAGAGTCCGGTTATTACGTTGAGCGTTCAGGCTCCGGTTAGTTTCGTTGGGTATCCAGACTCCGGATATTACGTTGAGCGTTCAGGCTTCAGTCAGTTTCGTTGTGTATCTAGACTCCGGTTATTACTTTGAGCGTTCAAGCTCCGGTAAGTTTCGTTTGGTATCCAGAGTCTGGTTATTACGTTGAGCGTTCAGGATCAGGTCATTTTTGTTGTGTATCCAGACTCTGGTTATTATGTTGAGCGTTCAGGCTCCGTTCAGTTTCGTTGGGTATGCAGACTCCGGTTATTACGTTGAGCGTTCAGGCTCCGGTCAGTTTCGTTTGGTATCCAGACTCTGGTTATTACGTTGAGCGTTTAGGCTCCGGTCTATTTCGTTGGGTATCCAGACTCCGATAATTACGTTGAGCGTTCAGGCTCTGGTCAGTTCCGTTGGGTATCGAGACACCGGTTTTTACATTGAGCGTTCAGGCTTCAGTCAGTTTTGTTGGGTATCCATCCTCCGGTTATTATGTTGAGCGTTCAGGCTCTGGTCAGTTTCGTTGGGTATCCAGACTCCGGTTATTACGTTGAGTGTTCAGGCTCCTTTCAGTTTCGTTGGGTATCCAGACTCCGGTTATTACGTTGAGCGTTCAGGCTCTGGTCATTTTCGTTGAGTATCCAGACTCCAGTTATTACGTTAAGCATTCAGGCTCTGGTCATTTTTGTTGAGTATCCAAGCTTCGGTTATTATGTTGAGCATTCAGGCTCTGATCATTTTCGTTGAGTATCCAGACTGCGATTATTATGTTGAGCGTTCAGGCTCCGGTCATTTTCGTTGAGTATCCAGACTCTGGTTATTACGTTGAATGTTCAGGCTCCAGTCAGTTTCGTGGGGTATCCAGACTCCGGTTATTACGTTAAGCATTCAGGCTCAGGTTAGTTTCGCTGAGTATCCAGACTCCAGTTATTACATTGAGCATTCGAGCTCTGATCATTTTCGTTGAGTATCCAGATTGCGGTTATTACGTTGAGCATTCAGGCTCCGGTCAGTTTCGTTGGGTATCTAGACTCCGGTTATTACGTTGAGCATTCAGGCTCCGGTAAGTTTCGTTGGGTATCCAGACTCCGGTTATTACGTTAAGCGTTCAGGCTCCGGTAAGTTTCGTTTGGTATCTAGAGTCCGGTTATTACGTTGAGCGTTCAGGCTCTGGTCAGTTTCGTTGGGTATCCAAACTCCGGTTATTACGTTGAGCGTTCAGGCTCCGGTCAGTTTCATTGGGTATCCAGACTCCGGTTATTACGTTGAGCGTTCAGGCTCCGGTCAGTTTCATTGGGTATCCATACTCCGGTTATTACGTTGAACGTTCAGGCTCCGGTCAGTTTCGTTGGGTATCCAGACTCCGGTTATTACATTGAGCGTTCAGGCTCCGGTAAGTTTCGTTTGGTATCCAGAGTCCGATTTTTAAGTTGAGCATTCAGGCTCCGTTCAGTTTTGTTGGTTATACAAACTCCGGTTATTACGTTGAGCGTTCAGGCTCTAGTCAGTTGAATTGGGTATCCAGACTCCGGTTATTACGTTGAACGTTCGGGCTCCGGTCAATTTCGTTGGGTATCCAAACTCCGGTTTTTACGTTGAGCGATCAGGCTCCGATCAGTTTTGTTGGGTATCCAGAGTCCGGTTATTACGTTGAGCGTTCAGGCTCCGGTTAGTTTCGTTGGGTATCCAGACTCCGGTTATTACGTTGAGCGTTCAGGCTTCGGTCAGTTTCGTTGTGTATCCAAACTCCGGTAATTACTTTGAGCGTTCAGGCTCCGGTAAGTTTCGTTTGGTATCCAGAGTCCGATTATTATGTTGAGCGTTCAGGCTCCGGTCATTTTCGTTGAGTATCCAGACTCCGGTTATTATGTTGAGCGTTCAGGCTCCGTTCAGTTTCATTGGGTATCCAGACTCCGGTTATTACGTTGAGCGTTCAGGCTCCGGTCAGTTTCGTTTGGTATCCAGACTCTAGTTATTACGTTGAGCGTTTAGGCTCCGGTCAGTTTCGTTGGGTATCCAGACTCCGGTAATTACTTTGAGCGTTCAGGCTCCGATCAGTTTCGTTGGGTATCCAGACACCGGTTTTTACATTGAGCGTTCAGGCTCCGGTCAGTTTTGTTGAGTATCCAGACTCCAGTTATTACGTTGAGCATTCAGGCTTTGGTCATTTTTGTTGAGTATCCAAACTCCGGTTATTATGTTGAGCGTTCAGGCTCTGATTATTTTCGTTGAGTATCCAGACTGCAGTTATTATGTTGAGCGTTCAGGCTTCGGTCATTTTCGTTGAGTATCCAGACTCCGGTTATTACGTTGAACGTTCAGGCTCCGGTCAGTTTCGTGGGGTATCCAGACTCTGGTTATTACGTTGATCGTTCAGGCCTAGGTTAGTTTCGTTTAGTATCCAGACTCGAATTATTACATTGAGCGTTCAAGCTCTGATCATCTTCGTTGAGTATCCAGATTGCGGTTATTACGTTGAGCGTTGAGGCTCCGATCAGTTTCGTTGGGTATCCAGACTCCGATTTTTACGTTGAGCGTTCAGGCTCCGGTCTGTTTTGTTGGGTATCCAGACTCCGGTTATTACGTTGATCATTCAGGCTCCGGTCAATTTCATTGGGTATCCAGACTCTGGTTATTATGTTGAGCGTTCAGGCTCCGGTTAGTTTCGTTGGGTATCCAGACTCCGATTATTATATTGAGCGTTCAGGCTCCAGTCAGTTTCGTTTGGTATCCAGACTCTGGTTATTACGTTGAACGTTCAGGCTCCGGTCAGTTTCGTTGGGTATCCAGACTCCGGTTATTACATTATTTATTCAGGCTCAGGTCAGTTTAGTTGAGTATCCATACTCCAGTTATTACATTGAACCTTCAAGCTCTGATCATTTTTGTTGAGAATCCAGATAGCGGTTATTACGTTGAGCGTTCAGGCTCCGGTCAATTTCGTTGGGTATCCAGACTCCGGTTTTTACATTGAGCATTCAGGCTCCGGTCAGTTTTGTTGGGTATCCAGACTCCGGTTATTATGTTGAGCATTCAGGCTCCGGTCAGTTTCATTAGGTATCCAGACTCCGGTTATTGCGTTGAGCGTTCAGGCTCCGATCAGTTTAGTTGGGTATCCAGAATCCGGTTATTATATTGAGTGTTCAGGCTCCGATCAGTTTCGTTGGGTATCCAGACTCCGGTTATTATGTTGAGCGTTCAGGCTCCGATCATTTTCGTTGAGTATCCAGACTCCGGTTATTACGTTGAGCATTAAGGCTCTGGTCATTTTTGTTGAGTATCCAGACTCCGAGTATTATGTTGAGCGTTCAGGCTCTGATCATTTTCGTTGAGTATCCAGACGGCGGTAATTACGTTGAGCATTCAGGGTCCGGTCATTTTCGTAGAGTATCTAGACTCCGGTTATTACTTGAACGTTCAGGCTCCGATCAGTTTCGTTGGGTATCCAGACTCCGGTTATTACGTTGATCGATCAGACTAAGGTTAGTTTCGTTGATTATCCAGACTCCAGTTATTACATTGAGCGTTCAAGCTCTGATCATTTTCCTTTAGTATCTAGATTGCGGTTATTATGTTGAGCGTTCAGGCTCCTTTCAATTTCGTTGGGTATCCAGACTCCGGTTATTACGTTGAGCGTTCAGGCTCCGGTCAGTTTCGTTTGGTATCCAGACTCTGGTTATTACGTTGAGCGTTTAGGCTCCGGTCAGTTTCGTTGGGTATCCAGACTCTGGTAATTACTTTGAGCGTTCAGGCTCCGATCAGTTTCGTTGGGTATCCAGACACCGGTTTTTACGTTGAGCGTTCAGGCTCTGGTCAGTTTTGTTGGGTATCCAGACTCCGGTTATTACATTGAGCGTTCAGGCTCTAATCAGTTTCATTGGGTATCCAGACTCCGGTTATTACGTTGAGTATTCATGCTCCGGTCAGTTTCGATGGGTATCCAGACTCCGGTTATTACGTTGAGCGTTTAGGCTCCGGTCAGTTTCGTTGGGTATCCAGACTCCGGTTATTACGTTGAGCGTTCAGGCTTCGGTCATTTTCGTTGAGTATCCAGACTCCAGTTATTACGTTGAGCATTCAGGCTTTGGTCATTTTTGTTGAGTATCCAAACTCCAGAGATTATGTTGAGCGTTCAGGATCTGATCATTTTCGTTGAGTATCCAGACTGCGGTTATTATGTTGAGCGTTCAGGCTCCGGTCATTTTCGTTGAGTATCCAGACTCCGGTTATTACGTTGAACGTTCAGGCTCCGGTCAGTTTCGTGGGGTATCCAGACTCCGGTTATCACGTTGATCGTTCAGGCTCAGGTTAGTTTCGTTGAGTATCCAGACTCCAATTATTACATTGAGCGTTCAAGCTCTGATCATTTTCGTTGAGTATCCAGATTGCGGTTATTACGTTGAGCGTTCAGGCTCCGGTCAGTTTCGTTGGGTATCCAGACTCCGGTTTTTACGTTGAGCGTTCAGGCTCCGGTCTGTTTTGTTGGGTATCCAGACTCCGGTTATTACGTTGATCATTCAGGCTCCGGTCAATTTCATTGGGTATCGAGACTCCGGTTATTATGTTGAGCGTTCAGGCTCCGGTCAGTTTCGTTGGGTATCCAGACTCCGATTATTATGTTGAGCGTTCAGGCTCCAGTCAGTTTCGTTTGGTATCCAGACTCTGATTATTACGTTGAGCGTTTAGGTTCCGGTCAGTTTCGTTAGGTATCCAGACTCCGGTTATTACGTTGAACATTCAGGCTCCAGTCAGTCTCGTTGGGTATCCAGACCCCGGTTATTACATTGAGCATTCAGGATCTAGTCAATTTCGTTGGGTATCCAGACTCCGGTTTTTACGTTGAGCGTTCAGGCTCCGGTCAGTTTCATTGGGTATCCAAACTCCGGTTATTACGTTGAGCATTCAGGCTCCAGTTAGTTTAATTGAGTATCCAGATTCCGGTTATTACGTTGAGCATTCAGGCTCCGGTCAGTTTCGTTTGGTATCCAGACTCCGGTTATTACGTTGATCGATCAGACTCAGGTCAGTTTCGTTGATTATCCAGACTCCAGTTATTACATTGAGCGTTCAAGCTCTGATAATTTTCCTTTAGTATCTAGATTGCGGTTATTATGTTGAGCGTTCAGGCTCCGTTCAGTTTCGTTGGGTATCCAGACTCCGATTATTACGTTGAGCGTTCAGGCTCCGGTCAGTTTCGTTTGGTATCCAGACTCTAGTTATTACGTTGAGCGTTTAGGCTCCGGACAGTTTCGTTGGGTATCCCGACTCCGGTAATTACGTTGAGCGTTCAGGCTCCGGTCAGTTTCGTTGGGTATCCAGACACCGGTTTTTACGTTGAGCGTTCAGGCTCCGGTCAGTTTTGTTGGGTATCCAGACTCCGGTTAATACATTGAGCGTTCAGGCTCTAGTCAGTTTCGTTGGGTATCCAGACTCCGGTTATTACGTTGAGTGTTCAGGCTCCGGTCAGTTACGATGGGTATCCAGACTCCGGTTATTACGTTGAGCGTTCAGGCTCCGGTCAGTTTCGTTGGGTATCCAGACTACGGTTATTACGTTGAGCATTCAGGCTCCGGTCATTTTCGTTGAGTATCCAGACTCCAGTTATTACGTTGAGCATTCAGGCTTTGGTCATTTTTGTTGAGTATCCAAACTCCGATTATTATGTTGAGCGTTCAGGCTCTGATCATTTTCGTTGAGTATCCAGATTGCGGTTATTACGTTGAGCATTCAGGCTCCGGTCAGTTTCGTTGGGTATCCAGACTCCGGTTTTTACGTTGAGCGTTCAGGCTCCGGTCTGTTTTGTTGGGTATCCAGACTCCGGTTATTACGTTGATCATTCAGGCTCCGGTCAATTTCATTGGGTATCCAGACTCTGGTTATTATGTTGAGCGTTCAGGCTCCAGTTAGTTTCGTTGGGTATCCAGACTCCGATTATAATATTGAGCGTTCAGGCTCCAGTCAGTTTCGTTTGGTATCCAGACTCTGGTTATTACGTTGAACGTTCAGGCTCCGGTCAGTTTCGTTGGGTATCCAGACTCCGTTATTACGTTATTTATTCAGGCTCAGGTCAGTTTAGTTGAGTATCCATACTCCAGTTATTACATTGAGCCTTCAAGCTCTGATCATTTTTGTTGAGTATCCAGATTGCGGTTATTACGTTGAGCGTTCAGGCTCAGGTCAATTTCGTTGGGTATCCAGACTCCGGTTTTTACATTGAGCATTCAGGCTCCGGTCAGTTTTGTTGGGTATCCAGACTCCGGTTATTATGTTGAGCATTCAGGCTCCGGTCAGTTTCATTAGGTATCCAGACTCCGGTTATTGCGTTGAGCGTTCAGGCTCCGATCAGTTTAGTTGGGTATCCAGAATCCGGTTATTATATTGAGTGTTCAGGCTCCGATCAGTTTCGTTGGGTATCCAGACTCCGGTTATTATGTTGAGCGTTCAGGCTCCGATCATTTTCGTTGAGTATCCAGACTCCGGTTATTACGTTGAGCATTAAGGCTCTGGTCATTTTTGTTGAGTATCCAGACTCCGAGTATTATGTTGAGCGTTCAGGCTCTGATCATTTTCGTTGAGTATCCAGACTGCGGTTATTACGTTGAGCATTCAGGGTCCGGTCATTTTCGTAGAGTATCTAGACTCCGGTTATTACTTGAATGTTCAGGCTCCGATCAGTTTCGTTGGGTATCCAGACTCCGGTTATTACGTTGATCGATCAGACTAAGGTTAGTTTCGTTGATTATCCAGACTCCAGTTATTACATTGAGCGTTCAAGCTCTGATCATTTTCCTTTAGTATCTAGATTGCGGTTATTATGTTGAGCGTTCAGGCTCCTTTCAGTTTCGTTGGGTATCCAGACTCCGGTTATTACGTTGAGCGTTCAGGCTCCGGTCAGTTTCGTTTGGTATCCAGACTCTGGTTATTACGTTGAGCGTTTAGGCTCCGGTCAGTTTCGTTGGGTATCCAGACTCCGGTAATTACGTTGAGCATTCAGGCTTTGGTCATTTTTGTTGAGTATCCAAACTCCAGAGATTATGTTGAGCGTTCAGGATCTGATCATTTTCGTTGAGTATCCAGACTGCGGTTATTATGTTGAGCGTTCAGGCTCCGGTCATTTTCGTTGAGTATCCAGACTCCGGTTATTACGTTGAACGTTCAGGCTCCGGTCAGTTTCGTGGGGTATCCAGACTCCGGTTATCACGTTGATCGTTCAGGCTCAGGTTAGTTTCGTTGAGTATCCAGACTCTAATTATTACATTGAGCGTTCAAGCTCTGATCATTTTCGTTGAGTATCCAGATTGCGGTTATTACGTTGAGCGTTCAGGCTCCGGTCAGTTTCGTTGGGTATCCAGACTCCGGTTTTTACGTTGAGCGTTCAGGCTCCGGTCTGTTTTGTTGGGTATCCAGACTCCGGTTATTACGTTGATCATTCAGGCTCCGGTCAATTTCATTGGGTATCCAGACTCCGGTTATTATGTTAAGCGTTCAGGCTCCGGTCAGTTTCGTTGGGTATCCAGACTCCGATTATTATGTTGAGCGTTCAGGCTCCAGTCAGTTTCGTTTGGTATCCAGACTCTGATTATTACGTTGAGCGTTTAGGTTCCGGTCAGTTTCGTTAGGTATCCAGACTCCGGTTATTACGTTGAACATTCAGGCTCCAGTCAGTTTCGTTGGGTATCCAGACCCCGGTTATTACATTGAGCATTCAGGATCTAGTCAATTTCGTTGGGTATCCAGACTCCGGTTTTTACGTTGAGCGTTCAGGCTCCGGTCAGTTTCATTGGGTATCCAAACTCCGGTTATTACGTTGAGCATTCAGGCTCCAGTTAGTTTAATTGAGTATCCAGATTCCGGTTATTACGTTGAGCATTCAGGCTCCGGTCAGTTTCGTTTGGTATCCAGACTCCGGTTATTACGTTGATCGATCAGACTCAGGTCAGTTTCGTTGATTATCCAGACTCCAGTTATTACATTGAGCGTTCAAGCTCTGATAATTTTCCTTTAGTATCTAGATTGCGGTTATTATGTTGAGCGTTCAGGCTCCGTTCAGTTTCGTTGGGTATCCAGACTCCGATTATTATGTTGAGCGTTCAGGCTCCGGTCAGTTTCGTTTGGTATCCAGACTCTAGTTATTACGTTGAGCGTTTAGGCTCCGGACAGTTTCGTTGGGTATCCCGACTCCGGTAATTACGTTGAGCGTTCAGGCTCCGGTCAGTTTCGTTGGGTATCCAGACACCGGTTTTTACGTTGAGCGTTCAGGCTCCGGTCAGTTTTGTTGGGTATCCAGACTCCGGTTAATACGTTGAGCGTTCAGGCTCTAGTCAGTTTCGTTGGGTATCCAGACTCCGGTTATTACGTTGAGTGTTCAGGCTCCGGTCAGTTTCGATGGGTATCCAGACTCCGGTTATTACGTTGAGCGTTCAGGCTCCGGTCAGTTTCGTTGGGTATCCAGACTCCGGTTATTACGTTGAGCATTCAGGCTCCGGTCATTTTCGTTGAGTATCCAGACTCCAGTTATTACGTTGAGCATTCAGGCTTTGGTCATTTTTGTTGAGTATCCAAACTCCGATTATTATGTTGAGCGTTCAGGCTCTGATCATTTTCGTTGAGTATCCAGATTGCGGTTATTACGTTGAGCATTCAGGCTCCGGTCAGTTTCGTTGGGTATCCAGACTCCGGTTTTTACGTTGAGCGTTCAGGCTCCGGTCTGTTTTGTTGGGTATCCAGACTCCGGTTATTACGTTGATCATTCAGGCTCCGGTCAATTTCATTGGGTATCCAGACTCTGGTTATTATGTTGAGCGTTCAGGCTCCGGTTAGTTTCGTTGGGTATCCAGACTCCGATTATTATATTGAGCGTTCAGGCTCCAGTCAGTTTCGTTTGGTATCCAGACTCTGGTTATTACGTTGAACGTTCAGGCTCCGGTCAGTTTCGTTGGGTATCCAGACTCCGGTTATTACGTTATTTATTCAGGCTCAGGTCAGTTTAGTTGAGTATCCATACTCCAGTTATTACATTGAGCCTTCAAGCTCTGATCATTTTTGTTGAGTATCCAGATTGCGGTTATTACGTTGAGCGTTCAGGCTCCGGTCAATTTCGTTGGGTATCCAGACTCCGGTTTTTACATTGAGCATTCAGGCTCCGGTCAGTTTTGTTGGGTATCCAGACTCCGGTTATTATGTTGAGCATTCAGGCTCCGGTCAGTTTCATTAGGTATCCAGACTCCGGTTATTGCGTTGAGCGTTCAGGCTCTGATCAGTTTAGTTGGGTATCCAGAATCCGGTTATTATATTGAGTGTTCAGGCTCCGATCAGTTTCGTTGGGTATCCAGACTCCGGTTATTATGTTGAGCGTTCAGGCTCCGATCATTTTCGTTGAGTATCCAGACTCCGGTTATTACGTTGAGCATTAAGGCTCTGGTCATTTTTGTTGAGTATCCAGACTCCGAGTATTATGTTGAGCGTTCAGGCTCTGATCATTTTCGTTGAGTATCCAGACTGCGGTTATTACGTTGAGCATTCAGGGTCCGGTCATTTTCGTAGAGTATCTAGACTCCGGTTATTACTTGAACATTCAGGCTCCGATCAGTTTCGTTGGGTATCCAGACTCCGGTTATTACGTTGATCGATCAGACTAAGGTTAGTTTCGTTGATTATCCAGACTCCAGTTATTACATTGAGCGTTCAAGCTCTGATCATTTTCCTTTAGTATCTAGATTGCGGTTATTATGTTGAGCGTTCAGGCTCCTTTCAATTTCGTTGGGTATCCAGACTCCGGTTATTACGTTGAGCGTTCAGGCTCCGGTCAGTTTCGTTTGGTATCCAGACTCTGGTTATTACGTTGAGCGTTTAGGCTCCGGTCAGTTTCGTTGGGTATCCAGACTCCGGTAATTACGTTGAGCGTTCAGGCTCCGATCAGTTTCGTTGGGTATCCAGACACCGGTTTTTACGTTGAGCGTTCAGGCTCCGGTCAGTTTTGTTGGGTATCCAGACTCCGGTTATTACATTGAGCGTTCAGGCTCTAGTCAGTTTCATTGGGTATCCAGACTCCGGTTATTACGTTGAGTATTCATGCTCCGGTCAGTTTCGATGGGTATCCAGACTCCGGTTATTACGTTGAGCGTTCAGGCTCCGGTCAGTTTCGTTGGGTATCCAGACTCCGGTTATTACATTGAGCGTTCAGGCTCCGGTCATTTTCGTTGAGTATCCAGACTCCAGTTATTACGTTGAGCATTCAGGCTTTGGTCATTTTTGTTGAGTATCCAAACTCCGGTTATTATGAGCGTTCAGGCTCTGATCATTTTCGTTGAGTATCCAGACTGCAGTTATTATGTTGAGCGTTCAGGCTCCGGTCATTTTCGATGAGTATCCAGACTCCGGTTATCACGTTGAACGTTCAGGCTCCGGTCAGTTTCGTGGGGTATCCAGACTCTGGTTATTACGTTGATCGTTCAGGCTCAGGTTAGTTTCGTTTAGTATCCAGACTCGAATTATTACATTGAGCGTTCAAGCTCTGATCATTTTCGTTGAGTATCCAGATTGCGGTTATTACGTTGAGCGTTGAGGCTCCGGTCAGTTTCGTTGGGTATCCAGACTCCGGTTTTTACGTTGAGCGTTCAGGCTCCGGTCTGTTTTGTTGGGTATCCAGACTCCGGTTATTACGTTGATCATTCAGGCTCCGGTCAATTTCATTGGGTATCCAGACTCCGGTTATTATGTTGAGCGTTCAGGCTCCGGTTAGTTTCGTTGGGTATCCAGACTCCGATTATTATATTGAGCGTTCAGGCTCCAGTCAGTTTCGTTTGGTATCCAGACTCTGGTTATTACGTTGAGCGTTCAGGCTCCGGTCAGTTTCGTTGGGTATCCAGACTCCGGTTATTACGTTATTTATTCAGGCTCAGGTCAGTTTAGTTGAGTATCCAGACTCCAGTTATTACATTGAGCCTTCAAGCTCTGATCATTTTTGTTGAGTATCCAGATTGCGGTTATTACGTTGAGCGTTCAGGCTCCGGTCAATTTCGTTGGGTATCCAGACTCCGGTTTTTACATTGAGCGTTCAGGCTCTGGTCAGTTTTGTTGGGTATCCAGACTCCGGTTATTATGTTGAGCATTCAGGCTCCGGTCAGTTTCATTAGGTATCCAAAACCCGGTTATTGCGTTGAGCATTCAGGCTCCGATCAGTTTAGTTGGGTATCCAGAATCCAGTTATTATGTTGAGTGTTCAGGCTCCGATCAGTTTTGTTGGGTATCCAGACTCCGGTTATTATGTTGAGCGTTCAGGCTCCGATCATTTTCGTTGAGTATCCAGACTCCGGTTATTACGTTGAGCATTCAGGCTCTGGTCATTTTTGTTGAGTATCCAAACTCCGAGTATTATGTTGAGCGTTCAGGCTCTGATCATTTTCGTTGAGTATCCAGACTGCGGTTATTACGTTGAGCATTCAGGGTCCGGTCATTTTCGTAGAGTATCCAAACTCCGGTTATTACTTGAACGTTCAGGCTCCGATCAGTTTCGTTGGGTATCCAGACTCCGGTTATTACGTTGATCGATCAGACTAAGGTTAGTTTCGTTGATTATCCAGACTCCAGTTATTACATTGAGCGTTCAAGCTCTGATCATTTTCCTTTCGTATCTAGATTGCGGTTATTATGTTGAGCGTTCAGGCTCCTTTCAGTTTCGTTGGGTATCCAGACTCCGGTTATTACGTTGAGCGTTCAGGCTCCGGTCAGTTTCGTTTGGTATCCAGACTCTGGTTATTACGTTGAGCGTTTAGGCTCCGGTCAGTTTCGTTGGGTATCCAGACACCGGTAATTACGTTGAGCGTTCAGGCTCCGATCAGTTTCGTTGGGTATCCAGACACCGGTTTTTACGTTGAGCGTTCAGGCTCCGGTCAGTTTTGTTGGGTATCCAGACTCCAGTTATTACATTGAGCGTTCAGGCTCTAGTCAGTTTCATTGGGTATCCAGACTCCGGTTATTACGTTGAGTATTCATGCTCCGGTCAGTTTTGATGGGTATCCAGACTCCGGTTATTACGTTGAGCGTTCAGGCTCCGGTCAGTTTCGTTGGGTATCCAGACTCCGGTTATTACATTGAGCGTTCAGGCTCCGGTCATTTTCGTTGAGTATCCAGACTCCAGTTATTACGTTGAGCATTCAGGCTTTGGTCATTTTTGTTGAGTATCCAAACTCCGGTTATTATGTTGAGCGTTCAGGCTCTGATCATTTTCGTGAGTATCCAGACTGCAGTTATTATGTTGAGCGTTCAGGCTCCGGTCATTTTCGTTGAGTATCCAGACTCCGGTTATTACGTTGAACGTTCAGGCTCCGGTCAGTTTCGTGGGGTATCCAGACTCTGGTTATTACGTTGATCGTTCAGGCTCAGGTTAGTTTCGTTTAGTATCCAGACTCGAATTATTACATTGAGCGTTCAAGCTCTGATCATTTTCGTTGAGTATCCAGATTGCGATTATTACGTTGAGCGTTGAGGCTCCGGTCAGTTTCATTGGGTATCCAGACTCCGGTTTTTACGTTGAGCGTTCAGGCTCCGGTCTGTTTTGTTGGGTATCCAGACTCCGGTTATTACGTTGATCATTCAGGCTTCGGTCAATTTCATTGGGTATCCAGACTCCGGTTATTATGTTGAGCGTTCAGGCTCCGGTTAGTTTCGTTGGGTATCCAGACTCCGATTATTATATTGAGCGTTCAGGCTCCAGTCAGTTTCGTTTGGTATCCAGACTCTGGTTATTACGTTGAGCGTTCAGGCTCCGGTCAGTTTCGTTGGGTATCCAGACTCCGGTTATTACGTTATTTATTCAGGCTCAGGTCAGTTTAGTTGAGTATCCAGACTCCAGTTATTACATTGAGCCTTCAAGCTCTGATCATTTTTGTTGAGTATCCAGATTGCGGTTATTACGTTGAGCGTTCAGGCTCCGGTCAATTTCGTTGGGTATCCAGACTCCGGTTTTTACATTGAGCGTTCAGGCTCCGGTCAGTTTTGTTGGGTATCCAGACTCCGGTTATTATGTTGAGCATTCAGGCTCCGGTCAGTTTCATTAGGTATCCAGAACCCGGTTATTGCGTTGAGCATTCAGGCTCCGATCAGTTTAGTTGGGTATCCAGAATCCAGTTATTATGTTGAGTGTTCAGGCTCCGATCAGTTTCGTTGGGTATCCAGACTCCGGTTATTATGTTGAGCGTTCAGGCTCCGATCATTTTCGTTGAGTATCCAGACTCCGGTTATTACGTTGAGCATTCAGGCTCTGGTCATTTTTGTTGAGTATCCAGACTCCGAGTATTATGTTGAGCGTTCAGGCTCTGATCATTTTCGTTGAGTATCCAGACTGCGGTTATTACGTTGAGCATTCAGGGTCCGGTCATTTTCGTAGAGTATCCAGACTCCGGTTATTACTTGAACGTTCAGGCTCTGATCAGTTTCGTTGGGTATCCAGACTCCGGTTATTACGTTGATCGATCAGACTAAGGTTAGTTTCGTTGATTATCCAGACTCCAGTTATTACATTGAGCGTTCAAGCTCTGATCATTTTCCTTTCGTATCTAGATTGCGGTTATTATGTTGAGCGTTCAGGCTCCTTTCAGTTTCGTTGGGTATCCAGACTCCGGTTATTACGTTGAGCGTTCAGGCTCTGGTCAGTTTCGTTTGGTATCCAGACTCTAGTTATTACGTTGAGCGTTTAGGCTCCGGTCAGTTTCGTTGGGTATCCAGACTCCGGTAATTACGTTGAGCGTTCAGGCTCCGGTCAGTTTCGTTGAGTATCCAGACACCGGTTTTTACGTTGAGCGTTCAGGCTCCGGTCAGTTTTGTTGGGTATCCAGACTCCGGTTATTACATTGAGCGTTCAGGCTCTAGTCAGTTTCATTGGGTATCCAGACTCCGGTTATTACGTTGAGTGTTCAGGCTCCGGTCAGTTTCGATGGGTATCCAGACTCCGGTTATTACGTTGAGCGTTCAGGCTCCGGTCAGTTTCGTTGGGTATCCAGACTCCGGTTATTACGTTGAGCGTTCAGGCTCCGGTCATTTTTGTTGAGTATCCAGACTCCAGTTATTACGTTGAGCATTCAGGCTTTGGTCATTTTTGTTGAGTATCCAAACTCCGGTTATTATGTTGAGCGTTCAGGCTCTGATCATTTTCGTTGAGTATCCAGACTGCGGTTATTATGTTGAGCGTTCAGGCTCCGGTAATTTTCGTTGAGTAACCAGACTCTGGTTATTACGTTGACCGTTCAGCCTCCGGTCAGTTTCGTGGGGTATCCAGACTCCGGTTATCACGTTGATCGTTCAGGCTCAGGTTAGTTTCGTTGTGTATCCAGACTCCAATTATTACATTGAGCGTTCAAGCTCTGATCATTTTCGTTGAGTATCCAGATTGCGGTTATTACGTTGAGCGTTCAGACTCCGGTCAGTTTCGTTGGGTATCCAGACTCCGGTTTTTACGTTGAACATTCAGGCTCCGGTCAGTTTCGTTGGGTATCCAGACCCCGGTTCTTACATTGAGCATTCAGGATCTAGTCAATTTCGTTGGGCATCCAGACTCCGGTTATTACATTGAGCGTTCAGGCTCCGGTCAGTTTTGTTGGGTATCCATCCTCCGGTTATTACGTTGAGCGTTCAGGCTCTGGTCAGTTTCGTTGGGTATCCAGACTCTGGTTATTACGTTGAGTGTTCAAGCTCCTGTCAGTTTCGTTGGGTATCCAGACTCCGGTTATTACGTTGAGCGTTCAGGCTCCGGTCGTTTTTGTTGAGTATCCAGACTCCAGTTATTACGTTGAGCATTTAGGCTCTGGTCATTTTTGTTGAGTATCCAAACTTCGGTTATTATGTTGAGCATTCATGCTCTGATCATTTTCGTTGAGTATCCAGACTACGGTTATTATGTTGAGCGTTCAGGCTCCGGTCATTTTCGTTGAGTATCCAGACTCCGGTTATTACGTTGAATGTTCAGGCACAGTCAGTTTCGTGGGGTATCCAGACTCCGGTTATTACGTTAAGCATTCAGGCTCAGGTTAGTTTCGCTGAGTATCCAGACTCCAGTTATTACATTGAGCATTCGAGCTCTGATCATTTTCGTTGAGTATCCAGATTGCGGTTATTACGTTGAGCATTCAGGCTCCGGTCAGTTTCGTTGGGTATCTAGACTCCGGTTATTACGTTGAGCATTCAGGCTCCGGTCAGTTTCGTTTGGTATCTAGAGTCCGGTTATTACGTTGAGCGTTCAAGCTCGGGTCAGTTTCGTTGGGTATCCAAACTCCGGTTATTACGTTGAGCGTTCAGGCTCCGGTCAGTTTCATTGGGTATCCAGACTCCGGTTATTACGTTGAGCGTTCAGGCTCCGGTCAGTTTCATTGGGTATCCAAACTCCGATTATTACGTTGAACGTTCAGGCTCCGGTCAGTTTCGTTGGGTATCCAGACTCCGGTTATTACATTGAGCGTTCAGGCTCCGGTAAGTTTTGTTTGGTATCCAGAGTCCAATTTTTAAGTTGAGCATTCAGGCTCCGTTAAGTTTTGTTGGTTATCCAAACTCCGGTTATTACATTGTGCGTTCAGGCTCTAGTTAGTTGATTTGGGTATCCAGACTCCGGTTATTACGTTGAACGTTCGGGCTCCGGTCAATTTCATTGGGTATCCAGACTCTGGTTTTTACGTTGAGCGATCAGGCTCCGATCAGTTTTGTTGGTTATCCAGAGTCCGGTTATTACGTTGAGCGTTTAGGCTCCGGTTAGTTTCGTTGGGTATCCAGACTCCGGTTATTACGTTGAGCGTTCAGGCTTCGGTCAGTTTCGTTGTGTATCCAAACTCTGGTAATTACTTTGAGTGTTCAGGCTCCGGTACGTTTCGTTTGGTATCCAGAGTCCGATTATTATGTTGAGCGTTCAGGCTCCGGTCATTTTCGTTGAGTATCCAGACTCCGGTTATTATGTTGAGCGTTCAGGCTTCGTTCAGTTTCGTTGGGTATCCAGACTCTGGTTATTACGTTGAGCGTTCAGGCTCCGGTCAGTTTCGTTTGGTATCCAGACTCCGGTTATTACGTTGATCATTCAGGCTCCGGTCAATTTCATTGGGTATCCAGACTCCGGTTATTATGTTGAGCGTTCAGGCTCCAGTCAGTTTCGTTGGTTATCCAGACTCCGATTATTATGTTGAGCGTTGAGGCTCCAGTCAGTTTCGTTTGGTATCCAAACTCTGATTATTACGTTGAGCGTTTAGGTTCCGGTTTGTTTCGTTAGGTATCCAGACTCCGGTTATTACGTTGAACATTCAGGCTCCGGTCAGTTTCGTTGGGTATCCAGACCCCGGTTATTACATTGAGCATTCAGGATCTAGTCAATTTCGTTGGGTATCCAGACTCCGGTTTTTACGTTGAGCGTTCAGGCTCTGGTCAGTTTCATTGGGTATCCAAACTCCGGTTATTACGTTGAGCGTTCAGGCTCCAGTTAGTTTAATTGACTATCCAGATTCCGGTTATTACGTTGAGCATTCAGGCTCCGGTCAGTTTCGTTTGGTATCCAGACTCCGGTTATTACGTTGATCGATCAGACTCAGGTCAGTTTCGTTGATTATCCAGACTCCAGTTATTACATTGAGCGTTCAAGCTCTGATAATTTTCCTTTAGTATCTAGATTGCGGTTATTATGTTGAGCGTTCAGGCTAAGTTCAGTTTCGTTGGGTATCCAGACTCCGGTTATTACGTTGAGCGTTCAGGCTCCGGTCAGTTTCGTTTGGTATCCAGACTCTGGTTATTACGTTGAGCGTTTAGGCTCCGGACAGTTTCGTTGGGTATCCCGACTCCGGTAATTACATTGAGCGTTCAGGCTCCGGTCAGTTTCGTTGGGTATCCAGACACCGGTTTTTACGTTGAGCGTTCAGGCTCCGGTCAGTTTCGTTGGGTATCCAGACTCCGGTTATTACGTTGAGTGTTCAGGCTCCGGTCAGTTTCGATGGGTATCCAGACTCCGGTTATTACGTTGAGCGTTCAGGCTCCGGTCAGTTTCGTTGGGTATCCAGACTCCGGTTATTATGTTGAGCGTTCAGGCTCCGGTCATTTTCGTTGAGTATCCAGACTCCAGTTATTACGTTGAGCATTCAGGCTTTGGTCATTTTTGTTGAGTATCCAAACTCCGGTTATTATGTTGAGCGTTCAGGCTCTGATCATTTTCGTTGAGTATCCAGACTACGGTTATTATGTTGAGCGTTCAGGCTCCGGTAATTTTCGTTGAGTAACCAGACTCTGGTTATTACGTTGACCGTTCAGGCTCCGGTCAGTTTCGTGGGGTATCCAGACTCCGGTTATCACGTTGATCGTTCAGGCTCAGGTTAGTTTCGTTGAGTATCCAGACTCCAATTATTACATTGAGCGTTCAAGCTCTGATCATTTTTGTTGAGTATCCAGATTGCGGTTATTACGTTGAGCGTTCAGACTCCGGTCAGTTTCGTTGGGTATCAGGACTCCGGTTTTTACGTTGAACATTCAGGCTCCGGTCAGTTTCGTTGGGTATCCAGACCCCGGTTATTACATTGAGCATTCAGGATCTAGTGAATTTCGTTGGGTATCCAGACACCGGTTTTTACATTGAGCGTTCAGGCTCCGGTCAGTTTTGTTGGGTATCCATCCTCCGGTTATTACGTTGAGCGTTCAGGCTCTGCTCAGTTTCGTTGGGTATCCAGACTCCGGTTATTACGTTGAGTGTTCAGGCTCCTGTCAGTTTCGTTGGGTATCCAGACTCCAGTTATTACGTTGAGCGTTCAGGCTCAGGTTAGTTTCGTTGAGTATCCAGACTTCAATTATTACATTGAGCATTCAAGCTCTGATCATTTTCGTTGAGTATCCAGATTGCTGTTATTACATTGAGCGTTCAGACTCTGGTCAGTTTCGTTGGTTATCCAGACTCCGGTTTTTACGTTGAACATTCAGGCTCCGGTCAGTTTCGTTGGGTATCCAGACCCCGGTTATTACATTGAGCATTCAGGATTTAGTCAATTTCGTTGGGTATCGAGACTCCGGTTTTTACGTTGAGCGTTCAAGCTCCGGTCAGTTTCATTGGGTATCCAAACTCCGGTTATTACGTTGAGCGTTCAGGCTCCAGTTAGTTTAATTGAGTATCCAGATTCCGGTTATTACGTTGAGCATTCAGGCTCCGGTCAGTTTCGTTTGGTATCCAGACTCCGGTTATTACGCAGAGCGTTCAGGCTCCGGTCAGTTTTGTTGGGTATCCAGACTCCGGTTATAACGTTGATTGTTCAGGCTCCGATTAGTTTCATTGGGTATCCAGACTCCGGTTATTACGTTGAGCGTTCAGGCTCCGGTCATTTTGTTGGATATCCAGATTCCGGTTATTACGTTGAACGTTCAGGCTCCGGTCAGTTTCGTTGGATATCCAGACTCCGGTTATTACGTTATTTGTTCAGGCTCAGGTCAGTTTCGTTGAGTATCCATACTCCAGTTATTACATTGAGCATTCAAGCTCGGATCATTTTTGTTGAGTATCCAGATTGCGGTTATTACGTTGAGCGTTCAGGCTCCGGTCAATTTCATTGGGTATCCAGACTCCGGTTTTTACGTTGAGCGTTCAGGCTCCGGTTAGTTTTGTTGGGTATCCAGACTCCGGTTATTACGTTGAGCATTCAGGCTCCGGTCAGTTTCATTGGGTATCCAGACTCCGGTTATTGCGTTGAGCGTTCAGACTCCGATCAGTTTAGTTGGGTATCCAGAATCCGGTTATTATGTTGTGCGTTCAGGCTCCGAACAGTTTCGTTGGGTATCCAGACTCCGGTTATTATGTTGAGCGTTCAGGCTCCGGTCATTTTCGTTGAGTATCCAGACTCTGGTTATTACGTTGAGCATTCTGGCTCTGGTCATTTTTGTTGTGTATCCAGACTCCGAGTATTATGTTGAGCGTTCAGGCTCTGATCATTTTCGTTGAGTATCCAGACTGCGGTTATTACGTTGAGCGTTCAGGCTCCGGTCATTTTCGTAGAGTATCTAGACTCCGGTTATTACGTTGAGCGTTCAGTCTCCGGTCAGTTTCGTTTTGTATCCAGAGTCCGGTTATTACGTTGAGCATTTAGGCTCTGGTCATTTCCGTTGAGTATCCAGACACCGGTTATTACTTTGAGCGTTCAGGCTCTGGTCATTTTTGTTGAGTATCCAGACTCAGGTTATTATGTTGAGTATTCAGGCTCTGATCATTTTTGTTGAGTATCCAGACTGCGGTTATTACGTTGAGCGTTCAGGCTCCGGTCATTTTCGTTGAGTATCCAGACTCCGGTTATTACGTTGAGCGTTCAGGCTCCGGTCAATTTTGTTGGGTATCCAGACTCCGGTTATTACGTTGAGCGTTCAGGCTCCAGTTAGTTTAATTGAGTATCCAGATTCCGGTTATTACGTTGAGCATTCAGGCTCCGGTGAGTTTCGTTTGGTATCCAGACTCCGGTTATTACGCTGAGCGTTCAGGCTCCGGTCAGTTTTGTTGGGTATCCAGACTCCGGTTATAACGTTGATTGTTCAGGCTCCGGTTAGTTTCGTTGGGTATCCAGACTCCGGTTATTACGTTGAGCGTTTAGGCTCCGGTCATTTTGTTGGATATCCGGATTCCGGTTATTACGTTGAACGTTCAGGCTCCGGTCAGTTTCGTTGGGTATCCAGACTCCGGTTATTACGTTATTTGTTCAGGCTCAGGTCAGTTTCGTTGAGTATCCAGACTCCAGTTATTACATTGAGCCTTCAAGCTCGGATCATTTTTGTTGAGTATCCAGATTGCGGTTATTACGTTGAGCGTTCAGGCTCCGGTCAATTTCATTGGGTATCCAGACTCCGGTTTTTACGTTGAGCGTTCAGGCTCCGGTCAGTTTTGTTGGGTATCCAGACTCCGGTTATTATGTTGAGCATTCAGGCTCCGGTCAGTTTCATTGGGTATCCAGACTCCGGTTATTGCGTTGAGCGTTCAGGCTCCGATCAGTTTAGTTGGGTATCCAGAATCCGGTTATTATGTTGAGCGTTCAGGCTCCGAACAGTTTCGTTGGGTATCCAGACTCCGGTTATTATGTTGAGCGTTCAGGCTCCGATCATTTTCGTTGAGTATCCAGACTCCGGTTATTATGTTGAGCATTCAGGCTCTGGTCATTTTGGTTGTGTATCCAGACTCCGAGTATTATGTTCAGCGTTCAGGCTCTGATCATTTTCGTTGAGTATCCAGACTGCGGTTATTACGTTGAGCGTTCAGGCTCCGGTCATTTTCGTAGAGTATCTAGACTCCGGTTATTACGTTGAGCGTTCAGCCTCCGGTCAGTTTCATTTTGTATCCAGAGTCCGGTTATTACGTTGAGCGTTTAGGCTCCGGTCATTTCCGTTGAGTATCCAGACACCGGTTATTACTTTGAGCGTTCAGGCTCTGGTCATTTTTGTTGAGTATCCAGACTCAGGTTATTATGTTGAGCGTTCAGGCTCTGATCATTTTTGTTGAGTATCCAGACTGCGGTTATTACGTTGAGCGTTCAGGCTCCGGTCATTTTCGTTGAGTATCCAGACTCTGGTTATTACGTTGAGCGTTCAGGCTCCGGTCAATTTTGTTGGGTATCCAGACTCCGGTTATTACGTTGAGCGTTCAGGCTCAGGTCAGTTTCGTAGAGTATCCAGACTCCAGTTATTACATTGAGCGTTAAAGCTCTGATCATATTCTTTGAGTATCCAGACTCCGGTTATTACGTTGAGCGTTCAGGCTCCGGTCATTTTCGTTGAGTATCCAGACTCCAGTTATTATGTTGAGCGTTCAGGCTCTGATCATTTTCGTTGAATATCCAGATTGTGGTTATTATGTTGAGCGTTCAGGCTCCGGTCATTTTCGTTGAGTATCCAGACTATGGTTATTACGTTGAACGTTCAGGCTCCGGTCAGTTTCGTTGGGTATCCAGACTCCGGTTATTACATTGATCGTTCAGGCTCAGGTCAGTTTCGATGAGTATCCAGACTCCAGTTATTACATTGAGCGTTCAAGCTCTGATCATTTTCGTTGAGTATCAAGATTGCGGTTATTACGTTGAGCATTCAGGCTCTGGTCAGTTTTGTTGGGTATGCAGACTCCGGCTTTTACGTTGAGCGTTCAGGCTCCGGTCAGTTTTGTTGGGTATCCAGACTCCGGTTATTACGTTGAGCATTCAGGCTCCGGTCAGTTTCATTGGGTATCCAGACTCCGGTTATTACGTTGAGCGTTCAAGCTCCGATCAGTTTCGTTGGGTATCCAGACTCCAGATATTACGTTGAACGTTCAGACTCCTGTCAGTTTCGTTGGGTATCCAGAGTCTGGTTATTACGTTGAGCGTCCAGGCTCCGGTCATTTACGTTGAGTATCCAGACTCCGGTTATTACGTTGAGCATTCAGGCTCTGGTCATTTTTGTTGAGTATCCAGACTCCGGTTATTACGTTGAGCGTTCAGGCTCTGATCATTTTCGTTGAGTATCCAGACTCCGGTTATTATATTGAACGTTCAGGCTCCGGTCATTTTCGTTGAGTATCCAGACTCCGGTTATTACGTTGAACGTTCAGGCTCCGGTCAGTTTCGTTGGGTATCCAGACTCCGGTTATTACGTTGATCGTTCAGCCTCAGGTCAGTTTCGTTGAGTATCCAGACTCAAGTAATTACATTGAGTGTTCAAGCTCTGATCATTTTCTTTGAGTATCCAGACTGCGGTTATTACGTTGAGCGTTCAGGCTCCGGTCATTTTCGTTGAGTATCCAGACTCCGGTTATTACGTTGAGCGTTCAGGCTACGGTCAATTTTGTTGGGTATCCAGACTCCGGTTATTACGTTGAGCGTTCAGGCTCCAGTTAGTTTAATTGAGTATCCAGATTCCGGTTATTACGTTGAGCATTCAGGCTCCGGTCAGTTTCGTTAGGTATCCAGACTCCGGTTATTACGCTGAGCGTTCAGGCTCCGGTCAGTTTTGTTGGGTATCCAGACTCCGGTTATAACGTTGATTGTTCAGGCTCCGGTTAGTTTCGATGGGTATCCAGACTCCGGTTATTACGTTGAGCGTTTAGGCTCCGGTCATTTTGTTGGATATCCGGATTCCGGTTATTACGTTGAACGTTCAGGCTCCGGTCAGTTTCGTTGGGTATCCAGACTCCGGTTATTACGTTATTTGTTCAGGCTCAGGTCAGTTTCGTTGAGTATCCAGACTCCAGTTATTACATTGAGCCTTCAAGCTCGGATCATTTTTGTTGAGTATCCAGATTGCGGTTATTACGTTGAGCGTTCAGGCTCCGGTCAATTTCATTGGGTATCCAGACTCCGGTTTTTACGTTGAGCGTTCAGGCTCCGGTCAGTTTTGTTGGGTATCCAGACTCCGGTTATTATGTTGAGCATTCAGGCTCCGGTCAGTTTCATTGGGTATCCAGACTCCGGTTATTGCGTTGAGCGTTCAGGCTCCGATCAGTTTAGTTGGGTATCCAGAATCCGGTTATTATGTTGAGCGTTCAGGCTCCGAACAGTTTCGTTGGGTATCCAGACTCCGGTTATTATGTTGAGCGTTCAGGCTCCGGTCATTTTCGTTGAGTATCCAGACTCCGGTTATTATGTTGAGCATTCAGGCTCTGGTCATTTTGGTTGTGTATCCAGACTCCGAGTATTATGTTCAGCGTTCAGGCTCTGATCATTTTCGTTGAGTATCCAGACTGCGGTTATTACGTTGAGCGTTCAGGCTCCGGTCATTTTCGTAGAGTATCTAGACTCCGGTTATTACGTTGAGCGTTCAGTCTCCGGTCAGTTTCATTTTGTATCCAGAGTCCGGTTATTACGTTGAGCGTTTAGGCTCCGGTCATTTCCGTTGAGTATCCAGACACCGGTTATAACTTTGAGCGTTCAGGCTCTGGTCATTTTTGTTGAGTATCCAGACTCAGGTTATTATGTTGAGCGTTCAGGCTCTGATCATTTTTGTTGAGTATCCAGACTGCGGTTATTACGTTGAGCGTTCAGGCTCCGGTCATTTTCGTTGAGTATCCAGACTCTGGTTATTACGTTGAGCGTTCAGGCTCCGGTCATTTTGTTGGGTATCCAGACTCCGGTTATTACGTTGAGCGTTCAGGCTCAGGTCAGTTTCGTAGAGTATCCAGACTCCAGTTATTACATTGAGCGTTCAAGCTCTGATCATATTCTTTGAGTATCCAGACTCCGGTTATTACGTTGAGCGTTCAGGCTCCGGTCATTTTCGTTGAGTATCCAGACTCCAGTTATTATGTTGAGCGTTCAGGCTCTGATCATTTTCGTTGAATATCCAGATTGTGGTTATTATGTTGAGCGTTCAGGCTCCGGTCATTTTCGTTGAGTATCCAGACTATGGTTATTACGTTGAACGTTCAGGCTCCGGTCAGTTTCGTTGGGTATCCAGACTCCGGTTATTACATTGATCGTTCAGGCTCAGGTCAGTTTCGATGAGTATCCAGACTCCAGTTATTACATTGAGCGTTCAAGCTCTGATCATTTTCGTTGAGTATCAAGATTGCGATTATTACGTTGAGCGTTCAGGCTCTGGTCAGTTTTGTTGGGTATGCAGACTCCGGCTTTTACGTTGAGCGTTCAGGCTCCGGTCAGTTTTGTTGGGTATCCAGACTCCGGTTATTACGTTGAGCATTCAGGCTCCGGTCAGTTTCATTGGGTATCCAGACTCCGGTTATTACGTTGAGCGTTCAAGCTCCGATCAGTTTCGTTGGGTATCCAGACTCCAGATATTACGTTGAACGTTCAGACTCCTGTCAGTTTCGTTGGGTATCCAGAGTCTGGTTATTACGTTGAGCGTCCAGGCTCCGGTCATTTACGTTGAGTATCCAGACTCCGGTTATTACGTTGAGCATTCAGGCTCTGGTCATTTTTGTTGAGTATCCAGAATCCGGTTATTACGTTGAGCGTTCAGGCTCTGATCATTTTCGTTGAGTATCCAGACTCCGGTTATTATATTGAACGTTCAGGCTCCGGTCATTTTCGTTGAGTATCCAGACTCCGGTTATTACGTTGAACGTTCAGGCTCCGGTTAGTTTCGTTGGGTATCCAGACTCCGGTTATTACGTTGATCGTTCAGCCTCAGGTCAGTTTCGTTGAGTATCCAGACTCAAGTAATTACATTGAGTGTTCAAGCTCTGATCATTTTCTTTGAGTATCCAGATTGCGGTTATTACATTGAGCGTTCAAGCTCCGGTTAGTTTTGTTGGGTATCCAGACTTCGATTATTACGTTGAGCATTCAGGCTCCAGTTAAATTCATTGGGTATCCAGACTCTAGTTATTACGTTGAGCGTTCAGGCTCCGGTCAGTTTTGTTTGGTATCCAGACTCCGATTATTACACTGAGCGTTTAGGCTCCGGTCTGTTTCGTTGGGTATCTAGACTCTGGTTATTACGTTGAGCGTTCAGGCTCCGGTCAGTTTCGTAGGGTATCCAGACTCTGATTATTACGTTGAGCGTTCAGGCTCCGGTCAATTTTGTTGGGTATCCAAATTCCGATTATTACGTTGAGGGTTCAGGCTCCGGTCAGTTTCGTTGGGTATCCAGACTCCGGTTATTACGTTGAGCGTTCAGGCTCCGGTCATTTTCGTTGAGTATCCAGACTCTAGTTATTATGTTAAGCGTTCAGGCTCTGATCATTTTCGTTGAGTATCCAGACTGTAGTTATTACGTTGAGCGTTCAGGCTCCGGTCATTTTTGTTGAGTATCCAGACTCCGGTTATTACATTGAACGTTTAGGCTCCGGTCAGTTTCGTTGGGTATCCAGACTCCGGTTATTACGTTGATCGTTCAGGCTCTGATCATTTTCTTTGAGTATCCAGATTGTAGTTATTAAGTTGAGCGTTCAGGCTCCGGTCAGTTTCGATCGGTATCCAGAGTCTAGTTTTTACGTTGAGCGTTCAGGCTCCGATTAGTTTCGTTGGGTATCCAGACTCCGGTTATTACGTTGAGCGTTCAGGCTCCGGTCAGTTTCGTTGGGTATCCAGAGTCCGATTATTACGTTGAGCGTTCAGTCTCCGGTGAGTTTCGTTTGGTATCTAGAGTCCGGTTATTATGTTGAGCGTTCAGGCTCTGATCATTTTCGTTGAGTATCCAGACTACGGTTATTACGTTGAGCGTTCAGGCTCCGGTCATTTTCGTAGAGTATCTAGACTCCGGTTATTACGTTGAGCGTTCAGTCTCCGGTCAGTTTCGTTTTGTATCCAGAGTCCGGTTATTACGTTGAGCATTTAGGCTCCGGTCATTTTCGTTGAGTATCCAGACACCGGTTATTACTTTGAGCGTTCAGGCTCTGGTCATTTTTGTTGAGTATCCAGACTCAGGTTATTATGTTGAGCATTCAGGCTCTGATCATTTTTGTTGAGTATCCAGACTGCGGTTATTACGTTGAGCGTTCAGGCTCCGGTCATTTTCGTTGAGTATCCAGACTCCGGTTATTACGTTGAGCGTTCAGGCTCCGGTCAATTTTGTTGGGTATCCAGACTCCGGTTATTACGTTGAGCGTTCAGGCTCCAGTTAGTTTAATTGAGTATCCAGATTCCGGTTATTACGTTGAGCATTCAGGCTTCGGTCAGTTTCGTTTGGTATCCAGACTCCGGTTATTACGCTGAGCGTTCAGGCTCCGGTCAGTTTTGTTGGGTATCCAGACTCCGGTTATAACGTTGATTGTTCAGGCTCCGGTTAGTTTCGTTGGGTATCCAGACTCCGGTTATTACGTTGAGCGTTTAGGCTCCGGTCATTTTGTTGGATATCCGGATTCCGGTTATTACGTTGAACGTTCAGGCTCCGGTCAGTTTCGTTGGGTATCCAGACTCCGGTTATTACGTTATTTGTTCAGGCTCAGGTCAGTTTCGTTGAGTATCCAGACTCCAGTTATTACATTGAGCCTTCAAGCTCGGATCATTTTTGTTGAGTATCCAGATTGCGGTTATTACGTTGAGCGTTCAGGCTCCGGTCAATTTCATTGGGTATCCAGACTCCGGTTTTTACGTTGAGCGTTCAGGCTCCGGTCAGTTTTGTTGGGTATCCAGACTCCGGTTATTATGTTGAGCATTCAGGCTCCGGTCAGTTTCATTGGGTATCCAGACTCCGGTTATTGCGTTGAGCGTTCAGGCTCCGATCAGTTTAGTTGGGTATCCAGAATCCGGTTATTATGTTGAGCATTCAGGCTCCGAACAGTTTCGTTGGGTATCCAGACTCCGGTTATTATGTTGAGCGTTCAGGCTCCGGTCATTTTCGTTGAGTATCCAGACTCCGGTTATTATGTTGAGCATTCAGGCTCTGGTCATTTTGGTTGTGTATCCAGACTCCGAGTATTATGTTCAGCGTTCAGGCTCTGATCATTTTCGTTGAGTATCCAGACTGCGGTTATTACGTTGAGCGTTCAGGCTCCGGTCATTTTCGTAGAGTATCTAGACTCCGGTTATTATGTTGAGCGTTCAGTCTCCGGTCAGTTTCATTTTGTATCCAGAGTCCGGTTATTACGTTGAGCGTTTAGGCTCCGGTCATTTCCGTTGAGTATCCAGACACCGGTTATTACTTTGAGCGTTCAGGCTCTGGTCATTTTTGTTGAGTATCCAGACTCAGGTTATTATGTTGAGCGTTCAGGCTCTGATCATTTTTGTTGAGTATCCAGACTGCGGTTATTACGTTGAGCGTTCAGGCTCCGGTCATTTTCGTTGAGTATCCAGACTCTGGTTATTACGTTGAGCGTTCAGGCTCCGGTCAATTTTGTTGGGTATCCAGACTCCGGTTATTACGTTGAGCGTTTAGGCTCAGGTCAGTTTCGTAGAGTATCCAGACTCCAGTTATTACATTGAGCGTTCAAGCTCTGATCATATTCTTTGAGTATCCAGACTCCGGTTATTACGTTGAGCGTTCAGGCTCCGGTCATTTTCGTTGAGTATCCAGACTCTAGTTATTATGTTAAGCGTTCAGGCTCTGATCATTTTCGTTGAGTATCCAGACTGTAGTTATTACGTTGAGCATTCAGGCTCCGGTCATTTTTGTTGAGTATCCAGACTCCGGTTATTACATTGAACGTTTAGGCTCCGGTCAGTTTCGTTGGGTATCCAGACTCCGGTTATTACGTTGATCGTTCAGGCTCTGATCATTTTCTTTGAGTATCCAGATTGTAGTTATTAAGTTGAGCGTTCAGGCTCCGGTCAGTTTCGATCGGTATCCAGAGTCTAGTTTTTACGTTGAGCGTTCAGGCTCCGATTAGTTTCGTTGGGTATCCAGACTCCGGTTATTACGTTGAGCGTTCAGGCTCCGGTCAGTTTCGTTGGGTATCCAGAGTCCGGTTATTACGTTGAGCGTTCAGTCTCCGGTGAGTTTCGTTTGGTATCTAGAGTCCGGTTATTATGTTGAGCGTTCAGGCTCTGATCATTTTCGTTGAGTATCCAGACTACGGTTATTACGTTGAGCGTTCAGGCTCCGGTCATTTTCGTAGAGTATCTAGACTCCGGTTATTACGTTGAGCGTTCAGTCTCCGGTCAGTTTCGTTTTGTATCCAGAGTCCGGTTATTACGTTGAGCATTTAGGCTCCGGTCATTTTCGTTGAGTATCCAGACACCGGTTATTACTTTGAGCGTTCAGGCTCTGGTCATTTTTGTTGAGTATCCAGACTCAGGTTATTATGTTGAGCATTCAGGCTCTGATCATTTTTGTTGAGTATCCAGACTGCGGTTATTACGTTGAGCGTTCAGGCTCCGGTCATTTTCGTTGAGTATCCAGACTCCGGTTATTACGTTGAGCGTTCAGGCTCCGGTCAATTTTGTTGGGTATCCAGACTCCGGTTATTACGTTGAGCGTTCAGGCTCCAGTTAGTTTAATTGAGTATCCAGATTCCGGTTATTACGTTGAGCATTCAGGCTCCGGTCAGTTTCGTTTGGTATCCAGACTCCGGTTATTACGCTGAGCGTTCAGGCTCCGGTCAGTTTTGTTGGGTATCCAGACTCCGGTTATAACGTTGATTGTTCAGGCTCCGGTTAGTTTCGTTGGGTATCCAGACTCCGGTTATTACGTTGAGCGTTTAGGCTCCGGTCATTTTGTTGGATATCCGGATTCCGGTTATTACGTTGAACGTTCAGGCTCCGGTCAGTTTCGTTGGGTATCCAGACTCCGGTTATTACGTTATTTGTTCAGGCTCAGGTCAGTTTCGTTGAGTATCCAGACTCCAGTTATTACATTGAGCCTTCAAGCTCGGATCATTTTTGTTGAGTATCCAGATTGCGGTTATTACGTTGAGCGTTCAGGCTCCGGTCAATTTCATTGGGTATCCAGACTCCGGTTTTTACGTTGAGCGTTCAGGCTCCGGTCAGTTTTGTTGGGTATCCAGACTCCGGTTATTATGTTGAGCATTCAGGCTCCGGTCAGTTTCATTGGGTATCCAGACTCCGGTTATTGCGTTGAGCGTTCAGGCTCCGATCAGTTTAGTTGGGTATCCAGAATCCGGTTATTATGTTGAGCATTCAGGCTCCGAACAGTTTCGTTGGGTATCCAGACTCCGGTTATTATGTTGAGCGTTCAGGCTCCGGTCATTTTCGTTGAGTATCCAGACTCCGGTTATTATGTTGAGCATTCAGGCTCTGGTCATTTTGGTTGTGTATCCAGACTCCGAGTATTATGTTCAGCGTTCAGGCTCTGATCATTTTCGTTGAGTATCCAGACTGCGGTTATTACGTTGAGCGTTCAGGCTCCGGTCATTTTCGTAGAGTATCTAGACTCCGGTTATTACGTTGAGCGTTCAGTCTCCGGTCAGTTTCATTTTGTATCCAGAGTCCGGTTATTACGTTGAGCGTTTAGGCTCCGGTCATTTCCGTTGAGTATCCAGACACCGGTTATTACTTTGAGCGTTCAGGCTCTGGTCATTTTTGTTGAGTATCCAGACTCAGGTTATTATGTTGAGCGTTCAGGCTCTGATCATTTTTGTTGAGTATCCAGACTGCGGTTATTACGTTGAGCGTTCAGGCTCCGGTCATTTTCGTTGAGTATCCAGACTCTGGTTATTACGTTGAGCGTTCAGGCTCCGGTCAATTTTGTTGGGTATCCAGACTCCGGTTATTACGTTGAGCGTTTAGGCTCAGGTCAGTTTCGTAGAGTATCCAGACTCCAGTTATTACATTGAGCGTTCAAGCTCTGATCATATTCTTTGAGTATCCAGACTCCGGTTATTACGTTGAGCGTTCAGGCTCCGGTCATTTTCGTTGAGTATCCAGACTCTAGTTATTATGTTAAGCGTTCAGGCTCTGATCATTTTCGTTGAGTATCCAGACTGTAGTTATTACGTTGAGCATTCAGGCTCCGGTCATTTTTGTTGAGTATCCAGACTCCGGTTATTACATTGAACGTTTAGGCTCCGGTCAGTTTCGTTGGGTATCCAGACTCC
This sequence comes from Lathyrus sativus, assembly GCA_963859935.3. Lineage (NCBI taxonomy): Eukaryota > Viridiplantae > Streptophyta > Magnoliopsida > Fabales > Fabaceae > Lathyrus > Lathyrus sativus. Next base: position 288,540,788 of record OZ012736.1, on the reverse strand, counting down.
GGTTATTACGTTGATCGTTCAGGCTCTGATCATTTTCTTTGAGTATCCAGATTGTAGTTATTAAGTTGAGCGTTCAGGCTCCGGTCAGTTTCGATCGGTATCCAGAGTCTAGTTTTTACGTTGAGCGTTCAGGCTCCGATTAGTTTCGTTGGGTATCCAGACTCCGGTTATTACGTTGAGCGTTCAGGCTCCGGTCAGTTTCGTTGGGTATCCAGAGTCCGGTTATTACGTTGAGCGTTCAGTCTCCGGTGAGTTTCGTTTGGTATCTAGAGTCCGGTTATTATGTTGAGCGTTCAGGCTCTGATCATTTTCGTTGAGTATCCAGACTACGGTTATTACGTTGAGCGTTCAGGCTCCGGTCATTTTCGTAGAGTATCTAGACTCCGGTTATTACGTTGAGCGTTCAGTCTCCGGTCAGTTTCGTTTTGTATCCAGAGTCCGGTTATTACGTTGAGCATTTAGGCTCCGGTCATTTCCGTTGAGTATCCAGACACCGGTTATTACTTTGAGCGTTCAGGCTCTGGTCATTTTTGTTGAGTATCCAGACTCAGGTTATTATGTTGAGCATTCAGGCTCTGATCATTTTTGTTGAGTATCCAGACTGCGGTTATTACGTTGAGCGTTCAGGCTCCGGTCATTTTCGTTGAGTATCCAGACTCCGGTTATTACGTTGAGCGTTCAGGCTCCGGTCAATTTTGTTGGGTATCCAGACTCCGGTTATTACGTTGAGCGTTCAGGCTCCAGTTAGTTTAATTGAGTATCCAGATTCCGGTTATTACGTTGAGCATTCAGGCTCCGGTCAGTTTCGTTTGGTATCCAGACTCCGGTTATTACGCTGAGCGTTCAGGCTCCGGTCAGTTTTGTTGGGTATCCAGACTCCGGTTATAACGTTGATTGTTCAGGCTCCGGTTAGTTTCGTTGGGTATCCAGACTCCGGTTATTACGTTGAGCGTTTAGGCTCCGGTCATTTTGTTGGATATCCGGATTCCGGTTATTACGTTGAACGTTCAGGCTCCGGTCAGTTTCGTTGGGTATCCAGACTCCGGTTATTACGTTATTTGTTCAGGCTCAGGTCAGTTTCGTTGAGTATCCAGACTCCAGTTATTACATTGAGCCTTCAAGCTCGGATCATTTTTGTTGAGTATCCAGATTGCGGTTATTACGTTGAGCGTTCAGGCTCCGGTCAATTTCATTGGGTATCCAGACTCCGGTTTTTACGTTGAGCGTTCAGGCTCCGGTCAGTTTTGTTGGGTATCCAGACTCCGGTTATTATGTTGAGCATTCAGGCTCTGATCATTTTCGTTGAGTATCCAGATTGCGGTTATTACGTTGAGCATTCAGGCTCCGGTCAGTTTCGTTGGGTATCCAGACTCCGGTTATTATGTTGAGCATTCAGGCTCCGAACAGTTTCGTTGGGTATCCAGACTCCGGTTATTATGTTGAGCGTTCAGGCTCCGGTCATTTTCGTTGAGTATCCAGACTCCGGTTATTATGTTGAGCATTCAGGCTCTGGTCATTTTGGTTGTGTATCCAGACTCCGAGTATTATGTTCAGCGTTCAGGCTCTGATCATTTTCGTTGAGTATCCAGACTGCGGTTATTACGTTGAGCGTTCAGGCTCCGGTCATTTTCGTAGAGTATCTAGACTCCGGTTATTACGTTGAGCGTTCAGTCTCCGGTCAGTTTCATTTTGTATCCAGAGTCCGGTTATTACGTTGAGCGTTTAGGCTCCGGTCATTTCCGTTGAGTATCCAGACACCGGTTATTACTTTGAGCGTTCAGGCTCTGGTCATTTTTGTTGAGTATCCAGACTCAGGTTATTATGTTGAGCGTTCAGGCTCTGATCATTTTTGTTGAGTATCCAGACTGCGATTATTACGTTGAGCGTTCAGGCTCCGGTCATTTTCGTTGAGTATCCAGACTCTGGTTATTACGTTGAGCGTTCAGGCTCCGGTCAATTTTGTTGGGTATCCAGACTCCGGTTATTACGTTGAGCGTTTAGGCTCAGGTCAGTTTCGTAGAGTATCCAGACTCCAGTTATTACATTGAGCGTTCAAGCTCTGATCATATTCTTTGAGTATCCAGACTCCGGTTATTACGTTGAGCGTTCAGGCTCCGGTCATTTTCGTTGAGTATCCAGACTCTAGTTATTATGTTAAGCGTTCAGGCTCTGATCATTTTCGTTGAGTATCCAGACTGTAGTTATTACGTTGAGCATTCAGGCTCCGGTCATTTTTGTTGAGTATCCAGACTCCGGTTATTACATTGAACGTTTAGGCTCCGGTCAGTTTCGTTGGGTATCCAGACTCCGGTTATTACGTTGATCGTTCAGGCTCTGATCATTTTCTTTGAGTATCCAGATTGTAGTTATTAAGTTGAGCGTTCAGGCTCCGGTCAGTTTCGATCGGTATCCAGAGTCTAGTTTTTACGTTGAGCGTTCAGGCTCCGATTAGTTTCGTTGGGTATCCAGACTCCGGTTATTACGTTGAGCGTTCAGGCTCCGGTCAGTTTCGTTGGGTATCCAGAGTCCGGTTATTACGTTGAGCGTTCAGTCTCCGGTGAGTTTCGTTTGGTATCTAGAGTCCGGTTATTATGTTGAGCGTTCAGGCTCTGATCATTTTCGTTGAGTATCCAGACTACGGTTATTACGTTGAGCGTTCAGGCTCCGGTCATTTTCGTAGAGTATCTAGACTCCGGTTATTACGTTGAGCGTTCAGTCTCCGGTCAGTTTCGTTTTGTATCCAGAGTCCGGTTATTACGTTGAGCATTTAGGCTCCGGTCATTTCCGTTGAGTATCCAGACACCGGTTATTACTTTGAGCGTTCAGGCTCTGGTCATTTTTGTTGAGTATCCAGACTCAGGTTATTATGTTGAGCATTCAGGCTCTGATCATTTTTGTTGAGTATCCAGACTGCGGTTATTACGTTGAGCGTTCAGGCTCCGGTCATTTTCGTTGAGTATCCAGACTCCGGTTATTACGTTGAGCGTTCAGGCTCCGGTCAATTTTGTTGGGTATCCAGACTCCGGTTATTACGTTGAGCGTTCAGGCTCCAGTTAGTTTAATTGAGTATCCAGATTCCGGTTATTACGTTGAGCATTCAGGCTCCGGTCAGTTTCGTTTGGTATCCAGACTCCGGTTATTACGCTGAGCGTTCAGGCTCCGGTCAGTTTTGTTGGGTATCCAGACTCCGGTTATAACGTTGATTGTTCAGGCTCCGGTTAGTTTCGTTGGGTATCCAGACTCCGGTTATTACGTTGAGCGTTTAGGCTCCGGTCATTTTGTTGGATATCCGGATTCCGGTTATTACGTTGAACGTTCAGGCTCCGGTCAGTTTCGTTGGGTATCCAGACTCCGGTTATTACGTTATTTGTTCAGGCTCAGGTCAGTTTCGTTGAGTATCCAGACTCCAGTTATTACATTGAGCCTTCAAGCTCGGATCATTTTTGTTGAGTATCCAGATTGCGGTTATTACGTTGAGCGTTCAGGCTCCGGTCAGTTTTGTTGGGTATCCAGACTCCGGTTATTATGTTGAGCATTCAGGCTCCGGTCAGTTTCATTGGGTATCCAGACTCCGGTTATTGCGTTGAGCGTTCAGGCTCCGATCAGTTTAGTTGGGTATCCAGAATCCGGTTATTATGTTGAGCGTTCAGGCTCCGAACAGTTTCGTTGGGTATCCAGACTCCGGTTATTATGTTGAGCGTTCAGGCTCCAGTCATTTTCGTTGAGTATCCAGACTCCGGTTATTATGTTGAGCATTCAGGCTCTGGTCATTTTGGTTGTGTATCCAGACTCCGAGTATTATGTTCAGCGTTCAGGCTCTGATCATTTTCGTTGAGTATCCAGACTGCGGTTATTACGTTGAGCGTTCAGGCTCCGGTCATTTTCGTAGAGTATCTAGACTCTGGTTATTACGTTGAGCGTTCAGTCTCCGGTCAGTTTCATTTTGTATCCAGAGTCCGGTTATTACGTTGAGCGTTTAGGCTCCGGTCATTTCCGTTGAGTATCCAGACACCGGTTATTACTTTGAGCGTTCAGGCTCTGGTCATTTTTGTTGAGTATCCAGACTCAGGTTATTATGTTGAGCGTTCAGGCTCTGATCATTTTTGTTGAGTATCCAGACTGCGGTTATTACGTTGAGCGTTCAGGCTCCGGTCATTTTCGTTGAGTATCCAGACTCTGGTTATTACGTTGAGCGTTCAGGCTCCGGTCAATTTTGTTGGGTATCCAGACTCCGGTTATTACGTTGAGCGTTCAGGCTCAGGTCAGTTTCGTAGAGTATCCAGACTCCAGTTATTACATTGAGCGTTCAAGCTCTGATCATATTCTTTGAGTATCCAGACTCCGGTTATTACGTTGAGCGTTCAGGCTCCGGTCATTTTCGTTGAGTATCCAGACTCCAGTTATTATGTTGAGCGTTCAGGCTCTGATCATTTTCGTTGAATATCCAGATTGTGGTTATTATGTTGAGCGTTCAGGCTCCGGTCATTTTCGTTGAGTATCCAGACTATGGTTATTACGTTGAACGTTCAGGCTCCGGTCAGTTTCGTTGGGTATCCAGACTCCGGTTATTACATTGATCGTTCAGGCTCAGGTCAGTTTCGATGAGTATCCAGACTCCAGTTATTACATTGAGCGTTCAAGCTCTGATCATTTTCGTTGAGTATCAAGATTGCGGTTATTACGTTGAGCGTTCAGGCTCTGGTCAGTTTTGTTGGGTATGCAGACTCCGGCTTTTACGTTGAGCGTTCAGGCTCCGGTCAGTTTTGTTGGGTATCCAGACTCCGGTTATTACGTTGAGCATTCAGGCTCCGGTCAGTTTCATTGGGTATCCAGACTCCGGTTATTACGTTGAGCGTTCAAGCTCCGATCAGTTTCGTTGGGTATCCAGACTCCAGATATTACGTTGAACGTTCAGACTCCTGTCAGTTTCGTTGGGTATCCAGAGTCTGGTTATTACGTTGAGCGTCCAGGCTCCGGTCATTTACGTTGAGTATCCAGACTCCGGTTATTACGTTGAGCATTCAGGCTCTGGTCATTTTTGTTGAGTATCCAGACTCCGGTTATTACGTTGAGCGTTCAGGCTCTGATCATTTTCGTTGAGTATCCAGACTCCGGTTATTATATTGAACGTTCAGGCTCCGGTCATTTTCGTTGAGTATCCAGACTCCGGTTATTACGTTGAACGTTCAGGCTCCGGTCAGTTTCGTTGGGTATCCAGACTCCGGTTATTACGTTGATCGTTTAGCCTCAGGTCAGTTTCGTTGAGTATCCAGACTCAAGTAATTACATTGAGTGTTCAAGCTCTGATCATTTTCTTTGAGTATCCAGATTGCGGTTATTACATTGAGCGTTCAAGCTCCGGTCAGTTTTGTTGGGTATCCAGACTTCGATTATTACGTTGAGCATTCAGGCTCTGGTTAAATTCATTGGGTATCCAGACTCTAGTTATTACGTTGAGCGTTCAGGCTCCGGTCAGTTTTGTTTGGTATCCAGACTCCGATTATTACACTGAGCGTTCAGGCTCCGGTCTGTTTCGTTGGGTATCTAGACTCTGGTTATTACGTTGAGCGTTCAGGCTCCGGTCAGTTTCGTAGGGTATCCAGACTCTGATTATTACGTTGAGCGTTCAGGCTCCGGTCAATTTTGTTGGGTATCCAAATTCCGGTTATTACGTTGAGGGTTCAGGCTCCGGTCAGTTTCGTTGGGTATCCAGACTCCGGTTATTACGTTGAGCGTTCAGGCTCCGGTCATTTTCGTTGAGTATCCAGACTCTAGTTATTATGTTAAGCGTTCAGGCTCTGATCATTTTCGTTGAGTATCCAGACTGTAGTTATTACGTTGAGCGTTCAGGCTCCCGTCATTTTTGTTGAGTATCCAGACTCCGGTTATTACATTGAACGTTTAGGCTCCGGTCAGTTTCGTTGGGTATCCAGACTCCGGTTATTACGTTGATCGTTCAGGCTCTGATCATTTTCTTTGAGTATCCAGATTGTAGTTATTAAGTTGAGCGTTCAGGCTCCGGTCAGTTTCGATCGGTATCCAGAGTCTAGTTTTTACGTTGAGCGTTCAGGCTCCGATTAGTTTCGTTCTGTGTCCAGACTCCGGTTATTACGTTGAGCGTTCAGGCTCCGGTCAGTTTCGTTGGGTATCCAGAGTCCGGTTATTACGTTGAGCGTTCAGTCTCCGGTGAGTTTCGTTTGGTATCTAGAGTCCGGTTATTATGTTGAGCGTTCAGGCTCTGGTCATTTTTGTTGAGTATCTAGACTCCGGTTATTATGTTGAGCGTTCAGGCTCTGATCATCTTCGTTGAGTATCCAGACTGCGGTTATTACGTTGAGCGTTCAGGCTCCGGTCATTTTCGTTGAGTATCCAGACTCTGGTTATTACGTTGAGCGTTCAGGCTCCGGGCAGTTTCGTTCGGTATCCAGACTCTGGTTATTACGTTGAGCATTCAGGCTCCGGTCAGTTTCATTGGGTATCCAGACTCCGGTTATTACGTTGAGCGTTCAGGCTTCGTTCAGTTTCGTTGGGTATCTAGACGCCGGTTATTACGTTGAGCGTTCAGGCTCCGGTCATTTTCGTTGAGTATCCAGACTCCAGTTATTGCGTTGAGCGTTGAGTCTCCAGTCAGTTTCGTTTGGTATCTAGAGTCCGGTTATTACGATGAGCGTTCAGGCTCCGGTTATTTTCGTTGAGTATCCAGACTCCGGTTATTAGGTTGAACGTTCAGGCTTCAATCAGTTTAATTGGGTATCCAGACTCCGGTTATTACGTTGATCGTTCAGGATCAAGTCAGTTTCGTTGAGTATCCAGACTCCAGTTATTACATTGAGCATTCAAGCTCTGATCATTTTTGTTGAGTATCCAGATTGCGGTTATTACGTTGAGAGGTCAGGCTCTGGTCAGTTTCGTTGGGTGTCCAGACTCCGGTTTTTACGTTGAGCGTTCAGGCTCCAGCGAGTTTCATTGGGTATCTAGACTCCGGTTATTACGTTGAGCATTCAATCTCCGATAAGTTTCGTTTGGTATCCAGAGTCCGGTTATTACGTTGAGCGTTCAGTTTCCGGTAAGTTTTGTTTGGTATCTAGAGTTCGGTTATTACGTTGAGCGTTCAGTCTCTGGTCAGTTTCATTTGGTATCCAGAGTCCGGTTACTACGTTGATTGTTCAGGCTCCGGTCATTTTCATTGAGTATCCAGACTCCGGTTATTACGTTGAGCGTTCAGGCTCTGGTCATTTTTGTTGAGTATCCAGACTCCGGTTATTATGTTGAGCATTCAAGCTCTGATCATTTTCGTTGAGTATCCAGACTGCGGTTATTACATTGAGCGTTCAGGCTCTGGTCATTTTCGTTAGGTATCCTGACTCTGGTTATTATGTTGAGCGTTCAGGCTCCGGTTAGTTTCGTTGGGTATCCAGACTCCGGTTATTATTTTGAGTATTCAGGCTCCGGTCAGTTTTGTTGGGTATCCAGAATCCAGTTATTACGTTGAGCGTTCAGGCTCCGGTCAGTTTTGTTGGGTATCCAACTCCGGTTATTACGTTGAGCGTTCAGGCTCCGGTCATTTTCGTTGAGTATCCAGACTCCAGTTATTATGTTGAGCGTTCAGGCTCTGATCATATTCGTTGAATATCCAGACTGTGGTTATTACGTTGAGCATTCAGGCTCCGGTCATTTTTGTTGAGTATCCAGACTCCGGTTATTACGTTGAACGTTCAGGCTCCGGTCAGTTTCGTTGGGTATCCAAACTCCGGTTATTACGTTGATCGTTCAGGCTTAGGTCAGTTTCGTTGAGTATCCAGACTCTAGTTATTACATTGAGCGTTCAAGCTCTGATCATTTTTGTTGAATATCTATATTGCGTTTATTACGTTGAGAGTTCAAGCTCTGGTCAGTTTCGTTGGGTATCCAGACTCCGGTTATTACGTTGAGCGTTCAGGCTCCGGTCAGTTTTGCTGGGTATCCAGACTCTGGTTATTACGTTGAGCATTCAGGCTCTGGTCAGTTTCATTGGGTATCCAGACTCCGATTATTCGTTGAGCGTTCAGGCTCCGATCAGTTTCGTTGGGTATCCAGACTCCGGTTATTACGTTGAGCATTGAGGCTCCGGTCAGTTTTGTTGGGTATAAAGAGTCTGGTTATTACGTTGAGCGTTCAGGCTCCGATTATTTTTGTTGAGTATCCAGACTCCGGTTATTACGTTGAGCGTTCAGGCTCTGGTCATTTTTGTTGAGTATCCAGACTCCGGTTATTATGTTGAGCGTTCAGGATCTGATCATTTTCGTTGAGTATCCAGACTGCGGTTATTACGTTGAGCGTTCAGGCTCCGGTCATTTTCGTTGGGTATCCAGTGTCCGGTTATTACGTTGAGCGTACAGGCTCTGGCCAGTTTTGTTGGGTATCCAGACTCCGGTTATTACGTTGATCGTTCAGGCTCAGGTCAGTTTCGTTGAGTATCCAGACTCCAGTTATTACATTGAGCGTTCAAGCTCTGATCATTTTCTTTGAGTATCCAAATTGTGGTTATTCCGTTGAGCATTCAGGCTCCGGTTAGTTTCATTAGGTATCCAGACTCCGGTTATTACGTTGATCGTTCAGGCTCCGGTCAGTTTCGTTGGGTATCTAGACTCCGGTTATTACTTTGATCGTTCAGGCTCTGATCATTTTCTTTGAGTATCCAGATTGCGGTTATTACGTTGAGCGTTCAGGCTCTGGTCAGTTTCGATCGGTATCCAGACTCCAGTTTTTACGTTGAGCGTTCAAGCCCCGATCAGTTTCGTTGGGTGTCCAGACTTCGGTTATTACGTTGAGCGTTCAGGCTCCGGACAGTTTCGTTGGGTATCCAGAGTCCGGTTATTACGTTGAGCGTTTAGGCCCCAGTCAGTTTCATTGGGTATCCAGACTCCGGTTATTACGTTGAGCGTTCAGGCTCCTGTCAGTTTCGTTGGGTATCCAGAGTCCGGTTATTACGTTGAGCGTTCAGGCTCCGGTCATTTACGTTGAGTATCCAAACTCCGGTTATTACGTTGAGCATTCAGGCTCTGGTCATTTTTGTTGAGTATCCAGACTCCGGTTATTATGTTGAGCATTCAGGCTCTGATCATTTTCGTTGAGTATCCAGACTCCGGTTATTACGTTGAACGTTCAGGCTCCAGTCATTTTCATTGAGTATCTAGACTCCGGTTATTACGTTGAACGTTCAGGCTCCGGTCAGTTTCGTTGGGTATCCAGACTCCGGTTATTTTGTAGATCGTTCAGCCTCAGGTCAGTTTCGTTGAGTATCCAGACTCCAGTTATTACATTGAGCGTTCAAGCTTTGATCATTTTCTTTGAGTATCCAGATTGCGGTTATTACGTTGAGCGTTCAGGCTCCGGTCAGTTTTGTTGGGTATCCAGACTTCGGTTATTACGTTGAGTATTCAAGCTCCAGTTTGTTTCATTGGGTATCCAGACTCCAGTTATTACGTTGAGCGTTCAGGCTCCGGTCAGTTTCGTTTGGTATCCAGACTCCGGTTATTACACTGAGCGTTTAGGCTCCGGTCTATTTCGTTGGGTATGTAGACTCTGGTTATTACGTTGAGCTTTCAGGCTCCGGTCAGTTTCGTAGGGTATCCAGACTCTGGTTATTACGTAGAGCGTTCAGGCTCCGGTCAATTTTGTTGGGTATCCAAATTCCGGTTATTACGTTGAGCGTTCAGGCTCCGGTCAGTTTCGTTGGGTATCCAGACTCTGGTTATTACATTGAGCGTTCAGGCTCCGGTCTTTTTCGTTGAGTATCCAGACTCCAGTTATTATGTTAAGTGTTCAGGCTCTGATCATTTTCGTTGAGTATCCAGACTGTGGTTATTACGTTGAGCATTCAGGCTCCAGTCAATTTCGTTGAGTATCCAGACTCCGGTTATTACGTTGAACGTTCAGGCTCCGGTCAGTTTCGTTGGGTATCCAGACTCCAGTTATTACGTTGATCGTTCAGGCTCTGATCATTTTCTTTGAGTATCCAGATTGCGGTTGTTACGTTGAGCGTTCAGGCTCCGGTCAGTTTCGATCGGTATCCAGACTCCAGTTTTTATGTTGAGCGTTCAGGCTCCGATCAGTTTCGTTCGGTGTCCAGACTCTGGTTATTACGTTGAGCGTTCAGGCTCCGGTTAGTTTCGTTGGGTATCCAGAGTCCGGTTATTACGTTGAGCGTTCAGTCTCCGGTCAGTTTCGCTTGGTATCCAGAGTCCGGTTATTATGTTGAGCATTCAGGCTCCGGTCATTTTCGTTGAGTATTCAGACTCCGGTTATTACGTTGAGCGTTCAGGCTCTGGTCATTTTTGTTGAGTATCTAGACTCCGGTTATTATGGTGAGCGTTCAGGCTCTGATCATCTTCGTTAAGTATCCAGACTGCGGTTATTACATTGAGTGTTCAGGCTCCGGTCATTTTCGTTGAGTATCCAGACTCCGGTTATTACGTTGAGCGTTCAGGCTCCATTTAGTTTCGTTGGGTATCCAGACTCCGGTTATTACGTTGAACGTTCGGGCTCCGGTCAATTTCGTTGGGTATCCAGACTCCGTTTTTTACATTGAGCGATCAGGCTCCGGTCAGTTTTGTTGGGTATCCAGAGTCCGGTTATTATGTTGAGCGTTCAGGCTCCGGCTAGTTTCGTTGGGTATCCAGACTCCGGTTATTACGTTGAGCGTTCAGGCTCCGGTCAGTTTCGTTCGGTATCCAGACACTGGTTATTACCTTGAGCATTCAGGCTCCGGTCAGTTTCATTGGGTATCCATACTCCGGTTATTACGTTGAGCGTTCAGGCTCCGGTCAGTTTCGTTGGGTATTGTTGCACCCCAAAATTTGACCAACATTGCTTTACCTGGCTTATGTTTCATTTTATTCACATTAGCATTATCATTTGCATTCCATTGACAGGTATGCAGGAGATCAAGAGGTATGAGTGCCAAGAAAGAGCTACACAAGACTATGAAGCTAGCTAAGAAGGTTATTCAAGTGTTCAAGGGTAGATACCTTTGTCAGAGAAGTCAGAAGATTCCCAGAGATAGTGGTTGAAGCCAAGTGTGTATGCCTCCTAACTTGAGAGTTGTGGGAAGCTCCTCAGATGATTCTGAAGCTATGAATAAAGACTTGAAGCTTTGAGAGAGCTTATGAGATATCTTGAAAGCCATCATGAAGCCTAGATAAGTCATGGTACAAGATTAAGAAGACCCAGCCATGAGTGGTGTAATTAGGGTTTGACTGGGTCAACCCTAGGTCAACTGATGATTTGGAGAGGGTTGATACCTAAACCAAGAGCCATGTGATCATGGATTGATGCATTGAGATGTTATAAGGATGATTCCAAGGTCAACTCATCATGATTGAAGAGTTTGAGAAGTTTCAAGCTAGGGTTTCTAGGGCTTGACAGTGTAAAATCCCCTAGTTTGACCCCTATCTTCAAGGCAGTTTATCTCAAGATGTGATTGTCATCTCATCTTGCCCCCAACATGAATGTTGTAGAGCTTGTTCTTAGATTTAATTGGAGTACTAGAAGTCCTTGATAGGATTTGTAGAGCTCAAGTTATGACTTTGCCAAGTTACAGGTCATCTGAGGTATGTGAATCTGGGGCCTTGAAAGTTACCCAACTTGCATCAAACATTTGCCCAAGAAGGATGATTCCTATGAACTTTTGGTCAACATGAATGTTGTTCCTTATCTTCTTAGCTTTCTAGAGAGTACTAGAAGTACTTGATAGGATTTGTAGAACTCAAGTTATGGCTTTCACAAGTCAAGGGCATTTTGGTCATTTGGAGATTACAGGTCATTTCAAGCATAAGGCCATAACTCATATTTCCAAGCTTCAAATGGAAAAACCTTCAACATTAAACTTGTTCAAAATGATGTTTTAAGGCTATTAAGGAGGTTATGAGATGTTGGAAATGCTTGTAGCCCATACTTGTCAAAATGGTCACAATAAAGGAGGATTTAATGTATTAAAGTGACCTATTTTTGGGAATTTTCAATACATAACCAAAACAATGCAAGTGACCTACCAAATTGAATGGAAAAATCATTTTAGAAAAAATGGCATTATTACAATTTTGATTTGAGGTCAAATTAAGGGACTTATCATAAGTTACTTGTAATCTAAGTTACACTTGCAAAACATAAGAGAGATCAATGTACAAGCTATCCAAGCATCCTAACATCTCATACATCTCATCTAAGGAGATTTTCAATTCAGAATTGGAGCTGAAAACAAGGGAAACATGGATTGGTGTGAGTATGGCTTGAAATGAGAAACCATGACATGAGATTTTCAAAATCTCCTTGGATGGTTCCAGAAGGTGCTAGAGGGTTCTGAATCATTCTATATATGATTTAGAAGAGGTCCATGGAAGGGGTTGGTGAGAGTTGAGGAAGGAGAGAGAGTTGGGATTCAGAATTTTTTCATTGCAAATTGAAATCCATTCTTCATTTCTACACCATTTCAATCGATTCTTTCTATTGCAATCTCTTCCTTATGAGTTACTGAGTGATTCCATAGAAAATTGAGAGCAAAAACATGGTTGAGTCGTGCATGAGCTTTTGAGTTCCACCTGCTACAATTCACTATCGGGTTTGGAGTTGCAAGCATCTTCCATCAATTCTTTTGCAAACAGAAGCTATATCTTGATACAAGGAACGATTCTGGAAGGATTGAAGTGTTGAAGTGAAGATTTGGTGCATCTGTTATTCAAGAAATCCCAGGTTTGTAACTTTCATCATACACCTTAATTTAAGCATTGTTAAGTCAAATTGTTAGGTTAGAATGGTTAGAGACAACTAGGGGATGGATTCTGGAGAGTTTGAGAGCATTTGGTTATGTTCAAGGTGATGACACCATTTCAGTTTGGATCAAGAACTTGGTGTATAGTGAGCAATAATATGAATTCTATAGGGGAAACTGATCAGTGTAATGTGATGAGCATTTTAGACCAAGCAATTTCAAGATTGGAGACAATTGATTCTTGGTCAGAATTTTGATCCCGGATCGTGTTTAGGGTTAGAGGATATTTCAATTGTTTCCAAGACCATGGTTGTGTTCAGTGTGGAATTTAGAGTGTATTAGTGCTTTGAATCATGTGTTTTGATGGAGATGTGATGAAGTTCGAATTGAGCAAGAACCATGTTTGAACTCTGGTTCTTCCCTCCATTTCCATGGCCAGAGGTAGGAGATGAAGTTTTCACCATTGGATGAGAGCTTGACCTTTGACTGGGAGAGGATCCAGCGGCTGTGTTTTAAAGTTGAGTTGTGAAGGATTCTGAAGCATGAAACGATGCGTTTCATTTATTTGATATTTTGGGCTTAGTGATTTGAGCGCTATTCGCACCCCCTGAAGGCCCAACCCAGAATTTTAACTGAAAATGATTTCTATTTGCACCGTGTCTGTATTCATTTTTGTTGGATTTTCTTATTTTTTTCATTTTTGCTCATGATCCTTGAAAAAATCATAATTAATTGAATATTAATCCAATTAAACCCATTCTTTTTGCATTTTACTCATGATTGAGTCTGTTATGTTTTAGAGAAAAAATATTTTCATTTCATGTAATTTCTGATTTAATTGGAATTTTATATTTTAATTGATATTAAAATGTTCATGTTTGATGCATAGTTTTGTGGAATTTTTTTTGATCTCATGGTGATGATTTTAAGCCTGATTTTTTGTGTGTGATTAGGTTATACATGTATGATCCCATAGAATTTTTCTCACATTTTTGTGATGAAAATAGGTGTGCTTTCTAGATTGATATTTAGGTGCCTCCTTTTAGGGTTTTAGGTTGATACCTTGAAATGTAGAATTTAGTTCTAGGTCCAATTTGATGGTTTAATCTTTGAAATTAAGGTGGTAGAGTCATGATTGACCTAGGTTCCCATAGATATTTTTGTAGGATTTTAGAATTGGTTTTAGTATTTTAGTTAGGACTAACTTTAGTACTAGGTCTTAGGTGATCCTAACTTACTAATTCAACTAGCTTAAATTCTCTAGTTCCCTTAGGTTAGGGTTTGTGCTTGCTTTGCCTTTGGTTGAGATTAAAGACAAGTTGAAAGACAAGAGGAGGATGCTTGAAGTTGCTTGGAGCTTTGGATTTGTTTGAGCCTGAAGGTGTCTGATGAAGATTAGGAGATAGGACATAGGGAGAGCCTTGTAGTTAGAATGATTTCTTTCACAAACATGGAAGGAATCTTGTGCTTCCATTCCTCCCAATGACTAAAATTCCTTCTCAGATATTCACATCCCTCCTTTGGAAGGATGAGTGGCTTTATCTGGGAAGTAGAACTTTAAGGGAACCAGTCTCTCATAGTGATGAACCCTTACAGGCTTCCTTTGGTTGTCAGTAAGCTGTTTATCATTTCCCCTCATCCTGTTAAATCAATTGTCTTCTGGGCTGAGTATCTTGAAAGATGTTGGACTTGAGTTTGAAGATGAGAACTTCATTGAAGAGTATGGAAGAGGATGATTCCTTGAGCATTGCCATAGCTGAAGCTTGAAGAGCTTGAAGAGCAGGTTGGTACTTGAAGATCCAATGGAGATTGAATGAAGAGCTGAGGCTTAGAAGATTGAAGGATGAAGTTGACACTTCCATAGGATTAAAGGTTACTCTGAGAAGCTTAGGCTTGTAGGAGAAGAAGGCCAAGTTGAGACTGGTAGAGCAAAGAGAGCTGAAGCTTGAAGACTAAGTTGATACTTATGAGGGTTCAATTGAGATTGAGTATAGAGCTGAAGCTTGAGGAATAGAAGACAAGTTGATACTTGTACATGGATACATTGGGAGCCTGAAGGAGTCAAGTTGATACTTGTAGTTAAGAGTGAAGCCTGAAGATGGAATTGACTGGAAAGCTGAAGCTTGAAGAAGAAGATTAGGTTGAAACTTATGTTTGATAGGTTGAAACCTTGGAGGAACAAATTGATATTTGTCATGAAGGATGATAGCCTTGAAGGGTGATTGAAGTCTGAAGACTGGATTGCTGTTAGAAGAGCTGAAGCTTGGAATTGAAAGAAGGGTTGATCTGCTTTCTTTCTTGTCTGTTTTCTTTTCTGTATTGATGTGCCTTGTTTGACTTGCTTGATGCATTAGAATAAGTCCATATCTAGACTGACTTTAAATTAGGAGCATGATTGCACTAGAGGTTAGAATTGAAAGAAGGGTTAATCTGCTTTCTTTCTTGTCTGTTTTCTTTTCTGTATTGATGTGCCTTGTTTGACTTGCTTGATGCATTAGAATAAGTCCATATCTAGACTGACTTTAAATTAGGAGCATGATTGCACTAGAGGTTGAGTTGTTCACTCCGGTTATTACGTTGAGCATTCAGGCTCCGGTCAGTTTCATTGGGTATCCAGACTCCGGTTATTACGTTGAGCGTTCAGGCTCCGATCAGTTTCTTTGGGTATCCAGACTCCGGTTATTACGTTAATCGTTCAGGCTCCGGTTATTACGATAATCGGTCAGGCTCAGGTTAGTTTCGTTGAGTATCCAGACTCCAGTTATTATATTGAGCGTTCAGGCTCTGATCATTTTCTTTGAGTATCCAAATTTCGGTTATTACGTTGAGCGTTCAGGCTCCGGTCAGTTTTGTTGGGTATCCAAACTCCGGTTATTACGTTGAGCATTCAGGCTCCGGTTAGTTTCATTGGGTATCCAGACTTCGGTTATTACGTTGAGCGTTCAGGCTCCGGTCAGTTTCGTTGGGTATCCAGACTCCGGTTATTACGTTGAGCGTTCAGTCTCCGGTTAGTTTCGTTTGGTATCCAGTGTCCGGTTATTACGTTGAGCATTCAGGCTCCGGTCATTTTTGTTGAGTATCCAGACTCCGGTTATTACGTTGAGCATTTAGGCTCTGGTCATTTTTGTTGAGCATCCAGAATCCGGTTATTATGTTGAGCATTCAGGCTCTCATCATTTTCGTTGAGTATCCAGACTGTGGTTATTACGTTGAGCGTTCAGGCTCTGGTCATTTTCGTTGAGTATCCAGACTCCGGTTATTACGTTGAGCGTTCAGGCTCCGGTCAGTTTCGTTGGGTAACCAGACTCCGGTTTTTACAATGAGCGTTCAGGCTCTGGTCAGTTTTGTAGGGTATCCAGACTCCGGTTATTACGTTGAACGTTCAGGCTCCGGTCAATTTCGTAGGGTATCTAGACTCCGGTTATGATGTTGAGCATTCAGGCACCAGTCAGTTTCGTTGGGTATCATAACTCCGGTTATTACGTTGAGCGTTCAGGCTCCGGTCAGTTTCGTTGGGTATCCAGACTCCGGTTATTACGTTGAGCGTTCAGGCTCCAGTCAGTTTCGTTGAGTATCTAGACTCCGGTTATTATGTTGAGCGTTCAGGCTCCGGTTAGTTTCGTTGAGTATCCAGATTTCGGTTATTACATTGAGCGTTCAGGCTCCGGTCAGTTTCGTTTGGTATCCAGACTCCGGTTATTACGCTGATCGTTCAGGCTCCGAACAGTTTCGTTTGGTATCCAGACTCCGGTTATTACGTTGGACGTTCAGGCTCCGGTCGGTTTCGTTGAGTATCATGACTGCGGTTATTACGTTGAGCGTTCAGGCTCCGGTCAGTTTTGTTGGGTATCCAGACTCCGGTTATTACGTTGAGCGTTCAAGCTCCGGTCAGTTTCGTTGGGTATCCAGACTCCAGTTATTATGTTGAGCATTCAGGCTCCGGTCAGTTTCGTTGGGTATCTAGACTCCGGTTATTACGTTGAGCGTTCAGGCTCCGGTCATTTTCGTTGGGTATCTAGACTCTAGTTATTATGTTGAGCGTTCTGGCTCTGATCATTTTCGTTGAGTATCCAGACTGTGGTTATTACGTTGAGCGTTCAGGCTTCGGTCATTTTCGTTGGGTATCCAGACTCCGGTTATTACGTTGAACGTTCAGGCTCCGGTCAGTTTTGTTAGGTATCCAGACTCCGGTTATTACGTTGATCGTTCAGGCTCAGGTCAGTTTCGTTGAGTATCCAGACTCCAGTTATTACGTTGAGCGTTCAAGCTCTGATCATTTTCGTTGGGTATCCAGATTGCAGTTATTACATTGAGCGTTCAGGCTCCGGTAAGTTTCGTTGGGTATCTAGACTCCGGTTTTTATGTTGAGCGTTCAGGCTCCGGTCAGTTTTATTGGGTATTCTGACTCCGGTTATTACGTTGAGCATTCAGGCTCCGGTCAGTTTCATTGGGTATCCAGACTTCAGTTATTACGTTGAGCGTTCAGGCTCCGATCAGTTTCTTTGGGTATCCAGACTCCGGTTATTACGTTAATCGTTCAGGCTCCGGTTATTACGTTAATCGGTCAGGCTCAGGTCAGTTTCGTTGAGTATCCAGACTCCAGTTATTACATTGAGCGTTCAGGCTCTGATCATTGTCTTTGAGTATCCAGATTTCGGTTATTACGTTGAGCGTTCAGGCTCCGGTCAGTTTTGTTGGGTATCCAGACTCCGGTTATTACGTTGAGCATTCAGGCTCCGGTTAGTTTCATTGGGTATCCAGACTTCGGTTATTACGTTGAGCGTTCAGGCTCCGATCAGTTTCGTTGGGTATCCAGACTCCGATTATTACGTTGAGCATTCAGTCTCCGGTTAGTTTCGTTTGGTATCCAGAGTTCGGTATTACGTTGAGCATTCAGGCTCCGGTCATTTTTGTTGAGTATCTAGACTCCGGTTATTACGTTGAGCATTCAGGCTCTGGTCATTTTTGTTGAGCATCCATAATCCGGTTATTATGTTGAGCGTTCAGGCTCTCATCATTTTCGTTGAGTATCCAGACTGCGGTTATTACGTTGAGCGTTCAGGCTCTGGTCATTTTCGTTGAGTATCTAGACTCCGGTTATTACGTTGAGTGTTCAGGCTCCGGTCAGTTTCGTTGGGTATCCAGACTCCGGTTTTTACATTGAGCGTTCAGGCTCTGGTCAGTTTTGTAGGGTATCCAGACTCCGGTTATTACGTTGAATGTTCAGGCTCCGGTCAATTTCGTAGGGTATCTAGACTCCGGTTATTACGTTGAGCATTCAGGCACCAGTCAGTTTCGTTGTGTATCCAAACTCCGGTTATTACGTTGAGCGTTCAGGCTCCGGTCAGTTTCGTTGGGTATCCAGACTCCGGTTATTACGTTGAGCGTTCAGGCTCCAATCAGTTTCGTTGAGTATCTAGACTCCGGTTATTATCTTGAGCGTTCAGGCTCCGGTTAGTTTCGTTGAGTATCCAGATTCCGGTTATTACATTGAGCGTTCAGGCTCCGGTCAGTTTCGTTTGGTATCCAGACTCCGGTTATTACGCTGATCGTTCAGGCTCCGAACAGTTTCGTTTGGTATCCAGACTCCGGTTATTACGTTGGACGTGCAGGCTCCGGACGGTTTCGTTGAGTATCTAGACTGCGGTTATTACGTTGAGCGTTCAGGCTCCTGTCAGTTTTGTTGGGTATCCAGACTCCGGTTATTAGGTTGAGCGTTCAAGCTCCGGTCATTTTCGTTGGGTATCCAGACTCCAGTTATTATGTTGAGCATTCAGGCTCCTGTCAGTTTCGTTGGGTATCTAGACTCCGGTTATTACGTTGAGCGTTCAGGCTCAAGTCAGTTTCGTTGGGTATCTAGACTCTAGTTATTATGTTGAGCGTTCTGGCTCTGATCATTTTCTTCGAGTATCCAGAATGTGGTTATTACGTTGAGCGTTCAGGCTTCGGTCATTTTCGTTGGGTATCCAGACTCCGGTTATTTTGTTGAACGTTCAGGCTCCGGTCAGTTTCGTTAGGTATCCAGACTCCGGTTATTACGTTGATCCTTCAGGCTCAGGTCAGTTTCGTTGAGTATCCAGACTCCAGTTATTACGTTGAGCGTTCAAGCTCTGATCATTTTCGTTGGGTATCCAGATTGCAGTTATTACATTGAGCGTTCAGGCTCCGGTAAGTTTCGTTGGGTATCTAGACTCCGGTTTTTATGTTGAGCGTTCAGGCTCCGGTCAGTTTTGTTGGGTATTCAGACTCCGGTTATTACGTTGAGCATTCAGGCTCCGGTCAGTTTCATTGGGTATCCAGACTCCGGTTATTACGTTGAGCGTTCAGCCTCCGATCAGTTTCTTTGGGTATCCAGACTCCGGTTATTACGTTAATCGTTCAGGCTCCGATATTACGTTAATCGGTCAGGCTCAGGTCAGTTTCGTTGAGTATCCAGACTCTAGTTATTACATTGAGCGTTCAGGCTCTGATCATTTTCTTTGAGTATCCAGATTTTGGTTATTACGTTGAGCGTTCAGGCTCCGGTCAGTTTTGTTAGGTATCCAGACTCCGGTTATTACGTTGAGCATTCAGGCTCCGGTTAGTTTCATTGGGTATCCAGACTTCGGTTATTACGTTGAGCGTTCAGGCTCCGGTCAGTTTCGTTGGGTATCCAGACTCCGGTTATTACGTTGAGCGTTCAGTCTCCGGTTAGTTTCGTTTGGTATCCAGAGTCCGGTTATTACGTTGAGCATTCAGGCTCCGGTCATTTTTGTTGAGTATCTAGACTCCGGTTATTACGTTGAGCATTCAGGCTCTGGTCATTTTTGTTGAGCATCCAGAATCTGGTTATTATGTTGAGCGTTCAGGCTCTCATCATTTTCGTTGAGTATCCAGACTGCGGTTATTACGTTGAGCGTTCAGGCTCTGGTCATTTTCGTTGAGTATCTAGACTCCGGTTATTACGTTGAGCGTTCAGGCTCCGGTCAGTTTCGTTGGGTATCCAGACTCCGGTTTTTACATTGAGCGTTCAGGCTCAGGTCAGTTTTGTAGGGTATCCAGACTCCGGTTATTACGTTGAACGTTCAGGCTCCGGTCAATTTCGTAGGGTATCTAGACTCCGGTTATTACGTTGAGCATTCAGGCACCAGTCAGTTTCGTTGGGTATCCAGACTCCGGTTATTACGTTGAGCGTTCAGGCTCCGGTCAGTTTCGTTGGGTATCCAGACTCCGGTTATTACGTTGAGCGTTCCGGCTCCAATCAGTTTCGTTGAGTATCTAGACTCCGGTTATTATTATGAGCGTTCAGGCTCCGGTTAGTTTCGTTGAGTATCCAGATTCCGGTTATTACATTGAGTGTTCAGGGTCCGGTCAGTTTCGTTTGGTATCTAGACTCCGGTTATTACGCTGATCGTTCAGGCTCCGAATAGTTTCGTTTGGTATCCAGACTCCGGTTATTACGTTGGACGTTCAGGCTCCGGACGGTTTCGTTGAGTATCTAGACTGCGGTTATTAAGTTGAGCGTTCAGGCTCCGGTCAGTTTTGTTGGGTATCCAGACTCCGGTTATTAGGTTGAGCGTTCAAGCTCCGGTCATTTTCGTTGGGTATCCAGACTCCAGTTATTATGTTGAGCATTCAGGCTCCTGTCAGTTTCGTTGGGTATCTAGACTCCGGTTATTACGTTGAGCGTTCAGGCTCAGGTCAGTTTCGTTGAGTAACCAGACTCTAGTTATTACGTTGAGCGTTCAAGCTCTGATCATTTTCGTTGGGTATCCAGACTGTGGTTATTACATTGAGCGTTCAGGCTTCGGTCATTTTCGTTGGGTATCCAGACTCCGGTTATTACGTTGAACGTTCAGGCTCCGGTCAGTTTCGTTAGGTATCCAGACTCCAGTTATGACGTTGATCGTTCAGGCTCAGGTCAGTTTCGTTGAGTATCCAGACTCCAGTTATTACGTTGAGCGTTCAAGCTCTGATCATTTTCGTTGGGTATCCAGATTGCAGTTATTACATTGAGCGTTCAGGCTCCGGTAAGTTTCGTTGGGTATCTAGACTCCGGTTTTTATGTTGAGCGTTCAGGCTTCGGTCAGTTTTGTTGGGTATTCAGACTCCGGTTATTACGTTGAGCATTCAGGCTCCGGTCAGTTTCATTGGGTATCCAGACTCCGGTTATTACGTTGAGCGTTCAGGCTCCGATCAGTTTCTTTGGGTATCCAGACTCCGGTTATTACGTTATTGTTCAGGCTCCGGTTATTACGTTAATCGGTCAGGCTCAGGTCAGTTTCGTTGAGTATCCGGACTCCAGTTATTACATTGAGCGTTCAGGCTCTGATCATTTTCTTTGAGTATCCAGATTTCGGTTATTACGTTGAGCGTTCAGGCTCCGGTCAGTTTTGTTGGGTATCCATACTCCGGTTATTACGTTGAGCATTCAGGCTCCGGTTAGTTTTTATTGGGTATCCAGACTTCGGTTATTACGTTGAGCGTTCAGGCTCCGGTCATTTTTGTTGAGTATCTAGACTCCGGTTATTACGTTGAGCATTCAGGCTCTGGTCATTTTTGTTGAGCATCCAGAATCCGGTTATTATGTTGTGCGTTCAGGCTCTCATCATTTTCGTTGAGTATCCAGACTGCGGTTATTACGTTGAGCGTTCAGGCTCTGGTCATTTTCGGTGAGTATCCAGACTCCGGTTATTACGTTGAGCGTTCAGGCTCCGGTCAGTTTCGTTGGGTATCCAGACTCCGGTTTTTGACATTGAGCGTTCAGGCTCTGGTCAGTTTTGTAGGGTATCCAGACTCCGGTTATTACGTTGAACGTTCAGGCTCCGGTCAATTTCGTAGGGTATCTATACTCCGGTTATTACGTTGAGCATCCAGGCACCAGTCAGTTTCGTTGGGTATCCAAACTCCGGTTATTACGTTGAGCGTTCAGGCTCCGGTCAGTTTCGTTGGGTATCCAGACTCCGGTTATAAAGTTGAGTGTTCAAGCTCCAATCAGTTTCGTTGAGTATCTAGACTCCGGTTATTATGTTGAGCGTTCAGGCTCCGGTTAGTTTCGTTGAGTATCCAGATTCCGGTTATTACATTGAGCGTTCAGGCTCGGGTCAGTTTCGTTTGGTATCCAGACTCCGGTTATTACGCTGACCGTTCAGGCTCCGAACAGTTTCGTTTGGTATCCAGACTCCGGTTATTACGTTGGACGTTCAGGCTCCGGTCGGTTTCGTTCCGGTCAGTTTTGTTGGGTATCCAGACTCCGGTTATTACGTTGAGCATTCAGGCTCCGGTTAGTTTCATTGGGTATCCAGACTCCGGTTATTACGTTGAGCGTTCAAGCTCTGGTCAGTTTCGTTGGGTATCCAAACTCCAGTTATTATGTTGATTGTTCAGGCTCTGATCATTTTCGTTGAGTATCCAGACTCCGGTTATTAAGTTGAACGTTCAGGCTCCGGTCAGTTTCGTTGGGTATCCAGACTCCGGTTATTACGTTGATCGTTCAGGCTCAGGTAAGTTTCGTTCAGTATCCAGACTCCAGTTATTACATTAAGCGTTCAAGCTATGATCATTTTCGTTGAGTATCCAGATTGCAGTTAATACGTTGAGCGTTCAGGCTTCGGTAAGTTTCGTTGCGTATCCAGACTCCGGTTTTTACGTTGAGCGTTCAGGCTCCGGTCAGTTTTGTTGGGTATCCAGACTCTGGTTATTACGTTGAGCATTCAGGCTCTGGTCAGTTTCATTGGGTATCCAGACTCCGGTTATTACGTTGAGCGTTCAGTCTCCGATCAGTTTCGTTGGGTATCCAGACTCCGGTTATGACTTTAATCGTTCAGGCTCCGGTCAGTTTCGTTGGGTATCCAGAATCCGGTTATTATGTTGAGCGTTCAGGCTCCGGTTATTTTCGTTGAGTATCTAAACTTCGGTTATTATGTTGAGCATTCAGGCTCTGGTCATTTTCATTGAGTATCTAGAATCCGGTCATTACGTTGAGCTATCGGGCTCAGGTCATTTCAGTTGAGTATCTAGACTCTGGTCATTACGGTGAGCGTTAAGGCTCTAGTCATTTTCGTTGAGTATCCAGACTCCGGTCATTACGTTGAGCGTTCAGGCTCTGGTCGTTTTCGTTGAGTATCCAGACTCGAGTTATTATGTTAAGCGTTCAGGCTCTGATCAGATTCGTTGAATATCCAGACTGTGGTTATTACGTTGAGCATTCAGGCTCCGGACATTTTCGTTGAGTATCCAGACTCCGGTTATTACGTTGAACGTTCAGGCTCCGGTCAGTTTCGTTGGGTATCCAAACTCCGGTTATTACATTGATCGTTCAGGCTCAGGTCAGTTTCGTTGAGTATCCAGACTCCAGTTATTACAATGAGTGTTCAAGCTTTGATCATTTTCGTTGAGTATCCAGATTGCGGTTATTACGTTGAGAGTTCAGGCTCTGGTCAGTTTTGTTGGGTATCCATACTCTGGTTTTTACATTGAGCGTTAAGGCTCCGGTCAGTTTTGTTGGGTATCCAGACTCCGGTTATTACGTTGAGCATTCAGGCTCTGGTCAGTTTCATTGGGTATCCAGACTCCGGTTATTACGTTAAGCGTTCAGGCTCCGATCAGTTTCGTTGGGTATCTAGACTTCGGTTATTACGTTGAGCGTTCAAGCTCCGGTCAGTTTCGTTGGGTATCCAGAGTCCGGTTACTACGTTGAGCATTCAGGCTCCAGTCAATTTCGTTGAGTATCCAGACTCTGATTATTACGTTGAGCGTTCAGGCTCTGGTCATTTTTGTTGAGTATCCAGACTCCGGTTATTTTGTTGAGCGTTCAGGCTCTGATCATTTTCGTTGAGTATCCAGACTGCGGTTATTACATTGAGCGTTCAGGCTCCGGTCATTTTTGTTGAGTATCCAGACTCCGGTTATTACGTTGAACATTCAGGCTCTGGTCAGTTTCGTTGGGTATCCAGACTCCGGTTATTACGTTGATCGTTCAGGCTCAGGTCAGTTTCGTTGTGTATCTAGACTCTAGTTATTACATTGAGCGTTCAAGCTCTGATCATTTTCTTTGAGTATCCAGATTGCGGTTATTACGTTGAGCGTTCAGGCTCCGGTCAGTTTCGTTCGGTATCCAGACTCTGGTTTTTACGTTTAGCGTTCAGGCTCCGGACAGTTTTGTTGGGTATCCAGACTCTGGTTATTACGTTGAGCATTCAGGCACCAGTTAGTTTCATTGGGTATCCAGACTCAGGTTATTACGTTGAGCGCTTAGGCTCTGGTCAGTTTCGTTGGGTATCCAGAGTCCGGTTATTACGTTGAGCGTTCAGGCTCCAGTCATTTTCGTTGAGTATCCAGACTCCAGTTATTACGTTGAGCATTAAAGCTCTGGTCATTACGTTGAGCGTTCGTGCTCCGGTCATTTATGTTAACTATCCAGACTCCGGTCATTACGTTGAGCGTTAAGGCTCCAGTCATTTTCGTTGAGTATCCAGACTCCAGTCATTACGTTGAGCGTTCAGGCTCTGATCATTTTCATTGAGTATCCAGAATCCGGTTATTATTTTGAGCATTCAGGCTCCGGTCATTTTCATTGAGTATCCAGACTCCAGTTATTATGTTGAGCGTTCAGGCTCTGATCATATTCGTTAAATATCCAGACTGTGGTTATTAGGTTGAGCGTTCAGGCTTCGGTCATTTTCGTTGAGTATCCAGACTCCAGTTAATTACGTTGAACGTTCAGGCTCCGGTCAGTTTCGTTGGGTATCCAAACTCCGGTTATTATGTTGATCGTTCAGGCTCAGGTAAGTTTCGTTGAGTATCCAGACTCCAGTTATTACATTGAGCGTTTAAGGTCTGATCATTTTCTTTGAGTATCCAGATTGCGGTTATTACGTTGAGCGTTCAAGCTCCGGTATGTTTCGTTGGGTATCCAGACTCCGGTTTTTACGTTGAGCGTTCAGGCTCCGGTCAGTTTTGTCGGGTATCCAGACTCCGGTTATTACGTTGAGCATTCAGGTTCCGGTCAGTTTCATTGGGTATCTAGACTCCGGTTATTACGTTGAGCGTTCAGGCTCTGATCAGTTTCGTTGGATATCTAGACTCCGAATATTACGTTAATCGTTCAGGCTCCGGTCAGTTTCGTTGGGTATCCAGAGTCCGGTTATTACGTTGAGCGTTCAGGCTCCAGTCATTTTCGTTGAGTATCCAGACTCCGGTTATTACGTTGAGCATTCAGGCTCTGGTCATTTTTGTTGAGTATCTAGAATCCGGTCATTACGTTGAGCGTTCGGGCTACGGTCATTTCTGTTGAGTATCCAGACTCTGGTCATTAAGTTGAGCGTTAAGGCTCCAGTCATTTTCGTTGAGTATCCAGACTCTGGTCATTACAATGAGTGTTCAGGCTGTGCTCATTTTCATTGAGTATCCAGAATCCGGTTATTATGTTGAGCATTCAGGCTCCGGTCATTTTTGTTGAGTATCCAGACTCGAGTTATTATGTTGAGCGTTCAGACTCTAGTTATTACATTGAGTGTTCAAGCTCTGATCATTTTCGTTGAATATCCAGATTGCGGTTATTACGTTAAGAGTTCAGGCTCTGGTCAGTTTCGTTGGGTATCCAGACTCCGGTTTTTACGTTGAGCGTTCAGGCTTCAGTCAGGTTTGTTGGGTATCCAGACTCCGGTTATTACGTTGAGCATTCAGGATCTGGTCAGTTTCATTGGGTATCCAGACTCCGGTTATTACGTTAAGCATTCAGGCTCCGATCAGTTTCGTTGGGTATCCAGACTCCGGTTATTACGTTGAGCGTTCAGGCTCCGGTCAGTTTCGTTGGGTATCCAGAGTCCGGTTATTACGTTGAGCGTTCAGGCTCCGGTCATTTTCTTTGAGTATCCAGACTCCGGTTATTATGTTGAGCGTTCAGGCTCTGATCATTTTCGTTGTGTATCTAGACTGCGGTTATTACGTTGAGCGTTCAGACTCCGGTTATTACGTTGAACGTTCAGGCTCCGGTCAGTTTCGTTGGGTATCCAGACTCCGGTTATTATGTTGATCGTTCAGGCTCAGGTCAGGTTCGTTGTGTATCCAGACTCCAGTTATTACATTGAGGGTTCAAGCTCTGATCATTTTCTTTGAGTATCCTGATTGCGGTTATTACACTGAGCGTTCAGGCTTCGGTCAGTTTCGTTCGGTATCCACACTCCGGTTTTTACGTTGAGCGTTCAGGCTCCGGTCAGTTTTGTTGGGTATCCAGACTCCGGTTATTACGTTGAGCATTCAGGCTCCGGTTAGTTTCATTGGGTATCCAGACTCAGGTTATTACATTGAGCGTTCAGGCTCCGGTCAGTTTCGTTAGATATCCAGAGTCCGGTTATTACGTTGAGCGTTCAGGCTCCGGTCATTTTCGTTGAGTGTCCAGACTCCGGTTATGACGTTGAGCATTCAGGCTCCGGTCATTTTCGATGAGTATCTAGAATCCGGTCATTACGTTGAGCGTTCGGGCTCCGGTCATTTCTGTTGAGTATCCAGACTCCGGTCATTACGTTGAGCGTTCAGGCTCTGATCATTTTCATTGAGTATGCAGAATCCGGTTATTATGTTGAGCATTCAGGCTCCGGTCATTTTCGGTTAGTATCCGGACTCCAATTATTATGTTGAGCATTCAGTCTCTGATCATATACGTTGAATATCCAGACTGTGGTTATTACGTTGACCGTTTAGGCTCCGGTCATTTTAGTTGAGTATCCAGTCTCCGGTTATTACGTTGAACGTTCATGCTCCGGTCAGTTTCGTTGGGTATCCAGACTCCGGTTATTACGTTGATCTTTCAGGCTCAGGTCAGTTTCGTTGAGTATCCAGATTGTGGTTATTACGTTGACCGTTCAAGCTCTCATCATTTTCGTTGAGTATCCAGATTGTGGTTATTACGTTGAGAGTTCAGGCTCTGGTCAGTTTCGTTGGGTATCCAGACTCCGGTTTTTACGTTGAGCATTCAGGCTCCGGTCAGTTTTTTTGGGTATCCAGACTCCGGTTATTACGTCGAGCATTCAGGCTCTGGTCAGTTTCATTGGGTATCCGGACTCCGGTTATTACGTTGAGCGTTCAGGCTACGGTCAGTTTTGTTTGGTATCCAGAGTCCGACTATTACGTTGAGCGTTCAAGCTCCGGTCATTTTTGTTGAGTATCCAGACTCCGGTTATTACGTTGAGCCTTCAGGCTCTGGTCATTTTTGTTGAGCATCCAGACTCCGGTTATTATGTTGAGCGTTCAGGCTCTCATCAATTCCGTTTAGTATCCAGACTGCGGTTATTACGTTGAGCGTTCAGGCTCTGGTCATTTTCATTGAGAATCCAGACTCCAGTTATTACGTTGAGCATTCAGGCTCCGGTCACTTTCGTTGAGTATCCAGACTCCGGTTTTTACATTGAGCGTTCAGGCTCCGATCAGTTTTGTTGGGTATCCAGACTCCGGTTATTACGTTGAGCGTTCAGGCTGCGGTCAATTTCGTAGGGTATCTAGACTCCAGTTATTACATTGAGCATTCAGGCTCCAGTCAATTTCGTTGGGTATCCAAACTCCGGTTATTACGTTGAGCGTTCAGGCTCCGGTCAGTTTCGTTGGGTATCCAGACTCCGAATATTACGTTGAGCGTTCAGGCTCCGGTCAGTTTCGTTGTGTATCCAGACTCTGATTGTTACGTTGATCGTTCAGGCTCCAGTCAGTTTCGTTGAGTATCTAGACTCCGTTTATTACGTTGAGCGTTCAAGCTCCGGTTAGTTTCGTTTAGTATCCAGATTCCGATTATTACATTGAACGTTCAGGCTCTGGTTAGTTTCGTTTGGTATCCAGACTCCGGTTATTACGTTGATCGTTCAGGCTCCGGTCAGTTTCGTTGGGTATCCAGGCTCTGGTTATTACGTTGATCGTTCAGGCTCAGGTCAGTTTCGATGAGTATCCAGACTCCAGTTATTACATTGAGCGTTCAAGCTCTGATCATTTTCTTTGAGTATCAAGATTGCGGTTATTACGTTGAGCGTTGAGGCTCCGGTCAGTTTTGTTCGGTATCCAGACTCCGGTTTTTACGTTGAGCGTTTAGGCTCCGGTCAGTTTTGTTGGATTTCCAGACTCCGGTTATTACGTTGAGCATTCAGGCTCCGGTTAGTTTCATTGGGTATCCAGACTCTGGTTAATACGTTGAGCGTTCAGGCTCCGGTCAGTTTCGTTGGGTATCCAGAGTCTGGTTATTACGTTGAGTGTTCAGGCTCCGGTCATTTTCGTTAAGTATCTAGACTCCGGTTATTACGTTGAGCATTCAGGCTCCGGTTATTTTCGTTGAGTATCTAGAATCCGGTCATTACATTGAGCGTTCGGGCTCCAGTCATTTCTGTTGAGTACCCAGACTCCGGTCATTAAGTTGAGCGTTAAGGCTCCAGTCATTTTCGTTGAGTATCTAGACTCCGGTCATTATGTTGAGCGTTCAGGCTCTGATCATTTTCATTGAGTATCCAGAATCCGGTTATTATGTTGAGCATTCAAGCTCCGGTCATTTTCGTTGAGTATCCAGACTCCAGTTATTATGTTGAGCGTTCAGGCTTTGCTCATATTCGTTGAATATCCAGACTGTGGTTATTACGTTGAGCATTCAGGCTCAGGTCATTTTCGTTGAGTATCCAGACTCCGGTTATTACGTTGAACGTTCAGGCTCCGGTCAGTTTCGTTGGGTATCCATACTTCGGTTATTACGTTGATCGTTCAGGCTCAGGTCAGTTTCGTTGATTATCCAGACTCCAGATATTACATTGAGTGTTCAAGCTCTGATCATTTTCGTTGAGTATCCAGATTGCGGTTATTACGTTGAGAGTTCAGGCCCTGGTCAGTTTCGTTGGGTATCCAGACTCCGGTTTTTACGTTGAGCGTTCAGGCTCCGGTCAGTTTTGTTGGGTATCCAGACTCTGGTTATTACGTTGAGCATTCAGGCTCTGGTCAGTTTCATTGGGTATCCAGACTCCGGTTATTACGTTGAGCGTTCAGGCTCCGATCAGTTTCGTTGGGTATCTAGACTCCGGTTATTGCGTTGAGCGTTCAGGCTCCGGTCAGTTTCTTTGGGTACCCAGAGTCGGGTTATTACATTGAGCGTTCAGGCTCCGGTCATTTTCGTTGAGTATCCAGACTGCAGTTATTACGTTGAGCGTTTAGGCTCTGGTCATTTTTGTTGAGTATCCAGACTCCGGTTATTATGTTGAGCATTCAGGCTCTGATCATTTTCGTTGAGTATCCAGACTGCGGTTATTACGTTGAGCGTTCAGGCTCCGGTCATTTTCGTTGAGTATCCAGACTTCGGTTATTGGACTCTTCTTTAGTATCACAAATAGGTCTGAAAAAGTATGTATAAATAGTAAAAGTAGATTTTTTTGCCCTGTCGTGGTAAGGAGCGACGGTATTATATACGGGTACAATGGCTTCAATTTGGAGAGAACGGTTGAAAAACTACTCTTTCTTTGAAAGTTTCTATACATCTGCCCTTTTTTAAGGGATTTTTTTAGAGGTTTTTTTTTCCTCTTTTCGGAGGATACTAACTAACCGTATGACTCTAAAATTGATTAATAACGACAAGAATCCCCGGCAACGGCGCCAATTCGCGTTTTACAGTCCAAATCGTAAAAAAATCTGTTTTTGAAAAAATTGTGTCCGATCGTAAAACTGTTTTGCCTACGAGAAGCAGAAAAATCGTCCGGTCATTAGTCCATGTATTCCAAAGGAATACCTAGAATCCACCCTCAGAATCGCCAAAAGATCCTTTTCACTATTCACGCAAATTTTGGTTGGAGCTTTGTATGAATTATGGAGAACTAATTCCTTCGGATTAATCTGCTGTAATCGGTTCCCGCCAACACTTTGAGGTTTTTTCAATTTCCAATAAAATCTATTTCCTTTCAATTTTTCTCTATGATATTTTGTTTGCTTAATTCGATTTATCTTAGGGATGATTGATTTATTTCGATGATTGCATGTTCTTATACTTTAATCGCGGTTGCTTAATCCGCGTATGTTTCTCGTGTTTGCTTAATTCACGGTTACTATTTTATCTGTTTGCTTAATTCAGAAATTAGGAACGTGTATTGTATAATATCAATTGCGCTTGTTGATTATTATTATAATCGGAAATGGATAGAATCCGCTTAGGAATTGGGAATTATTAGGATCGATGATAAGTTGGGAAACGAAAACAGTAGATTAGCCGTTTCAACTCATTACTACAATCACTTTTTCTAATCACTTATTTTTCGTTTATTTTATCTTAATCAAAACCCCCCATATTTCATTACAGTATTTGATTACTCCTACATGAATCCTTGTGAGACGATATTCCGAGTCACTGTCACTGTACTACATTTTCCTAAAAATACTCGTTTTTGATCCGCGACCATTACGTTGAACGTAAAGGCTCCAGTCAGTTTCGTTGGGTATCCAGACTCCGGTTATTACGTTGATCATTCAGGCTCAGGTCAGTTTCGTTGAGTATCCAGACTCCAGTTATTACATTGAGCGTTCAAGCTCTGATCATTTTTCTTTGAGTATCCAGATTGCGGTTATTACGTTGAGCGTTCAGGCTCCGGTCAATTTCGTTCGGTATCCAGACTCCAGTTTTTACGTAGAGCGTTCAGGCTCCGGTCAGTTTTGTTAGGTATCCAGACTCCGGTTATTACGTTGAGCATTCAGGCTCTGGTCAGTTTCATTGGGTATCCAGACTCCGGTTATTACGTTGAGCGTTCAGGCTTCGATCAGTTTCGTTGGGTATCCAGACTCTGGTTATTACGTTGAGCGTTCAGGCTCCGGTCAGTTTCGTTGGGTATTCAGAGTCCAGTTATTACATTGAGCGTTCAGGCTCCGGTCATTTTCGTTGAGTATCCAGACTCCGGTTATTACGTTGAGCGTTCAGGCTCTGGTCATTTTTGTTAAGTATCCAGACTCCGGTTATTATGTTGAGCGTTCAGGCTCTGATCATTTTCGTTGAGTATCCAGACTGCGGTTATTACGTTGAGCATTCAGGCTCCGGTCATTTTCGTTGAGTATCCAGACTCCGGTTATTACGTCGAGCATTCAGGCTCCGGTCAGTTTCATTGGGAATCCAGACTCAGGTTATTACGTTGAGCGTTCAGGCTCCGGTCAGTTTCGTTGGGTATCCAGACTTCGGTTATTTTGTTGAGCGTTCAGGCTCCAGTCAGTTTTGTTGGGTATCCAGAGTCCGGTTATTAAATTGAGCGTTCAGGCTCCGATCATTTTCGTTGAGTATCCAGACTCCGGTTATTACGTTGAGCGTTTAGGCTCTGGTCATTTTTGTTGAGTATCCAGACTCCGGTTATTATGTTGAGCGTTCAGGCTCTGATCATTTTCGTTGAGTATCCAGACTGCGGTTATTATGTTGAGCGTTCAGGCTCCGGTCATTTTCGTTGAGTATCTAGACTCCGGTTATTTCGTTGAATGTTCAGGCTCTGGTCAGTTTCGTTGGGTATCCAGACTCCGGTTATTACGTTGATCGTTCAGGCTCAGGTCAGTTTCGTTGAGTATCTAGACTCCAGTTATTACATTGAGCGTTCAAGCACTGATCATTTTCTTTGAGTATCCAGATTGCGGTTATTACGTTGATCGTTCAGGCTCCGGTCAGTTTTGTTGGGTATCCAGACTCTGGTTATTACGCTGAGCGTTCAGGCTCTGGTCAATTTCGTAGGGTATCTAAACTCCAGTTATTACGTTGAGCATTCAGGCTCCAGTCAGTTTCGTTGGGTATCCAAACTCCGGTTATTACGTTGAGCGTTCAGGCTCCGGTCAGTTTCGTTGGGTATCCAGACTCCGGTTATTACATTGAGCGTTCAGGCTCCGGTCAATTTCGTTGTGTATCCAGACTCCGGTTATTACATTGATCGTTCAGGCTCCAGTCAGTTTCGTTGAGTATCTAGACTCCGATTATCACGTTGAGCATTCAGGCTCCGGTGAGTTTCGTTGAGTATCCAGATTCCGGTTATTACGTTGAGCGTTCAGGCTCCGGTCAGTTTCGTTTGGTATCTAGACTCCGGTTATTACGCTGATCGTTCAGGCTCCGGTCAGTTTCGTTGGGTATCCAGACTCCGGTTATTACCTTGAGCGTTCAGGCTCCGGTCAGTTTCGTTGGGTATCAAAACTCCGGTTATTACTTTGAGCGTTATGCTCCGGTCAGTTTTGTTGGGTATCCAGACACCGGTTATTACGTTGAGCATTCAGGCTCCGGTCAGTTTCGTTGGATATCCAAACTTCAGTTATTACGTTGAGCGTTCAGGCTCTGATCATTTTCGTTGAGTATCTAGACTGCGGTTATTACGTTGAGCATTCAGGCTCCGGTCAGTTTTGTTGGGTATCCAGACTCCGGTTATTACGTTGAGCATTCAGGCTCCGATTAGTTTCATTAGGTATCCAGACTCCGGTTATTACATTGAGCGTTCAAGCTCCGATCAGTTTCGTTGGGAATCCAGACTCCGGTTATTACGTTGAGCGTTCAGGTTCCGGTCAGTTTCGTTGGGTATCTAGACTCCGGTTATTGCGTTGAGCGTTCAGGCTCCGGTCATTTTCGTTGAGTATCCAAACTCTAGTTATTATGTTGAGCATTCAGGCTCTGATCATTTTCGTTGAGTATCCAGACTGTGGTTATTACGTTGAGCGTTCAGGCTCTGGTCATTTTCGTTGAGTATCTAGACTCCGGTTATTATGTTGAACGTTAAGGCTCCAGTCAGTTTCGTTGGGTATCCAGACTCCGGTTATTACGTTGAGCGTTCAGGCTCCGGTCAGTTTTGTTGAGTATCCAGACTCCAGTTATTACATTGAGCGTTCAAGCTCTGATCATTTTCGTTGAGTATCCAGATTGCGGTTATTACGTTGAGCGTTCAGGCTCCGGGAAGTTTCGTTGGGTATCCAGACTACGGTTTTTACGTTGAGCATTCAGGCTCCGGTCAGTTTTGTTGGGTATCCAGACTCCGGTTATTACGTTGAGCGTTCAGGCTCCGATCAGTTTCGTTGGGTATCCAGACTCCGGTTGTTACGTTAAGCGTTCAGGCTCCGGTCAGTTTCGTTGGGTATCTAGAGTCCGGTTATTACGTTGAGCGTTCAGGCTCCGGTCATTTTCGTTGAGTATCCAGACTCCGGTTATTACGTAAAGGATTCAGGCTCCGGTCATTTTCATTGAGTATCTAGAATCCGGTCATTACGTTGAGCGTTCGGGCTCCGGTCATTTCTGTCGAGTATCCAGACTCCGGTCATTACGTTGAGCGTTAAGGCTCGTTTCATTTTCGTTGAGTATCCAGACTCCGGTCATTATGTTGAGCGTTCAGGCTCTGGTCATTTTCGTTGAATATCCAGACTCCAGTTATTATGTTGAGCGTTCAGGCTCTGATCATTTTCGTTGAATATCCAGACTGTGGTTATTACGTTTAGCGTTCAAGCTCCGGTCATTTTCGTTGAGTATCCAGACTCCGGTTATTACGTTGAACGTTCAGGCTCCGGTCAGTTTCGTTGGGTATCCAGACTCCGGTTATTACGTTGATCGTTCAGGCTCAGGTCAATTTCGTTGAGTATCCAGACTCCAGTTATTACATTGAGCGTTCAAGCTCTGATCATTTTCGTTGAGTATCCAGACTCCGGTTATTACGTTGAGCGTTCAGGCTCCGGTCAGTTTCATTGGGTATCCAGACTCCGGTTATTACGTTGAGCGTTCAGGCTCCGATCAGTTTCATTGTGTATCCAGACACCGGTTATTACGTTGATCGTTCAGGCTCCAGTTAGTTTCGTTGAGTATCTAGACTCCGGTTATCACGTTGAGCATTCAGGCTCCGGTGAGTTTCGTTGAGTATCCAGATTCCGGTTATTACGTTGAGCGTTCAGGCTCCGGTCAGTTTCGTTTGGTATCTAGACTCCGGTTATTACGCTGATCGTTCAGGCTCTGGTCAGTTTCGTTGGGTATCCAGACTCCGGTTATTACGTTGAGCGTTCAGGCTCCGGTCAGTTTCGTTGGGTATCAAGACTCCGGTTATTACTTTGAGCGTTCAGGCTCCGGTCAGTTTTGTTGGGTATCCATACTCCGGTTATTACGTTGAGCATTCAGGCTCCGGTCAGTTTCGTTGGATATCCAAACTTCAGTTATTACGTTGAGCGTTCAGGCTCTGATCATTTTCGTTGAGTATCTAGACTGCGGTTATTACATTGAGCATTCAGGCTCCGGTCAGTTTTGTTGGGTATCCAGACTCCAGTTATTACGTTGAGCATTCAGGCTCTGATCATTTTCGTTGAGTATCCAGACTGCGGTTATTACGTTGAGCATTCAGGCTCCGGTCAGTTTTGTTGGGTATCCAGACTCCGGTTATTACGTTAAACGTTCAGGCTCCGGTTAGTTTCATTGGGTATCTAAACTCCGGTTATTACATTGAGCGTTCAAGCTCCGGTCAGTTTCATTGGGTATCCAGACTCCGGTTATTACGTTGAGCGTTCAGGTTCCGGTCAGTTTCGTTGGGTATCTAGACTCCGGTTATTACGTTGAGCGTTCAGGCTACGGTCATTTTCGTTGAGTATCCAGACTCTAGTTATTATGTTGAGCGTTCAGGCTCTGATCATCTTCGTTGAGTATCCAGACTGTGGTTATTACGTTGAGCGTTCAGGCTCCGGTAAGTTTCGTTGGGTATCCAGACTCCGGTTTTTATGTTGAGCGTTCAGGCTCCGGTCAGTTTTGTTGGGTATCCAGATTCCGGTTATTACGTTGAGCATTCAGGCTCCGGTCAGTTTCATTGGGTATCCAGACTCCGGTTATTACGTTGAGCGTACCGGCTCCGATCAGTTTCGTTGGGTATCCAGACTCCGGTTATTACGTTAAACGTTCAGGCTCCGGTCAGTCTCGTTGGGTATCTAGAGTCCGGTTATTACGTTGAGCGTTCAGGCTCCGGTCATTTTCGTTGAGTATCCAGACTCCGGTTATTACGTTCAGCATTCAGGCTCCGGTCATTTTCGTTGAGTATCTAGAATCCGGTCATTACGTTGAGCGTTCGGGCTCCGGTCATTTTTGTTGAGTATCCAGACTCCGGTCATTACGTTGTGGGTTAAGGCTCCAGTCATTTTCGTTGAGTATCCAGACTCTGGTAATTATGTTGAGCGTTCAGGCTCTGGTCATTTTCGTTGAATATCCAGACTCCAGTTATTACGTTGAGCGTTCAGGCTCTGATCATTATCGTTGAATATCCAGACTGTGGTTATTACGTTGAGCGTTCAAGCTCCGGTCATTTTCGTTGAGTATCCAGACTCCGGTTATTACGTTGAACGTTCAGGCTCCGGTCAGTTTCGTTGGGTATCCAGACTCCGGTTATTACGTTGATCAATCAGGCTCAGGTCAGTTTCGTTGAGTATCCAGACTCCAGTTATTACATGGAGCGTTCAAGCTCTGATCATTTTCGTTGAGTATCCAGATTGCGGTTATTACGTTGAGCGTTCAGGCTTTGGTCATTTTTGTTGAGTATCCAGACTCCGGTTATTATGTTGAGCGTTCAGGCTCTCATCATTTTCGTTGAGTATCCAGACTGCGGTTATTACGTTGAGCATTCAGGCTCTGGTCATTTTCATTGAGTATCCAGACTCCTGTTATTACGTTGAGCATTCAGGCTCCGTTCAGTTTCGTAGGGTATCTAGACCCCGGTTATTATATTGAGCGTTCAGGCTCCGGTAAGTTTCGTTGTGTATCCAGACTCCGTTTATTACGTTGATTATTCAGGCTCTAGTCAGTTTTGTTGAGTATCTAGACTCCGGTTAGTACGTTGAGCGTTCAGTATCTAGATTCCGGTTATTACGTTGAGCATTCAGGCTCCGGTCAGTTTCGTTTGGTATCCAGACTCTGGTTATTACGCTGAGCGTTCAGGCTCCGGTCAGTTTCGTTGGGTATCCTGACTCCGGTTATTACGTTGAGCGTTCAGGCTCCGGTCAGTTTCGTTGAGTATCTAGACTCCGGTTATCACGTTAAGCGTTCAGGCTCCGGTTAGTTTCATTGAGTATCCAGATTCCGATTATTACGTTGAGCGTTCAGGCTCCGGTCAGTTTCGTTTGGTATCCAGACTCCGGTTATTACAGTGATCGTTCAAGCTCCGGTCAGTTTCGTTGGGTATCTAGACTCCGGTTATTACGTTGAACGTTCAGCTCCGGTCAGTTTCGTTGGGTATCAAGACTCCGGTTATTACTTTGAGCGTTCAGGCTCCGGTCAGTTTTGTTGGGTATCCAGACTCCGGTTATTTCGTTGAACATTCAGGCTCCGGTCATTTTCGTTGAGTATCCAGACTGTGGTTATTACGTTGAGCGTTCAGGCTCCGGTCATTGTCGTTGAGTATCCAGATTGCGGTTATTACGTTGAGCGTTCAGGCTCCGGTAAGTTTCGTTGGGTATCCAGACTCCAGTTTTTACGTTGAGCATTCAGGCTCCGGTCAGTTTTGTTGGGTATCCAGACTCCGGTTATTACGTTGAGCATTCAGGCTCCAGTCAATTTTATTGGGTATCCAGACTCCGGTTATTACATTGAGCATTCAGGCTCCAGTTAGTTTAATTGGGTATCCAGACTCCGGTTATTACGTTAAGCGTTCAGGCTCCGGTCAGTTTCGTTGGGTATCTAGAGTCCGGTTATTACGTAGAGCGTTCAGGCTCCGGTCATTTTCGTTGAGTATCCAGACTCCGGTTATTACGTAAAGCATTCAGGCTCCGGTCATTTTCATTGAGTATCTAGAATCCGGTCATTACGTTGAGCGTTCGGGCTCCGGTCATTTCTGTTGAGTATCCAGACTCCGGTCATTACGTTGAGCGTTAAGGCTCCAGTCATTTTCGTTGAGTATCCAGACTCCGGTCATTATGTTGAGCGTTCAGGCTCTGGTCATTTTCGTTGAATATCAAGACTTCAGTTATTATGTTGAGCGTTCAGGCTCTGATCATTTTCGTTGAATATCCAGACTGTGGTTATTACGTTTAGCGTTCAAGCTCCGGTCATTTTCGTTGAGTATCCAGACTCCGGTTATTACGTTGAACGTTCAGGCTCCAGTCAGTTTCGTTGGGTATCCAGACTCCAGTTATTACGTTGATCGTTCAGGCTTAGGTCAGTTTCGTTGAGTATCCAGACTCCAGTTATTACATTGAGCGTTCAAGCTCTGATCATTTTCGTTGAGTATCCAGACTCCGGTTATTAGGTTGAGCGTTCAGGCTCCGGTCAGTTTCGTTGGGTATCCAGACTCCGGTTATTACATTGAGCGTTCAGGCTCCGGTCAGTTTTGTTGTGTATCCAGACTCTGGTTATTACGTTGATCATTCAGGCTCCAGTTAGTTTCGTTAAGTATCTAGACTCCGGTTATCACGTTGAGCATTCAGGCTCCGGTGAGTTTCGTTGAGTATCCAGATTCCGGTTATTACGTTGAGCGTTCAGGCTCCGGTCAGTTTCGTTTGGTATCTAGACTCCGGTTATTACGCTGATCGTTCAGGCTCTGGTCAGTTTCGTTGGGTATCCAGACTCCGGTTATTACGTTGAGCGTTCAGGCTCCGGTCAGTTTCGTTGGGTATCAAGACTCCGGTTATTACTTTGAGCATTCAGGCTCCGGTCAGTTTTGTTGGGTATCCATACTCCGGTTATTACGTTGAGCATTCAGGCTCCGGTCAGTTTCGTTGGATATCCAAACTTCAGTTATTACGTTGAGCGTTCAGGCTCTGATCATTTTCGTTGAGTATCTACACTGCGGTTATTACATTGAGCATTCAGGCTCCGGTCAGTTTTGTTGGGTATCCAGACTCCAGTTATTACGTTGAGCATTCAGGCTCTGATCATTTTCGTTGAGTATCCAGACTGCGGTTATTACGTTGAGCATTCAGGCTCCGGTCAGTTTTGTTGGGTATCCAGACTCCGGTTATTACGTTAAACGTTCAGGCTCCGGTTAGTTTCATTGGGTATCTAAACTCCGGTTATTACATTGAGCGTTCAAGCTCCGGTCAGTTTCATTGGGTATCCAGACTCCGGTTATTACGTTGAGCGTTCAGGTTCCGGTCAGTTTCGTTGGGTATCTAGACTCCGGTTATTACGTTGAGCGTTCAGGCTACGGTCATTTTCGTTGAGTATCCAGACTCTAGTTATTATGTTGAGCGTTCAGGCTCTGATCATCTTCGTTGAGTATCCAGACTGTGGTTATTACGTTGAGCGTTCAGGCTCCGGTAAGTTTCGTTGGGTATCCAGACTCCGGTTTTTATGTTGAGCGTTCAGGCTCCGGTCAGTTTTGTTGGGTATCCAGATTCCGGTTATTACGTTGAGCATTCAGGCTCCGGTCAGTTTCATTGGGTATCCAGACTCCGGTTATTACGTTGAGCGTACCGGCTCCGATCAGTTTCGTTGGGTATCCAGACTCCGGTTATTACGTTAAACGTTCAGGCTCCGGTCAGTCTCGTTGGGTATCTAGAGTCCGGTTATTACGTTGAGCGTTCAGGCTCCGGTCATTTTCGTTGAGTATCCAGACACCGGTTATTACGTTCAGCATTCAGGCTCCGGTCATTTTCGTTGAGTATCTAGAATCCGGTCATTACGTTGAGCGTTCGGGCTCCGGTCATTTTTGTTGAGTATCCAGACTCCGGTCATTACGTTGTGGGTTAAGGCTCCAGTCATTTTCGTTGAGTATCCAGACTCCGGTAATTATGTTGAGCGTTCAGGCTCTGGTCATTTTCGTTGAATATCCAGACTCCAGTTATTACGTTGAGCGTTCAGGCTCTGATCATTATCGTTGAATATCCAGACTGTGGTTATTACGTTGAGCGTTCAAGCTCCGGTCATTTTCGTTGAGTATCCAGACTCCGGTTATTACGTTGAACGTTCAGGCTCCGGTCAGTTTCGTTGGGTATCCAGACTCCGGTTATTACGTTGATCAATCAGGCTCAGGTCAGTTTCGTTGAGTATCCAGACTCCAGTTATTACATGGAGCGTTCAAGCTCTGATCATTTTCGTTGAGTATCCAGATTGCGGTTATTACGTTGAGCGTTCAGGCTTTGGTCATTTTTGTTGAGTATCCAGACTCCGGTTATTATGTTGAGCGTTCAGGCTCTCATCATTTTCGTTGAGTATCCAGACTGCGGTTATTACGTTGAGCATTCAGGCTCTGGTCATTTTCATTGAGTATCCAGACTCCTGTTATTACGTTGAGCATTCAGGCTCCGTTCAGTTTCGTAGGGTATCTAGACCCCGGTTATTATATTGAGCGTTCAGGCTCCGGTAAGTTTCGTTGTGTATCCAGACTCCGTTTATTACGTTGATTATTCAGGCTCTAGTCAGTTTTGTTGAGTATCTAGACTCCGGTTAGTACGTTGAGCGTTCAGTATCTAGATTCCGGTTATTACGTTGAGCATTCAGGCTCCGGTCAGTTTCGTTTGGTATCCAGACTCTGGTTATTACGCTGAGCGTTCAGGCTCCGGTCAGTTTCGTTGGGTATCCTGACTCCGGTTATTACGTTGAGCGTTCAGGCTCCGGTCAGTTTCGTTGAGTATCTAGACTCCGGTTATCACGTTAAGCGTTCAGGCTCCGGTTAGTTTCATTGAGTATCCAGATTCCGATTATTACGTTGAGCGTTCAGGCTCCGGTCAGTTTCGTTTGGTATCCAGACTCCGGTTATTACGGTGATCGTTCAAGCTCCGGTCAGTTTCGTTGGGTATCTAGACTCCGGTTATTACGTTGAACGTTCAGCTCCGGTCAGTTTCGTTGGGTATCAAGACTCCGGTTATTACTTTGAGCGTTCAGGCTCCGGTCAGTTTTGTTGGGTATCCAGACTCCGGTTATTTCGTTGAACATTCAGGCTCCGGTCATTTTCGTTGAGTATCCAGACTGTGGTTATTACGTTGAGCGTTCAGGCTCCGGTCATTGTCGTTGAGTATCCAGATTGCGGTTATTACGTTGAGCGTTCAGGCTCCGGTAAGTTTCGTTGGGTATCCAGACTCCAGTTTTTACGTTGAGCATTCAGGCTCCGGTCAGTTTTGTTGGGTATCCAGACTCCGGTTATTACGTTGAGCATTCAGGCTCTAGTCAATTTCATTGGGTATCCAGACTCCGGTTATTACATTGAGCATTCAGGCTCCAGTTAGTTTAATTGGGTATCCAGACTCCGGTTATTACGTTAAGCGTTCAGGCTCCGGTCAGTTTCGTTGGGTATCTAGAGTCCGGTTATTACGTAGAGCGTTCAGGCTCCGGTCATTTTCGTTGAGTATCCAGACTCCGGTTATTACGTAAAGCATTCAGGCTCCGGTCATTTTCATTGAGTATCTAGAATCCGGTCATTACGTTGAGCGTTCGGGCTCCGGTCATTTCTGTTGAGTATCCAGACTCCGGTCATTACGTTGAGCGTTAAGGCTCCAGTCATTTTCGTTGAGTATCCAGACTCCGGTCATTATGTTGAGCGTTCAGGCTCTGGTCATTTTCGTTGAATATCAAGACTTCAGTTATTATGTTGAGCATTCAGGCTCTGATCATTTTCGTTGAATATCCAGACTGTGGTTATTACGTTTAGCGTTCAAGCTCCGGTCATTTTCGTTGAGTATCCAGACTCCGGTTATTACGTTGAACGTTCAGGCTCCAGTCAGTTTCGTTGGGTATCCAGACTCCAGTTATTACGTTGATCGTTCAGGCTTAGGTCAGTTTCGTTGAGTATCCAGACTCCAGTTATTACATTGAGCGTTCAAGCTCTGATCATTTTCGTTAAGTATCCAGACTCCGGTTATTAGGTTGAGCGTTCAGGCTCCGGTCAGTTTCGTTGGGTATCAAGACTCCGGTTATTACATTGAGCGTTCAGGCTCCGGTCAGTTTTGTTGTGTATCCAGACTCTGGTTATTACGTTGATCATTCAGGCTCCAGTTAGTTTCGTTAAGTATCTAGACTCCGGTTATCACGTTGAGCATTCAGGCTTCGGTGAGTTTCGTTGAGTATCCAGATTCCGGTTATTACGTTGAGCGTTCAAGCTCCGGTCAGTTTCGTTTGGTATCTAGACTCCGGTTATTACGCTGATCGTTCAGGCTCTGGTCAGTTTCGTTGGGTATCCAGACTCCAGTTATTACGTTGAGCGTTCAGGCTCCGGTCAGTTTCGTTGGGTATCAAGACTCCGGTTATTACTTTGAGCGTTCAGGCTCCGGTCAGTTTTGTTGGGTATCCATACTCCGGTTATTACGTTGAGCATTCAGGCTCCGGTCAGTTTCGTTGGATATCCAAACTTCAGTTATTACGTTGAGCGTTCAGGCTCTGATCATTTTCGTTGAGTATCTAGACTGCGGTTATTACATTCAGCATTCAGGCTCCGGTCAGTTTTGTTGGGTATCCAGACTCCGGTTATTACGTTGAGCATTCAGGCTCTGATCATTTTCGTTGAGTATCCAGACTGCGGTTATTACGTTGAGCATTCAGACTCCGGTCAGTTTTGTTGGGTATCCAGACTCCGGTTATACCGTTGAGCATTCAGGCTCCGGTTAGTTTCATTGGGTATCCAGACTCCGGTTATTACATTGAGCGTTCAAGCTCCGGTCAGTTTCGTTGGGTATCCAGACTCTGGTTATTACGTTGAGCGTTCAGGTTCCGGTCAGTTTCGTTGGGTATCTAGACTCCGGTTATTACGTTGAGCGTTCAGGCTCCGGTCATTTTCGTTGAGTATCCAGACTCTAGTTATTATGTTGAGCGTTCAGGCTCTGATCGTCTTCGTTGAGTATCCAGACTGTGGTTATTACGTTGAGCGTTCAGGCTTCGGTAAGTTTCGTTGGGTATCCAGACTCCGGTTTTTACGTTGAGCGTTCAGGCTCCGGTCAGTTTTGTTGGGTATCCAGATTCCGGTTATTACGTTGAGCTTTCAGGCTCCGGTCAGTTTCATTGGGTATCCAGACTCCGGTTATTACGTTGAGTGTTCAGGCTCCGATCAGTTTCGTTGGGTATCCAGACTCTGGTTATTACGTTAAGCGTTCAGACTCCGGTCAGTTTCGTTGGGTATCTAGAGTCCGGTTATTACGTTGAGCGTTCAGGCTCCGGTCATTTTCGTTGAGTATCGAGACTCCGGTTAATACGTTGAGCATTCAGGCTCCGGTCATTTTTGTTGAGTATCTAGAATCCGGTCATTACGTTGAGCGTTCGGGCTCCGGTCATTTCTGTTGAATATCTAGACTCCGGTCATTACGTTGACCGTTAAGGCTCCAGTCATTTTCGTTGAGTATCCAGACTCCGGTCATTATGTTAAGCGTTCAGGCTCTGGTCATTTTCGTTGAATATCCAGACTCCAGTTATTACGTTGAGCGTTCAGGCTCTGATCATTTTCGTTGAATATCCAGACTGTGGTTATTACATTAAGCGTTCAAGCTTCGGTCATTTTCGTTGAGTATCCAGACTCCGGTTATTACGTTGAACGTTCAGGCTCCGGTCAATTTCGTTGGGTATCCAGACTCCGGTTATTACGTTGATCGTTTAGGCTCAGGTCAATTTCGTTGAGTATCCAGACTCCAGTTATTACATTGAGTGTTCAAGCTCTGATCATTTTCGTTGAGTATCCAGATTGCGGTTATTACGTTGAGCGTTCAGGCTTTGGTCATTTTTGTTGAGTATCCAGACTCCGGTTATTATGTTGAGCGTTCAGGCTCTCATCATTTTCGTTGAGTATCCAGACTGCGGTTATTACGTTGAGCATTCAGGCTCTGGTCATTTTCGTTGAGTATCCAGACTCCGGTTATTACGTTGAGCATTCAGGCTCCGGTCAGTTTCGTAGGGTATCTAGACTCCGGTTATTATATTGAGCGTTTAGGCTCCGGTCAGTTTCGTTGTGTATCCAGACTCCGTTTATTACGTTGATTATTCAGGCTCCAGTCAGTTTTGTTGAGTATCTAGACTCCGGTTAGTACGTTGAGCGTTCAGGCTCCGGTTAGTTTCATTGAGTATCCAGATTCCGGTTATTACGTTGAGCATTCAGGCTCCGGTCAGTTTCGTTTGGTATCCAGGCTCTGGTTATTACGCTGAGCGTTCAGGCTCCGGTCAGTTTCGTTGGGTATCCTGACTCCGGTTATTACGTTGAGCGTTCAGGCTCCGGTCAGTTTCGTTGAGTATCTAGATTCCGGTTATTACGTTGAGCGTTCAGGCTCCGGTCAGTTTCGTTTGGTATCCAGACTCCGGTTATTACG
Source organism: Lathyrus sativus (assembly GCA_963859935.3). Taxonomy (NCBI): domain Eukaryota; kingdom Viridiplantae; phylum Streptophyta; class Magnoliopsida; order Fabales; family Fabaceae; genus Lathyrus; species Lathyrus sativus. The sequence continues at coordinate 288,497,875 of OZ012736.1, read as the reverse complement.
GTGATCGTTCAGGCTCCGGTCAGTTTCGTTCGGTATCTAGACTCCGGTTATTACGTTGAACGTTCAGGCTCCGGTCAGTTTCGTTGGGTATCAAGACTCCGGTTATTACTTTGAGCGTTCAGGCTCCGGTCAGTTTTGTTGGGTATCCAGACTCCGGTTATTACGTTGAACGTTCAGGCTCCGGTCATTTTCGTTGAGTATCCAGACTATGGTTATTACGTTGAGCGTTCAGGCTCCGGTCATTTTCGTTGAGTATCCAGACTCTGGTTATTATGTTGAGCGTTCAGGCTCCGGTTATTACGTTGAGCGTTCAGGCTCCGGTCAGTTTCGTTTGGTATCTAGACTCCGGTTATTATGGTGATCGTTCAGGCTCCGGTCAGTTTCGTTGGGTATCTAGACTCCGGTTGTTACGTTGAGCATTCAGGCTCCGGTCAAGTTCGTTGGGTATCCAAACTCCAGTTATTAAGTTGAGCGTTCAGGCTCTGATCATTTTCGTTGAGTATCCAGACTGCGGTTATTACGTTGAGCATTCAGGCTCTGGTCAGTTTAGTTGGGTATCCAGACTCCGGTTATTACATTGAGCATTCAGGCTCCGGTTAGTTTAATTGGGTTTCAGACTCCGATTATTACGTTGAGCGTTCAAGCTCCGGTCAGTTTCGTTGGGTATCCAGACTCCGGTTATTACGTTGAACGTTCAGTCTCCGATTATTTTTGTTGAGTATCCAGACTCTAGTTATTATGTTGAGCGTTCAGGCTCTCATTATTTTCGTTGAGTATCCAGACTGTGGTTATTACGTTGAGCGTTCAGGCTCCGGTCATTTTCGTTGAGTATCTAGACTCCGGTTATTACGTTGAACGTTCAGGCTCCGGTCTTTTTCATTGGGTATCCAGACTCCGGTTGTTACGTTGATCGTTCAGGCTCAGGTAAGTTTCGTTGAGTATCTAGACTCCTGTTATTACATTGAGCGTTCAAGCTCTGATCATTTTCCTTGAGTATCCAGATTTCGGTTATTACATTGAGCGTTCAGGCTCCGGTTAGTTTCGTTAGGTATCCAGACTCTGGTTTTAACGTTGAGCGTTCAGGCTCCGGTCAGTTTTGTTGGGTATCCAGACTCCGGTTATTACTTTGAGCATTCAGGCTCCGGCAATTTCATTAGGTATACAGACTCCGGTTATTACGTTGAGCGTTCAGGCTCCGGTCAGTTTCGTTTGGTATCCAGACTCCGGTTATTGCGGTGATCGTTCAGGCTCCGGTCAGTTTCGTTGGGTATCTAGACTCCGGTTACTACGTTGAACGTTCAGGCTCCGGTCAGTTTCGTTGGGTATCAAGACTCCGGTTATTACTTTGAGCGTTCAGGCTCCGGTCAGTTTTGTTGGGTATCCAGACTCCGGTTATTACGTTGAACGTTCAGGCTCCGATCATTTTTGTTGAGTATCCAGACTGTGGTTATTACGTTGAGCGTTCAGGCTCCGGTCATTTTCGTTGAGTATCCTGATTCCGGTTATTACGTTGAGCATTCTGGCTCTGGCCAGTTTCGTTGGGTATTCAAACTCCAGTTATTACGTTGAGCGTTCAGGCTCTGATCATTTTCGTTGAGTATCCAGACTGCGGTTATTATGTTGAGCATTCAGGCTCTGGTCAGTTTTGGTGGGTACCCAGACTCCGGTTATTACGTTGAGCATTCAGGCTCCGGTTAGTTTAATTGGGTATCTACACTCCGGTTATTACGTTGAGCGTTCAAACTCTGGTCAGTTTCGATGGGTATCCAGACTCTGGTTATTATGTTGAGCGTTCAGGCTCCGATCAGTTTCGTTGGGTATCAAGACTCCGGTTATTACTTTGAGCGTTCAGGCTCCGGTCAGTTTTGTTGGGTATCCAGACTCCGTTTATTACGTTAAACGTTCAGGCTCCTGTCATTTTCATTGAGTATCCAGACTGTGGTTATTACGTTGAGCGTTCAGGCTCCGGTCATTTTCGTTGAGTATCCAGACTCCGGTTATTATGTTGAGCGTTCAGGCTCCGGTTATTACGTTGAGCGTTCAGGCTCCGGTCAGTTTCGTTTGGTATCTAGACTCCGGTTATTATGGCGATCGTTCAGGCTCCGGTCAGTTTCGTTGGGTATCTAGACTCCGGTTATTACGTTGAGCATTCAGGCTCCGGTCAGTTTCGTTAATTATCCAAACTCCAGTTATTACGTTGAGCGTTCAGGCTCTGATCATTTTCGTTGAGTATCCAGACTGCGGTTATTACGTTGAGCGTTCAGGCTCTGGTCAGTTTTGTTGGGTATCCAGACTCCGGTTATTAGGTTGAGCATTCAGGCTCCGGTTAGTTTAATTGGGTATCCAGACTCCGATTATTACGTTGAGCGTTCAAGCTCCGGTCAGTTTCGTTGGGTATCCAGACTCCGGTTATTACGTTGAACGTTCAGGCTCCGATTATTTTCGTTGAGTATCCAAACTCTAGTTATTATATTGAGCGTTCAGGCTCTGATTATTTTTGTTGAGTATCCAGACTGTGGTTATTACGTTGAGCGTTCAGGCTCCGGTCATTTTCGTTGAGTATCCAGACTCCGGTTATTACGTTGAACGTTGAGGCTCCGGTCTGTTTCGTTGGGTATCCAGACTCCGGTTGTTACGTTGATCGTTCAGGCTCAGGTCAGTTTCGTTGAGTATCCAGACTCCTGTTATTACATTGAGAGTTCAAGCTCTGATCATTTTCCTTGAGTATCCAAATTGCGGTTATTACATTGAGCGTTCAGGCTCTGGTCAGTTTCGTTAGGCATCCAGACTCTGGTTTTTACGTTGAGCGTTCAGGCTCCGGTCAGTTTTGTTGGGTATCCAGACTCCGGTTATTACGTTGAGCATTTAGGCTCCGGCAGTTTCATTGGGTATACAGACTCCGGTTATTACATTGAGCGTTTAGGCTCCGGTCAGTTTCGTTTGGTATCCAGACTCCGGTTATTACGGTGATTGTTCAGGCTCCGGTCAATTTCGTTGGGTATCTAGACTCCGGTTATTACGTTGAACGTTCAGGCTCCGGTCAGTTTCGTTGGGTATCAAGACTCTGGTTATTACTTTGAGCGTTCAGGCTCCGGTCAGTTTTGTTGGGTATCCAGATTCCGGTTATTACGTTGAACGTTCAGGCTCCGGTCATTTTCGTTGAGTATCCAGACTGTGGTTATTACGTTGAGCGTTCAGGCTCCGGTCATTTTCGTTGAGTATCCAGACTCCGGTTATTACGTTGAGCGTTCAGGCTCCGGTTAGTTTATTGAGTATCCTGATTCCGGTTATTACGTTGAGCGTTCAGGCTACGGTCAATTTCGTTTGGTATCCAGACTCCGGTTATTATGGTGATCGTTCAGGCTCCGGTCAGTTTCGTTGGGTATCTAGACTCCGGTTATTACGTTGAGCATTCAGGCTCTGGTCAGTTTCGTCGGGTATCCAAACTCCAGTTATTACGTTGAGCGTTCAGGCTCTGATCATTTTCGTTGAGTATCCAGACTGCGGTTATTACGTTGAGCATTCAGGCTCTGGTCAGTTTTGGTGGGTACCCAGACTCCGGTTATTACGTTGAGCATTCAGGCTCCGGTTAGTTTAATTGGGTATCCAGACTCCGGTTATTATGTTGAGCGTTCAAACTCTGGTCAGTTTCGATGGGTATCCAGACTCTGGTTATTATGTTGAGCGTTCAGGCTCCGGTCAGTTTCGTTGGGTATCCAGACACCGGTTATTACGTTGAACGTTCAGGCTCCGATTATTTTCGTTGAGTATCCAGACTATAGTTATTATGTTGAGCGTTCAGGCTCTGATCATTTTCGTTGAGTATCCTGACTGTGGTTATTACGTTGAGCGTTCAGGCTCCGGTCATTTTCGTTGAGTATCCAGAGTCCGGTTATTACGTTAAACGTTCAGGCTCCGGTCTGTTTCGTTGGGTATCCAGACTCCGGTTGTTACGTTGATCGTTCAGGCTCAGGTCAGTTTCGTTGAGTATCCAGACTCGAGTTATTACATTGAGTGTTCAAGCACTGATCATTTTCGTTGAGTATCCAAATTGCGGTTATTACATTGAGTGTTCAGGTTCCGGTCAGTTTCGTTAGGTATCCAGACTCCGGTTTTTACGTTGAGCGTTCAGGCTCCGGTCAGTTTTGTTGGGTATCCAGACTCCGGTTATTACGTTGAGCATTCAGGCTCCGGCAGTTTCATTGGGTATACAGACTCCGGTTAGTACGTTGAGCGTTCAGGCTCCGGTTAGTTTCGTTGAGTATCCAGATTCCGGTTATTACGTTGAGCATTCAGGCTCCGGTCAGTTTCGTTTGGTATCCAGGCTTTGGTTATTACGCTGAGCGTTCAGGCTCCGGTCAGTTTCGTTGGGTATCCTGACTCCGGTTATTACGTTGAGCGTTCAGGCTCCGGTCAGTTTCGTTGAGTATCTAGACTCCGGTTATCACGTTGAGCATTCAGGCTCCGGTTAGTTTCGTTGAGTATCCAGATTCCGGTTATTACGTTGAGCGTTCAAGCTCCGGTCAGTTTCGTTTGGTATCCAGACTCCGGTTATTACGGTGATCGTTCAGGCTCCGGTCAGTTTCGTTGGGTATCTAGACTCCGGTTATTACGTTGAACGTTCAGGCTCCGGTCAGTTTCGTTGGGTATCAAGACTCCGGTTATTACTTTGAGCGTTCAGGCTCCGGTCAGTTTTGTTGGGTATCCAGACTCCGGTTATTACGTTGAACGTTCAGGCTCCGGTCATTTTCGTTGAGTATCCAGACTATGGTTATTACGTTGAGCGTTCAGGCTCCGGTCATTTTCGTTGAGTATCCAGACTCTGGTTATTATGTTGAGCGTTCAGGCTCCGGTTATTACGTTGAGCGTTCAGGCTCCGGTCAGTTTCGTTTGGTATCTAGACTCTGGTTATTATGGTGATCGTTCAGGCTCCGGTCAGTTTCGTTGGGTACCTAGACTCCGGTTGTTACGTTGAGCATTCAGGCTCCTGTCAAGTTCGTTGGGTATCCAAACTCCAGTTATTAAGTTGAGCGTTCAGGCTCTGATCATTTTCGTTGAGTATCCAGACTGCGGTTATTACGTTGAGCATTCAGGCTCTGGTCAGTTTTGTTGGGTATCCAGACTCCGGTTATTACGTTGAGCATTCAGGCTCCGGTTAGTTTAATTGGGTTTCAGACTCCGATTATTACGTTGAGCGTTCAAGCTCCGGTCAGTTTCGTTGGGTATCCAGACTCCGGTTATTACGTTGAACGTTCAGGCTCCGATTATTTTTGTTGAGTATCCAGACTCTAGTTATTATGTTGAGCGTTCAGGCTCTGATTATTTTCGTTGAGTATCCAGACTGTGGTTATTACGTTGAGCGTTCAGGCTCCGGTCATTTTCGTTGAGTATCTAGACTCCGGTTATTACGTTGAACGTTCAGGCTCCGGTCTTTTTCATTGGGTATCCAGACTCCGGTTGTTACGTTGATCGTTCAGGCTCAGGTAAGTTTCGTTGAGTATCTAGACTCCTGTTATTACATTGAGCGTTCAAGCTCTGATCATTTTCCTTGAGTATCCAGATTTCGGTTATTACATTGAGCGTTCAGGCTCCGGTTAGTTTCGTTAGGTATCCAGACTCTGGTTTTAACGTTGAGCGTTCAGGCTCCGGTCAGTTTTGTTGGGTATCCAGACTCCGGTTATTACTTTGAGCATTCAGGCTCCGGCAGTTTCATTGGGTATACAGACTCCGGTTATTACGTTGAGCGTTCAGGCTCCGGTCAGTTTCGTTTGGTATCCAGACTCCGGTTATTGCGGTGATCGTTCAGGCTCCGGTCAGTTTCGTTGGGTATCTAGACTCCGGTTACTACGTTGAACGTTCAGGCTCCGGTCAGTTTCGTTGGGTATCAAGACTCCGGTTATTACTTTGAGCGTTCAGGCTCCGGTCAGTTTTGTTGGGTATCCAGACTCCGGTTATTACGTTGAACGTTCAGGCTCCGATCATTTTTGTTGAGTATCCAGACTGTGGTTATTACGTTGAGCGTTTAGGCTCCGGTCATTTTCGTTGAGTATCCTGATTCCGGTTATTACGTTGAGCATTCTGGCTCTGGCCAGTTTCGTTGGGTATTCAAACTCCAGTTATTACGTTGAGCGTTCAGGCTCTGATCATTTTCGTTGAGTATCCAGACTGCGGTTATTATGTTGAGCATTCAGGCTCTGGTCAGTTTTGGTGGGTACCCAGACTCCGGTTATTACGTTGAGCATTCAGGCTCCGGTTAGTTTAATTGGGTATCTACACTCCGGTTATTACGTTGAGCGTTCAAACTCTGGTCAGTTTCGATGGGTATCCAGACTCTGGTTATTATGTTGAGCGTTCAGGCTCCGATCAGTTTCGTTGGGTATCAAGACTCCGGTTATTACTTTGAGCGTTCAGGCTCCGGTCAGTTTTGTTGGGTATCCAGACTCCGTTTATTACGTTAAACGTTCAGGCTCCGGTCATTTTCATTGAGTATCCAGACTGTGGTTATTACGTTGAGCGTTCAGGCTCCGGTCATTTTCGTTGAGTATCCAGACTCCGGTTATTATGTTGAGCGTTCAGGCTCCGGTTATTACGTTGAGCGTTCAGGCTCCGGTCAGTTTCGTTTGGTATCTAGACTCCGGTTATTATGGCGATCGTTCAGGCTCCGGTCAGTTTCGTTGGGTATCTAGACTCCGGTTATTACGTTGAGCATTCAGGCTCCGGTCAGTTTCGTTAATTATCCAAACTCCAGTTATTACGTTGAGCGTTCAGGCTCTGATCATTTTCGTTGAGTATCCAGACTGCGGTTATTACGTTGAGCGTTCAGGCTCTGGTCAGTTTTGTTGGGTATCCAGACTCCGGTTATTATGTTGAGCATTCAGGCTCCGGTTAGTTTAATTGGGTATCCAGACTCCGATTATTACGTTGAGCGTTCAAGCTCCGGTCAGTTTCGTTGGGTATCCAGACTCCGGTTATTACGTTGAACGTTCAGGCTCCGATTATTTTCGTTGAGTATCCAAACTCTAGTTATTATATTGAGCGTTCAGGCTCTGATTATTTTTGTTGAGTATCCAGACTGTGGTTATTACGTTGAGCGTTCAGGCTCCGGTCATTTTCGTTGAGTATCCAGACTCCGGTTATTACGTTGAACGTTCAGGCTCCGGTCTGTTTCGTTGGGTATCCAGACTCCGGTTGTTACGTTGATCGTTCAGGCTCAGGTCAGTTTCGTTGAGTATCCAGACTCCTGTTATTACATTGAGAGTTCAAGCTCTGATCATTTTCCTTGAGTATCCAAATTGCGGTTATTACATTGAGCGTTCAGGCTCCGGTCAGTTTCGTTAGGCATCCAGACTCTGGTTTTTACGTTGAGCGTTCAGGCTCCGGTCAGTTTTGTTGGGTATCCAGACTCCGGTTATTACGTTGAGCATTTAGGCTCCGGCAGTTTCATTGGGTATACAGACTCCGGTTATTAAATTGAGCGTTTAGGCTCCGGTCAGTTTCGTTTGGTATCCAGACTCCGGTTATTACGGTGATTGTTCAGGCTCCGGTCAATTTCGTTGGGTATCTAGACTCCGGTTATTACGTTGAACGTTCAGGCTCCGGTCAGTTTCGTTGGGTATCAAGACTCTGGTTATTACTTTGAGCGTTCAGGCTCCGGTCAGTTTTGTTGGGTATCCAGATTCCGGTTATTACTTTGAACGTTCAGGCTCCGGTCATTTTCGTTGAGTATCCAGACTGTGGTTATTACGTTGAGCGTTCAGGCTCCGGTCATTTTCGTTGAGTATCCAGACTCCGGTTATTACGTTGAGCGTTCAGGCTCCGGTTAGTTTATTGAGTATCCTGATTCCGGTTATTACGTTGAGCGTTCAGGCTACGGTCAATTTCGTTTGGTATCCAGACTCCGGTTATTATGGTGATCGTTCAGGCTCCGGTCAGTTTCGTTGGGTATCTAGACTCCGGTTATTACGTTGAGCATTCGGGCTCTGGTCAGTTTCGTCGGGTATCCAAACTCCAGTTATTACGTTGAGCGTTCAGGCTCTGATCATTTTCGTTGAGTATCCAGACTGCGGTTATTACGTTGAGCATTCAGGCTCTGGTCAGTTTTGGTGGGTACCCAGACTCCGGTTATTACGTTGAGCATTCAGGCTCCGGTTAGTTTAATTGGGTATCCAGACTCCGGTTATTATGTTGAGCGTTCAAACTCTGGTCAGTTTCGATGGGTATCCAGACTCTGGTTATTATGTTGAGCGTTCAGGCTCCGGTCAGTTTCGTTGGGTATCCAGACACCGGTTATTACGTTGAACGTTCAGGCTCCGATTATTTTCGTTGAGTATCCAGACTCTAGTTATTATGTTGAGCGTTCAGGCTCTGATCATTTTCGTTGAGTATCCTGACTGTGGTTATTACGTTGAGCGTTCAGGCTCCGGTCATTTTCGTTGAGTATCCAGAGTCCGGTTATTACGTTAAACGTTCAGGCTCCGGTCTGTTTCGTTGGGTATCCAGACTCCGGTTGTTACGTTGATCGTTCAGGCTCAAGTCAGTTTCGTTGAGTATCCAGACTCGAGTTATTACATTGAGTGTTCAAACACTGATCATTTTCGTTGAGTATCCAAATTGCGGTTATTACATTGAGTGTTCAGGTTCCGGTCAGTTTCGTTAGGTATCCAGACTCCGGTTTTTACGTTGAGCGTTCAGGCTCCGGTCAGTTTTGTTGGGTATCCAGACTCCGGTTATTACGTTGAGCATTCAGGCTCCGGCAGTTTCATTGGGTATACAGACTCCGGTTAGTACGTTGAGCGTTCAGGCTCCAGTTAGTTTCGTTGAGTATCCAGATTCCGGTTATTACGTTGAGCATTCAGGCTCCGGTCAGTTTCGTTTGGTATCCAGGCTCTGGTTATTACGCTGAGCGTTCAGGCTCCGGTCAGTTTCGTTGGGTATCCTGACTCCGGTTATTACGTTGAGCGTTCAGGCTCCGGTCAGTTTCGTTGAGTATCTAGACTCCGGTTATCACGTTGAGCATTCAGGCTCCGGTTAGTTTCGTTGAGTATCCAGATTCCGGTTATTACGTTGAGCGTTCAGGCTCCGGTCAGTTTCGTTTGGTATCCAGACTCCGGTTATTACGGTGATCGTTCAGGCTCCGGTCAGTTTCGTTGGGTATCTAGACTCCGGTTATTACGTTAAACGTTCAGGCTCCGGTCAGTTTCGTTGGGTATCAAGACTCCGGTTATTACTTTGAGCGTTCAGGCTCCGGTCAGTTTTGTTGGGTATCCAGACTCCGGTTATTACGTTGAACGTTCAGGCTCCGGTCATTTTCGTTGAGTATCCAGACTATGGTTATTACGTTGAGCGTTCAGGCTCCGGTCATTTTCGTTGAGTATCCAGACTCTGGTTATTATGTTGAGCGTTCAGGCTCCGGTTATTACGTTGAGCGTTCAGGCTCCGGTCAGTTTCGTTTGGTATCTAGACTCCGGTTATTATGGTGATCGTTCAGGCTCCGGTCAGTTTCGTTGGGTATCTAGACTCCGGTTGTTACGTTGAGCATTCAGGCTCCTGTCAAGTTCGTTGGGTATCCAAACTCCAGTTATTAAGTTGAGCGTTCAGGCTCTGATCATTTTCGTTGAGTATCCAGACTGCGGTTATTACGTTGAGCATTCAGGCTCTGGTCAGTTTTGTTGGGTATCCAGACTCCGGTTATTACGTTGAGCATTCAGGCTCCGGTTAGTTTAATTGGGTTTCAGACTCCGATTATTACGTTGAGCGTTCAAGCTCCGGTCAGTTTCGTTGGGTATCCAGACTCCGGTTATTACGTTGAACGTTCAGGCTCCGATTATTTTTGTTGAGTATCCAGACTCTAGTTATTATGTTGAGCGTTCAGGCTCTGATTATTTTCGTTGAGTATCCAGACTGTGGTTATTACGTTGAGCGTTCAGGCTCCGGTCATTTTCGTTGAGTATCTAGACTCCGGTTATTACGTTGAACGTTCAGGCTCCGGTCTTTTTCATTGGGTATCCAGACTCCGGTTGTTACGTTGATCGTTCAGGCTCAGGTAAGTTTCGTTGAGTATCTAGACTCCTGTTATTACATTGAGCGTTCAAGCTCTGATCATTTTCCTTGAGTATCCAGATTTCGGTTATTACATTGAGCGTTCAGGCTCCGGTTAGTTTCGTTAGGTATCCAGACTCTGGTTTTAACGTTGAGCGTTCAGGCTCCGGTCAGTTTTGTTGGGTATCCAGACTCCGGTTATTACTTTGAGCATTCAGGCTCCGGCAGTTTCATTGGGTATACAGACTCCGGTTATTACGTTGAGCGTTCAGGCTCCGGTCAGTTTCGTTTGGTATCCAGACTCCGGTTATTGCGGTGATCGTTCAGGCTCCGGTCAGTTTCGTTGGGTATCTAGACTCCGGTTACTACGTTGAACGTTCAGGCTCCGGTCAGTTTCGTTGGGTATCAAGACTCCGGTTATTACTTTGAGCGTTCAGGCTCCGGTCAGTTTTGTTGGGTATCCAGACTCCGGTTATTACGTTGAACGTTCAGGCTCCGATCATTTTTGTTGAGTATCCAGACTGTGGTTATTACGTTGAGCGTTCAGGCTCCGGTCATTTTCGTTGGGTATCTAGACTCCGGTTACTACGTTGAACGTTCAGGCTCCGGTCAGTTTCGTTGGGTATCAAGACTCCGGTTATTACTTTGAGCGTTCAGGCTCCGGTCAGTTTTGTTGGGTATCCAGACTCCGGTTATTACGTTGAACGTTCAGGCTCCGGTCATTTTCGTTGAGTATCCAGACTATGGTTATTACGTTGAGCGTTCAGGCTCCGGTCATTTTCGTTGAGTATCCAGACTCTGGTTATTATGTTGAGCGTTCAGGCTCCGGTTATTACGTTGAGCGTTCAGGCTCCGGTCAGTTTCGTTTGGTATCTAGACTCCGGTTATTATGGTGATCGTTCAGGCTCCGGTCAGTTTCGTTGGGTATCTAGACTCCGGTTGTTACGTTGAGCATTCAGGCTCCTGTCAAGTTCGTTGGGTATCCAAACTCCAGTTATTAAGTTGAGCGTTCAGGCTCTGATCATTTTCGTTGAGTATCCAGACTGCGGTTATTACGTTGAGCATTCAGGCTCTGGTCAGTTTTGTTGGGTATCCAGACTCCGGTTATTACGTTGAGCATTCAGGCTCCGGTTAGTTTAATTGGGTTTCAGACTCCGATTATTACGTTGAGCGTTCAAGCTCCGGTCAGTTTCGTTGGGTATCCAGACTCCGGTTATTACGTTGAACGTTCAGGCTCCGATTATTTTTGTTGAGTATCCAGACTCTAGTTATTATGTTGAGCGTTCAGGCTCTGATTATTTTCGTTGAGTATCCAGACTGTGGTTATTACGTTGAGCGTTCAGGCTCCGGTCATTTTCGTTGAGTATCTAGACTCCGGTTATTACGTTGAACGTTCAGGCTCCGGTCTTTTTCATTGGGTATCCAGACTCCGGTTGTTACGTTGATCGTTCAGGCTCAGGTAAGTTTCGTTGAGTATCTAGACTCCTGTTATTACATTGAGCGTTCAAGCTCTGATCATTTTCCTTGAGTATCCAGATTTCGGTTATTACATTGAGCGTTCAGGCTCCGGTTAGTTTCGTTAGGTATCCAGACTCTGGTTTTAACGTTGAGCGTTCAGGCTCCGGTCAGTTTTGTTGGGTATCCAGACTCCGGTTATTACTTTGAGCATTCAGGCTCCGGCAGTTTCATTGGGTATACAGACTCCGGTTATTACGTTGAGCGTTCAGGCTCCGGTCAGTTTCGTTTGGTATCCAGACTCCGGTTATTGCGGTGATCGTTCAGGCTCCGGTCAGTTTCGTTGGGTATCTAGACTCCGGTTACTACGTTGAACGTTCAGGCTCCGGTCAGTTTCGTTGGGTATCAAGACTCCGGTTATTACTTTGAGCGTTCAGGCTCCGGTCAGTTTTGTTGGGTATCCAGACTCCGGTTATTACGTTGAACGTTCAGGCTCCGATCATTTTTGTTGAGTATCCAGACTGTGGTTATTACGTTGAGCGTTCAGGCTCCGGTCATTTTCGTTGAGTATCCTGATTCCGGTTATTACGTTGAGCATTCTGGCTCTGGCCAGTTTCGTTGGGTATTCAAACTCCAGTTATTACGTTGAGCGTTCAGGCTCTGATCATTTTCGTTGAGTATCCAGACTGCGGTTATTATGTTGAGCATTCAGGCTCTGGTCAGTTTTGGTGGGTACCCAGACTCCGGTTATTACGTTGAGCATTCAGGCTCCGGTTAGTTTAATTGGGTATCTACACTCCGGTTATTACGTTGAGCGTTCAAACTCTGGTCAGTTTCGATGGGTATCCAGACTCTGGCTATTATGTTAAGCGTTCAGGCTCCGATCAGTTTCGTTGGGTATCAAGACTCCGGTTATTACTTTGAGCGTTCAGGCTCCGGTCAGTTTTGTTGGGTATCCAGACTCCGTTTATTACGTTAAACGTTCAGGCTCCGGTCATTTTCATTGAGTATCCAGACTGTGGTTATTACGTTGAGCGTTCAGGCTCCGGTCATTTTCGTTGAGTATCCAGACTCCGGTTATTATGTTGAGCGTTCAGGCTCCGGTTATTACGTTGAGCGTTCAGGCTCCGGTCAGTTTCGTTTGGTATCTAGACTCCGGTTATTATGGCGATCGTTCAGGCTCCGGTCAGTTTCGTTGGGTATCTAGACTCCGGTTATTACGTTGAGCATTCAGGCTCCGGTCAGTTTCGTTAATTATCCAAACTCCAGTTATTACGTTGAGCGTTCAAGCTCTGATCATTTTCGTTGAGTATCCAGACTGCGGTTATTACATTGAGCGTTCAGGCTCTGGTCAGTTTTGTTGGGTATCCAGACTCCGGTTATTATGTTGAGCATTCAGGCTCCGGTTAGTTTAATTGGGTATCCAGACTCCGATTATTACGTTGAGCGTTCAAGCTCCGGTCAGTTTCGTTGGGTATCCAGACTCCGGTTATTACGTTGAGCGTTCAGGCTCCGATTATTTTCGTTGAGTATCCAAACTCTAGTTATTATATTGAGCGTTCAGGCTCTGATTATTTTTGTTGAGTATCCAGACTGTGGTTATTACGTTGAGCGTTCAGGCTCCGGTCATTTTCGTTGAGTATCCAGACTCCGGTTATTACGTTGAACGTTCAGGCTCCGGTCTGTTTCGTTGGGTATCCAGACTCCGGTTGCTACGTTGATCGTTCAGGCTCAGGTCAGTTTCGTTGAGTATCCAGACTCCTATTATTACATTGAGAGTTCAAGCTCTGATCATTTTCCTTGAGTATCCAGATTGCGGTTATTACATTGAGCGTTCAGGCTCCGGTCAGTTTCGTTAGGCATCCAGACTTTCGTTTTTACGTTGAGCATTCAGGCTCCGGTCAGTTTTGTTGGGTATCCAGACTCCGGTTATTACGTTGAGCATTTAGGCTCCGGCAGTTTCATTGGGTATACAGACTCCGGTTATTAATTTGAGCGTTTAGGCTCCGGTCAGTTTCGTTTGGTATCCAGACTCCGGTTATTACGGTGATTGTTCAGGCTCCGGTCAATTTCGTTGGGTATCTAGACTCCGGTTATTACGTTGAACGTTCAGGCTCCGGTCAGTTTCGTTGGGTATCAAGACTCTGGTTATTACTTTGAGCGTTCAGGCTCCGGTCAGTTTTGTTGGGTATCCAGATTCCGGTTATTACGTTGAACGTTCAGGCTCCGGTCATTTTCGTTGAGTATCCAGACTGTGGTTATTACGTTGAGCGTTCAGGCTCCGGTCATTTTCGTTGAGTATCCAGACTCCGGTTATTACGTTGAGCGTTCAGGCTCCGGTTAGTTTATTGAGTATCCTGATTCCGGTTATTACGTTGAGCGTTCAGGCTACGGTCAATTTCGTTTGGTATCCAGACTCCGGTTATTAGGGTGATCGTTCAGGCTCCGGTCAGTTTCGTTGGGTATCTAGACTCCGGTTATTACGTTGAGCATTCAGGCTCTGGTCAGTTTCGTCGGGTATCCAAACTCCAGTTATTACGTTGAGCGTTCAGGCTCTGATCATTTTCATTGAGTATCCAGACTGCGGTTATTACGTTGAGCATTCAGGCTCTGGTCAGTTTTGGTGGGTACCCAGACTCCGGTTATTACGTTGAGCATTCAGGCTCCGGTTAGTTTAATTGGGTATCCAGACTCCGGTTATTATGTTGAGCATTCAAACTCTGGTCAGTTTCGATGGGTATCCAGACTCTGGTTATTATGTTGAGCGTTCAGGCTCCGGTCAGTTTCGTTGGGTATCCAGACACTGGTTATTACGTTGAACGTTCAGGCTCCGATTATTTTCGTTGAGTATCCAGACTCTAGTTATTATGTTGAGCGTTCAGGCTCTGATCATTTTCGTTGAGTATCCTGACTGTGGTTATTACGTTGAGCGTTCAGGCTCCGGTCATTTTCGTTGAGTATCCAGAGTCCGGTTATTACGTTAAACGTTCAGGCTCCGGTCTATTTCGTTGGGTATCCAGACTCCGGTTGTTACGTTGATCGTTCAGGCTCAGGTCAGTTTCGTTGAGTATCCAGACTCGAGTTATTACATTGAGTGTTCAAGCACTGATCATTTTCGTTGAGTATCCAAATTGCGGTTATTACATTGAGTGTTCAGGTTCCGGTCAGTTTCGTTAGGTATCCAGACTCCGGTTTTTACGTTGAGCGTTCAGGCTCCGGTCAGTTTTGTTGGGTATCCAGACTCCGGTTATTACGTTGAGCATTCAGGCTCCGGCAGTTTCATTGGGTATACAGACTCCGGTTATTACGTTGAGCGTTCAGGCTCCGGTCAGTTTCGTTTGGTATCCAGACTCTAGTTATTACGGTGATCGTTCATGCTCCGGTCAGTTTCGTTGGGTATCTAGACTCCGGTTATTACGTTGAACGTTCAGGCTCCGGTCAGTTTTGTTGGGTATCAAGACTCCGGTTATTACTTTGAGCGTTCAGGCTCTGGTCAGTTTTGTTGGGTATCTAGACTCCGTTTATTACGTTGAACGTTCAGGCTCCGGTCATTTTCGTTGAGAATCCAGACTGTGGTTATTACGTTGAGCGTTCAGGCTCCGGTCATTTTCGTTGAGTATCCAGACTCCGGTTATTACGTTGAGCATTCAGGCTCCGGTTAGTTTAAAGAGTATCCAGATTCCGGTTATTACGTTGAGCGTTCAGGCTCCGATCAGTTTCGTTTGGTATCCAGACTCTGGTTATTAGGGTGATCGTTCAGGCTCCGGTCAGTTTCGTTGGGTATCTAGACTCCGGTTATTACGTTGAGCATTCAGGCTCCGGTCAGTTTCGTTGGGTATCCAAACTCCAGTTATTACGTTGAGCGTTCAGGCTCTGATCCTTTTCATTGAGTATCCAGATTGTGGTTATTACATTGAGCATTCAGGCTCCGGTCAGTTTTGTTGGGTATCTAGACTCTGATTATTAAGTTGATCATTCAGGCCCCGGTTAGTTTAATTGGGTATCCAGACTCCGGTTATTACGCTGATCGTTCAGGCTCTGGTCAGTTTCGTTGGGTATCCAGACTCTGGTTATTATGTTGAGCGTTCAGGTTCCGGTCAGTTTCGTTGGGTATCAAGACTCCGGTTATTACTTTGAGCGTTCAGGCTCCGGTCAGTTTTGTTGGGTATCCATACTCCGGTTATTACGTTGAGCATTCAGGCTCCGGTCAGTTTCGTTGGATATCCAAACTTCAGTTATTACGTTGAGCGTTCAGGCTCTGATCATTTTCGTTGAGTATCTAGACTGCGGTTATTACATTGAGCATTCGGGCTCCGGTCAGTTTTGTTGGGTATCCAGACTCCAGTTATTACGTTGAGCATTCAGGCTCTGATCATTTTCGTTGAGTATCCAGACTGCGGTTATTACGTTGAGCATTCAGGCTCCGGTCAGTTTTGTTGGGTATCCAGACTCCGGTTATTACGTTAAACGTTCAGGCTCCGGTTAGTTTCATTGGGTATCTAAACTCCGGTTATTACATTGAGCGTTCAAGCTCCGGTCAGTTTCATTGGGTATCCAGACTCCGGTTATTACGTTGAGCGTTCAGGTTCCGGTCAGTTTCGTTGGGTATCTAGACTCCGGTTATTACGTTGAGCGTTCAGGCTCCGGTCATTTTCGTTGAGTATCCAGACTCTAGTTATTATGTTGAGCGTTCAGGCTCTGATCATCTTCATTGAGTATCCAGACTGTGGTTATTACGTTGAGCGTTCAGGCTCCGGTAAGTTTCGTTGGGTATCCAGACTCCGGTTTTTACGTTGAGCGTTCAGGCTCCGGTCAGTTTTGTTGGGTATCCAGATTCCGGTTATTACGTTGAGCATTCAGGCTCCGGTCAGTTTCATTGGGTATCCAGACTCCGGTTATTACATTGAGCGTACCGGCTCCGATCAGTTTCGTTGGGTATCCAGACTCCGGTTATTACGTTAAACGTTCAGGCTCCGGTCAGTCTCGTTGGGTATCTAGAGTCCGGTTATTACGTTGAGCGTTCAGGCTCCGGTCATTTTCGTTGAGTATCCAGACTCCGGTTATTACGTTCAGCATTCAGGCTCCGGTCATTTTCGTTGAGTATCTAGAATCCGGTCATTACGTTGAGCGTTCGGGCTCCGGTCATTTTTGTTGAGTATCCAGACTCCGGTCATTACGTTGAGGGTTAAGGCTCCAGTCATTTTCGTTGAGTATCCAGACTCCGGTAATTATGTTGAGCGTTCAGGCTCTGGTCATTTTCGTTGAATATCCAGACTCCAGTTATTACGTTGAGCGTTCAGGCTCTGATCATTTTCGTTGAATATCCAGACTGTGGTTATTACGTTGAACGTTCAGGCTCCGGTCAGTTTCGTTGGGTATCCAGACTCCGGTTATTACGTTGATCGTTCAGGCTCAGGTCAGTTTCGTTGAGTATCCAGACTCCAGTTATTACATGGAGCGTTCAAGCTCTGATCATTTTCGTTGAGTATCCAGATTGCGGTTATTACGTTGAGCGTTCAGGCTTTGGTCATTTTTGTTGAGTATCCAGACTCCGGTTATTATGTTGAGCGTTCAGGCTCTCATCATTTTCGTTGAGTATCCAGACTGCGGTTATTACGTTGAGCATTCAGGCTCTGGTCATTTTCATTGAGTATCCAGACTCCGGTTATTACGTTGAGCATTCAGGCTCCGTTCAGTTTCGTAGGGTATCTAGACTCCGGTTATTATATTGAGCGTTCAGGCTCCGGTAAGTTTCGTTGTGTATCCAGACTCCGTTTATTACGTTGATTATTCAGGCTCTAGTCAGTTTTGTTGAGTATCTAGACTCCGGTTAGTACGTTGAGCGTTCAGTATCTAGATTCCGGTTATTACGTTGAGCATTCAGGCTCCGGTCAGTTTCGTTTGGTATCCAGACTCTGGTTATTACGCTGAGCGTTCAGGCTCCGGTCAGTTTCGTTGGGTATCCTGACTCCGGTTATTACGTTGAGCGTTCAGGCTCCGGTCAGTTTCGTTGAGTATCTAGACTCCGGTTATCACGTTAAGCGTTCAGGCTCCGGTTAGTTTCGTTGAGTATCCAGATTCCGGTTATTACGTTGAGCGTTCAGGCTCCGGTCAGTTTCGTTTGGTATCCAGACTCCGGTTATTACGGTGATCGTTCAAGCTCCGGTCAGTTTCGTTGGGTATCTAGACTCCGGTTATTACGTTGAACGTTCAGCTCCGGTCAGTTTCGTTGGGTATCAAGACTCCGGTTATTACTTTGAGCGTTCAGGCTCCGGTCAGTTTTGTTGGGTATCCAGACTCCGGTTATTTCGTTGAACATTCAGGCTCCGGTCATTTTCGTTGAGTATCCAGACTGTGGTTATTACGTTGAGCGTTCAGGCTCCGGTCATTGTCGTTGAGTATCCAGATTGCGGTTATTACGTTGAGCGTTCAGGCTCCGGTAAGTTTCGTTGGGTATCCAGACTCCAGTTTTTACGTTGAGCATTCAGGCTCCGGTCAGTTTTGTTGGGTATCCAGACTCCGGTTATTACGTTGAGCATTCAGGCTCCAGTCAATTTCATTGGGTATCCAGACTCCGGTTATTACATTGAGCATTCAGGCTCCAGTTAGTTTAATTGGGTATCCAGACTCCGGTTATTACGTTAAGCGTTCAGGCTCCGGTCAGTTTCGTTGGGTATCTAGAGTCCGGTTATTACGTTGAGCGTTCAGGCTCCGGTCATTTTCGTTGAGTATCCAGACTCCGGTTATTACGTAAAGCATTCAGGCTCTGGTCATTTTCATTGAGTATCTAGAATCCGGTCATTACGTTGAGCGTTCGGGCTCCGGTCATTTCTGTTGAGTATCCAGACTCCGGTCATTACGTTGAGCGTTAAGGCTCCAGTCATTTTCGTTGAGTATCCAGACTCCGGTCATTATGTTGAGCGTTCAGGCTCTGGTCATTTTCGTTGAATATCAAGACTTCAGTTATTATGTTGAGCGTTCAGGATCTGATCATTTTCGTTGAATATCCAGACTGTGGTTATTACGTTTAGCGTTCAAGCTCCGGTCATTTTCGTTGAGTATCCAGACTCCGGTTATTACGTTGAACGTTCAGGCTCCAGTCAGTTTCGTTGGGTATCCAGACTCCAGTTATTACGTTGATCGTTCAGGCTTAGGTCAGTTTCGTTGAGTATCCAGACTCCAGTTATTACATTGAGCGTTCAAGCTCTGATCATTTTCGTTTAGTATCCAGACTCCGGTTATTAGGTTGAGCGTTCAGGCCCCGGTCATTTTCGTTGAGTATCCAGACTCTGGTTATTACGTTGAACGTTCAGGCTCCGGTCAGTTTCGTTGGGTATCCAGACTCCGGTTATTACGTTGATCGTTCAGGCTCAGGTCAGTTTCGTTGAGTATCCAGACTCCAGTTATTACATGGAGCGTTCAAGCTCTGATCATTTTCGTTGAGTATCCAGATTGCGGTTATTACGTTGAGCGTTCAGGCTTTGGTCATTTTTGTTGAGTATCCAGACTCCGGTTATTAGGTTGAGCGTTCAGGCTCTCATCATTTTCGTTGAGTATCCAGACTGCGGTTATTACGTTGAGCATTCAGGCTCTGGTCATTTTCATTGAGTATCCAGACTCCGGTTATTACGTTGAGCATTCAGGCTCCGTTCAGTTTCGTAGGGTATCTAGACTCCGGTTATTATATTGAGCGTTCAGGCTCCGGTAAGTTTCGTTGTGTATCCAGACTCCGTTTATTACGTTGATTATTCAGGCTCTAGTCAGTTTTGTTGAGTATCTAGACTCCGGTTAGTACGTTTAGCGTTCAGTATCTAGATTCCGGTTATTACGTTGAGCATTCAGGCTCCGGTCAGTTTCGTTTGGTATCCAGACTCTGGTTATTACGCTGAGCGTTCAGGCTCCGGTCAGTTTCGTTGGGTATCCTGACTCCGGTTATTACGTTGAGCGTTCAGGCTCCGGTCAGTTTCGTTGAGTATCTAGACTCCGGTTATCACGTTAAGCGTTCAGGCTCCGGTTAGTTTCGTTGAGTATCCAGATTCCGGTTATTACGTTGAGCGTTCAGGCTCCGGTCAGTTTCGTTTGGTATCCAGACTCCGGTTATTACGGTGATCGTTCAAGCTCCGGTCAGTTTCGTTGGGTATCTAGACTCCGGTTATTACGTTGAACGTTCAGCTCCGGTCAGTTTCGTTGGGTATCAAGACTCCGGTTATTACTTTGAGCGTTCAGGCTCCGGTCAGTTTTGTTGGGTATCCAGACTCCGGTTATTTCGTTGAACATTCAGGCTCCGGTCATTTTCGTTGAGTATCCAGACTGTGGTTATTACGTTGAGCGTTCAGGCTCCGGTCATTGTCGTTGAGTATCCAGATTGCGGTTATTACGTTGAGCGTTCAGGCTCCGGTAAGTTTCGTTGGGTATCCAGACTCCAGTTTTTACGTTGAGCATTCAGGCTCCGGTCAGTTTTGTTGGGTATCCAGACTCCGGTTATTACGTTGAGCATTCAGGCTCCAGTCAATTTCATTGGGTATCCAGACTCCGGTTATTACATTGAGCATTCAGGCTCCAGTTAGTTTAATTGGGTATCCAGACTCCGGTTATTACGTTAAGCGTTCAGGCTCCGGTCAGTTTCGTTGGGTATCTAGAGTCCGGTTATTACGTTGAGCGTTCAGGCTCCGGTCATTTTCGTTGAGTATCCAGACTCCGGTTATTACGTAAAGCATTCAGGCTCCGGTCAGTTTCGTTGAGTATCTAGAATCCGGTCATTACGTTGAGCGTTCGGGCTCCGGTCATTTCTGTTGAGTATCCAGACTCCGGTCATTACGTTGAGCGTTAAGGCTCCAGTCATTTTCGTTGAGTATCCAGACTCCGGTCATTATGTTGAGCGTTCAGGCTCTGGTCATTTTCGTTGAATATCAAGACTTCAGTTATTATGTTGAGCGTTCAGGCTCTGATCATTTTCGTTGAATATCCAGACTGTGGTTATTACGTTTAGCGTTCAAGCTCCGGTCATTTTCGTTGAGTATCCAGACTCCGGTTATTACGTTGAACGTTCAGGCTCCAGTCAGTTTCGTTGGGTATCCAGACTCCAGTTATTACGTTGATCGTTCAGGCTTAGGTCAGTTTCGTTGAGTATCCAGACTCCAGTTATTACATTGAGCGTTCAAGCTCTGATCATTTTCGTTTAGTATCCAGACTCCGGTTATTAGGTTGAGCGTTCAGGCTCCGGTCAGTTTCGTTGGGTATCCAGACTCCGGTTATTACATTGAGCGTTCAGGCTCCGGTCAGTTTTGTTGTGTATCCAGACTCCGGTTATTACGTTGATCATTCAGGCTCCAGTTAGTTTCGTTAAGTATCTAGACTCCGGTTATCACGTTGAGCATTCAGGCTTCGGTGAGTTTCGTTGAGTATCCAGATTCCGGTTATTACGTTGAGCGTTCAAGCTCCGGTCAGTTTCGTTTGGTATCTAGACTCCGGTTATTACGCTGATCGTTCAGGCTCTGGTCAGTTTCGTTGGGCATCCAGACTCCGGTTATTACGTTGAGCGTTCAGGCTCCGGTCAGTTTCGTTGGGTATCAAGACTCCGGTTATTACTTTGAGCGTTCAGGCTCCGGTCAGTTTTGTTGGGTATCCATACTCCGGTTATTACGTTGAGCATTCAGGTTCCGGTCAGTTTCGTTGGATATCCAAACTTCAGTTATTACGTTGAGCGTTCAGGCTCTGATCATTTTTGTTGAGTATCTAGACTGCGGTTATTACATTCAGCATTCAGGCTCCGGTCAGTTTTGTTGGGTATCCAGACTCCGGTTATTACGTTGAGCATTCAGGCTCTGATCATTTTCGTTGAGTATCCAGACTGCGGTTATTACGTTGAGCATTCAGGCTCCGGTCAGTTTTGTTGGGTATCCAGACTCCGGTTATACCGTTGAGCATTCAGGCTCCGGTTAGTTTCATTGGGTATCCAGACTCCGGTTATTACATTGAGCGTTCAAGCTCCGGTCAGTTTCGTTGGGTATCCAGACTCTGGTTATTACGTTGAGCGTTCAGGTTCCGGTCAGTTTCGTTGGGTATCTAGACTCCGGTTATTACGTTGAGCGTTCAGGCTCCGGTCATTTTCGTTGAGTATCCAGACTCTAGTTATTATGTTGAGCGTTCAGGCTCTGATCGTCTTCGTTGAGTATCCAGACTGTGGTTATTACGTTGAGCGTTCAGGCTCCGGTAAGTTTCGTTGGGTATCCAGACTCCGGTTTTTACGTTGAGCGTTCAGGCTCCGGTCAGTTTTGTTGGGTATCCAGATTCCGGTTATTACGTTGAGCTTTCAGGCTCCGGTCAGTTTCATTGGGTATCCAGACCCCAGTTATTACGTTGAGTGTTCAGGCTCCGATCAGTTTCGTTGGGTATCCAGACTCTGGTTATTACGTTAAGCGTTCAGGCTCCGGTCAGTTTCGTTGGGTATCTAGAGTCCGGTTATTACGTTGAGCGTTCAGGCTCCGGTCATTTTCGTTGAGTATCCAGACTCCGGTTAATACGTTGAGCATTCAGGCTCCGGTCATTTTTGTTGAGTATCTAGAATCCGGTCATTACGTTGAGCGTTCGGGCTCCGGTCATTTCTGTTGAGTATCTAGACTCCGGTCATTACGTTGAGCGTTAAGGCTCCAGTCATTTTCGTTGAGTATCCAGACTCCGGTCATTATGTTAAGCGTTCAGGCTCTGATCATTTTCGTTGAATATCCAGACTGTGGTTATTACGTTGAGCGTTCAAGCTCTGATCATTTTCGTTGAGTATCCAGACTCCGGTTATTACGTTGAACGTTCAGGCTCCGGTCAATTTCGTTGGGTATCCAGACTTCGGTTATTACGTTGATCGTTTAGGCTCCGGTCAATTTCGTTGGGTATCCAGACTCCGGTTATTACGTTGATCGTTTAGGCTCAGGTCAATTTCGTTGAGTATCCAGACTCCAGTTATTACATTGAGTGTTCAAGCTCTGATCATTTTCGTTGAGTATCCAGATTGCGGTTATTACGTTGAGCGTTCAGGCTTTGGTCATTTTTGTTGAGTATCCAGACTCCGGTTATTATGTTGAGCGTTCAGGCTCTCATCATTTTCGTTGAGTATCCAGACTGCGGTTATTACGTTGAGCATTTAGGCTGTGGTCATTTTCGTTGAGTATCCAGACTCCGGTTATTACGTTGAGCATTCAGGCTCCGGTCAGTTTCGTAGGGTATCTAGACTCCGGTTATTATATTGAGCGTTCAGGCTCCGGTCAGTTTCGTTGTGTATCCAGACTCCGTTTATTACGTTGATTATTCAGGCTCCAGTCAGTTTTGTTGAGTATCTAGACTCCGGTTAGTACGTTGAGCGTTCAGGCTCCGGTTAGTTTCGTTGAGTATCCAGATTCCGGTTATTACGTTGAGCATTCAGGCTCCGGTCAGTTTCGTTTGGTATCCAGGCTCTGGTTATTACGCTGAGCGTTCAGGCTCCGGTCAGTTTCGTTGGGTATCCTGACTCCGGTTATTACGTTGAGCGTTCAGGCTCCGGTCAGTTTCGTTGAGTATCTAGACTCCGGTTATCACGTTGAGCATTCAGGCTCCGGTTAGTTTCATTGAGTATCCAGATTCCGGTTATTACGTTGAGCGTTCAGGCTCCGGTCAGTTTCGTTTGGTATCCAGACTCTGGTTATTACGGTGATCGTTCAGGCTCCGGTCAGTTTCGTTGGGTATCTAGACTCCGGTTATTACGTTGAACGTTCAGGCTCCGGTCAGTTTCGTTGGGTATCAAGACTCCGGTTATTACTTTGAGCGTTCAGGCTCCGGTCAGTTTTGTTGGGTATCCAGACTCCGGTTATTACGTTGAACGTTCAGGCTCCGGTCATTTTCGTTGAGTATCCAGACTATGGTTATTACGTTGAGCGTTCAGGCTCCGGTCATTTTCGTTGAGTATCCAGACTCTGGTTATTATGTTGAGCGTTCAGGCTCCGGTTATTACGTTGAGCGTTCAGGCTCCGGTCAGTTTCGTTTGGTATCTAGACTCCGGTTATTATGGTGATCGTTCAGGCTCCGGTCAGTTTCGTTGGGTATCTAGACTCCGGTTGTTACGTTGAGCATTCAGGCTCCGGTCAAGTTCGTTGGGTATCCAAACTCCAGTTATTAAGTTGAGCGTTCAGGCTCTGATCATTTTCGTTGAGTATCCAGACTGCGGTTATTACGTTGAGCATTCAGGCTCTGGTCAGTTTTGTTGGGTATCCAGACTCCGGTTATTACGTTGAGCATTCAGGCTCCGGTTAGTTTAATTGGGTTTCAGACTCCGATTATTACGTTGAGCGTTCAAGCTCCGGTCAGTTTCGTTGGGTATCCAGACTCCGGTTATTACGTTGAACGTTCAGGCTCCGATTATTTTTGTTGAGTATCCAGACTCTAGTTATTATGTTGAGCGTTCAGGCTCTGATTATTTTCGTTGAGTATCCAGACTGTGGTTATTACGTTGAGCGTTCAGGCTCCGGTCATTTTCGTTGAGTATCCAGACTCCGGTTATTACGTTGAACGTTCAGGCTCCGGTCTTTTTCATTGGGTATCCAGACTCCGGTTGTTACGTTGATCGTTCAGGCTCAGGTAAGTTTCGTTGAGTATCTAGACTCCTGTTATTACATTGAGCGTTCAAGCTCTGATCATTTTCCTTGAGTATCCAGATTTCGGTTATTACATTGAGCGTTCAGGCTCCGGTTAGTTTCGTTAGGTATCCAGACTCTGGTTTTAACGTTGAGCGTTCAGGCTCCGGTCAGTTTTGTTGGGTATCCAGACTCCGGTTATTACTTTGAGCATTCAGGCCCGGCAGTTTCATTGGGTATACAGACTCCGGTTATTACGTTGAGCGTTCAGGCTCCGGTCAGTTTCGTTTGGTATCCAGACTCCGGTTATTGCGGTGATCGTTCAGGCTCCGGTCAGTTTCGTTGGGTATCTAGACTCCGGTTACTACGTTGAACGTTCAGGCTCCGGTCAGTTTCGTTGGGTATCAAGACTCCGGTTATTACTTTGAGCGTTCAGGCTCCGGTCAGTTTTGTTGGGTATCCAGACTCCGGTTATTACGTTGAACGTTCAGGCTCCGATCATTTTTGTTGAGTATCCAGACTGTGGTTATTACGTTGAGCGTTCAGGCTCCGGTCATTTTCGTTGAGTATCCTGATTCCGGTTATTACGTTGAGCATTCTGGCTCTGGCCAGTTTCGTTGGGTATTCAAACTCCAGTTATTACGTTGAGCGTTCAGGCTCTGATCATTTTCGTTGAGTATCCAGACTGCGGTTATTATGTTGAGCATTCAGGCTCTGGTCAGTTTTGGTGGGTACCCAGACTCCGGTTATTACGTTGAGCATTCAGGCTCCGGTTAGTTTAATTGGGTATCTACACTCCGGTTATTACGTTGAGCGTTCAAACTCTGGTCAGTTTCGATGGGTATCCAGACTCTGGTTATTATGTTGAGCGTTCAGGCTCCGATCAGTTTCGTTGGGTATCAAGACTCCGGTTATTACTTTGAGCATTCAGGCTCCGGTCAGTTTTGTTGGGTATCCAGACTCCGTTTATTACGTTAAACGTTCAGGCTCCGGTCATTTTCATTGAGTATCCAGACTGTGGTTATTACGTTGAGCGTTCAGGCTCCGGTCATTTTCGTTGAGTATCCAGACTCCGGTTATTATGTTGAGCGTTCAGGCTCCGGTTATTACGTTGAGCGTTCAGGCTCCGGTCAGTTTCGTTTGGTATCTAGACTCCAGTTATTATGGCGATCGTTCAGGCTCCGGTCAGTTTCGTTGGGTATCTAGACTCCGGTTATTACGTTGAGCATTCAGGCTCCGGTCAGTTTCGTTAATTATCCAAACTCCAGTTATTACGTTGAGCGTTCAGGCTCGGATCATTTTCGTTGAGTATCCAGACTGCGGTTATTACGTTGAGCGTTCAGGCTCTGGTAAGTTTTGTTGGGTATCCAGACTCCGGTTATTATGTTGAGCATTCAGGCTCCGGTTAGTTTAATTGGGTATCCAGACTCCGATTATTACGTTGAGCGTTCAAGCTCCGGTCAGTTTCGTTGGGTATCCAGACTCCGGTTATTACGTTGAACGTTCAGTCTCCGATTATTTTCGTTGAGTATCCAAACTCTAGTTATTATATTGAGCGTTCAGGCTCTGATTATTTTTGTTGAGTATCCAGACTGTGGTTATTACGTTGAGCGTTCAGGCTCCGGTCATTTTCGTTGAGTATCCAGACTCCGGTTATTACGTTGAACGTTCAGGCTCCGGTCTGTTTCGTTGGGTATCCAGACTCCGGTTGTTACGTTGATCGTTCAGGCTCAGGTCAGTTTCGTTGAGTATCCAGACTCCTGTTATTACATTGAGAGTTCAAGCTCTGATCATTTTCCTTGAGTATCCAGATTGCGGTTATTACATTGAGCGTTCAGGCTCCGGTCAGTTTCGTTAGGCATCCAGACTCTGGTTTTTACGTTGAGCGTTCAGGCTCCGGTCAGTTTTGTTGGGTATCCAGACTCCGGTTATTACGTTGAGCATTTAGGCTCCGGCAGTTTCATTGGGTATACAGACTCCGGTTATTACATTGAGCGTTTAGGCTCCGGTCAGTTTCGTTTGGTATCCAGACTCCGGTTATTACGGTGATTGTTCAGGCTCCGGTCAATTTCGTTGGGTATCTAGACTCCGGTTATTACGTTGAACGTTCAGGCTCCGGTCAGTTTCGTTGGGTATCAAGACTCTGGTTATTACTTTGAGCGTTCAGGCTCCGGTCAGTTTTGTTGGGTATCCAGATTCCGGTTATTACGTTGAACGTTCAGGCTCCGGTCATTTTCGTTGAGTATCCAGACTGTGGTTATTACGTTGAGCGTTCAGGCTCCGGTCATTTTCGTTGAGTATCCAGACTCCGGTTATTACGTTGAGCGTTCAGGCTCCGGTTAGTTTATTGAGTATCCTGATTCCGGTTATTACGTTGAGCGTTCAGGCTACGGTCAATTTCGTTTGGTATCCAGACTCCGGTTATTATGGTGATCGTTCAGGCTCCGGTCAGTTTCGTTGGGTATCTAGACTCCGGTTATTACGTTGAGCATTCAGGCTCTGGTCAGTTTCGTCGGGTATCCAAACTCCAGTTATTACGTTGAGCGTTCAGGCTCTGATCATTTTCGTTGAGTATCCAGACTGCGGTTATTACGTTGAGCATTCAGGCTCTGGTCAGTTTTGGTGGGTACCCAGACTCCGGTTATTACGTTGAGCATTCAGGCTCCGGTTAGTTTAATTGGGTATCCAGACTCCGGTTATTATGTTGAGCGTTCAAACTCTGGTCAGTTTCGATGGGTATCCAGACTCTGGTTATTATGTTGAGCGTTCAGGCTCCGGTCAGTTTCGTTGGGTATCCAGACACCGGTTATTACGTTGAACGTTCAGGCTCCGATTATTTTCGTTGAGTATCCAGACTCTAGTTATTATGTTGAGCGTTCAGGCTCTGATCATTTTCGTTGAGTATCCTGACTGTGGTTATTACGTTGAGCGTTCAGGCTCCGGTCATTTTCGTTGAGTATCCAGAGTCCGGTTATTACGTTAAACGTTCAGGCTCCGGTCTGTTTCGTTGGGTATCCAGACTCCGGTTGTTACGTTGATCGTTCAGGCTCAGGTCAGTTTCGTTGAGTATCCAGACTCGAGTTATTACATTGAGTGTTCAAGCACTGATCATTTTGGTTGAGTATCCAAATTGCGGTTATTACATTGAGTGTTCAGGTTCCGGTCAGTTTCGTTAGGTATCCAGACTCCGGTTTTTACGTTGAGCGTTCAGGCTCGGATCATTTTTGTTGAGTATCCAGACTGCGGTTATTACTTTAAGCGTTCAGGCTCTGGTAAGTTTTGTTGGGTATCCAGACTCCGGTTATTATGTTGAGCATTCAGGCTCCGGTTAGTTTAATTGGGTATCCAGACTCCGATTATTACGTTGAGCGTTCAAGCTCCGGTCAGTTTCGTTGGGTATCCAGACTCCGGTTATTACGTTGAACGTTCAGTCTCCGATTATTTTCGTTGAGTATCCAAACTCTAGTTATTATATTGAGCGTTCAGGCTCTGATTATTTTTGTTGAGTATCCAGACTGTGGTTATTACGTTGAGCGTTCAGGCTCCGGTCATTTTCGTTGAGTATCCAGACTCCGGTTATTACGTTGAACGTTCAGGCTCCGGTCTGTTTTGTTGGGTATCCAGACTCCGGTTGTTACGTTGATCGTTCAGGCTCAGGTCAGTTTCGTTGAGTATCCAGACTCCTGTTATTACATTGAGAGTTCAAGCTCTGATCATTTTCCTTGAGTATCCAGATTGCGGTTATTACATTGAGCGTTCAGGCTCCGGTCAGTTTCGTTAGGCATCCAGACTCTGGTTTTTACGTTGAGCGTTCAGGCTCCGGTCAGTTTTGTTGGGTATCCAGACTCCGGTTATTACGTTGAGCATTTAGGCTCCGGCAGTTTCATTGGGTATACAGACTCCGGTTATTACATTGAGCGTTTAGGCTCCGGTCAGTTTCGTTTGGTATCCAGACTCCGGTTATTACGGTGATTGTTCAGGCTCCGGTCAATTTCGTTGGGTATCTAGACTCCGGTTATTACGTTGAACGTTCAGGCTCCGGTCAGTTTCGTTGGGTATCAAGACTCTGGTTATTACTTTGAGCGTTCAGGCTCCGGTCAGTTTTGTTGGGTATCCAGATTCCGGTTATTACGTTGAACGTTCAGGCTCCGGTCATTTTCGTTGAGTATCCAGACTGTGGTTATTACGTTGAGCGTTCAGGCTCCGGTCATTTTCGTTGAGTATCCAGACTCCGGTTATTACGTTGAGCGTTCAGGCTCCGGTTAGTTTATTGAGTATCCTGATTCCGGTTATTACGTTGAGCGTTCAGGCTACGGTCAATTTCGTTTGGTATCCAGACTCCGGTTATTATGGTGATCGTTCAGGCTCCGGTCAGTTTCGTTGGGTATCTAGACTCCGGTTATTACGTTGAGCATTCAGGCTCTGGTCAGTTTCGTCGGGTATCCAAACTCCAGTTATTACGTTGAGCGTTCAGGCTCTGATCATTTTCGTTGAGTATCCAGACTGCGGTTATTACGTTGAGCATTCAGGCTCTGGTCAGTTTTGGTGGGTACCCAGACTCCGGTTATTACGTTGAGCATTCAGGCTCCGGTTAGTTTAATTGGGTATCCAGACTCCGGTTATTATGTTGAGCGTTCAAACTCTGGTCAGTTTCGATGGGTATCCAGACTCTGGTTATTATGTTGAGCGTTCAGGCTCCGGTCAGTTTCGTTGGGTATCCAGACACCGGTTATTACGTTGAACGTTCAGGCTCCGATTATTTTCGTTGAGTATCCAGACTCTAGTTATTATGTTGAGCGTTCAGGCTCTGATCATTTTCGTTGAGTATCCTGACTGTGGTTATTACGTTGAGCGTTCAGGCTCCGGTCATTTTCGTTGAGTATCCAGAGTCCGGTTATTACGTTAAACGTTCAGGCTCCGGTCTGTTTCGTTGGGTATCCAGACTCCGGTTGTTACGTTGATCGTTCAGGCTCAGGTCAGTTTCGTTGAGTATCCAGACTCGAGTTATTACATTGAGTGTTCAAGCACTGATCATTTTCGTTGAGTATCCAAATTGCGGTTATTACATTGAGTGTTCAGGTTCCGGTCAGTTTCGTTAGGTATCCAGACTCCGGTTTTTACGTTGAGCGTTCAGGCTCCGGTCAGTTTTGTTGGGTATCCAGACTCCGGTTATTACGTTGAGCATTCAGGCTACGGCAGTTTCATTGGGTATACAGACTCCGGTTATTACGTTGAGCGTTCAGGCTCCGGTCAGTTTCGTTTGGTATCCAGACTCTAGTTATTACGGTGATCGTTCATGCTCCGGTCAGTTTCGTTGGGTATCTAGACTCCGGTTATTACGTTGAACGTTCAGGCTCCGGTCAGTTTCGTTGGGTATCAAGACTCCGGTTATTACTTTGAGCGTTCAGGCTCTGGTCAGTTTTGTTGGGTATCTAGACTCCGTTTATTACGTTGAACGTTCAGGCTCCGGTCATTTTCGTTGAGAATCCAGACTGTGGTTATTACGTTGAGCGTTCAGGCTCCGGTCATTTTCGTTGAGTATCCAGACTCCGGTTATTACGTTGAGCGTTCAGGCTCCGGTTAGTTTAAAGAGTATCCAGATTCCGGTTATTACGTTGAGCGTTCAGGCTCCGATCAGTTTCGTTTGGTATCCAGACTCTGGTTATTATGGTGATCGTTCAGGCTCCGGTCAGTTTCGTTGGGTATCTAGACTCCGGTTATTACGTTGAGCATTCAGGCTCCGGTCAGTTTCGTTGGGTATCCAAACTCCAGTTATTACGTTGAGCGTTCAGGCTCTGATCCTTTTCATTGAGTATCCAGATTGCGGTTATTACATTGAGCATTCAGGCTCCGGTCAGTTTTGTTGGGTATCTAGACTCCGATTATTACGTTGATCATTCAGGCTCCGGTTAGTTTAATTGGGTATCCAGACTCCGGTTATTATGTTGAGCGTTCAAGCTCTGGTCAGTTTCGTTGGGTATCCAGACTCTGGTTATTATGTTGAGCGTTCAGGCTCCGGTCAGTTTCGTTGGGTATCCAGACTCCGGTTCTTACGTTGAACTTTCAGGCTCTGATTATTTTTGTTGAGTATCCAGACTCTAGTTATTATGATGAGCGTTCAGGCTCTGATCATTTTCGTTGAGTATCCAGACTGTGGTTATTACGTTGAGCGTTCAGGCTCCGGTCATTTTCGTTGAGTATCCAGACTCCGGTTATTACGTTGAACGTTCAGGTTCCGGTCTGTTTCGTTGGGTATCCAGACTCCGGTTGTTACGTTGATCGTTCAGGCTCAGGTCAGTTTCGTTGAGTATCCAGACTCCAGTTATTACATTGAGCGTTCAAGCTCTGATCATTTTCGTTGAGTATCCAGATTGCGGTTATTACATTGAGCGTTCAGGCTCTGGTCAGTTTTGTTAGGTATCCAGACTCCGGTTTTTACGTTGAGCGTTGAGGCTCTAGTCATTTTTGTTGAGTATCCAGACTCCGGTTATTGCGTTGAGCGTTCAGGCTCCGGTCAATTTCGTTGGGTATCCAGACTCCGGTTATTATATTGAGCGTTCAGGCTCCGGTCAGTTTCGTTGTGTATCTAGACCTTGTTTATTACGTTGATCATTCAGGCTCCAGTCAGTTTCGTTAGGTATCCGGACTCCGGTTTTTACGTTGAGCGTTCAGGCTCCGGTCAGTTTTGTTGGGTATCTAGACTCCGTTTATTACGTTGAGCATTCAGGCTCCGGCAGTTTCATTGGGTATACAGACTCCGGTTATTACGTTGAGCATTCAGGCTCCGGTCAGTTTCGTTTGGTATCCAGACTCCGGTTATTACGGTTATCGTTCAGGCTCCGGTCAGTTTCGTTGGGTATCTAGACTCCGGTTATTACGTTGAACGTTCAGGCTCCGGTCAGTTTCGTTGGGTATCAAGACTCCGGTTATTACTTTGAGCGTTCAGGCTCCGGTCAGTTTTGTTGGGTATCCAGACTCTGTTTATTACGTTGAACGTTCAGGCTCCGGTCATTTTCGTTGAGTATCCAGACTGTGGTTATTACGTTGAGCGTTCAGGCTCCGGTCATTTTCGTTGAGTATCCAGACTCCGGTTATTACGTTGAGCGTTCAGGCTCTAGTTAGTTTATTGAGTTTCTAGATTCCGGTTATTACGTTGAGCGTTCAGGCTCCGGTCAGTTTCGTTTGGTATCCAGACTCTGGTTATTATTGTGATCGTTCAGGCTCCGGTCAGTTTCGTTGGGTATCTAGACTCTGGTTATTACGTTGAGCATTCAGGCTCCGGTCAGTTTCGTTGGGTATCCAAACTCCAGTTATTACGTTGAGCGTTCAGGCTCTGATCCTTTTCGTTGAGTATCCAGATTGCGGTTATTACGTTGAGCGTTCAGGCTCTGGTCAGTTTTGTTGGGTATCTAGACTCCGATTATTACGTTGATCATTCAGGCTCCAGTTAGTTTAATTGGGTATCCAGACTCCGGTTATTATGTTGAGCGTTCAAGCTCCGGTCAGTTTCGTTGGGTATCCAGACTCTGGTTATTATGTTGAGCGTTCAGGCTCCGGTCAGTTTCGTTGGGTATCCAGACTCTGGTTCTTACGTTGAACTTTCAGGCTCCGATTATTTTTGTTGAGTATCCAAACTCTAGTTATTATGATGAGCGTTCAGGCTCTGATCATTTTCGTTGAGTATCCAGACTGTGGTTATTACGTTGAGCGTTCAGGCTCCGGTCATTTTCGTTGAGTATCCAGACTCCGGTTATTACGTTGAACGTTAAGGTTCCGGTCTGTTTCGTTGGGTATCCAGACTCCGGTTGTTACGTTGATCGTTCAGGCTCAGGTCAGTTTCGTTGAGTATCCGGACTCCAGTTATTACATTGAGCGTTCAAGCTCTGATCATTTTCGTTGAGTATCCAGATTGCGGTTATTACATTGAGCGTTCAGGCTCCGGTCAGTTTTGTTAGGTATCCAGACTCCGGTTTTTACGTTGAGCGTTGAGGCTCTAGTCATTTTTGTTGAGTATCCAGACTCCGGTTATTGCGTTGAGCGTTCAGGCTCCGGTCAATTTCGTTGGGTATCCAGACTCCGGTTATTATATTGTGCGTTCAGGCTCCGGTCAGTTTCGTTGTGTATCTAGACCTTGTTTATTACGTTGATCATTCAGGCTCCAGTAGGTTTCGTTAGGTATCCGGACTCCGATTTTTACGTTGAGCGTTCAGGCTCCGGTCATTTTTGTTGGGTATCCAAACTCCGTTTATTACGTTGAGCATTCAGGCTCCGGCAGTTTCATTGGGTATACAGACTCTGGTTATTACGTTGAGCATTCAGGCTCCGGTCAGTTTCATTTGGTATCCATACTCCGGTTATTACGGTGATCGTTCAGGCTCCGGTCAGTTTCGTTGGGTATCTAGACTCCGGTTATTACGTTGAACGTTCAGGCTCCGGTCAGTTTCGTTGGGTATCAAGACTCCGGTTATTACTTTGAGTGTTCAGGCTCCGGTCAGTTTTGTTGGGTATCCAGACTCCGTTTATTACGTTGAACGTTCAGGCTCTGGTCATTTTCGTTGAGTATCCAGACTGTGGTTATTACATTGAGCGTTCAGGCTCCGGTCATTTTCGTTGAGTATCCAGACTCCGGTTATTACGTTGAGCGTTCAGGCTCCAGTTAGTTTATTGAGTTTCTAGATTCCGGTT
This sequence comes from Lathyrus sativus, assembly GCA_963859935.3. Lineage (NCBI taxonomy): Eukaryota > Viridiplantae > Streptophyta > Magnoliopsida > Fabales > Fabaceae > Lathyrus > Lathyrus sativus. Next base: position 288,465,098 of record OZ012736.1, on the reverse strand, counting down.
ATTACGTTGAGCGTTCAGGCTCCGGTCAGTTTCGTTTGGTATCCAGACTCTGGTTATTATGGTGATCGTTCAGGCTCCGGTCAGTTTCGTTGGGTATCTAGACTCTGGTTATTACGTTGAGCATTCAGGCTCCGGTCAGTTTCGTTGGGTATCCAAACTCCAGTTATTACGTTGAGCGTTCAGGCTCTGATCCTTTTCGTTGAGTATCCAGATTGCGGTTATTACGTTGAGCATTCAGGCTCTGGTCAGTTTTGTTGGGTATCTAGACTTCGGTTATTACGTTGATCATTCAGGCTCCGGTTAGTTTAATTGGGTATCCAGACTCCGGTTATTACGTTGAGCGTTCAAGCTCCGGTCAGTTTTGTTGGGTATCCAGACTCTGGTTATTATGTTGAGCGTTCAGGCTCTGGTCAGTTTCGTTGGGTATCCAGACTCCGGTCTTACGTTGAACGTTCAGGCTCCGATTATTTTTGTTGAGTATCCAGACTCTAGTTATTATGTTGAGCTTTCAGGCTCTGATCATTTTCGTTGAGTATCCAGAATGTGGTTATTACGTTGAGCGTTCAGGCTCCGGTCATTTTCGTTGAGTATCCAGACTCCGGTTATTACGTTGAACATTCAGGTTCCGGTCTGTTTCGTTGGGTATCCAGACTCCGGTTGTTATGTTGATCGTTCAGGCTCAGGTCAGTTTCGTTGAGTATCCAGACTCCAGTTATTACATTGAGCGTTCAAGCTCTGATCATTTTCGTTGAGTATCCAGATTGCGGTTATTACATTGAGCGTTCAGGCTCCGGTCAGTTTAGTTAGGTATCCAGACTCCGGTTTTTACGTTGAGCGTTCAGGCTCTAGTCATTTTTGTTGAGTATCCAGACTCCGGTTATTGCGTTGAGCGTTCAGGCTCCGGTCAATTTCGTTGGGTATCCAGACTCCGGTTATTATATTGAGCGTTCAGGCTCCGGTCAGTTTCGTTGTGTATCTAGACCTTGTTTATTACGTTGATCATTCAGGCTCCAGTCAGTTTCGTTAGGTATCCGGACTCCGGTTTTTACGTTGAGCGTTCAGGCTCCGGTCAGTTTTGTTGGGTATCTAGACTCCGTTTATTACGTTGAGCATTCAGGCTCCGGCAGTTTCATTGGGTATACAGACTCCGGTTATTACGTTGAGCATTCAGGCTCCGGTCAGTTTCGTTTGGTATCCAGACTCCGGTTATTACGGTTATCGTTCAGGCTCCGGTCAGTTTCGTTGGGTATCTAGACTCCGGTTATTACGTTGAACGTTCAGGCTCCGGTCAGTTTCGTTGGGTATCAAGACTCCGGTTATTACTTTGAGCGTTCAGGCTCCGGTCAGTTTTGTTGGGTATCCAGACTCTGTTTATTACGTTGAACGTTCAGGCTCCGGTCATTTTCGTTGAGTATCCAGACTGTGGTTATTACGTTGAGCGTTCAGGCTCCGGTCATTTTCGTTGAGTATCCAGACTCCGGTTATTACGTTGAGCGTTCAGGCTCTAGTTAGTTTATTGAGTTTCTAGATTCCGGTTATTACGTTGAGCGTTCAGGCTCCGGTCAGTTTCGTTTGGTATCCAGACTCTGGTTATTATTGTGATCGTTCAGGCTCCGGTCAGTTTCGTTGGGTATCTAGACTCTGGTTATTACGTTGAGCATTCAGGCTCCGGTCAGTTTCGTTGGGTATCCAAACTCCAGTTATTACGTTGAGCGTTCAGGCTCTGATCCTTTTCGTTGAGTATCCAGATTGCGGTTATTACGTTGAGCGTTCAGGCTCTGGTCAGTTTTGTTGGGTATCTAGACTCCGATTATTACGTTGATCATTCAGGCTCCAGTTAGTTTAATTGGGTATCCAGACTCCGGTTATTATGTTGAGCGTTCAAGCTCCGGTCAGTTTCGTTGGGTATCCAGACTCTGGTTATTATGTTGAGCGTTCAGGCTCCGGTCAGTTTCGTTGGGTATCCAGACTCTGGTTCTTACGTTGAACTTTCAGGCTCCGATTATTTTTGTTGAGTATCCAAACTCTAGTTATTATGATGAGCGTTCAGGCTCTGATCATTTTCGTTGAGTATCCAGACTGTGGTTATTACGTTGAGCGTTCAGGCTCCGGTCATTTTCGTTGAGTATCCAGACTCCGGTTATTACGTTGAACGTTAAGGTTCCGGTCTGTTTCGTTGGGTATCCAGACTCCGGTTGTTACGTTGATCGTTCAGGCTCAGGTCAGTTTCGTTGAGTATCCGGACTCCAGTTATTACATTGAGCGTTCAAGCTCTGATCATTTTCGTTGAGTATCCAGATTGCGGTTATTACATTGAGCGTTCAGGCTCCGGTCAGTTTTGTTAGGTATCCAGACTCCGGTTTTTACGTTGAGCGTTGAGGCTCTAGTCATTTTTGTTGAGTATCCAGACTCCGGTTATTGCGTTGAGCGTTCAGGCTCCGGTCAATTTCGTTGGGTATCCAGACTCCGGTTATTATATTGTGCGTTCAGGCTCCGGTCAGTTTCGTTGTGTATCTAGACCTTGTTTATTACGTTGATCATTCAGGCTCTAGTAGGTTTCGTTAGGTATCCGGACTCCGATTTTTACGTTGAGCGTTCAGGCTCCGGTCATTTTTGTTGGGTATCCAAACTCCGTTTATTACGTTGAGCATTCAGGCTCCGGCAGTTTCATTGGGTATACAGACTCTGGTTATTACGTTGAGCATTCAGGCTCCGGTCAGTTTCATTTGGTATCCATACTCCGGTTATTACGGTGATCGTTCAGGCTCCGGTCAGTTTCGTTGGGTATCTAGACTCCGGTTATTACGTTGAACGTTCAGGCTCCGGTCAGTTTCGTTGGGTATCAAGACTCCGGTTATTACTTTGAGTGTTCAGGCTCCGGTCAGTTTTGTTGGGTATCCAGACTCCGTTTATTACGTTGAACGTTCAGGCTCTGGTCATTTTCGTTGAGTATCCAGACTGTGGTTATTACATTGAGCGTTCAGGCTCCGGTCATTTTCGTTGAGTATCCAGACTCCGGTTATTACGTTGAGCGTTCAGGCTCCAGTTAGTTTATTGAGTTTCTAGATTCCGGTTATTACGTTGAGCGTTCAGGCTCCGGTCAGTTTCGTTTGGTATCCAGACTCTGGTTATTATGGTGATCGTTCAGGCTCCGGTCAGTTTCGTTGGGTATCTAGACTCTGGTTATTACGTTGAGCATTCAGGCTCCGGTCAGTTTCGTTGGGTATCCAAACTCCAGTTATTACGTTGAGCGTTCAGGCTCTGATCCTTTTCGTTGAGTATCCAGATTGCGGTTATTACGTTGAGCATTCAGGCTCTGGTCAGTTTTGTTGGGTATCTAGACTTCGGTTATTACGTTGATCATTCAGGCTCCGGTTAGTTTAATTGGGTATCCAGACTCCGGTTATTACGTTGAGCGTTCAAGCTCCGGTCAGTTTTGTTGGGTATCCAGACTCTGGTTATTATGTTGAGCGTTCAGGCTCTGGTCAGTTTCGTTGGGTATCTAGACTCCGGTCTTACGTTGAACGTTCAGGCTCCGATTATTTTTGTTGAGTATCCAGACTCTAGTTATTATGTTGAGCTTTCAGGCTCTGATCATTTTCGTTGAGTATCCAGAATGTGGTTATTACGTTGAGCGTTCAGGCTCCGGTCATTTTCGTTGAGTATCCAGACTCCGGTTATTACGTTGAACATTCAGGTTCCGGTCTGTTTCGTTGGGTATCCAGACTCCGGTTGTTATGTTGATCGTTCAGGCTCAGGTCAGTTTCGTTGAGTATCCAGACTCCAGTTATTACATTGAGCGTTCAAGCTCTGATCATTTTCGTTGAGTATCCAGATTGCGGTTATTACATTGAGCGTTCAGGCTCCGGTCAGTTTAGTTAGGTATCCAGACTCCGGTTTTTACGTTGAGCGTTCAGGCTCTAGTCATTTTTGTTGAGTATCCAGACTCCGGTTATTGCGTTGAGCGTTCAGGCTCCGGTCAATTTCGTTGGGTATCCAGACTCCGGTTATTATATTGAGCGTTCAGGCTCCGGTCAGTTTCGTTGTGTATCTAGACCTTGTTTATTACGTTGATCATTCAGGCTCCAGTCAGTTTCGTTAGGTATCCGGACTCCGGTTTTTATGTTGAGCGTTCAGGCTCCGGTCAGTTTTGTTGGGTATCCAAACTCCGTTTATTACGTTGAGCATTCAGGCTCCGGCAGTTTCATTGGGTATACAGACTCCGGTTATTATGTTGAGCATTCAGGCTCCGGTCTGTTTCGTTTGATATCCAGACTCCGGTTATTACGGTGATCGTTCAGGCTCCGGTCAGTTTCGTTGGGTATCTAGACTCCGGTTATTACGTTGAACGTTCAGGCTCCGGTCAGTTTCGTTGGGTATCAAGACTCCGGTTATTACTTTGAGCGTACAGGCTCCGGTCAGTTTTGTTGGGTATCCAGACTCCGTTTATTACGTTGAACGTTCAGGCTCCGGTCATTTTCGTTGAGTATCCAGACTGTGGTTATTACGTTGAGCGTTCAGGCTCCGGTTATTTTCGTTGAGTATCCAGACTCCGGTTATTACGTTGAGCGTTCAGGCTCCGGTTAGTTTATTGAGTTTCCAGATTCCGGTTATTACGTTGAGCGTTCAGGCTCCGGTCAGTTTCGTTTGGTATCCAGACTCTGGTTATTATGGTGATCGTTCAGGCTCCGGTCAGTTTCGTTGGGTATCTAGACTCCGGTTATTACGTTGAGCATTCAGGCTCCGGTCAGTTTCGTTGGGTATCCAAACTCCAGTTATTACGTTGAGCGTTCAGGCTCTGATCATTTTTGTTGAGTATCCAGACTGCGGTTATTACGTTGAGCATTCAGGCTCTGGTCAGTTTTGTTGGGTATCCAGACTCCGGTTATTACGTTGATCATTCAGGCTCCGGTTAGTTTAATTGGGTATCCAGACTCCGGTTATTACGTTGAGCGTTCAAGTTCCGGTCAGTTTCGTTGGGTATCCAGACTCTGGTTATTATGTTGAGCGTTCAGGCTCCGGTAAGTTTCGTTGGGTATCGAGACTCCGGTTATTACGTTGAACGTTCAGGCTCCGATCATTTTTGTTGAGTATCCAGACTATAGTTATTATGTTGAGCGTTCAGGCTCTGATCATTTTCGTTGAGTATCCAGACTGTGGTTATTACGTTGAGTGTTCAGGCTCCGGTCATTTTCGTTGAGTATCCAGACTCCGTTTATTATGTTGAACGTTCAGGCTTCGGTGTGTTTCGTTGGGTATCCAGACTCCGGTTGTTACGTTGATCGTTCAGGCTCAGGTCAGTTTCGTTGAGTATCCAGACTCCAGTTATTACATTGAGCGTTCAAGCTCTGATCATTTTCGTTGAGTATCCAGATTGCGGTTATTACACTGAGCATTCAGGCTCCGGTCAGTTTCGTTAGGTATCCAGACTCCGGTTTTTACGTTGAGCGTTCAGGCTCCGGTCAGTTTTGTTGGGTATCTAGACTCCGGTTATTACGTTGAGCATTCAGGCTCCGGCAGTTTCATTGGGTATACAGACTCCGGTTATTACGTTAGCGTTCAGGCTCTGGTCAGTTTCGTTTGGTATCCAGACTCTGGTTATTACGTTGAGCGTTCAGGCTCTGGTCATTTTCATTGAGTATCCAGGCTCCGGTTATTACGTTGAGCGTTCACTGGCTCTGGTCAGTTTCGTTGGGTATCCAAACTCCAGTTATTACGTTGAGCGTTCAGGCTCTGATCATTTTCGTTGAGTATCCAGACTGCGGTTATTACGTTGAGCATTCAGGCTCTGGTCAGTTTTGTTGGGTATCCAGACTCCGGTTATTAAGTTGAGCGTTCAGGCTCTGGTTAGTTTAATTGGGTATCCAGACTCCGGTTATTACATTGAGCGTTCAAGCTCCGGTCAGTTTCGTTGGGTATCCAGACTCTGGTTATTATGTTGAGCGTTCAGGCTCCGGTCAGTTTCGTTGGGTATCGAGACTCCGGTTATTACGTTGAACGTTCAGGCTCCGATCATTTTCGTTGAGTATCTAGACTCCGGTTATTACGTTGAGCATTCAAGCTCCGGTAAGTTTCGTTGGGTATCTAGACTCTGGTTATTATGTTGAGCGTTCAGGCTCTGGTCAGTTTCGTTGGGTATCCAGACTCCGGTTATTACGTTGAACGTTCAGGCTCCGATTATTTTCGTTGAGTATCCAGACTCTAGTTATTATGTTGAGCGTTCAGGCTCTGATCATTTTCGTTGAGTATCCAGACTGTGGTTATTACGTTGAGCGTTCAGCATCCGGTCACTTTCGTTGAGTATCCAGACTCCTGTTATTACATTGAACGTTCAGGCTCCAGACTGTTTCGTTGGGTATCCAGACTCCGGTTGTTACGTTGATCGTTCAGGCTTAGGTCAGTTTCGTTGAGTATCCAGACTCCAGTTATTACATTGAGTGTTCAAGCTCTGATCATTTTCGTTGAGTATCCAGATTGCGGTTATTACACTGAGCGTTCAAGCTCCGGTCAGTTTCGTTAGGTATCCAGACTCCGGTTTTTAATTTGAGCGTTCAGGCTCCGGTCAGTTTTGTTGGGTATCCAGACTCCGGTTATTACGTTGAGCATTCAGGCTCCGGCAGTTTCATTGGGTATACAGACTCCGGTTATTACATTGAGCGTTCAGGCTCCGATCAGTTTCGTTTGGTATCCAGACTCCGGTTATTACGGTGAGCGTTCAGGCTCTGGTCAGTTTCGTTGGGTATCTAAACTCCGGTTATTACGTTGAACGTTCAGGCTCCGGTCAGTTTCGTTGGGTATCCAGACTCCGATTATTACTTTGATCGTTCAGGTTCCGATCAGTTTTGTTGGGTATCCAGAATCCGTTTATTACGTTGAACGTTCAGGCTCCGGTCATTTTCGTTGAGTATCCAGACTGCGGTTATTACGTTGAGCGTTCAGGCTCCGGTCAGTTTCGTTGGTTATCCAGACTCCGGTTATTACGTTGAGCGTTCAGGCTCCGGTCAGTTTCATTGGGTATCCAGACTCCGGTTATTACCTTGAGCGTTCAAGCTCCGGTCAGTTTCGTTGGGTATCCAGACTCCGGTTATTACTTTGAGCGTTCAGGCTCCGGTCAGTTCGTTGGGTATCCAAACTCCGGTTATTACGTTGAGCATTCAGGCTCTGGTCAGTTTCGTTGGGTATCCAGACTCCAGTTATTACGTTGAGCGTTCAGGCTCTGATCATTTTCGTTGAGTATCCAGACTGCTGTTATTACGTTGAGCATTGAGGCTCCGGTCATTTTCGTTGAGTATCCTGACTCCGGTTATTACGTTGAACGTTCAGGCTCCGGTCAGTTTTGTTGGGTATCCAGACTCCGGTTATTACGTTCATCGTTCAGGCTCATGTCAGTTTCGTTGAGTATCCAGACTCCAGTTATTACATTTAGCGTTCAAGCTCTGATCATTTTCTTTGAGTATCCAGATTGCGGTTATTACGTTGAGCGTTCAGGCTCCGGTCAGTTTTGTTGGGTATCCAGACTCTGGTTATTACGTTGAGCGTTCAGGCTCCGGTCAATTTCGTAGGGTATCTAGACTCCGGTTATTACGTTGAGCATTCAGGCTCCAGTCAGTTTTGTTGGGTATCGAAACTCCGGTTATTGCGTTGAGCGTTCAGGCTCCAGTTAGTTTATTGAGTTTCTAGATTCCGGTTATTACGTTGAGCGTTCAGGCTCCGGTCAGTTTCGTTTGGTATCCAGACTCTGGTTATTATGGTGATCGTTCAGGCTCCGGTCAGTTTCGTTGGGTATCTAGACTCTGGTTATTACGTTGAGCATTCAGGCTCCGGTCAGTTTCGTTGGGTATCCAAACTCCAGTTATTACGTTGAGCGTTCAGGCTCTGATCCTTTTCGTTGAGTATCCAGATTGCGGTTATTACGTTGAGCATTCAGGCTCTGGTCAGTTTTGTTGGGTATCTAGACTTCGGTTATTACGTTGATCATTCAGGCTCCGGTTAGTTTAATTGGGTATCCAGACTCCGGTTATTACGTTGAGCGTTCAAGCTCCAGTCAGTTTTGTTGGGTATCCAGACTCTGGTTATTATGTTGAGCGTTCAGGCTTTGGTCAGTTTCGTTGGGTATCCAGACTCTGGTCTTACGTTGAACGTTCAGGCTCCGATTATTTTTGTTGAGTATCCAGACTCTAGTTATTATGTTGAGCGTTCAGGCTCTGATCATTTTCGTTGAGTATCCAGAATGTGGTTATTACGTTGAGCGTTCAGGCTCCGGTCATTTTCGTTGAGTATCCAGACTCCGGTTATTACGTTGAACATTCAGGTTCCGGTCTGTTTCGTTGGGTATCCAGACTCCGGTTGTTATGTTGATCGTTCAGGCTCAGGTCAGTTTCGTTGAGTATCCAGACTCCAGTTATTACATTGAGCGTTCAAGCTCTGATCATTTTCGTTGAGTATCCAGATTGCGGTTATTACATTGAGCGTTCAGGCTCCGGTCAGTTTAGTTAGGTATCCAGACTCCGGTTTTTACGTTGAGCGTTCAGGCTCTAGTCATTTTTGTTGAGTATCCAGACTCCGGTTATTGCGTTGAGCGTTCAGGCTCCGGTCAATTTCGTTGGGTATCCAGACTCCGGTTATTATATTGAGCGTTCAGGCTCCGGTCAGTTTCGTTGTGTATCTAGACCTTGTTTATTACGTTGATCATTCAGGCTCCAGTTAGTTTCGTTAGGTATCCGGACTCCGGTTTTTATGTTGAGCGTTCAGGCTCCGGTCAGTTTTGTTGGGTATCCAAACTCCGTTTATTACGTTGAGCATTCAGGCTCCGGCAGTTTCATTGGGTATACAGACTCCGGTTATTATGTTGAGCATTCAGGCTCCGGTCAGTTTCGTTTGGTATCCAGACTCCGGTTATTACGGTGATCGTTCAGGCTCTGGTCAGTTTCGTTGGGTATCTAGACTCCGGTTATTACGTTGAACGTTCAGGCTCCGGTCAGTTTCGTTGGGTATCAAGACTCCGGTTATTACTTTGAGCGTACAGGCTCCGGTCAGTTTTGTTGGGTATCCAGACTCCGTTTATTATGTTGAACGTTCAGGCTCCGGTCATTTTCGTTGAGTATCCAGACTGTGGTTATTACGTTGAGCGTTCAGGCTCCGGTTATTTTCGTTGAGTATCCAGACTCCGGTTATTACGTTGAGCGTTCAGGCTCCGGTTAGTTTATTGAGTTTCCAGATTCCGGTTATTACGTTGAGCGTTCAGGCTCCGGTCAGTTTCGTTTGGTATCCAGACTCTGGTTATTATGGTGATCGTTCAGGCTCCGGTCAGTTTCGTTGGGTATCTAGACTCCGGTTATTACGTTGAGCATTCAGGCTCCGGTCAGTTTCGTTGGGTATCCAAACTCCAGTTATTACGTTGAGCGTTCAGGCTCTGATCATTTTTGTTGAGTATCCAGACTGCGGTTATTACGTTGAGCATTCAGGCTCTGGTCAGTTTTGTTGGGTATCCAGACTCCGGTTATTACGTTCATCATTCAGGCTCATGTCAGTTTCGTTGAGTATCCAGACTCCAGTTATTACATTTAGCGTTCAAGCTCTGATCATTTTCTTTGAGTATCCAGATTGCGGTTATTACGTTGAGCGTTCAGGCTCCGGTCAGTTTCGTTGGGTATCGAGACTCCGGTTATTACGTTGAACGTTCAGGCTCCGATCATTTTCGTTGAGTATCTAGACTCCGGTTATTACGTTGAGCATTCAAGCTCCGGTCAGTTTCGTTGGGTATCTAGACTCTGGTTATTATGTTGAGCGTTCAGGCTCTGGTCAGTTTCGTTGGGTATCCAGACTCCGGTTATTACGTTGAACGTTCAGGCTCCGATTATTTTCGTTGAGTATCCAGACTCTAGTTATTATGTTGAGCGTTCAGGCTCTGATCATTTTCGTTGAGTATCCAGACTGTGGTTATTACGTTCAGCGTTCAGCATCCGGTCACTTTCGTTGAGTATCCAGACTCCTGTTATTACATTGAACGTTCAGGCTCCAGACTGTTTCGTTGGGTATCCAGACTCCGGTTGTTACGTTGATCGTTCAGGCTTAGGTCAGTTTCGTTGAGTATCCAGACTCCAGTTATTACATTGAGTGTTCAAGCTCTGATCATTTTCGTTGAGTATCCAGATTGCGGTTATTACACTGAGCGTTCAGGCTCCGGTCAATTTCGTTAGGTATCCAGACTCCGGTTTTTAATTTGAGCGTTCAGGCTCCGGTCAGTTTTGTTGGGTATCCAGACTCCGGTTATTATGTTGAGCATTCAGGCTCCGGCAGTTTCATTGGGTATACAGACTCCGGTTATTACATTGAGCGTTCAGGCTCCGATCAGTTTCGTTTGGTATCCAGACTCCGGTTATTACGGTGAGCGTTCAGGCTCTGGTCAGTTTCGTTGGGTATCTAAACTCCGGTTATTACGTTGAACGTTCAGGCTCCGGTCAGTTTCGTTGGGTATCCAGACTCCGGTTATTACTTTGATCGTTCAGGTTCCGATCAGTTTTGTTGGGTATCCAGAATCCGGTTATTACGTTGAACGTTCAGGCTCCGGTCATTTTCGTTGAGTATCCAGACTGCGGTTATTACGTTGAGCGTTCAGGCTCCGGTCAGTTTCGTTGGTTATCCAGACTCCGGTTATTACGTTGAGCGTTCAGGCTCCGGTCAGTTTCATTGGGTATCCAGACTCCGGTTATTACCTTGAGCGTTCAAGCTCCGGTCAGTTTCGTTGGGTATCCAGACTCCGGTTATTACTTTGAGCGTTCAGGCTCCGGTCAGTTCGTTGGGTATCCAAACTCCGGTTATTACGTTGAGCATTCAGGCTCTGGTCAGTTTCGTTGGGTATCCAGACTCCAGTTATTACGTTGAGCGTTCAGGCTCTGATCATTTTCGTTGAGTATCCAGACTGCTGTTATTACGTTGAGCATTGAGGCTCCGGTCATTTTCGTTGAGTATCCTGACTCCGGTTATTACGTTGAACGTTCAGGCTCCGGTCAGTTTTGTTGGGTATCCAGACTCCGGTTATTACGTTCATCGTTCAGGCTCATGTCAGTTTCGTTGAGTATCCAGACTCCAGTTATTACATTTAGCGTTCAAGCTCTGATCATTTTCTTTGAGTATCCAGATTGCGGTTATTACGTTGAGCGTTCAGGCTCCGGTCAGTTTTGTTGGGTATCCAGACTCTGGTTATTACGTTGAGCGTTCAGGCTCCGGTCAATTTCGTAGGGTATCTAGACTCCGGTTATTACGTTGAGCATTCAGGCTCCAGTCAGTTTTGTTGGGTATCGAAACTCCGGTTATTGCGTTGAGCGTTCAGGCTCCCGTTAGTTTATTGAGTTTCTAGATTCCGGTTATTACGTTGAGCGTTCAGGCTCCGGTCAGTTTCGTTTGGTATCCAGACTCTGGTTATTATGGTGATCGTTCAGGCTCCAGTCAGTTTCGTTGGGTATCTAGACTCTGGTTATTACGTTGAGCATTCAGGCTCCGGTCAGTTTCGTTGGGTATCCAAACTCCAGTTATTACGTTGAGCGTTCAGGCTCTGATCCTTTTCGTTGAGTATCCAGATTGCGGTTATTACGTTGAGCATTCAGGCTCTGGTCAGTTTTGTTGGGTATCTAGACTTCGGTTATTACGTTGATCATTCAGGCTCCGGTTAGTTTAATTGGGTATCTAGACTCCGGTTATTACGTTGAGCGTTCAAGCTCCGGTCAGTTTTGTTGGGTATCTAGACTCTGGTTATTATGTTGAGCGTTCAGGCTCTGGTCAGTTTCGTTGGGTATCCAGACTCTGGTCTTACGTTGAACGTTCAGGCTCCGATTATTTTTGTTGAGTATCCAGACTCTAGTTATTATGTTGAGCGTTCAGGCTCTGATCATTTTCGTTGAGTATCCAGAATGTGGTTATTACGTTGAGCGTTCAGGCTCCGGTCATTTTCGTTGAGTATCCAGACTCCGGTTATTACGTTGAACATTCAGGTTCCGGTCTGTTTCGTTGGGTATCCAGACTCCGGTTGTTATGTTGATCGTTCAGGCTCAGGTCAGTTTCGTTGAGTATCCAGACTCCAGTTATTACATTGAGCGTTCAAGCTCTGATCATTTTCGTTGAGTATCCAGATTGCGGTTATTACATTGAGCGTTCAGGCTCCGGTCAGTTTAGTTAGGTATCCAGACTCCGGTTTTTACGTTGAGCGTTCAGGCTCTAGTCATTTTTGTTGAGTATCCAGACTCCGGTTATTGCGTTGAGCGTTCAGGCTCCGGTCAATTTCGTTGGGTATCCAGACTCCGGTTATTATATTGAGCGTTCAGGCTCCGGTCAGTTTCGTTGTGTATCTAGACCTTGTTTATTACGTTGATCATTCAGGCTCCAGTCAGTTTCGTTAGGTATCCGGACTCCGGTTTTTATGTTGAGCGTTCAGGCTCCGGTCAGTTTTGTTGGGTATCCAAACTCCGTTTATTACGTTGAGCATTCAGGCTCCGGCAGTTTCATTGGGTATACAGACTCCGGTTATTATGTTGAGCATTCAGGCTCCGGTCAGTTTCGTTTGGTATCCAGACTCCGGTTATTACGGTGATCGTTCAGGCTCCGGTCAGTTTCGTTGGGTATCTAGACTCCGGTTATTACGTTGAACGTTCAGGCTCCGGTCAGTTTCGTTGGGTATCAAGACTCCGGTTATTACTTTGAGCGTACAGGCTCCGGTCAGTTTTGTTGGGTATCCAGACTCCGTTTATTACGTTGAACGTTCAGGCTCCGGTCATTTTCGTTGAGTATCCAGACTGTGGTTATTACGTTGAGCGTTCAGGCTCCGGTTATTTTCGTTGAGTATCCAGACTCCGGTTATTACGTTGAGCGTTCAGGCTCCGGTTAGTTTATTGAGTTTCCAGATTCCGGTTATTACGTTGAGCGTTCAGGCTCCGGTCAGTTTCGTTTGGTATCCAGACTCTGGTTATTATGGTGATCGTTCAGGCTCCGGTCAGTTTCGTTGGGTATCTAGACTCCGGTTATTACGTTGAGCATTCAGGCTCCGGTCAGTTTCGTTGGGTATCCAAACTCCAGTTATTACGTTGAGCGTTCAGGCTCTGATCATTTTTGTTGAGTATCCAGACTGCGGTTATTACGTTGAGCATTCAGGCTCTGATCAGTTTTGTTGGGTATCCAGACTCCGGTTATTACGTTGATCATTCAGGCTCCGGTTAGTTTAATTGGGTATCCAGACTCCGGTTATTACGTTGAGCGTTCATGCTCTGGTCAGTTTCGTTCGGTATCTAGACTCTGGTTATTATGTTGAGCGTTCAGGCTCCCGTCAGTTTCGTTATGTATCCAGACTCCGGTTATTACGTTGAACGTTCAGGCTCCGATTATTTTCGTTGAGTATCCAGACTCTAGTTATTATGTTGAGCGTTCAGGCTCTGATCATTTTCGTTGAGTATCCAGACTGTGGTTTTTACGTTGAGCGTTCAGGCTCCGGTCATTTTCGTTGAGTATCCAGACTCCGGTTATTACGTTGAACGTTCAGGCTTCGGTCTGTTTCGTTGGGTATCCAGATACCGGTTGTTACGTTGATCGTTCAGGCTCAGGTCAGTTTCGTTGAGTATCCAGACTCCAGTTATTACATTGAGCGTTCAAGCTCTGATCATTTTCGTTGAGTATCCAGATTGCGGTTATTACATTGAGTGTTCAGGCTCCGGTCAGTTTCGTTAGGTATCCAGACTCCGGTTTTTACGTTGAGTGTTCAGGCTCCGGTCAGTTTTGTTGGGTATCCAGACTCCGGTTATTACGCTGAGCATTCAGGCTCCGGCAGTTTCATTGGGTATACAGACTCCGGTTATCACGTTGAGCGTTCAGGCTCCGGTCAGTTTCGTTTGGTATCCAGACTCCGGTTATTACGGTGATCGTTCAGGCTCCGGTCAGTTTCTTTGGGTATCTAGACTCCGGTTATTACGTTGAACGTTCTGGCTCCGGTCAGTTTCGTTGGGTATCAAGACTCCGGTTATTACTTTGAGCGTTCAGGCTCCGGTCAGTTTTGTTGGGTATCCAGACTCCGGTTATTACGTTGAACATTCAGGCTTCGGTCATTTTCGTTGAGTATCCAGACTGTGGTTATTACGTTGAGCGTTCAGGCTCCGGTCATTTTCGTTGAGTATCCAGACTCCGGTTATTACGTTGAGCGTTCAGGCTCCGGTTAGTTTATTGAGTATCCTGATTCCAGTTATTACGTTGAGCGTTCAGGCTCCGGTCAGTTTCGTTTGGTATCCAGACTCCGGTTATTATGGTGATCGTTCAGGCTCCGGTCAGTTTTGTTGGGTATCTAGACTCCGGTTACTACGTTGAGCATTCAGGCTCCGGTACGTTTCGTTGGGTATCCAAACTCCAGTTATTACGTTGAGCGTTTAGGCTCTGATCATTTTCGTTGAGTATCTAGACTGCGGTTATTACGTTGAGCTTTCAGGCTCTGGTCAGTTTTAGTGGGTATTCAGACTCCGGTTATTACGTTGAGCATTCAGGCTCCGGTTAGTTTCGTTGGGTATCGAGACTCCGGTTATTACGTTGAGCGTTCAGGCTCCGATCATTTTCGTTGAGTATCCAGACTCTGGTTATTATGTTGAGCGTTCAGGCTCTGATCATTTTCGTTGAGTATCCAGACTGTGGTTATTACGTTGAGCGTTCAGCCTCCGGTCATTTTCGTTGAGTATCCAGACTCCGGTTATTACGTTGAACGTTCAGGCTCCGGTCAGTTTCGTTGGGTATCCAGACTCCGGTTTTTACGTTGAGTGTTCAGGCTCCGGTCAGTTTTGTTGGGTATCCAGACTCCGGTTATTACGCTGAGCATTCAGGCTCCGGCAGTTTCATTGGGTATACAGACTCCGGTTATCACGTTGAGCGTTCAGGCTCCGGTCAGTTTCGTTTGGTATCCAGACTCCGGTTATTACGGTGATCGTTCAGGCTCCGGTCAGTTTCTTTGGGTATCTAGACTCCGGTTATTACGTTGAACGTTCTGGCTCCGGTCAGTTTCGTTGGGTATCAAGACTCCGGTTATTACTTTGAGCGTTCAGGCTCCGGTCAGTTTTGTTGGGTATCCAGACTCCGGTTATTACGTTGAACATTCAGGCTCCGGTCATTTTCGTTGAGTATCCAGACTGTGGTTATTACGTTGAGCGTTCAGGCTCCGGTCATTTTCGTTGAGTATCCAGACTCCGGTTATTACCTTGAGCGTTCAGGCTCTGGTCAGTTTTGTTGGGTATTCAGACTCCGGTTATTACGTTGAGCATTCAGGCTGCGGTTAGTTTAATTGGGTATTAAGACTCTGGTTATTACGTTGAGCGTTCAAGTTCCGGTCAGTTTCGTTGGGTATCCAGACTCTGGTTATTATGTTGAGCGTTCAGGCTCCGGTCAGTTTCGTTGGGTATCGAGACTCCGGTTATTACGTTGAACGTTCAGGCTCCGATCATTTTTGTTGAGTATCCAGACTGTGGTTATTACGTTGAGCGTTCAGGCTCCGGTCATTTTCGTTGAGTATCCAGACTCCGGTTATTATGTTGAACGTTCAGGCTTCGGTGTGTTTCGTTGGGTATCCAGACTCCGGTTGTTACGTTGATCGTTCAGGCTCAGGTCAGTTTCGTTGAGTATCCAGACTCCAGTTATTACATTGAGCGTTCAAGCTCGGATCATTTTCGTTGAGTATCCAGATTGCGGTTATTACACTGAGCATTCAGGCTCCGGTCAGTTTCGTTAGGTATCCAGACTCCGGTTTTTACGTTGAGCGTTCAGGCTCCGGTCAGTTTTGTTGGGTATCTAGACTCCGGTTATTACGTTGAGCATTCAGGCTCCGGCATTTTCAATGGGTATACAGACTCCGGTTATTACGTTGAGCGTTCAGGCTCTGGTCAGTTTCGTTTGGTATCCAGACTCTGGTTATTACGTTGAGCGTTCAGGCTCCGGTCATTTTCATTGAGTATCCAGGCTCCGGTTATTACGTTGAGCGTTCAAGCTCTGGTCAGTTTCGTTGGGTATCCAAACTCCAGTTATTACGTTGAGCGTTCAGGCTCTGATCATTTTCGTTGAGTATCCAGACTGCGGTTATTACGTTGAGCATTCAGGCTCTGGTCAGTTTTGTTGGGTATCCAGACTTCGGTTATTAAGTTGAGCATTCAGGCTCTGGTTAGTTTAATTGGGTATCCAGACTCCGGTTATTACATTGAGCGTTCAAGCTCCGGTCAGTTTCGTTGGGTATCCAGACTCTGGTTATTATGTTGAGCGTTCAGGCTCCGGTCAGTTTCGTTGGGTATCGAGACTTCGGTTATTACGTTGAACGTTCAGGCTCCGATCATTTTCGTTGAGTATCTAGACTCCGGTTATTACGTTGAGCATTCAAGCTCCGGTCAGTTTCGTTGGGTATCTAGACTCTGGTTATTATGTTGAGCGTTCAGGCTCTGGTCAGTTTCGTTGGGTATCCAGACTCCGGTTATTACGTTGAACGTTCAGGCTCCGATTATTTTCGTTGAGTATCCAGACTCTAGTTATTATGTTGAGCGTTCAGGCTCTGATCATTTTCGTTGAGTATCCAGACTGTGGTTATTACGTTGAGCGTTCAGCATCCGGTCACTTTCGTTGAGTATCCAGACTCCTGTTATTACATTGAACGTTCAGGCTCCAGACTGTTTCGTTGGGTATCCAGACTCCGGTTGTTACGTTGATCGTTCAGGCTTAGGTCAGTTTCGTTGAGTATCCAGACTCCAGTTATTACATTGAGTGTTCAAGCTCTGATCATTTTCGTTGAGTATCCAGATTGCGGTTATTACACTGAGCGTTCAGGCTCCGGTCAGTTTCGTTAGGTATCCAGACTCCGGTTTTTAATTTGAGCGTTCAGGCTCCGGTCAGTTTTGTTGGGTATCCAGACTCCGGTTATTACGTTGAGCATTCAGGCTCCGGCAGTTTCATTGGGTATACAGACTCCGGTTATTACATTGAGCGTTCAGGCTCCGATCAGTTTCGTTTGGTATCCAGACTCCGGTTATTACGGTGAGCGTTCAGGCTCTGGTCAGTTTCGTTGGGTATCTAAACTCCGGTTATTACGTTGAACGTTCAGGCTCCGGTCAGTTTCGTTGGGTATCCAGACTCCGGTTATTACTTTGATCGTTCAGGTTCCGATCAGTTTTGTTGGGTATCCAGAATCCGGTTATTACGTTGAACGTTCAGGCTCCGGTCATTTTCGTTGAGTATCCAGACTGCGGTTATTACGTTGAGCGTTCAGGCTCCGGTCAGTTTCGTTGGTTATCCAGACTCCGGTTATTACGTTGAGCGTTCAGGCTCCGGTCAGTTTCATTTGGTATCCAGACTCCGGTTATTACCTTGAGCGTTCAAGCTCCGGTCAGTTTCGTTGGGTATCCAGACTCCGGTTATTACTTTGAGCGTTCAGGCTCCGGTCAGTTCGTTGGGTATCCAAACTCCGGTTATTACGTTGAGCATTCAGGCTCTGGTCAGTTTCGTTGGGTATCCAGACTCCAGTTATTACGTTGAGCGTTCAGGCTCTGATCATTTTCGTTGAGTATCCAGACTGCTGTTATTACGTTGAGCATTGAGGCTCCGGTCATTTTCGTTGAGTATCCTGACTCCGGTTATTACGTTGAACGTTCAGGCTCCGGTCAGTTTTGTTGGGTATCCAGACTCCGGTTATTACGTTCATCGTTCAGGCTCATGTCAGTTTCGTTGAGTATCCAGACTTCAGTTATTACATTTAGCGTTCAAGCTCGGATCATTTTCTTTGAGTATCCAGATTGCGGTTATTACGTTGAGCGTTCAGGCTCCGGTCAGTTTTGTTGGGTATCCAGACTCTGGTTATTACGTTGAGCGTTCAGGCTCCGGTCAATTTCGTAGGGTATCTAGACTCCGGTTATTACGTTGAGCATTCAGGATCCAGTCAGTTTCGTTGGGTATCGAAACTCCGGTTATTACGTTGAGCGTTCAGGCTCCGGTTAGTTTCGTTGGGTATCCAGACTCCGGTTATTACGATAAGCGTTCAGGCTCCGGTCAGTTTCGTTGTGTAACCAGACTCCGGTTATTACGTTGATCGTTCAGGCTCCAGTCAGTTTCATTGAGTATCTAGACTCCGGTTATCACGTTGAGCGTTCAGGCTCCGGTTAGTTTCGTTGAGTATCCAGATTCCGGTTATTACGTTGAGCGTTCAGGCTCCGGTCAGTTTCGTTTGGTATCCAGACTCCGGTTATTACGCTGATCGTTCAGGCTCCGGTCAGTTTCGTTGGGTATCCAGACTCCGGTTATTACGTTGATTGTTCAGGCTCCGGTCAGTTTCGTTGGGTATCAAGACTCCGGTTATTACTTTGAGCATTCAGGCTCCGGTCAGTTTTGTTGGGTATCCAGACTCTGGTTATTACGTTGAGCATTCAGGATCCGGTTAGTTTGGTTAGGTATCCAAACTCCAGTTATTACGTTAAGCGTTCAGGCTCTGATCATTTTCGTTGAGTATCTAGACTGCGGTTATTACATTGTGCATTCAGGCTCCGGTCAGTTTTGTTGGGTATCCAGACTCCGGTTATTACGTTGAGCATTCAGGCTCTGGTTAGTTTCATTGGGTATCCAGACTCCGGTTATTACATTGAGCGTTCAAGCTCCGGTCAGTTTCGTTGGGTATCCAGACTCCGGTTATTACGTTGAGTGTTCAGGCTCCGGTCATTTTCGTTGGGTATCTAGACTCCGGTTATTACGTTGAGCGTTCAGGCTCTGATCATTTTCGTTGAATATCCAGATTGTGGTTATTACGTTGAGCGTTCAGGCTCCGGTCATTTTTGTTGAGTATCCAGACTCCGGTTATTACGTTAAACGTTCAGGCTCCGGTCAGAATCGTTGGGTATCCAGACTCCGGTTATTACCTTGATCGTTCAGGCTCAGGTCAGTTTCGTTGGGTATCTAGACTCCAGTTATTACGGTGATCGTTCAGGCTCAGGTCAGTTTCGTTGAGTATCCAGACTCCAGTTATTACATTGAGCGTTTAAGCTCTGATCAGTTTCGTTGAGTATCCAGACTCCGGTTATTACGTTGAGCGTTTAGTCTCTGGTCAGTTTTGTTTGGTATCCAGAGTCCGGTTATTACGTTGACCGTTCAGGCTCCGGTCATTTTCGTTGAGTATCTAAACTCCGGTTATTACGTTGAGCGTTCAGGCTCTGGTCATTTTTGTTGAATATCCAGACTCCGGTTATTATGTTGAGCGTTCAGGCTCTCATCATTTTCGTTGAGTATCCAGACTGCGGTTATTACGTTGAGCATTCAGGCTCTAGTCATTTTTGTTGAGTATCCAGACTCCGGTTATTGCGTTGAGCGTTCAGGCTCCGGTCAATTTCATTGGGTATCCAAACTCCGGTTATTATATTGAGCGTTCAGGCTCCGGTCAGTTTCATTGTGTATCTAGACCTTGTTTATTACGTTGATCATTCAGGCTCCAGTCAGTTTCGTTAGGTATCCAGACTCCGGTTTTTACGTTGAGCGTTCAGGCTCCAGTCAGTTTTGTTGGGTATCCAGACTCCGATTATTACGTTTAGCATTCAGGCTCTGGCAGTTTCATTGGGTATACAGACTCCGGTTATTACGTTGAGCGTTCAGGCTCCAGTCAGTTTCGTTTGGTATCCAGACTCCGGTTATTACGGTGATCGTTCAGGCTCCGTTCAGTTTCGTTGGGTATCTAGACTCCGGTTATTACGTTGAACGTTCAGGCTCCGGTCAGTTTCGTTGGGTATCAAGACTCTGGTTATTACTTTGAGCGTTCAGGCTCCGGTCAGTTTTGTTGGGTATTCAGACTCCGTTTATTACGTTGAACGTTCAGGCTCCGGTCATTTTCGTTGAGTATCCAGACTGTGGTTATTACGTTGAGCGTTCAGGCTCCGGTCATTTTCGTTGAGTATCCAGACTCCGGTTATTATGTTGAGCGTTCAGGCTCCGGTTAGTTTATTGAGTATCCTGATTCCGGTTATTACGTTGAGCGTTCAGGCTCCGGTCAGTTTCGTTTGGTATCCAGACTCCGGTTATTATGGTGATCGTTCAGGCTCCGGTCAGTTTCGTTGGGTATCTAAACTCCGGTTTTTACATTGAGCATTCAGGCTCCGGTCAGTTTCGTTGGGTATCCAAACTCCAGTTATTACGTTGAGCGTTCAGGCTCTGATCATTTTCGTTGAGTATCTAGACTGCGGTTATTACGTTGAGCATTCAGGCTCTGGTCAGTTTTGTTGGGTATTCAGACTCCGGTTATTACGTTGAGCGTTCAGGCTCTGATCATTTTCGTTGAGTATCTAGACTGCGGTTATTACGTTGAGCATTCAGGCTCCGGTCAGTTTCATTGGGTATCCAGACTCCGGTTATTACGTTGAGCGTTCAGGCTCCGGTCAATTTCGTAGGGTATCTAGACTCCGGTTATTATGTTGAGCATTCAGGCTCCGGTCAGTTTCGTTGGGTATCCAAGCTCCGGTCATTACGTTGAACGTTCAGGCTCCGATTATTTTCGTTGAGTATCCAGACTCTAGTTATTATGTTGAGCGTTCAGGCTCTGATCATTTTCGTTGAGTATCCAGACTGTGGTTATTACTTTGAGCGTTAAGGCTCCGGTCATTTTCGTTGAGTATCCAGACTCCGGTTATTACGTTGAACGTTCAGGCTCCGGTCTGTTTCGTTGGGTATCCAGACTCCGGTTATTACGTTGAGCGTTCAGGCTCCGGTCCATTCCGTAGGGTATCTAGACTCCGGTTATTACGTTGAGCATTCAGGCTCCAGTCAGTTTCGTTGGGTATCGAAACACCGGTTATTACGTTGAGCGTTCAGGCTCCGGTTAGTTTCGTTGGGTATCCAGACTCCAGTTATTACGATAAGCGTTCAGGCTCCGGTCAGTTTCGTTGTGTAACCAGACTCCGGTTATTACGTTGATCGTTCAGGCTCCAGTCAGTTTCATTGAGTATCTAGACTCCGGTTATCACGTTGAGCGTTCAGGCTCCGGTTAGTTTCGTTGAGTATCCAGATTCCGGTTATTACGTTGAGCGTTCAGGCTCCGGTCAGTTTCGTTTGGTATCCAGACTCCGGTTATTACGCTGATCGTTCAGGCTCCGGTCAGTTTCGTTGGGTATCCAGACTCCGGTTATTACGTTGATTGTTCAGGCTCCGGTCAGTTTCGTTGGGTATCAAGACTCCGGTTATTACTTTGAGCATTCAGGCTCCGGTCAGTTTTGTTGGGTATCCAGACTCTAGTTATTACGTTGAGCATTCAGGATCCGGTTAGTTTGGTTAGGTATCCAAACTCCAGTTATTACGTTAAGCGTTCAGGCTCTGATCATTTTCGTTGAGTATCTAGACTGCGGTTATTAAATTGTGCATTCAGGCTCCGGTCAGTTTTGTTGGGTATCCAGACTCCGGTTATTACGTTGAGCATTCAGGCTCTGGTTAGTTTCATTGGGTATCCAGACTCCGGTTATTACATTGAGCGTTCAAGCTCCGGTCAGTTTCGTTGGGTATCCAGACTCCGGTTATTACGTTGAGCATTCAGGCTCCGGTCATTTTCGTTGGGTATCTAGACTCCGGTTATTACGTTGAGCGTTCAGGCTCTGATCATTTTCGTTGAATATCCAGACTGTGGTTATTACGTTGAGCGTTCAGGCTCCGGTCATTTTTGTTGAGTATCCAGACTCCGGTTATTACGTTAAACGTTCAGGCTCCGGTCAGAATCGTTGGGTATCCAGACTCCGGTTATTACCTTGATCGTTCAGGCTCAGGTCAGTTTCGTTGGGTATCCAGACTCCAGTTATTACGGTGATCGTTCAGGCTCAGGTCAGTTTCGTTGAGTATCCAGACTCCAGTTATTACATTGAGCGTTCAAGCTCTGATCAGTTTCGTTGAGTATCCAGACTCCGGTTATTACGTTGAGCGTTTAGTCTCTGGTCAGTTTTGTTTGGTATCCAGAGTCCGGTTATTACGTTGACCGTTCAGGCTCCGGTCATTTTCGTTGAGTATCTAAACTCCGGTTATTACGTTGAGCGTTCAGGCTCTGGTCATTTTTGTTGAATATCCAGACTCCGGTTATTATGTTGAGCGTTCAGGCTCTCATCATTTTCGTTGATTATCCAGACTCCGGTTATTACGTTGAGCATTCAAGCCCCAGTCAGTTTTGTTGGGTATCCAAACTCCAGTTATTACGTTGAGCATTCAGGCTCTGATCATTTTCATTGAGTATCCAGACTGCGGTTATTATGTTGAGCGTTCAGGCTCCGGTCAGTTTTGTTGGGTATCCAGACTCCGGTTATTACGTTGAGCGTTCAGGCTCCGGTTAGTTTAAATGGGTATCCAGACTCCGGTTATTACGTTGAGCGTTCAGGCTCCGGTCAGTTTCGTTGAGTATCTAGACTCGGGTTATCACGTTGAGCATTCAGGCTCCGGTTAGTTTCGTTGAGTATCCAAATTCCGGTTATTACGTTGAGCGTTCAGGCTCCGGTCAGTTTCGTTGGGTATCCAGACTCCGATTGTTACGTTGAGTGTTTAGGCTCCGGTCAGTTCCGTTGGGTTTCAAGACTCCGGTTATTACTTTGAGCGTTCAAGCTCCGGTTAGTTTTGTTGGGTATCCAAACTCCGGTTATTCGTTGAGCATTCAAGCCCCAGTCAGTTTTCTCCGGTATCCAAACTCCAGTTATTACGTTGAGCGTTCAGGCTCTGATCATTTTCATTGAGTATCCAGACTGCGGTTATTACGTTGAGCGTTCAGTCTCCGGTCAGTTTTGTTGGGTATCCAGACTCCGGTTATTACTTTGAGCGTTCAGGCTCCGGTTAGTTTAAATGGGTATCCAGACTCCGGTTATTACGTTGAGTGTTTAGGCTCCGGTCAGTTTCGTTGTGTATCCAGACTTCGGTTATTGCGTTGAGCGTCCAGGCTCCGGTCAGTTTCGTTAGGTATCCAGACTCCTGTTTTTACGTTGAGCGTTCAGGCTCCGGTCAGTTTTGTTGGGTATCCAGACTCCGGTTATTACGTTGAGGATTCAGGCTCC
This sequence comes from Lathyrus sativus, assembly GCA_963859935.3. NCBI lineage: Eukaryota > Viridiplantae > Streptophyta > Magnoliopsida > Fabales > Fabaceae > Lathyrus > Lathyrus sativus. Next base: position 288,442,059 of record OZ012736.1, on the reverse strand, counting down.
GGCAGTTTCATCGGGTATACAGACTCCGGTTATAACGTTGAGCGTTCAGGCTCCGGTCAGTTTCGTTTGGTATCCAGACTCCGGTTATTACGGTGATCATTCAGGCTCCGGTCAGTTTCGTTGGGTATCTAGACTCCGGTTATTACGTTGAGCATTCAGGCTCGGGTCAGTTTCGTTGGGTATCCAAACTCCAGTTATTACGTTGAGCGTTCAGGCTCTGATCATTTTCGTTGAGTATCCAGACTGCGGTTATTACGTTGAGAGTTCAGGCTCTGGTCAGTTTTGTTGGGTATTCAGACTCCGATTATTACGTTTAGCATTCAGGCTCCGGTTAGTTTAATTGGGTATCCAGACTCCGGTTATCACGTTGAGCGTTCAAGCTCCGGTCATTTTCGTTGGGTATCCAGACTCCGGTTATGACGTTGAATGTTCAGACTCCGATCATTTTCGTTGAGTATCCAGACTCTATTTATTATGTTGAGCGTTCAGGCTCTGATCATTTTCGTTGAGTATCCAGACTGTGGTTATTACGTTGAGCGTTCAGGCTCCGGTCATTTTCGTTGAGTATCCAGACTCCGGTTATTGTTGAACGTTCAGGATCCGGTCTGTTTCATTGGGTATCCAGACTCCGGTTGTTACGTTGATCGTTCAGGCTCAGGTCAGTTTCGTTGAGTATCCAGACATCAGTTATTACATTGAGAGTTCAAGCTCTGATCATGTTCGTTGTGTATCCAGATTGCGGTTATTACACTGAGCGTTCAGGCTCTGGTCAGTTTTGCTAGGTATCCAGACTCCGGTTATTACGTTGAGCGTTCAGGCTCCGGTCAGTTTTGTTGAGTATCTAGACTCCGGTTATCACGTTGAGCGTTCAGGCTCCGGTTAGTTTTGTTGAGTATCCAGATTCCGGTTCTTACGTTGAGCGTTCAGGCTCCGGTCAGTTTCGTTGGGTATCCAGACTCCGGTTATTACGTTGAGTGTTTAGGCTCCGGTCAGTTTCGTTGGGTATCAAGACTCCGGTTATTACTTTGAGCGTTCAGGCTCCGGTTAGTTTTGTTGGGTATCCAAACTCCGGTTATTCGTTGAGCATTCAAGCCCCAGTCAGTTTTCTCCGGTATCCAAACTCCAGTTATTACGTTGAGCGTTCAGGCTCTGATCATTTTCATTGAGTATCCAGACTGCGGTTATTACGTTGAGCGTTCAGTCTCCGGTCAGTTTTGTTGGGTATCCAGACTCCGGTTATTACGTTGAGCGTTCAGGCTCCGGTTAGTTTAAATGGGTATCCAGACTCCGGTTATTACGTTGAGTGTTTAGGCTCCGGTCAGTTTCGTTGTGTATCCAGACTTCGGTTATTGCGTTGAGCGTCCAGGCTCCGGTCAATTTCGTTGGGTATCAAGACTCCGGTTATTACGTAGAGCGTTCAGGCTCCGGTCATTTTTGTTGAGTATCCAAACTCCGGTTATTACGTTGAGCGTTCAGGCTCTGGTCATTTTTGTTGAGTATCCAGACTCCGGTTATTATGTTGAGCGTTCAGGCTCTGATCATTTTCATTGAGTATCCAGATTCCGGTTATCCAAACTCCAGTTATTACGTTGAGCGTTCAGGCCCCAGTCAGTTTTGTTGGGTATCCAAGCTCCAGTTATTACGTTGAGCGTTCAGGCTCTGATCATTTTCAATGAGTATCCAGACTGCGGTTATTACGTTGAGCGTTCAGGCTCCGGTCAGTTTTGTTGGGTATTCTGACTCCGGTTATTACGTTGAGCGTTCAGGCTCCAGTTAGTTTAAATGGGTATCCAGACTCCGGTTATTACATTAAGTGTTTAGGCTCCGGTCAGTTTCGTTGTGTATCCAGACTCCGGTTATTGCGTTGAGCGTTTAGCCTCCGGTCAATTTCGTTGGGTATCTAGACTCCGGTTATCACGTTGAGCGTTCAGGCTCCGGTTAGTTTTGTTGAGTATCCAGATTCCGGTTATTACGTTGAGCGTTCAGGCTCCGGTCAGTTTCGTTTGGTATCCAAACTCCGGTAATTACGCTGATCGTTCAGGCTCCGGTCAATTTCGTTGGGTATCCAGACTCCGGTTATTACATTGAGTGTTTAGGCTCCGGTCAATTTCGTTGGGTATCAAGACTCCGGTTATTACGTTGAGCATTCAAGCCCCAGTCAGTTTTGTTGGGTATCCAAACTCCAGTTATTACGTTGAGCATTCAGGCTCTGATCATTTTCATTGAGTATCCAGACTGCGGTTATTACGTTGAGCGTTCAGGCTCCGGTCAGTTTTGTTGGGTATCCAGACTCCGGTTATTACGTTGAGCGTTCAGGCTCCGGTTAGTTTAAATGGGTATCCAGACTCCGGTTATTACGTTGAGCGTTCAGGCTCTGGTCAGTTTCGTTGAGTATCTAGACTCCGGTTATCACGTTGAGCATTCAGGCTCCGGTTAGTTTCGTTGAGTATCCAAATTCCGGTTATTACGTTGAGCGTTCAGGCTCCGGTCAGTTTCGTTGGGTATCCACACTCCGATTGTTACGTTGAGTGTTTAGGCTCCGGTCAGTTTCGTTGGGTTTCAAGACTCCGGTTATTACTTTGAGCGTTCAAGCTCCGGTTAGTTTTGTTGGGTATCCAAACTCCGGTTATTCGTTGAGCATTCAAGCCCCAGTCAGTTTTCTCCGGTATCCAAACTCCAGTTATTACGTTGAGCGTTCAGGCTCTGATCATTTTCATTGAGTATCCAGACTGCGGTTATTACGTTGAGCGTTCAGTCTCCGGTCAGTTTTGTTGGGTATCCAGACTCCGGTTATTACGTTGAGCGTTCAGGCTCCGGTTAGTTTAAATGGGTATCCAGACTCCGGTTATTACGTTGAGTGTTTAGGCTCCGGTCAGTTTCGTTGTGTATCCAGACTCCGGTTATTGCGTTGAGCGTCCAGGCTCCGGTCAGTTTCGTTAGGTATCCAGACTCCTGTTTTTACGTTGAGCGTTCAGGCTCCGGTCAGTTTTGTTGGGTATCCAAACTCCGGTTATTACGTTGAGCGTTCAGGCTCTGGTCATTTTTGTTGAGTATCCAGACTCCGGTTATTATGTTGAGCGTTCAGGCTCTGATCATTTTCATTGAGTATCCAGATTTCGGTCATCCAAACTCCAGTTATTACGTTGAGCGTTCAGGCCCCAGTCAGTTTTGTTGGGTATCCAAACTCCAGTTATTACGTTGAGCGTTCAGGCTCTGATCATTTTCATTGAGTATCCAGACTGCGGTTATTACGTTGAGCGTTCAGGCTCCGGTCAGTTTTGTTGGGTATCTAGACTCCGGTTATTACGTTGAGCGTTCAGGCTCCAGTTAGTTTAAATGGGTATCCAGACTCCGGTTATTACATTGAGTGTTTAGGCTCCGGTCAGTTTCGTTGTGTATCCAGACTCTGATTATTGCGTTGAGCGTTTAGGCTCCGGTCAATTTCGTTGGGTATCTAGACTCCGGTTATCACGTTGAGCGTTCAGACTCCGATTAGTTTTGTTGAGTATCCAGATTCCGGTTATTATGTTGAGCGTTCAGGCTCCGGTAAGTTTCGTTTGGTATCCAGACTCCGGTTATTACGCTGATCATTCAGGCTCCGGTCTATTTCGTTGGGTATCCAGACTCCGGTTATTACGTTGAGCGTTCAGGCTCCGGTCAGTTTCGTTGGGTATCAAGACTCCGGTTATTACGTTGAGCATTCAAGCCCCAGTCAGTTTTGTTGGGTATCCAAACTCCAGTTATTACGTTGAGCGTTCAGGCTCTGATCATTTTCATTGAGTATCCAGACTGCGGTTATTACGTTGAGCGTTCAGGCTCCGGTTAGTTTAAATGGGTATCCAGACTCCGGTTATTACGTTGAGTGTTTAGGCTCCGGTCACTTTCGTTGGGTATCAAGACTCCAGTTATTACATTGAGCGTTCAAGCTCTGATCAGTTTCGTTGAGTATCCAGACTCTGGTTATTACGTTGAGCGTTTAGTCTCTGGTCAGTTTTGTTTGGTATCCAGAGTCTGGTTATTACGTTGACCGTTCAGGCTCCGATCATTTTCGTTGAGTATCTAAACTCCAGTTATTACGTTGCGCGTTCAGGCTCTGGTCATTTTTGTTGAGTATCCAGATTTCGGTTATTATGTTGAGTGTTCAGGCTCCGGTCAATTTCGTTGGGTATCTAGACTCCGGTTATTATATTGAGCGTTCAGGCTCCAGTCAGTTTCATTGTGTATCTAGACCTTGTTTATTACGTTTATCATTCAGGCTCCAGTCAGTTTTGTTGAGTATCTAGACTCCGGTTATTACGTTGAGCGTTCAGGCTCCGGTTAGTTTCATTGAGTATCCAGATTCCGGTTATTACGTTGAGCATACAGGCTCCGGTCAATTTCGTTTGGTATCCAGGCTATAGTTATTACGCTGAGCGTTCAAGCTCCGGTCAGTTTCGTTGGGTATCCTGACTCCGGTTTTTACGTTGAGCGTTCAGGCTCCGGTCAGTTTTGTTGGGTATCCAGACTCTGGTTATTACGTTGAGCATTCAGGCTCCGGCAGTTTCATTGGGTATACAGACTCCGGTTATTACGTTGAGCGTTCAGGCTCCGATCAGTTTCGTTGGGTATCTAGACTCCGGTTATTACGTTGAGCGTTCAGGCTCCAGTCAGTTTCGTTGGGTATCCAGAGTCCGGTTATTACGTTGAGCGTTCAGGCTCCGCTCATTTTCGTTGAGTATCCAGACTCCGGTTATTACATTGAGCGTTCAGGCTCCGGTCATTTTCGTTGAGTATCTAGAATCCGGTTATTACGTTGAGCGTTCGGGCTCTGGTCATTTCTGTTGAGTATCCATACTCCGGTCATTATATTGAGCGTTCAGGCTCCAGTCATTTTCGTTGAGTATCTAGACTCCGGTTATTACGTTAAGCGTTCAGGCTCTGATCATTTTCATTGAGTATCCAGACTCCGGTTATTACGTTGAGCATTCAGGCTCCGGTCATTTTTGTTGAGTATCCAGACTCCAGTTATTATGTTGAGCGTTCAAGCTCTGATCATTTTCATTGAATATCCAGACTGTGGTAATTACGTTGAACGTTCAGGCTCCGGTCATTTTCGTTGAGTATCCAGACTCTGGTTATTACGTTGAACGTTCAGGCTCCGGTCAGTTTCGTTGGGTATCCAGACTCCGGTTATTACGTTGATCGTTCAAGCTCAGGTCGGTTTCGTTGAGTATCCAGACTCTAGTTATTACATTGAGCGTTCAAGCGCTGATCATTTTCGTTGAGTATCCAGATTGCGGTTTTACGTTGAGCGTTCAGGCTCCGGTAAGTTTCGTTTGTTATCCAGACTCCGGTTTTTACGTTGAGCGTTCAGGCTCCGGTCAGTTTCGTTGGGTATCCAGACTCCGGTTATTACGTTGAGCGTTCAGGCTCTGGTCAATTTCGTTGGGTATCAAGACTCCGGTTATTACGTTGAGCGTTCAAGCTCCGGTCATTTTCGTTGAGTGTCCAAACTCCGGTTATTACGTTGAGCGTTCAGGCTCTGGTCATTCTTGTTGAGTATCCAGACTCCGGTTATTATGTTGAGCGTTCAGGCTCTGATCATTTTCATTGAGTCTACAGACTGCTGTTATTACGTTGAGCGTTCATGCTCCGGTCATTTTCGTTGAGTATCCTGACTCCAGTTATTACGTTGAACGTTCAGGCTCCGATCAGTTTCGTTGGGTATCCAGACTCCGGTTATTACGTTCATCGTTCAGGCTCAGGTCAGTTTCGTTGAGTATCCAGACTCCAGTTATTACATTTAGCGTTCAAGCTCTGATCATTTTCTTTGAGTATCCAGATTGCGGTTATTACGTTGAGCGTTCAGGCTCCGGTCAGTTTTGTTGGGTATCCATACTCTGGTTATTACGTTGAGCGTTCAGGCTCCGGTCAATTTCGTAGGGTATCCAGACTCCGGTTATTACGTTGAGCGTTCAGGCTCCGGTCAGTTTCGTTGGGTATCTAGACTCCGGTTATTACGTTGAGCATTCAGGCTCGGGTCAGTTTCGTTGGGTATCCAGACTCCGGTTATTACGTTGAGCGTTCAGGCTCTGATCATTTTCGTTGAGTATCCAGACTGCGGTTATTACGTTGAGAGTTCAGGCTCTGGTCAGTTTTGTTGGGTATTCAGACTCCGATTATTACGTTTAGCATTCAGGCTCCGGTTAGTTTAATTGGGTATCCAGACTCCGGTTATCACGTTGAGCGTTCAAGCTCCGGTCAGTTTCGTTGGGTATCCAGACTCCGGTTATGACGTTGAATGTTCAGACTCCGATCATTTTCGTTGAGTATCCAGACTCTATTTATTATGTTGAGCGTTCAGGCTCTGATCATTTTCGTTGAGTATCCAGACTGTGGTTATTACATTGAGCGTTCAGGCTCCGGTCATTTTCGTTGAGTATCCAGACTCCAGTTATTGTTGAACGTTCAGGATACGGTCTGTTTCATTGGGTATCCAGACTCCGGTTGTTACGTTGATCGTTCAGGCTCATGTCAGTTTCGTTGAGTATCCAGACACCAGTTATTACATTGAGAGTTCAAGCTCTGATCATGTTCGTTGTGTATCCAGATTGCGGTTATTACACTGAGCGTTCAGGCTCTGGTCAGTTTTGCTAGGTATCCAGACTCCGGTTATTACGTTGAGCGTTCAGGCTCCGGTCAGTTTCGTTGAGTATCTAGACTCCGGTTATCACGTTGAGCGTTCAGGCTCCGGTTAGTTTTGTTGAGTATCCAGATTCCGGTTATTACGTTGAGCGTTCAGGCTCCGGTCAGTTTCGTTGGGTATCCAGACTCCGGTTATTACGTTGAGTGTTTAGGCTCCGGTCAGTTTCGTTGGGTATCAAGACTCCGGTTATTACTTTGAGCGTTCAGGCTCCGGTTAGTTTTGTTGGGTATCCAAACTCCGGTTATTCGTTGAGCATTCAAGCCCCAGTCAGTTTTCTCCGGTATCCAAACTCCAGTTATTACGTTGAGCGTTCAGGCTCTGATCATTTTCATTGAGTATCCAGACTGCGGTTATTACGTTGAGCGTTCAGTCTCCGGTCAGTTTTGTTGGGTATCCAGACTCCGGTTATTACGTTGAGCGTTCAGGCTCCGGTTAGTTTAAATGGGTATCCAGACTCCGGTTATTACGTTGAGTGTTTAGGCTCCGGTCAGTTTCGTTGTGTATCCAGACTTCGGTTATTGCGTTGAGCGTCCAGGCTCCGGTCAATTTCGTTGGGTATCAAGACTCCGGTTATTACGTAGAGCGTTCAGGCTCCGGTCATTTTTGTTGAGTATCCAAACTCCGGTTATTACGTTGAGCGTTCAGGCTCTGGTCATTTTTTTTGAGTATCCAGACTCCGGTTATTATGTTGAGCGTTCAGGCTCTGATCATTTTCATTGAGTATCCAGATTCCGGTTATCCAAACTCCAGTTATTACGTTGAGCGTTCAGGCCCCAGTCAGTTTTGTTGGGTATCCAAGCTCCAGTTATTACGTTGAGCGTTCAGGCTCTGATCATTTTCAATGAGTATCCAGACTGCGGGTATTACGTTGAGCGTTCAGGCTCCGGTCAGTTTTGTTGGGTATCTAGACTCCGGTTATTACGTTGAGCATTCAGGCTCCAGTTAGTTTAAATGGGTATCCAGACTCCGGTTATTACATTGAGTGTTTAGGCTCCGGTCAGTTTCGTTGTGTATCCAGACTCCGGTTATTGCGTTGAGCGTTTAGCCTCCGGTCATTTCGTTGGGTATCTAGACTCCGGTTATCACGTTGAGCGTTCAGGCTCCGGTTAGTTTTGTTGAGTATCCAGATTCCGGTTATTACGTTGAGCGTTCAGGCTCCGGTCAGTTTTGTTTGGTATCCAAACTCCGGTAATTACGCTGATCGTTCAGGCTCCGGTCAATTTCGTTGGGTATCCAGACTCCGGTTATTACGTTGAGTGTTTAGGCTCCGGTCAATTTCGTTGGGTATCAAGACTCCGGTTATTACGTTGAGCATTCAAGCCCCAGTCAGTTTTGTTGGGTATCCAAACTCCAGTTATTACGTTGAGCATTCAGGCTCTGATCATTTTCATTGAGTATCCAGACTGCGGTTATTACGTTGAGCGTTCAGGCTCCGGTCAGTTTTGTTGGGTATCCAGACTCCGGTTATTACGTTGAGCGTTCAGGCTCCGGTTAGTTTAAATGGGTATCCAGACTCCGGTTATTACGTTGAGCGTTCAGGCTCCGGTCAGTTTCGTTGAGTATCTAGACTCCGGTTATCACGTTGAGCGTTCAGGCTCCGGTTAGTTTCGTTGAGTATCCAAATTCCGGTTATTACGTTGAGCGTTCAGGCTCCGGTCAGTTTCGTTGGGTATCCAGACTCCGATTGTTACGTTGAGTGTTTAGGCTCCGGTCAGTTTCGTTGGGTTTCAAGACTCCGGTTATTACTTTGAGCGTTCAAGCTCCGGTTAGTTTTGTTGGGTATCCAAACTCCGGTTATTCGTTGAGCATTCAAGCCCCAGTCAGTTTTCTCCGGTATCCAAACTCCAGTTATTACGTTGAGCGTTCAGGCTCTGATCATTTTCATTGAGTATCCAGACTGCGGTTATTACGTTGAGCGTTCAGTCTCCGGTCAGTTTTGTTGGGTATCCAGACTCCGGTTATTACGTTGAGCGTTCAGGCTCCGGTTAGTTTAAATGGGTATCCAGACTCCGGTTATTACGTTGAGTGTTTAGGCTCCGGTCAGTTTCGTTGTGTATCCAGACTCCGGTTATTGCGTTGAGCGTTCAGGCTCCGGTCAATTTCGTTGGGTATCAAGACTTCGGTTATTACTTTGAGCGTTTAGGCTCCGGTCATTTTTGTTGAGTATCCAAACTCCGGTTATTACGTTGAGCGTTTAGGCTCTGGTCATTTTTGTTGAGTATCCAGACTCCGGTTATTATGTTGAGCGTTCAGGCTCTGATCATTTTCATTGAGTATCCAGATTTCGGTCATCCAAACTCCAGTTATTACGTTGAGCGTTCAGGCCCCAGTCAGTTTTGTTGGGTATCCAAACTCCAGTTATTACGTTGAGCGTTCAGGCTCTGATCATTTTCATTGAGTATCCAGACTGCGGTTATTACGTTGAGCGTTCAGGCTCCGGTCAGTTTTGTTGGGTATCTAGACTCCGGTTATTACGTTGAGCGTTCAGGCTCCAGTTAGTTTAAATGGGTATCCAGACTCCGGTTATTACATTGAGTGTTTAGGCTCCGGTCAGTTTCGTTGTGTATCCAGACTCCGGTTATTGCGTTGAGCGTTTAGGCTCCGGTCAATTTCGTTGGGTATCTAGACTCCGGTTATCACGTTGAGCGTTCAGACTCCGATTAGTTTTGTTGAGTATCCAGATTCCGGTTATTATGTTGAGCGTTCAGGCTCCGGTCAGTTTCGTTTGGTATCCAGACTCCGGTTATTACGCTGATCGTTCAGGCTCCGGTCTATTTCGTTGGGTATCCAGACTCCGGTTATTACGTTGAGAGTTCAGGCTCCGGTCAGTTTCGTTGGGTATCAAGACTCCGGTTATTACGTTGAGCATTCAAGCCCCAGTCAGTTTTGTTGGGTATCCAAACTCCAGTTATTACGTTGAGCGTTCAGGCTCTGATCATTTTCATTGAGTATCCAGACTGCGGTTATTACGTTGAGCGTTCAGGCTCCGGTTAGTTTAAATGGGTATCCAGACTCCGGTTATTACGTTGAGTGTTTAGGCTCCGGTCACTTTCGTTGGGTATCAAGACTCCAGTTATTACATTGAGCGTTCAAGCTCTGATCAGTTTCGTTGAGTATCCAGACTCTGGTTATTACGTTGAGCGTTTAGTCTCTGGTCAGTTTTGTTTGGTATCCAGAGTCTGGTTATTACGTTGACCGTTCAGGCTCCGATCATTTTCGTTGAGTATCTAAACTCCAGTTATTACGTTGCGCGTTCAGGCTCTGGTCATTTTTGTTGAGTATCCAGATTTCGGTTATTGTGTTGAGTGTTCAGGATCCGGTCAATTTCGTTGGGTATCTAGACTCTGGTTATTATATTGAGCGTTCAGGCTCCAGTCAGTTTCATTGTGTATCTAGACCTTGTTTATTACGTTTATCATTCAGGCTCCAGTCAGTTTTGTTGAGTATCTAGACTCCGGTTATTACGTTGAGCGTTCAGGCTCCGGTTAGTTTCATTGAGTATCCAGATTCCGGTTATTACGTTGAGCATACAGGCTCCGGTCAATTTCGTTTGGTATCCAGGCTCTGGTTATTACGCTGAGCGTTCAAGCTCCGGTCAGTTTCGTTGGGTATCCTGACTCCGGTTTTTACGTTGAGCGTTCAGGCTCCGGTCAGTTTTGTTGGGTATCCAGACTCTGGTTATTACGTTGAGCATTCAGGCTCCGGCAGTTTCATTGGGTATACAGACTCCGGTTATTACGTTGAGCGTTCAGGCTCCGATCAGTTTCGTTGGGTATCTAGACTCCGGTTATTACGTTGAGTGTTCAGGCTCCGGTCAGTTTCGTTGGGTATCCAGAGTCCGGTTATTACGTTGAGCGTTCAGGCTCCGCTCATTTTCGTTGAGTATCCAGACTCCGGTTATTACATTGAGCGTTCAGGCTCCGGTCATTTTCGTTGAGTATCTAGAATCCGGTCATTACGTTGAGCGTTCGGGCTCTGGTCATTTCTGTTGAGTATCCATACTCCGGTCATTATATTGAGCGTTCAGGCTCCAGTCATTTTCGTTGAGTATCTAGACTCCGGTTATTACGTTAAGCGTTCAGGCTCTGATCATTTTCATTGAGTATCCAGACTCCGGTTATTACGTTGAGCATTCAGGCTCCGGTCATTTTTGTTGAGTATCCAGACTCCAGTTATTATGTTGAGCGTTCAAGCTCTGATCATTTTCATTGAATATCCAGACTGTGGTAATTACGTTGAACGTTCAGGCTCCGGTCATTTTCGTTGAGTATCCAGACTCTGGTTATTACGTTGAACGTTCAGGCTCCGGTCAGTTTCGTTGGGTATCCAGACTCCGGTTATTACGTTGATCGTTCAAGCTCAAGTCGGTTTCGTTGAGTATCCAGACTCTAGTTATTACATTGAACGTTCAAGCGCTGATCATTTTCGTTGAGTATCCAGATTGCGTTTTTACGTTGAGCGTTCAGGCTCTGGTAAGTTTCATTTGTTATCCAGACTCCGGTTTTTACGTTGAGCATTCAGGCTCCGGTCAGTTTCGTTGGGTATCCAGACTCCGGTTATTACGTTGAGCGTTCAGGCTCCGGTCAATTTCGTTGGGTATCAAGACTCCGGTTATTACGTTGAGCGTTCAGGCTCCGGTCATTTTCGTTGAGTGTCCAAACTCCGGTTATTACGTTGAGCGTTCAGGCTCTGGTCATTCTTGTTGAGTATCGAGACTCCGGTTATTATGTTGAGCGTTCAGGGTCTGATCATTTTCATTGAGTCTCCAGACTGCTGTTATTACGTTGAGCGTTCAGGCTCCGGTCATTTTCATTGAGTATCCTGACTCCAGTTATTACGTTGAACGTTCAGGCTCCGATCAGTTTCGTTGGGTATCCAGACTCCGGTTATTACGTTCATCGTTCAGGCTCAGGTCAGTTTCGTTGAGTATCCAGACTCCAGTTATTACATTTAGCGTTCAAGCTCTGATCATTTTCTTTGAGTATCCAGATTGCGGTTATTACGTTGAGCGTTCAGGCTCCGGTCAGTTTTGTTGGGTATCCATACTCTGGTTATTACGTTGAGCGTTCAGGCTCCGGTCAATTTCGTAGGGTATCTAGACTCCGATTATTACGTTGAGCATTCAGGCTCCAGTCAGTTTCGTTGGATATCGAAACTCCGGTTATTACGTTCAGCGTTCAGGCTCTGGTTAGTTTCGTTGGGTATCCAGACTCCGGTTATTACGTTGAGCGTTCAGGCTCCGGACAGTTTCGTTGTGCATCCAAACTCCGGTTATTACGTTGATCGTTCAGGCTCCAGTCAGTTTCATTGAATATCTAGACTCCGGTTATCACGTTGAGCGTTCAGGCTCCGGTTAGTTTCGTTGAGTATCCAGATTCCGGTTATTACGTTGAGCGTTCAGGCTCCGGTCAGTTTCGTTTGGTATCCAGACTCCGGTTATTACGCTGATCGTTCAGGCTCCGGTCAGTTTCGTTGGGTATCCAGACTCCGGTTATTACGTTGAGTGTTCAGGCTCCGGTCAGTTTCGTTTGGTATCAAGACTCCGGTTATTATTTTGAGCATTCAGGCTCCGGTCAGTTTTGTTGTGTATCCAGACTCCGGTTATTACGTTGAGCATTCAGGCTCCGGTCAGTTTCGTTGGGTATCCAAACTCCAGTTATTACGTTAAGCGTTCAGGCTCTGATCATTTTCGTTGAGTATCTAGACTGCGGTTATTACGTTGTGCATTCAGGCTCCGGTCAGTTTTGTTGGGTATCCAGACTCCGGTTATTACGTTGAGCATTTAGGCTCCGGTTGGTTTCATTGGGTATCCAGACTCCAATTATTACATTGAGCGTTCAAGCTCCGGTCAGTTTCGTTGGATATCCAGACTCCGGTTATTACGTTGAGCGTTCAGGCTCCGGTCATTTTCGTTGGGTATCTAGACTCCGGTTATTACGTTGAGCGTTCAGGCTCTGATCATTTTCGTTGAATATCCAGACTGTGGTTATTACGTTGAGCGTTCAGGCTCCGGTCATTTTCGTTGAGTATCCAGACTCCGGTTATTACGTTGAACGTTCAGGCTCCGGTCAGTATCGCTGGGTATCCATACTCCAGTTATTACGTTGATCGTTCAGGCTCAGGTCAGTTTCGTTGGGTATCCAGACTCCAGTTATTACGGTGATCGTTCAGGCTCAGGTCAGTTTCGTTGAGTATCCAGACTTCAGTTATTACATTGAGCGTTCAAGCTCTGATCAGTTTCGTTGAGTATCCAGACTCCGGTTATTACGTTGAGCGTTTAGTCTCTGGTCAGTTTTGTTTGGTATCCAGAGTCTGGTTATTACGTTGACCGTTCAGGCTCAGGTCATTTTTGTTGAGTATCCAGATTCCGGTTATTATGTTGACCGTTCAGGCTCTCATCATTTTCGTTGAGTATCTAGACTGCGGTTATTACGTTGAGCATTCAGGCTCTAGTCATTTTTGTTGAGTATCCAGACTCCGGTTATTGCGTTGAGCGTTCAGGATCTGGTCAATTTCGTTGGGTATCCAGACTCCGGTTATTATATTGAGCGTTCAGGCTCCGGTCAGTTTCGTTGTGTATCTAGACCTTGTTTATTGCGTTGACCATTCAGGCTCCAGTCAGTTTTGTTGAGTATCTAGACTCCGGTTATTACGTTGAGCGTTCAGGCTCCGGTTAGTTTCGTTGAGAATCCAGATTCCGGTTATTACATTGAGCATTCAGGCTCCGGTCAGTTTCGTTTGGTATCCAGGCTCTGGTTATTACGCTGAGCGTTCAGGCTCCAGTCAGTTTCGTTGGGTATCCTGACTCCGGTTATTACGTTGAGCGTTCAGGCTCCGGTCAGTTTCGTTGAGTATCTAGACTCCTGTTATCACGTTGAGCGTTCAGGCTCCGGTTAGTTTCGTTGAGTATCCAGATTCCGATTATTACGTTGAGCGTTCAGGCTCCGGTCAGTTTCGTTTGGTATCCAAACTCCGGTTATTACGCTGATCGTTCAGGCTCCGGTCAGTTTCGTTGGGTATCCAGACTCCGGTTATTACGTTGAGTGTTTAGGCTCCGGTCAGTTTCGTTGGGTATCAAGACTCCGGTTATTACTTTGAGCGTTCAGGCTCCGGTCAGTTTTGTTGGGTATCCAGACTCCGGTTATTACGTTGAGCATTCAGGCTCCGGTCAGTTTCGTTGGGTATCCAAACTCCAGTTATTACGTTGAGCGTTCAGGCTCTGATCATTTTCGTTGAGTATCTAGACTGCGGTTATTACGTTGTGCATTCAGGCTCCGGTCAGTTTTGTTGGGTATCCAGACTCCGGTTATTACGTTGAGCGTTCAGGCTCCGGTTGGTTTCATTGGGTATCCAGACTCCAGTTATTACATTGAGCGTTCAAGCTCCGGTCAGTTTCGTTGGGTATCCAGACTCCAGTTATTACGTTGAGCGTTCAGGCTCCGGTTATTTTCATTGAGTATCCAGATTCCGGTTATTACGTTGAGCATACAGGCTCCGGTCAATTTCGTTTGGTATCCAGGCTCTGGTTATTACGCTGAGCGTTCAAGCTCCGGTCAGTTTCGTTGGGTATCCTGACTCCGATTTTTACGTTGAGCGTTCAGGCTCCGGTCAGTATCGCTGGGTATCCATACTCCGGTTATTACGATGATCGTTCAGGCTCAGGTCAGTTTCGTTGGGTATCCAGACTCCAGTTATTACGGCGATCGTTCAGGCTCAGGTCAGTTTCGTTGAGTATCTAGACTCCAGTTATTACATTGAGCGTTCAAGCTCTGATCAGTTTCGTTGAGTATCCAGACTCCGGTTATTACGTTGAGCGTTCAGGCTCCGCTCATTTTTGTTTGGTATCCAGAGTCTGGTTATTACGTTGACCGTTCAGGCTCCGGTCATTTTTGTTGAGTATCTAGAATCCGGTCATTACGTTGAGCGTTCGGGCTCTGGTCATATCTGTTGAGTATCCATACTCCGGTCATTATATTGAGCGTTTAGGCTCCAGTCATTTTCGTTGAGTATCTAGACTCCGGTTATTACGTTAAGCGTTCAGGCTCTAGTCATTTTTGTTGAGTATCCAGACTCCGGTTATTGCGTTGAGCGTTCAGGCTCCGGTCAATTTCGTTGGGTATCCAGACTCCGGTTATTATATTGAGCGTTCAGGCTCCGGTCAGTTTCGTTGTGTATCTAGACCTTGTTTATTACGTTGACCATTCAGGCTCCAGTCAGTTTTGTTGAGTATCTAGACTCCGGTTATTACGTTGAGCGTTCAGGCTCCGGTTAGTTTCGTTGAGAATCCAGATTCCGGTTATCACGTTGAGCATTCAGGCTCCGGTCAGTTTCGTTTGGTATCCAGGCTCTGGTTATTACGCTGAGCGTTCAGGCTCCGGTCAGTTTCGTTGGGTATCCTGACTCCGGTTATTACATTGAGCGTTCAGGCTCCGGTCAGTTTCGTTGAGTATCTAGACTCCGGTTATCACGTTGAGCGTTCAGGCTCCGGTTAGTTTCGTTGAGTATCCAGATTCCGGTTATTACGTTGAGCGTTCAGGCTCCGGTCAGTTTCATTTTGTATCCAAACTCCGGTTATTACGCTGATCGTTCAGGCTCCGGTCAGTTTCGTTGTGTATCCATACTCCGGTTATTACGTTGAGTGTTTAGGCTCCGGTCAGTTTCGTTGGGTATCAAGACTCCGGTTATTACTTTGAGCGTTCAGGCTCCGGTCAGTTTTGTTGGGTATCCAGACTCCGGTTATTACGTTGAGCATTCAGGCTCCGGTCAGTTTCGTTGGGTATCCAAACTCCAGTTATTACGTTGAGCGTTCAGGCTCTGATCATTTTCGTTGAGTATCTAGACTGCGGTTATTACGTTGTGCATTCAGGCTCCGGTCAGTTTTGTTGGGTATCCAGACTCCAGTTATTACGTTGAGCGTTCAGGCTCCGGTTGGTTTCATTGGGTATCCAGACTCCGGTTATTACATTGAGCGTTCAAGCTCCGGTCAGTTTCGTTGGGTATCCAGACTCCGGTTATTACGTTGAGCGTTCAGGCTCCAGTCATTTTCGTTGGGTATTTAGACTCCGGTTATTACGTTGAGCGTTCAAGCTCTTATCATTTTCGTTGAATATCCAGACTGTGGTTATTACGTTGAGCGTTCAGGCTCCGGTAATTTTCGTTGAGTATCCAGACTCCGGTTATTATGTTGAACGTTCAGGCTCCGGTCAGTATCGTTGGGTATCCAGACTCCGGTTATTACGTTGATCGTTCAGGCTCAGGTCAGTTTCGTTGGGTATCCAGACTCCAGTTATTACAGTGATCGTTCAGGCTCAGGTCAGTTTCGTTGAGTATCCAGACTCCAGTTATTACATTGAGCGTTCAAGCTCTGATCAGTTTCGTTGAGTATCCAGACTCCAGTTATTACGTTGAGCGTTTAGTCTCTGGTCAGTTTTGTTTGGTATCCAGAGTCCGGTTATTACGTTGACCGTTCAGGCTCCGATCATTTTCGTTGAGTATCTAAACTCCAGTTATTACGTTGAGCACTCAGGCTCTGGTCATTTTTGTTGAGTATCCAGATTCCGGTTATTATGTTGAGCGTTCAGGCTCTCATCATTTTCATTGAGTATCCAGCCTGCGATTATTACGTTGAGCATTCAGGCTCTAGTCATTTTTGTTGAGTATCCAGAATCCGGTTATTGCGTTGAGCGTTCAGGCTCCGGTCAATTTCGTTGGGTATCCAGACTCCGGTTATTATATTGAGCGTTCAGGCTCCGGTCAGTTTCGTTGTGTATCTAGACCTTGTTTATTACGTTGACCATTCAGGCTCCAGTCAGTTTTGTTGAGTATCTAGACTCCGGTTATTACGTTGAGCGTTCAGGCTCCGGTCAGTTTCGTTGGGTATCCTCACTCCGGTTATTACGTTGAGCGTTCAGGCTCCGGTCAGTTTCGTTGAGTATCTAGACTCCGGTTATCACGTTGAGCGTTCAGGCTCCGGTTAGTTTTGTTGAGTATCCAGATTCCGGTTATTACGTTGAGCGTTCAGGCTCCGGTCAGTTTCATTTTGTATCCAAACTCCGGTTATTACGCTGATCGTTCAGGCTCCGGTCAGTTTCGTTGGGTATCCATACTCCGGTTATTACGTTGAGTGTTTAGGCTCCGGTCAGTTTCGTTGGGTATCAAGACTCCGGTTATTACTTTGAGCGTTCAGGCTCCGGTCAGTTTTGTTGGGTATCCAGACTCCGGTTATTACGTTGAGCATTCAGGCTCCGGTCAGTTTCGTTGGGTATCCAAACTCCAGTTATTACGTTGAGCGTTCAGGCTCTGATCATTTTCGTTGAGTATCTAGACTGCGGTTATTACGTTGTGCATTCAGGCTCCGGTCAGTTTTGTTGGGTATCCAGACTCCAGTTATTACGTTGAGCGTTCAGGCTCCGGTTGGTTTCATTGGGTATCCAGACTCCGGTTATTACATTGAGCGTTCAAGCTCCGGTCAGTTTCGTTCGGTATCCAGACTCCGGTTATTACGTTGAGCGTTCAGGCTCCGGTCATTTTCGTTGGGTATTTAGACTCCGGTTATTACGTTGAGCGTTCAAGCTCTGATCATTTTCGTTGAATATCCAGACTGTGGTTATTACGTTGAGCGTTCAGGCTCCGGTAATTTTCGTTGAGTATCTAGACTCCGGTTATTACGTTGAATGTTCAGGCTCCGGTCAGTATCGTTGGGTATCCAGACTCCGGTTATTACGTTGATCGTTCAGGCTCAGGTCAGTTTCGTTGGGTATCCAGACTCCAGTTATTACAGTGATTGTTCAGGCTCAGGTCAGTTTCGTTGAGTATCCAGACTCCAGTTATTACATTGAGCGTTCAAGCTCTGATCAGTTTCGTTGAGTATCCAGACTCCAGTTATTACGTTGAGCGTTTAGTCTCTGGTCAGTTTTGTTTGGTATCCAGAGTCCGGTTATTACGTTGACCGTTCAGGCTCCGATCATTTTCGTTGAGTATCTAAACTCCAGTTATTACGTTGAGCACTCAGGCTCTGGTCATTTTTGTTGAGTATCCAGATTCCGGTTATTATGTTGAGCGTTCAGGCTCTCATCATTTTCATTGAGTATCCAGCCTGCGATTATTACGTTGAGCATTCAGGCTCTAGTCATTTTTGTTGAGTATCCAGACTCCGGTTATTGCGTTGAGCGTTCAGGCTCCGGTCAATTTCGTTGGGTATCCAGACTCCGGTTATTATATTGAGCGTTTAGGCTCCGGTCAGTTTCGTTGTGTATCTAGACCTTGTTTATTACGTTGACCATTCAGGCTCCAGTCAGTTTTGTTGAGTATCTAGACTCCGGTTATTACGTTGAGCGTTCAGGCTCCGGTTAGTTTTGTTGAGAATCCAGATTCCGGTTATCACGTTGAGCATTCAGGCTCCGGTCAGTTTCGTTTGGTATGCAGGCTCTGGTTATTACGCTGAGTGTTCAGGCTATGGTCAGTTTCGTTGGGTATCCTGACTCCGGTTATTACGTTGAGCGTTCAGGCTCCGGTCAGTTTCGTTGAGTATCTAGACTCCGGTTATCACGTTGAGCGTTCAGGCTCCGGTCAGTTTCATTTAGTATTCAGACTCCAGTTATTACGCTGATCGTTCAGGCTCCGGTCAATTTCGTTGGGTATCCAGACTCCGGTTATTACGTTGAGTGTTTAGGCTCCGGTCAGTTTCGTTGGGTATCAAGACTCCGGTTATTACTTTGAGCGTTCAGGCTCCGGTCAGTTTTGTTGGGTATCCAGACTCCGGTTATTACGTTGAGCATTCAAGCCCCAGTCAGTTTCGTTGGGTATCCAAACTCCAGTTATTATGTTGAGCGTTCAGGATCTGATCATTTTCATTGAGTATCCAGACTACGGTTATTACGTTGAGCGTTCAGGCTCCGGTCAGTTTCGTTGGGTATCCAGACTCTGGATATTACGTTGAGCGTTCAGGCTCCGGTCAGTTTCGTTGAGTATCCAGACTCTAGTTATTATGTTGAGCGTTCAGGCTCTAATCATTTTCGTTGTGTATCCAGGCTGTGGTTATTACGTTGAGCGTTCAGGCTCCGGTCATTTTCGTTGAGTATCAAGACTCCGGTTATTACTTTGAACGTTCAGGCTCCGGTCAGTTTCGTTGGGTATCCTGACTCCAGTTATTACATTGAGCGTTCAAGCTCTGATCATTTTCTTGGAGTATCCAGATTGTGGTTATTACATTGAGCGTTCAGGCTCCGGTCAGTTTCGTTAGGTATCCAAACTCCGGTTTTTACGTTGATCGTTCAGGCTCCGGTCAGTTTTGTTGGGTATCTAGACTCCGGTTATTACGGTGAGCATTCAGGCTCCGGCCGTTTCATTGGGTATCCAGACTCCGGTTATTACGTTGAGCGTTCAGGCTCTGATCAGTTTTGTTGGGTATCCAGACTCCGGTTAATACGTTGAGCGGTCAGGCTACGGTCAGTTTCGTTGGGTATCCAGAGTCCGGTTATTATGTTGAGCGTTCAGGCTCCGCTCATTTTCATTGAGTATCCAGACTCCGGTTATTACATTGAGCGTTCAAGCTCCGGTCATTTTCGTTGAATATCTAGAATCCGATCATTACGTTGAACGTTCAGGCTCTGGTCATTTTTGTTGAGTATCCAGACTCCGGTCATTACGTTGAGCGTTCAGGCTCCAGTCATTTTCATTAAGAATCCAGACTCCGGTTATTATGTTAGGCATTCAGGCTCCGGTCATTTTTGTTTAGTATCCAGACTCCAGTTATTATGTTGAGCGTTCAGGCTCTGATCATTTTCATTGAATATCCAGACTGTGGTTATTACGTTGAGCGTTCAGGCTCCGGTCATTTTTGTTGAGTATCCAGACTCTGGTTATTACGTTGAACATTCAAGCTCCGGTCAGTTTCGTTGGGTATCCAGACTCCGGTTATTATGTTGATCGTTCAAGCTCATGTCGGTTCTGTTGAGTATCCAGACTCTAGTTATTATATTGAGCATTCAAGCTCTGATCATTTTCGTTGAGTATCCAGATTGCGGTTATTACGTTGAGCGTTCAGGCTCCGGTATGTTTCGTTGGGTATCCAGACTCCGGTTTTTACGTTGAACGTTCAGGCTCCGGTCTGTTTCGTTGGGTATCCAGACTCCGGTTGTTACGTTGATCGTTCAGGCTCAGGTCAGTTTTGGTGGGTATCCAGACTCCGGTTATTACGTTGAACATTCAGGCTCCGGTCAGTTTCATTGGGTATCCAGACTCCGGTTATTGTGTTGAGCGTTCAGGCTCCGATCAGTTTCGTTAGGTATCCAGACTTCGGTTATTACGTAAAGCGTTCAGGCTCCGTTCAGTTTCATTGGGTATCCAGAGTCCGGTTATTATGTTGAGCGTTCAGGCTCCGGTCATTTTCGTTGAGTATCTAGACTCCGGTTATTACGTTGAGCATTCAGGCTCCGGTCATTTTCGTTGAGTATCTAGAATCTGGTCATTACGTTGAGCATTCAGGCTCCGGTAATTTCTGTTGAGTATCCAGACTCCGGTCATTACGTTGAGCGTTAAGGCTCATGTCATTTTCGTTGAGTATACAGACTCCGGTCATTACGTTGAGCGTTAAGGCTCTGATCATTTTCATTGAGTATCCAGAATCCGGTTATTATGTTGAGCATTCAAGCTCCGGTCAATTTTGTTGAGTATCCAGACTCCAGTTATTATGTTGAGCGTACAGGCTCTGATCATTTTCGTTGAATATCCAGACTGTTGTTATTACATTGAGCATTCAGGCTCCGGTCATTTTCGTTGAGTATTCAGACTCCGCTTATTACGTTGAACGTTCAGGCTCCGGTCAGTTTCGTTGGTTATCCAGACTCCAGTTATCACGTTGATCGTTCAAGCTCAGGTCAGTTTCGTTGAGTATCCAGACTCCAGTTATTACATTGAGCATTCAAGCTCTGATCATTTTCGTTGAGTATCCAGATTGCGGTTATTACGTTGAGCGTTCAGGCTCTGGTCAGTTTCGTTGGGTATCCAGACTCCGGTTATTATGTTGAGCGTTCAGTCTCCAGTCAGTTTTGTTTGGTATCCAGAGTCCGGTTATTACGTTGAGTGTTCAGGCTCCGGTCATTTTTGTTGAGTATCCAAACTCCGGTTATTACGTTGAGCGGCAGGCTCTGGTCATTTTTGTTGAGTATCCAGACTCCGGTTATTATGTTGAGCATTCAGGCTCTGGTCATTTTCGTTGAGTATCCAGACTCTGGTTATTACGTTGAACGTTCAGGCTCCGGTCAGTTTCGTTGGGTATCCAGACTCCGGTTATTACATTGAGCGTTCAGGCTCTGGTCAGTTTCGTTGTGTATCCAAACTGCGTTTATTACGTGGATCATTCAGGCTCCAGTCAGTTTCGTTTAGTATCTAGACTCCGGTTATTACGTTGAGCGTTCAGGCTCCGGTTAGTTTCATTGAGTATCCAGATTCCGGTTATTACTTTGAGCATTCAGGCTTTGGTCAGTTTCGTTTGGTATCCAGACTCTGGTTATTACGTTGAGCGTTCAGGCTCCGGTCAGTTTTATTGGGTATCCAGACTCCGGTTATTACGTTGAGCATTCAGGCTCCGGTTAGTTTCATTGGGTATCCAGAATCCGGTTATTACGGTGAGCGTTCAAGCTTCGGTCAGTTTCGTTGGGTATCTAAACTCCGGTTATTACGTTGAGCATTCAGGCTACAGTCTGTTTCGTTGGGTATCCAGACTCCGGTTATTACGTTGAGCGTTCAGGCTCTGGTCATTTTCATTGAGTATCCAGACTTTAGTTATTATGTTGACCGTTCAGGCTCTGATCATTTTCGTTGAATATCCAGACTGTGGTTATTATGTTGAGCGTTCAGGCTCCGGTCATTTTCGTTGAGTATCGAGACTCCGATTATTACGTTGAACGTTCAGGCTCCGGTCAGTTTCGTTGGGTATCCAGACTCCGGTTATTACGTTGATCGTTAAGGCTTAGGTCAGTTTCGTTGAGTATCCAGACTCCAGTTATTACATTGAGCGTTTAAGCTCTGATCATTTTTGTTGAGTATCCAGATTGCGGTTATTACATTGAGCGCTCAGGCTCCGGTCAGTTTCGTTGGGTATCCAGACTCCGGTTTTTACGTTGAGCGTTCAGGCTCCTGTCAGTTTTGTTGGGTATCCAGACTCCGGTTATTACGTTGAGCATTCAGGTTCCGGAAGTTTCATTGGTTATCCAGACTCCGGTTATTACGTTGAGCGTTCAGGCTCCGATCAGTTTCGTTGGGTCTCCAGACTCCGATTATTAGTTGAGTGTTCAGGCTCCGGTCAGTTTCGTTGGGTATCCAGAGTCCGGTTATTACGTTGAGCGTTCAGGCTCCGGTCATTTTCGTTGAGTATCCAGACTCCGATTATTACATTAAGCGTTCAGGCTCCGGTCATTTTCGTTGAGTATCTAGAATCCGGTCATTACGTTGAGCGTTCGGTCTCTGGTCATTTCTGTTGAGTATCCAGACTCCGGTCATTACGTTGAGCGTTTAGGCTCCAGTCATTTTCGTTGAGTATCCAGACTCCGGTCATTATGTTAAGCGTTTAGGCTCAGATCATTTTCGTTGAGTATCCAGACTCCGGTTATTATTTTGAGCATTCAGGCTCCGGTTATTTTCGTTGAGTATCTAGATTCCAATTATTATGTTGAGCGTTCAGGCTCTGATCATTTTTGTTGAATATCCAGACTGTGGTTATTACGTTAATGTTCAGGCTCCGAGCATTTTCGTTGAGTATTCAGACTCCGGTTATTAAGTTGAACGTTCAGGCTCCGGTCAGTTTGGTTGGGTATCCAGACTCCGGTTATTACGTTGATCGTTCAGGCTTAGGTCAGTTTCGTTGAGTATCCAGACTCAAGTTATTACATTGAGCATTCAAGCTCTGGTCATTTTCGTTGATTATCCAGATTGCGGTTATTACGTTTAGCGTTCAGGCTCTGGTCAGTTTCGTTGGGTATCTAGACTCCGGTTTTTACGTTGAGCGTTCAGGCTCCAGTCAGATTTGTTGGGTATCCAGACTCCGGTTATTACGTTTGGCATTCACGCTCCGGTCAATTTCATTGGGTACCCCGACTCCGGTTATTACGTTGAGCGTTTAGGCTTCGATCAGTTTCGTTGGTTATCTAGACTCCGGTTATTACGTTGAGCGTTCAGGCTCCGGTCATTTTCTTTGGGTATCCAGAGTCCGGTTATTACGTTGAGCATTCAGGCTCCGGTCATTTTCATTGAGTATCAAGACTTCGGTTATTACGTTGAGCGTTCAGGCTCTGGTCATTTTTGTTGAGTATCCAGACTTCGGTTATTATGTTGAGCGTTCAGGCTCTGATCTTTTTCGTTGAGTATCCAGACTGCGATTATTACATTGAGCGTTCAGGCTCCGGTCATTTTCGTTGAGTATCCAGACTCCGAATATTACGTTGAACGTTCAGGCTCCGGTCAGTTTCGTTGGGTATCCAGACTCCGGTTATTACGTTGATCGCTCAGGCTCAGGTCAGTTTCGTTGAGTATCCAGACTCTAGTTATTACATTGAGCATTCAAGCTCTGATCATTTTCTTTGAGTATCCAGATTGCGATTATTACATTGAGCGTTCAGGCTCCGATCAGTTTCGATCGGTATCCAGACTCCGGTTTTTACGTCGAGCGTTCAGGCTTCGGTCAGTTTTGTTGGGTATCCAGACTTCGGTTATTATGTTGAGCATTCAGGCTCCGGTTAGTTTCATTGGGTATCCAGACTCCGGTTATTACGTTGAGCGTTCAGGCTCTGGTCAGTTTCATTGGGTATCCATAGTCCGATTATTACGTTGAGCGTTCAGGCTCCGGTCATTTTTGTTGAGTATCCAGACTCCGGTTATTACGTTGAAAGTTCAGGCTCCGGTCCTTTTCGTT
This sequence comes from Lathyrus sativus, assembly GCA_963859935.3. Lineage (NCBI taxonomy): Eukaryota > Viridiplantae > Streptophyta > Magnoliopsida > Fabales > Fabaceae > Lathyrus > Lathyrus sativus. The sequence goes on along the minus strand of OZ012736.1, from coordinate 288,418,465 downwards.
GGGTATCCAGACTCCGGTTATTACGTTGATCGTTCAGGCTCAGGTCAGTTTCATAGAGTATCCAGATTGCGGTTATTACGTTGTGCGTTCAGGCTCCGGTCAGTTTCGTTCGGTATCCAGAGTCCGCTTTTTACGTTGAGCGTTCAGGCTCCGGTCAGTTTTATTGGGTATCCAGACTTCGGTTATTACGTTGAGCATTCAGGCTCCGGTTAGTTTCATTGTGTATCAAGACTCCGTTTATTACGTTGATCATTCAGGCTACATTCAGTTTCATTGAGTATCTAGACTCCGGTTATTACATTGAGCATTCAGGCTCCTGTTAGTTTCGTTGAGTATCCAGATTCTGGTTATTACGTTGAGCATTCAGGCTCTGGTCAGTTTCGTTTGTTATCCAGACTCTGGTTATTACGCTGAGCGTTCAGGCTCCGGTCAGTTTCGTTGGGTATCCTGACTCTGGTTATTACGTTGAGCATTCTGGCTCCGGTCAGTTTCGTTGGTTATCCAGACTCCGGTTATTACGTTGAGTGTTCAGGCTCCGGTCAGTTTTGTTAGGTATCCAGACTCCGGTTATTACGTTGAGCATTCAGGCTCCGGTCAGTTTCGTTGGGTATCTAGACTCCAGTTATTACGTTGACTGTTCAGGCTCTGATCATTTTCGTTGAGTATCCAGACTGCGGTTATTAGGTTGAGCGTTCAGGCTCCGGTAAGTTTTGTTGGGTATCCAGACTCCGGTTATTACGTTGAGCATTCAGGCTCCAGTTAGTTTCGTTGGGTATCCAGACTCCGGTTATTAAGTTGAGCGTTCAGGCTCTGGTCAGTTTCGTTGGGTATCCAGACTCCGGTTATTACGTTGAGCGTTCAAGCTCCGGTCATTTTTGTTGAGCATTCAGGCTCTGATCATTTTCGTTGAGTATCCAGACTGTGGTTATTACGTTGAGCGTTCAGGCTCCGGTCATTTTCGTTGAGTATTCAGACTCCGGTTATTACGTTGAACATTCAGGCTCTGGTCAGTTTCGTTGGGTATCCAGACTCCGGTTATTACGTTGATCGTTTAGGCTCAGGTCAGTTTCGTTGAGTATCCAGAGTCAAGTTATTACATTGAGCATTCAAGCTCTGGTCATTTTCGTTGAGTATCCAGATTGCGGTTATTACGTTGAGCGTTCAGGCTCTGGTCAGTTTCGTTGGGTATCTAGACTCCGGTTTTTACGTTGAGCGTTCAGGCTCCATTCAGATTTGTTGGGTATCCAGACTCCGGTTATTACGTTTGGCATTCAGGCTCCGGTCAGTTTCATTGGGTACCCCGACTCCGGTTATTACGTTGAGCGTTTAGGCTTCGATCAGTTTCGTTGGTTATCCAGACTCCGGTTATTACGTTGAGCGTTCAGGCTCCGGTCATTTTCGTTGGGTATCCAGAGTCTGGTTATTACGTTGAGCGTTCAGGCTCCGGTCATTTTCATTGAGTATCAAGACTTCGGTTATTACGTTGAGCGTTCAGGCTCTGGTCATTTTTGTTGAGTATCCAGACTCCGGTTATTATGTTGAGCGTTCAGGCTCTGATCATTTTCATTGAGTATCCAGACTGCGGTTATTACATTGAGCGTTCAGGATCCGGTCATTTTCGTTGAGTATCCAGACTCCGGATATTACGTTGAACGTTCAGGCTCCGGTCAGTTTTGTTGGGTATCCAGACTCCGGTTATTACGTTGATCGCTCAGGCTCAGGTCAGTTTCGTTGAGTATCCAGACTCTAGTTATTACATTGAGCATTCAAGCTATGATTATTTTCTTTGAGTATCCAGATTGCGGTTATTACATTGAGCGTTCAGGCTCCGGTCAGTTTCGTTTGGTATCCAGACTCCGATTTTTACGTCGAGCGTTCAGGCTCCGGTCAGTTTTGTTGGGTATCCAGACTTCGGTTATTATGTTGAGCATTCAGGCTCCGGTTAGTTTCTTTGGGTATCCAGACTCCGGTTATTACGTTGAGCGTTCAGGCTTTGGTCAGTTTCATTGGGTATCCATAGTCCGATTATTACGTTGAGCGTTCAGGCTCCGGTCATTTTTGTTGAGTATCCAGACTCCGGTTATTACGTTGTACGTTCAGGCTCCGGTCCTTTTCGTTGGGTATCCAGACTCCGGTTATTACGTTGATTGTTCAGGCTCAGGTCAGTTTCATAGAGTATCCAGATTGCGGTTATTACGTTGTGCGTTCAGGCTCCGGTCAGTTTCGTTCGGTATCCAGAGTCCGCTTTTTACGTTGAGCGTTCAGGCTCCGGTCAGTTTTATTGGGTATCCAGACTTCGGTTATTACGTTGAGCATTCAGGCTCCGGTTAGTTTCATTGTGTATCCAGACTCCGTTTATTACGTTGATCATTCAGGCTCCAGTCAATTTCATTGAGTATCTAGACTCCGGTTATTACGTTGAGCATCCAGGCTCCTGTTAGTTTCATTGAGTATCCAGATTCTGGTTATTACGTTGAGCATTCAGGCTCCGGTCAGTTTCGTTTGGTATCCAGACTCTGGTTATTACGCTGAGCGTTCAGGCTCCGGTCAGTTTCATTGGGTATCCTGACTCCGGTAATTACGTTGAGCGTTCAGGCTCCGGTCAGTTTCGTTGGTTATCCAGACTCCGGTTATTACGTTGAGCGTTCAGGCTCCGGTCAGTTTTGTTAGGTATCCAGACTCCGGTTATTACGTTGAGCATTCAGGCTCCGGTCAGTTTCGTTGGGTATCCAGACTCCAGTTATTACGTTGAGTGTTCAGGCTCTGATCATTTTCGTTGAGTATCCAGACTGCGGTTATTAGGTTGAGCGTTCAGGCTCCGGTAAGTTTTGTTGGGTATCCAGACCCCGGTTATTACGTTGAGCATTCAGGCTCCAGTTAGTTTCGTTGGGTATCCAGACTCCGGTTATTAAGTTGAGCGTTCAGGCTACGGTCAGTTTCGTTGGGTATCCAGACTCCGGTTATTACGTTGAGCGTTCAGGCTCCGGTCATTTTCGTTGAGTATCCAGACTCTAGTTATTATGTTGAGCATTCAGGCTCTGATCATTTTCGTTGAGTATCCAGACTGTGGTTATTACGTTGAGCGTTCAGGCTCCGGTCATTTTCATTGAGTATCCAGACTCTAGTTATTACATTGAGCATTCAAGCTATGATTATTTTCTTTGAGTATCCAGATTGCGGTTATTACATTGAGCGTTCAGGCTCCGGTCAGTTTCGTTTGGTATCCAGACTCCGATTTTTACGTCGAGCGTTCAGGCTCCGGTCAGTTTTGTTGGGTATCCAGACTTCGGTTATTATGTTGAGCATTCAGGCTCCGGTTAGTTTCTTTGGGTATCCAGACTCCGGTTATTACGTTGAGCGTTCAGGCTTTGGTCAGTTTCATTGGGTATCCATAGTCCGATTATTACTTTGAGCGTTCAGGCTCCGGTCATTTTTGTTGAGTATCCAGACTCCGGTTATTACGTTGTACGTTCAGGCTCCGGTCCTTTTCGTTGGGTATCCAGACTCCGGTTATTACGTTGATTGTTCAGGCTCAGGTCAGTTTCATAGAGTATCCAGATTGCGGTTATTACGTTGTGCGTTCAGGCTCCGGTCAGTTTCGTTCGGTATCCAGAGTCCGCTTTTTACGTTGAGCGTTCAGGCTCCGGTCAGTTTTATTGGGTATCCAGACTTCGGTTATTACGTTGAGCATTCAGGCTCCGGTTAGTTTCATTGTGTATCCAGACTCCGTTTATTACGTTGATCATTCAGGCTCCAGTCAATTTCATTGAGTATCTAGACTCCGGTTATTACGTTGAGCATCCAGGCTCCTGTTAGTTTCGTTGAGTATCCAGATTCTGGTTATTACGTTGAGCATTCAGGCTCCGGTCAGTTTCGTTTGGTATCCAGACTCTGGTTATTACGCTGAGCGTTCAGGCTCCGGTCAGTTTCATTGGGTATCCTGACTCCGGTAATTATGTTGAGCGTTCAGGCTCCGGTCAGTTTCGTTGGTTATCCAGACTCCGGTTATTACGTTGAGCGTTCAGGCTCCGGTCAGTTTTGTTAGGTATCCAGACTCCGGTTATTACGTTGAGCATTCAGGCTCCGGTCAGTTTCGTTGGGTATCCAGACTCTAGTTATTACGTTGAGTGTTCAGGCTCTGATCATTTTCGTTGAGTATCCAGACTGCGGTTATTAGGTTGAGCGTTCAGGCTCCGGTAAGTTTTGTTGGGTATCCAGACCCCGGTTATTACGTTGAGCATTCAGGCTCCAGTTAGTTTCGTTGGGTATCCAGACTCCGGTTATTAAGTTGAGCGTTCAGGCTACGGTCAGTTTCGTTGGGTATCCAGACTCCGGTTATTACGTTGAGCGTTCAGGCTCCGGTCATTTTCGTTGAGTATCCAGACTCTAGTTATTATGTTGAGCATTCAGGCTCTGATCATTTTCGTTGAGTATCCAGACTGTGGTTATTACGTTGAGCGTTCAGGCTCCGGTCATTTTCATTGAGTATTCAGACTCCGGTTATTACGTTGAACATTCAGGCTCCGGTCAATTTCGTTGGGTATCCAGACTCCGGTTATTACGTTGATTGTTCAGGCTCAGGTCAGTTTCGTATAGTATCCAGACTCCAGTTATTACATTGAGCGTTCAAGCTCTGATCATTTTCGTTGAGTATCCAGATTGCGGTTATTACATTGAGCGTTCAGGCTCCGGTCAGTTTCGTTAGGTATCCAGACTCCGGTATTTACGTTGAGCGTTCAGGCTCCGGTCAGTTTTATTGAGTATCTAGACTCCGGTTATTACGTTGAGCATTCAGGCTCCGGCAGTTTCATTGGGTATCCAGACTCCGGTTATTACGTTGAGCGTTCAGGCTCCGATCAGTTTCGTTGGGTATCCAGACTCCGGTTATTACGTTGAGCGTTCAGGCTCCGGTCAGTTTCGTTGGGTATCCAGAGTCCGGTTATTACTTTGATCGTTCAGGCTCCGGTCATTTTTGTTGAGTATCCAGACTCATGTTATTACATTGAGCGTTCAGGCTCCGGTCATTTTCGTAGAGTATCTGGAATCCGGTCATTACGTTGAGCGTTCGGGCTCTGGTCATTTCTGTTGAGTATCCAGACTTCGGTCATTACGTTGAGCGTTCAGGCTCCGGTCATTTTCATTGAGTATCAAGACTTCGGTTATTACGTTGAGCGTTCAGGCTCTGGTCATTTTTGTTGAGTATCCAGACTCCGGTTATTATGTTGAGCGTTCAGGCTCTGATCATTTTCGTTGAGTATCCAGACTGCGGTTATTACATTGAGCGTTCAGGCTCCGGTCATTTTCGTTGAGTATCCAGAGTCCGGATATTACGTTGAACGTTCAGGCTCCGGTCAGTTTTGTTGGGTATCCAGACTCCGGGTTTTACGTTGATCGCTCAGGCTCAGGTCAGTTTCGTTGAGTATCCAGACTCTAGTTATTACATTGAGCATTCAAGCTATGATTATTTTCTTTGAGTATCCAGATTGCGGTTATTACATTGAGCGTTCAGGCTCCGGTCAGTTTCGTTTGGTATCCAGACTCCGATTTTTACGTCGAGCGTTCAGGCTCCGATCAGTTTTGTTGGGTATCCAGACTTCGGTTATTATGTTGAGCATTCAGGCTCCGGTTAGTTTCTTTGGGTATCCAGACTCCGGTTATTACGTTGAGCGTTCAGGCTTTGGTCAGTTTCATTGGGTATCCATAGTCCGATTATTACGTTGAGCGTTCAGGCTCCGGTCATTTTTGTTGAGTATCCAGACTCCGGTTATTACGTTGAACGTTCAGGCTCCGGTCCTTTTCGTTGGGTATCCAGACTCCGGTTATTACGTTGATTGTTCAGGCTCAGGTCAATTTCATAGAGTATCCAGATTGCGGTTATTACGTTGTGCGTTCAGGCTCCGGTCAGTTTCGTTCGGTATCCAGAGTCCGCTTTTTACGTTGAGCGTTCAGGCTCCGGTCAGTTTTATTGGGTATCCAGACTTCGGTTATTACGTTGAGCATTCAGGCTCCGGTTAGTTTCATTGTGTATCCAGACTCCGTTTATTACGTTGATCATTCAGGCTCCAGTCAATTTCATTGAGTATCTAGACTCCGGTTATTACGTTGAGCATCCAGGCTCCTGTTAGTTTCGTTGAGTATCCAGATTCTGGTTATTACGTTGAGCATTCAGGCTCCGGTCAGTTTCGTTTGGTATCCAGACTCTGGTTATTACGCTGAGCGTTCAGGCTCCGGTCAGTTTCATTGGGTATCCTGACTCCGGTAATTACGTTGAGCGTTCAGGCTCCGGTCAGTTTCGTTGGTTATCCAGACTCCGGTTATTACGTTGAGCGTTCAGGCTCCGGTCAGTTTTGTTAGGTATCCAGACTCCGGTTATTACGTTGAGCATTCAGGCTCCGGTCAGTTTCGTTGGGTATCCAGACTCCAGTTATTACGTTGAGTGTTCAGGCTCTGATCATTTTCGTTGAGTATCCAGACTGCGGTTATTAGGTTGAGCGTTCAGGCTCCGGTAAGTTTTGTTGGGTATCCAGACCCCGGTTATTACGTTGAGCATTCAGGCTCCAGTTAGTTTCGTTGGGTATCCAGACTCCGGTTATTAAGTTGAGCGTTCAGGCTACGGTCAGTTTCGTTGGGTATCCAGACTCCGGTTATTACGTTGAGCGTTCAGGCTCCGGTCATTTTCGTTGAGTATCCAGACTCTAGTTATTATGTTGAGCATTCAGGCTCTGATCATTTTCGTTGAGTATCCAGACTGTGGTTATTACGTTGAGCGTTCAGGCTCCGGTCATTTTCATTGAGTATTCAGACTCCGGTTATTACGTTGAACATTCAGGCTCCGGTCAATTTCGTTGGGTATCCAGACTCCGGTTATTACGTTGATTGTTCAGGCTCAGGTCAGTTTCGTATAGTATCCAGACTCCAGTTATTACATTGAGCGTTCAAGCTCTGATCATTTTCGTTGAGTATCCAGATTGCGGTTATTACATTGAGCGTTCAGGCTCCGGTCAGTTTCGTTAGGTATCCAGACTCCGGTATTTACGTTGAGCGTTCAGGCTCCGGTCAGTTTTATTGAGTATCTAGACTCCGGTTATTACGTTGAGCATTCAGGCTCCGGCAGTTTCATTGGGTATCCAGACTCCGGTTATTACGTTGAGCGTTCAGGCTCCGATCAGTTTCGTTGGGTATCCAGACTCCGGTTATTACGTTGAGCGTTCAGGCTCCGGTCAGTTTCGTTGGGTATCCAGAGTCCGGTTATTACTTTGATCGTTCAGGCTCCGGTCATTTTTGTTGAGTATCCAGACTCATGTTATTACATTGAGCGTTCAGGCTCCGGTCATTTTCGTAGAGTATCTGGAATCCGGTCATTACGTTGAGCGTTCGGGCTCTGGTCATTTCTGTTGAGTATCCAGACTTCGGTCATTACGTTGAGCGTTCAGGCTCCGGTCATTTTCATTGAGTATCAAGACTTCGGTTATTACGTTGAGCGTTCAGGCTCTGGTCATTTTTGTTGAGTATCCAGACTCCGGTTATTATGTTGAGCGTTCAGGCTCTGATCATTTTCGTTGAGTATCCAGACTGCGGTTATTACATTGAGCGTTCAGGCTCCGGTCATTTTCGTTGAGTATCCAGAGTCCGGATATTACGTTGAACGTTCAGGCTCCGGTCAGTTTTGTTGGGTATCCAGACTCCGGGTTTTACGTTGATCGCTCAGGCTCAGGTCAGTTTCGTTGAGTATCCAGACTCTAGTTATTACATTGAGCATTCAAGCTATGATTATTTTCTTTGAGTATCCAGATTGCGGTTATTACATTGAGCGTTCAGGCTCCGGTCAGTTTCGTTTGGTATCCAGACTCCGATTTTTACGTCGAGCGTTCAGGCTCCGATCAGTTTTGTTGGGTATCCAGACTTCGGTTATTATGTTGAGCATTCAGGCTCCGGTTAGTTTCTTTGGGTATCCAGACTCCGGTTATTACGTTGAGCGTTCAGGCTTTGGTCAGTTTCATTGGGTATCCATAGTCCGATTATTACGTTGAGCGTTCAGGCTCCGGTCATTTTTGTTGAGTATCCAGACTCCGGTTATTACGTTGAACGTTCAGGCTCCGGTCCTTTTCGTTGGGTATCCAGACTCCGGTTATTACGTTGATTGTTCAGGCTCAGGTCAATTTCATAGAGTATCCAGATTGCGGTTATTACGTTGTGCGTTCAGGCTCCGGTCAGTTTCGTTCGGTATCCAGAGTCCGCTTTTTACGTTGAGCGTTCAGGCTCCGGTCAGTTTTATTGGGTATCCAGACTTCGGTTATTACGTTGAGCATTCAGGCTCCGGTTAGTTTCATTGTGTATCCAGACTCCGTTTATTACGTTGATCATTCAGGCTCCAGTCAATTTCATTGAGTATCTAGACTCCGGTTATTACGTTGAGCATCCAGGCTCCTGTTAGTTTCGTTGAGTATCCAGATTCTGGTTATTACGTTGAGCATTCAGGCTCCGGTCAGTTTCGTTTGGTATCCAGACTCTGGTTATTACGCTGAGCGTTCAGGCTCCGGTCAGTTTCATTGGGTATCCTGACTCCGGTAATTACGTTGAGCGTTCAGGCTCCGGTCAGTTTCGTTGGTTATCCAGACTCCGGTTATTACGTTGAGCGTTCAGGCTCCGGTCAGTTTTGTTAGGTATCCAGACTCCGGTTATTACGTTGAGCATTCAGGCTCCGGTCAGTTTCGTTGGGTATCCAGACTCCAGTTATTACGTTGAGTGTTCAGGCTCTGATCATTTTCGTTGAGTATCCAGACTGCGGTTATTAGGTTGAGCGTTCAGGCTCCGGTAAGTTTTGTTGGGTATCCAGACCCCGGTTATTACGTTGAGCATTCAGGCTCCAGTTAGTTTCGTTGGGTATCCAGACTCCGGTTATTAAGTTGAGCGTTCAGGCTACGGTCAGTTTCGTTGGGTATCCAGACTCCGGTTATTACGTTGAGCGTTCAGGCTCCGGTCATTTTCGTTGAGTATCCAGACTCTAGTTATTATGTTGAGCATTCAGGCTCTGATCATTTTCGTTGAGTATCCAGACTGTGGTTATTACGTTGAGCGTTCAGGCTCCGGTCATTTTCATTGAGTATTCAGACTCCGGTTATTACGTTGAACATTCAGGCTCCGGTCAATTTCGTTGGGTATCCAGACTCCGGTTATTACGTTGATTGTTCAGGCTCAGGTCAGTTTCGTATAGTATCCAGACTCCAGTTATTACATTGAGCGTTCAAGCTCTGATCATTTTCGTTGAGTATCCAGATTGCGGTTATTACATTGAGCGTTCAGGCTCCGGTCAGTTTCGTTAGGTATCCAGACTCCGGTATTTACGTTGAGCGTTCAGGCTCCGGTCAGTTTTATTGAGTATCTAGACTCCGGTTATTACGTTGAGCATTCAGGCTCCGGCAGTTTCATTGGGTATCCAGACTCCGGTTATTACGTTGAGCGTTCAGGCTCCGATCAGTTTCGTTGGGTATCCAGACTCCGGTTATTACGTTGAGCGTTCAGGCTCCGGTCAGTTTCGTTGGGTATCCAGAGTCCGGTTATTACTTTGATCGTTCAGGCTCCGGTCATTTTTGTTGAGTATCCAGACTCATGTTATTACATTGAGCGTTCAGGCTCCGGTCATTTTCGTAGAGTATCTGGAATCCGGTCATTACGTTGAGCGTTCGGGCTCTGGTCATTTCTGTTGAGTATCCAGACTTCGGTCATTACGTTGAGCGTTCAGGCTCCGGTCATTTTCATTGAGTATCAAGACTTCGGTTATTACGTTGAGCGTTCAGGCTCTGGTCATTTTTGTTGAGTATCCAGACTCCGGTTATTATGTTGAGCGTTCAGGCTCTGATCATTTTCGTTGAGTATCCAGACTGCGGTTATTACATTGAGCGTTCAGGCTCCGGTCATTTTCGTTGAGTATCCAGAGTCCGGATATTACGTTGAACGTTCAGGCTCCGGTCAGTTTTGTTGGGTATCCAGACTCCGGGTTTTACGTTGATCGCTCAGGCTCAGGTCAGTTTCGTTGAGTATCCAGACTCTAGTTATTACATTGAGCATTCAAGCTATGATTATTTTCTTTGAGTATCCAGATTGCGGTTATTACATTGAGCGTTCAGGCTCCGGTCAGTTTCGTTTGGTATCCAGACTCCGATTTTTACGTCGAGCGTTCAGGCTCCGATCAGTTTTGTTGGGTATCCAGACTTCGGTTATTATGTTGAGCATTCAGGCTCCGGTTAGTTTCTTTGGGTATCCAGACTCCGGTTATTACGTTGAGCGTTCAGGCTTTGGTCAGTTTCATTGGGTATCCATAGTCCGATTATTACGTTGAGCGTTCAGGCTCCGGTCATTTTTGTTGAGTATCCAGACTCCGGTTATTACGTTGAACGTTCAGGCTCCGGTCCTTTTCGTTGGGTATCCAGACTCCGGTTATTACGTTGATTGTTCAGGCTCAGGTCAATTTCATAGAGTATCCAGATTGCGGTTATTACGTTGTGCGTTCAGGCTCCGGTCAGTTTCGTTCGGTATCCAGAGTCCGCTTTTTACGTTGAGCGTTCAGGCTCCGGTCAGTTTTATTGGGTATCCAGACTTCGGTTATTACGTTGAGCATTCAGGCTCCGGTTAGTTTCATTGTGTATCCAGACTCCGTTTATTACGTTGATCATTCAGGCTCCAGTCAATTTCATTGAGTATCTAGACTCCGGTTATTACGTTGAGCATCCAGGCTCCTGTTAGTTTCGTTGAGTATCCAGATTCTGGTTATTACGTTGAGCATTCAGGCTCCGGTCAGTTTCGTTTGGTATCCAGACTCTGGTTATTACGCTGAGCGTTCAGGCTCCGGTCAGTTTCATTGGGTATCCTGACTCCGGTAATTACGTTGAGCGTTCAGGCTCCGGTCAGTTTCGTTGGTTATCCAGACTCCGGTTATTACGTTGAGCGTTCAGGCTCCGGTCAGTTTTGTTAGGTATCCAGACTCCGGTTATTACGTTGAGCATTCAGGCTCCGGTCAGTTTCGTTGGGTATCCAGACTCCAGTTATTACGTTGAGTGTTCAGGCTCTGATCATTTTCGTTGAGTATCCAGACTGCGGTTATTACGTTGAGCGTTCAGGCTCCGGTAAGTTTTGTTGGGTATCCAGACTCCGGTTATTACGTTGAGCATTCAGGCTCCAGTTAGTTTCGTTGGGTATCCAGACTCCGGTTATTAAGTTGAGCGTTCAGGCTACGGTCAGTTTCGTTGGGTATCCAGACTCCGGTTATTACGTTGAGCATTCAGGCTTCGGTCATTTTCGTTAAGTATCCAGACTCTAGTTATTATGTTGAGCATTCAGGCTCTGATCATTTTCGTTGAGTATCCAGACTGTGGTTATTACGTTGAGCGTTCAGGCTCCGGTCATTTTCGTTGAGTATTCAGACTCCGGTTATTACGTTGAACATTCAGGCTCCGGTCAATTTCGTTGGGTATCCAGACTCCGGTTATTACGTTGATCGTTCAGGCTCAGGTCAGTTTCGCATAGTATCCAGACTCCAGTTATTACATTGAGCGTTCAAGCTCTGATAATTTTCGTTGAGTATCCAGATTGCGGTTATTACATTGAGCGTTCAGGCTCCGGTCAGTTTCGTTAGGTATCCAGACTCCGGTATTTACGTTGAGCGTTCAGGCTCCGGTCAGTTTTATTGAGTATCTAGACTCCGGTTATTATGTTGAGCATTCAGGCTCCGGCAGTTTCATTGGGTATCCAGACTCCGGTTATTACGTTGAGCGTTCAGGCTCCGATCAGTTTCGTTGGGTATCCAGACTCCGGTTATTACGTTGAGCGTTCAGGCTCCGGTCAGTTTCGTTGGGTATCCAGAGTCCGGTTATTACTTTGATCGTTCAGGCTCCGGTCATTTTTGTTGAGTATCCAGACTCATGTTATTACATTGAGCGTTCAGGCTCCGGTCATTTTCGTTGAGTATCTGGAATCCAGTCATTACGTTGAGCGTTCGGGCTCTGGTCATTTCTGTTGAGTATCCAGACTTCGGTCATTACATTGAGCGTTCAGGCTCCGGTCATTTTCATTGAGTATCAAGACTTCGGTTATTACGTTGAGCGTTCAGGCTCTGGTCATTTTTGTTGAGTATCCAGACTCCGGTTATTATGTTGAGCGTTTAGGCTCTGATCATTTTCGTTGAGTATCCAGACTGCGGTTATTACATTGAGCGTTCAGGCTCCGGTCATTTTCGTTGAGTATCCAGACTCCGGATATTACGTTGAACGTTCAGGCTCCGGTCAGTTTTGTTGGGTATCCAGACTCCGGTTATTACGTTGATCGCTCAGGCTCAGGTCAGTTTCGTTGAGTATCCAGACTCTAGTTATTACATTGAGCATTCAAGCTATGATTATTTTCTTTGAGTATCCAGATTGCGGTTATTACATTGAGCGTTCAGGCTCCGGTCAGTTTCGTTTGGTATCCAGACTCCGATTTTTACGTCGAGCGTTCAGGCCCTGGTCAGTTTTGTTGGGTATCCAGACTTCGGTTATTATGTTGAGCATTCAGGCTCCGGTTAGTTTCTTTGGGTATCCAGACTCCGGTTATTACGTTGAGCGTTCAGGCTTTGGTCAGTTTCATTGGGTATCCATAGTCCGATTATTACGTTGAGCGTTCAGGCTCCGGTCATTTTTGTTGAGTATCCAGACTCCGGTTATTACGTTGAACGTTCAGGCTCCGGTCCTTTTCGTTGGGTATCCAGACTCCGGTTATTACGTTGATTGTTCAGGCTCAGGTCAGTTTCATAGAGTATCCAGATTGCGGTTATTACGTTGTGCGTTCATGCTCCGGTCAGTTTCGTTCGGTATCCAGAGTCCGCTTTTTACGTTGAGCGTTCAGGCTCCGGTCAGTTTTATTTGGTATCCAGACTTCAGTTATTACGTTGAGCATTCAGGCTCCGGTTAGTTTCATTGTGTATCCAGACTCCGTTTATTACGTTGATCATTCAGGCTCCAGTCAATTTCATTGAGTATCTAGACTCCGGTTATTACGTTGAGCATCCAGGCTCCTGTTAGTTTCGTTGAGTATCCAGATTCTGGTTATTACGTTGAGCATTCAGGCTCCGGTCAGTTTCGTTTGGTATCCAGACTCTGGTTATTACGCTGAGCGTTCAGGCTCCGATCAGTTTCATTGGGTATCCTGACTCCGGTAATTACGTTGAGCGTTCAGGCTCCGGTCAGTTTCGTTGGTTATCCAGACTCCGGTTATTACGTTGATCGCTCAGGCTCAGGTCAGTTTCGTTGAGTATCCAGACTCTAGTTATTACATTGAGCATTCAAGCTATGATTATTTTCTTTGAGTATCCAGATTGCGGTTATTACATTGAGCGTTCAGGCTCCGGTCAGTTTCGTTTGGTATCCAGACTCCGATTTTTACGTCGAGCGTTCAGGCCCTGGTCAGTTTTGTTGGGTATCCAGACTTCGGTTATTATGTTGAGCATTCAGGCTCCGGTTAGTTTCTTTGGGTATCCAGACTCCGGTTATTACGTTGAGCGTTCAGGCTTTGGTCAGTTTCATTGGGTATCCATAGTCCGATTATTACGTTGAGCGTTCAGGCTCCGGTCATTTTTGTTGAGTATCCAGACTCCGGTTATTACGTTGAACGTTCAGGCTCCGGTCCTTTTCGTTGGGTATCCAGACTCCGGTTATTACGTTGATTGTTCAGGCTCAGGTCAGTTTCATAGAGTATCCAGATTGCGGTTATTACGTTGTGCGTTCATGCTCCGGTCAGTTTCGTTCGGTATCCAGAGTCCGCTTTTTACGTTGAGCGTTCAGGCTCCGGTCAGTTTTATTTGGTATCCAGACTTCAGTTATTACGTTGAGCATTCAGGCTCCGGTTAGTTTCATTGTGTATCCAGACTCCGTTTATTACGTTGATCATTCAGGCTCCAGTCAATTTCATTGAGTATCTAGACTCCGGTTATTACGTTGAGCATCCAGGCTCCTGTTAGTTTCGTTGAGTATCCAGATTCTGGTTATTACGTTGAGCATTCAGGCTCCGGTCAGTTTCGTTTGGTATCCAGACTCTGGTTATTACGCTGAGCGTTCAGGCTCCGATCAGTTTCATTGGGTATCCTGACTCCGGTAATTACGTTGAGCGTTCAGGCTCCGGTCAGTTTCGTTGGTTATCCAGACTCCGGTTATTACGTTGAGCGTTCAGGCTCCGGTCAGTTTTGTTAGGTATCCAGACTCCGGTTATTACGTTGAGCATTCAGGCTCCGGTCAGTTTCGTTGGGTATCCAGACTCCAGTTATTACGTTGAGTGTTCAGGCTCTGATCATTTTCGTTGAGTATCCAGACTGCGGTTATTACGTTGAGCGTTCAGGCTCCGGTAAGTTTTGTTGGGTATCCAGACTCCGGTTAATACGTTGAGCATTCAGGCTCCAGTTAGTTTCGTTGGGTATCCAGACTCCGGTTATTAAGTTGCGCGTTCAGGCTACGGTCAGTTTCGTTGGGTATCCAGACTCTGGTTATTACGTTGAGCGTTCAGGCTCCGGTCATTTTCGTTGAGTATCCAGACTCTAGTTATTATGTTGAGCATTCAGGCTCCGATCATTTTCGTTGAGTATCCAGACTGTGGTTATTACGTTGAGCGTTCAGGCTCCGGTCATTTTCGTTGAGTATCCAGACTCTAGTTATTACATTGAGCATTCAAGCTATGATTATTTTCTTTGAGTATCTAGATTGCGGTTATTACATTGAGCGTTCAGGCTCCGGTCAGTTTCGTTTGGTATCCAGACTCCGATTTTTACGTCGAGCGTTCAGGCTCCGGTCAGTTTTGTTGGGTATCCAGACTTCGGTTATTATGTTGAGCATTCAGGCTCCGGTTAGTTTCTTTGGGTATCCAGACTCCGGTTATTACGTTGAGCGTTCAGGCTTTGGTCAGTTTCATTGGGTATCCATAGTCCGATTATTACGTTGAGCGTTCAGGCTCCGGTCATTTTTGTTGAGTATCCAGACTCCGGTTATTACGTTGTACGTTCAGGCTCCGGTCCTTTTCGTTGGGTATCCAGACTCCGGTTATTACGTTGATTGTTCAGGCTCAGGTCAGTTTCATAGAGTATCCAGATTGCGGTTATTACGTTGTGCGTTCAGGCTCCGGTCAGTTTCGTTCGGTATCCAGAGTCCGCTTTTTACGTTGAGCGTTCAGGCTCCGGTCAGTTTTATTGGGTATCCAGACTTCGGTTATTACGTTGAGCATTCAGGCTCCGGTTAGTTTCATTGTGTATCCAGACTCCGTTTATTACGTTGATCATTCAGGCTCCAGTCAATTTCATTGAGTATCTAGACTCCGGTTATTACGTTGAGCATCCAGGCTCCTGTTAGTTTCGTTGAGTATCCATATTCTGGTTATTACGTTGAGCATTCAGGCTCCGGTCAGTTTCGTTTGGTATCCAGACTCTGGTTATTACGCTGAGCGTTCAGGCTCCGATCAGTTTCATTGGGTATCCTGACTCCGGTAATTACGTTGAGCGTTCAGGCTCCGGTCAGTTTCGTTGGTTATCCAGACTCCGGTTATTACGTTGAGCGTTCAGGCTCCGGTCAGTTTTGTTAGGTATCCAGACTCCGGTTATTACGTTGAGCATTCAGGCTCCGGTCAGTTTCGTTGGGTATCCAGACTCCAGTTATTACGTTGAGTGTTCAGGCTCTGATCATTTTCGTTGAGTATCCAGACTGCGGTTATTACGTTGAGCGTTCAGGCTCCGGTAAGTTTTGTTGGGTATCCAGACTCCGGTTATTACGTTGAGCATTCAGGCTCCAGTTAGTTTCGTTGGGTATCCAGACTCCGGTTATTAAGTTGCGCGTTCAGGCTACGGTCAGTTTCGTTGGGTATCCAGACTCCGGTTATTACGTTGAGCGTTCAGGCTCCGGTCATTTTCGTTGAGTATCCAGACTCTAGTTATTATGTTGAGCATTCAGGCTCTGATCATTTTCGTTGAGTATCCAGACTGTGGTTATTACGTTGAGCGTTCAGGCTCCGGTCATTTTCATTGAGTATTCAGACTCCGGTTATTACGTTGAACATTCAGGCTCCGGTCAATTTCGTTGGGTATCCAGACTCCGGTTATTACGTTGATCGTTCAGGCTCAGGTCAGTTTCGCATAGTATCCAGACTCCAGTTATTACATTGAGCGTTCAAGCTCTGATCATTTTCGTTGAGTATCCAGATTGCGGTTATTACATTGAGCGTTCAGGCTCCGGTCAGTTTCGTTAGGTATCCAGACTCCGGTATTTACGTTGAGCGTTCAGGCTCCGGTCAGTTTTATTGAGTATCTAGACTCCGGTTATTACGTTGAGCATTCAGGCTCCGGCAGTTTCATTGGGTATCCAGACTCCGGTTATTACGTTGAGCGTTCAGGCTCCGATCAGTTTCGTTGGGTATCCAGACTCCGGTTATTACGTTGAGCGTTCAGGCTCCGGTCAGTTTCGTTGGGTATCCAGAGTCTGGTTATTACTTTGATCGTTCAGGCTCCGGTCATTTTTGTTGAGTATCCAGACTCATGTTATTACATTAAGCGTTCAGGCTCCGGTCATTTTCGTTGAGTATCTGGAATCCGGTCATTACGTTGAGCGTTCGGGCTCTGGTCATTTCTGTTGAGTATCCAGACCTCGGTCATTACGTTGAGCGTTCAGGATCCAGTCATTTTCGTTGAGTATCCAGACTCCAGTCATTACGTTAAGCGTTCAGGCTCTGATCATTTTCATTGAGTATCTAGACTCCGGT
This sequence comes from Lathyrus sativus, assembly GCA_963859935.3. Taxonomy (NCBI): domain Eukaryota; kingdom Viridiplantae; phylum Streptophyta; class Magnoliopsida; order Fabales; family Fabaceae; genus Lathyrus; species Lathyrus sativus. Next base: position 288,401,704 of record OZ012736.1, on the reverse strand, counting down.
TATTATGTTGAGCATTCAGGCTACGGTCATTTTCGTTTAGTATCCAGACTCCAGTTATTATGTTGAGCGTTCAGGATCTGATTATTTTCATTGAATATCCAGACTGTGGTTATTACGTTGAGCGTTCAGGCTCCAGTCATTTTCGTTGAGTATCCAGACTCTGGTTATTACGTTGAACGTTCAGGCTCCGGTCAGTTTCGTTGGGTATCCAGACTCCGGTTATTACATTGATCGTCCAAGCTCAGGTCGGTTTCGTTAAGTATCCAGACTCTAGGTATTACATTGAGGGTTCAAGCTCTGATCATTTTCGTTGAGTATCCAAATTGCGGTTATTACGTTGAGCGCTCAAGCTCTGGTCAGTTTCGTTGGGTATCCAGACTCCGGTTTTTACGTTGAGCGTTCAGGCTCCGGTCAGTTTTGTTGGGTATCCAGACTCCGGTTATTACGTTGAGCATTCAGGCTCCAGTCAGTTTCATTGGGTATCCAGACGCCGGTTATTACGTTGAGCGTTCAGGCTCCGATCAGTTTTGTTGGGTATCCAGACTCCGGTTATTACGTTGAGCGTTCAGGCTCCAGTTAGTTTCGTTGGGTATCCAGACTCCGGTTATTAAGTTGAGCGTTCAGGCTCCGGTCAGTTTCGTTGGGTATCCAGACTCCGGTTATTACGTTGAGCGTTCAGGCTCCGGTCATTTTCGTTGAGTATCCAGACTCTAGTTATTATGTTGAGAGTTCAGGCTCTGATCATTTTCGTTGAGTATCCAGACTGTGGTTATTACGTTGAGCGTTCAGGCTCCGGTCATTTTCGTTGAGTATTCAGACTCTGGTTATTACGTTGAACATTCAGGCTCCGGTCAGTTTCGTTGGATATCCAGACTCCGGTTATTACGTTGATCGTTCAGGCTCAGGTCAGTTTCGCTGAGTATCCAGACTCCAGTTATTACATTGAGCGTTCAAGCTCTGATCATTTTCGTTGAGTATCCAGATTGCGGTTATTACATTGAGCGTTCAGGCTCCAGTCAGTTTCGTTAGGTATCCAGACTCCGGTATTTATGTTGAGCGTTCAGGCTCCGGTCAGTTTTGTTGAGTATCCAGACTCCGGTTATTACGTTGAGCATTCAGGCTCCGGCAGTTTCATTGGGTATCCAGACTCCGGTTATTACGTTGAGCGTTCAGGCTCCGATCAGTTTCGTTGGGTATCCAGACTCCGGTTATTACGTTGAGCGTTCAGGCTCCGGTCAGTTTCATTGGGTATCCAGAGTCCGGTTATTACTTTGAGTGTTCAGGCTCAGATCATTTTCGTTGAGTATCCAGACTCATGTTATTACATTGAGCGTTCAGGCTCCGGTCATTTTCGTTGAGTATCTGGAATTCGGTCATTACGTTGAGCGTTCGGGCTCTGGTCATTTCTGTTGAGTATCTAGACTTCGGTCATTACGTTGAGCGTTCAGGATCCAGTCATTTTTGTTGAGTATCCAGACTTCAGTCATTACGTTAAGCGTTCAGGCTCTGATCATTTTCATTGAGTATCCTGACTTCGGTTATTATGTTGAGCATTCAGGCTTGGGTCATTTTCGTTTAGTATCCAGACTCCAGTTATTATGTTGAGCGTTCAGGCTCTGATCATTTACATTGAATATCCAGACTGAGGTTATTACGTTGAGCGTTCAGACTCCGGTCATTTTCGTTGAGTATCCAGACTCTGGTTATTACGTTGAACGTTCAGGCTCCAGTCAGTTTTGTTAGGTATCCAGACTCCGGTTATTACATTGGTCGTTCAAGCTCAGGTCGGTTTCGTTAAGTATCCAGACTCTAGGTATTACATTGAGCGTTCAAGCTCTGATTATTTTCGTTGAGTATCCAAATTGCGGTTATTACGTTGAGCGTTTAAGCTCTGGTCAGTTTCGTTGGGTATCCAGACTCCGGTTTTTACGTTGAGCGTTCAGGCTCCGGTAAGTTTTGTTGGGTATCCAGACTCCAGTTATTACGTTGAGCATTCAGGCTCCGGTCAGTTTCATTGGGTATCCAGACGCCGGTTATTACGTTGAGCGAGTTGGGTATCCAGACTACGGTTGTTACGTTGACCGTTCAGGCTCCGGTCAGTTTCGTTGGGTATCCAGACTCCGGTTATTACGTTCAGCGTTCAGGCTCTGGTCATTTTTGTTGAGTATCCAGACTGAGGTTATTACGTTGATCATTCAGGCTCAGGTCAGTTTCGTTGAGTATCCAGACATCGGTTATTACGTTGAACGTTCAGGCTCTGTTCAGTTTCGTTGGGTATCCAGACTCCGGTTATTACGTTGATCGTTCAGGCTCAGGTCAGTTTCGTTGAGTATCTAGACTCTAGTTATTACATTGAGCGTTCAAGCTCTGATCATTTTCTTTGAGTATCCAGATTGCGGTTATTACGTTGAGCGTTCAGGCTCCGGTCAGTTTCGTTCGGTATCCACACTCCGGTATTTACGTTGAGCGTTTAGGCTCCGGTCAGTTTTGTTGGGTATCCAGACTCCGGTTATTACGTTGAGCATTCAGGCTCCGGTTAGTTTCATTGGGTATCCAGACTCCGGTTATTGCGTTGAGCGTTCAGGCTCCGGTCAGTTTCGTTAGGTATCCAGAGTCCGGTTATTACGTTGAGCGTTCAGGCTCCGATCATTTTCGTTGAGTATCCAGACTCCGGTTATTACGTTGAACGTTCAGGCTCTGGTCAGTTTCGTTCGGTATCCAGACTCCGGTTATTATGTTGAGCGTTCAGGCTCTGATAATTTTCGCTGAGTATCCAGGTTGTGCTTATTACGGTGAACGTTCAGGCTCCGGTCATTTTCATTGAGTATCCAGACTCCGGTTATTACGTTGAACGTTCAGGCTCCGGTCAGTTTCGTTGGGTATCCAGACTCCGGTTATTACGTTGATCGTTCAGGCTTAGGTCAGTTTTGTTGAGTATCCAGACTCCAGTTATTACATTGAGCGTTCAAGCTCTGATCATTTTCGTTGAGTATCCAGATTGCGGTTATTACGTTGAGCGTTCAGGCTCCGGTCAGTTTCGTTGGGTATCCAGACTCCGGTTATTACATTAAGCATTCAGGCTCCGGTCAGTTTCATTGGATATCTAGACTTCGGTTATTACGTTGAGCGTTCAGGCTCCGATTAGTTTCGTTGGGTATCCAGACTCCGGTTATTACGTTGAGGGTTCAGGCTCCGGTCAGTTTTGTTGGGTATCCAGAGTCTGGTTATTACGTTGAGCGTTCAGGCTCCGGTCATTTTTGTTTAGTATCCAGACACCGGTTATTATGTTGAGCGTTCAGGCTCCGGTCATTTTCATTGAGTATTATTGCAGTGAGAATCGTGATACCAAGCTATTAATTAACTTGAATATTTAATTCTTAAATTACAACCGGACTTTAATTTATCCAAAGGAAAGGTCTAAAGAAAGAAAAACCCTTTTTGCGATGTAACAACAACGCTAAGAGATTCGGGGGTCGGGGGTTGGTTATGCCTAGGGTAGGTATTTCACATCCTAAACATCTGTAGTACTCTACAGGAACCTTTTGTTTATTTTCATGCTAAGTTGGTAAATTGTGCTATAGATTGGGAAAAGATATGATTTGAAACCTAAAGTTATATATACTAAGTTTGCTCGCAAAGATGTCGCATCTTCTGCCTACGTATCCTAACTAGGATAGAATCAGAGCAATCGTAGTTCACCTTACAAGGGATAAAGAACACTTGATTATGATCAAGGTTCAAGGGGAACAAACATGACAATATTTGTGTGGAGTTTGACAAAACTCCCTAATCTAAGTTGTAATATTCAAAAGGGAAAGTAAGAAATCATGACGATGATTCTTACACAGAGTTGACGAACTATTTCCTAGGGTTCTAGTTGAAGAACACTCCTAATACAGGTGGGTCTCTTAGACTCAAATAAAAGTCTAATGGTTTCTAAGCTAAGGTTAAAATGACTTAACAAAGTCAAGGGAGGGTGAATGAATTATTCTTGACATGGGGGTCAAGTGGGCAGACCTTCCTTTGGAGGGAGACTGGGGAAATTGGTGACTGGATGAAAGCTAACAAGCTTCATCACTTGGGGAAAGAAAAATAAAAGGGAAGGGTAATAACATAACAAGACATTTTCATGGTAACAACCAATTAAACAACATGTGAAATGATAAGGATGAAAGCACATTGATAATAATCAACACAGATGAAAATAACGAGAACTGTAACGACAGATCACATTTAAATACAGTCAACAGGTGAAATGAACATAGTTATAACTCAAAATAAAAATCCTATAATGTTAACTAACATGTATGGACATGAGTACAAACAAATTTCACAAACAAATCCAAGTGGAACCACATAAAAATTCATCTGCAAAGGCGTAAACGGACGCGAAACGCACTTAACTTGCACCCAGTCAAAAGAGGTAAACAAACTTGTTAAACATGAAAATAAAAAATATGATATGAAATTACACATTAAGAGGAACACAATGAAAAAAGAACGGGTGAAAAACGATTAAAATCAAGAGAGTTATGAATTTTCAAAGTTTGAATGAAAAATAACAAAAAAAAACAAAAGAGTTGCCCTCCTCAGGGGTCGAACTCAGGACAAAGGGGTGAAAGGCGCGTTTTGGCATATGATCTTACCACTGGGGTGGCTATACATCCGTTGATTGATGCCACCCCTTTAATTAATAAGGGTAACTTTCTTGTTGGCTGGGCAAAAATAACACAGAAACAATGGATTTACGTTTTGACGCGTAACTTTCTCGTCTCTTATCCAAATGAGACAAACTTTATATGCATCTCAACCAGAAAAATATGAGGGACATGATAGTGCACTTAATTTTATGAAATTCCTCTTCTAATTTAAAATTCGATGACAGCTGCATGTTGATGTTTATGTGATGCATTTTGACATGAAGCCCTTAATTCAAACACTTTCAATCCAAACTAAATGCACACACACCTCACATAAATCATATAGAATGATTCTAAATCTTCAAATTTGCTCAATGTCAACAGATTATGAAAGTTGCTTATCAAGTGCAAGTTTTTGGTGAAAAATGCATTTTGAGGTGAAAGGCTTGTGACAGTTTGTCTTGCTACCAAATAATCATGCAAACATCTTCTAAATGACTGGTATGAAGTTTTAGAAAAGAGGTTTTGATGAGAAACAAACCAATGTAAAAAGTGTCATATGAGTTGCTTGATGTGCTTAAAGAAGTGCATTTGAAGTGTGATGCTTGCTCCAAATCTTTCTCAATCAAAACCAAGTTTGCTAACAGTTCATAGACATGATGAGAAATGATTCTATCACTTAAAGTATGCCTAATGCAAACAGGTATAAAAGTGATATGTCAAGTGCAAGGTTTCTTTTTTGGAAAAATGCATTTTGGAGTGTAGTGCTTATTTCACATCTTTTCAATCCAAACCAAATGCACACACAAATCATATAAATGGTGATGAATGATCTTAGTACCTAAATCAAACTCAAAACAAACAGATATGGAAAAGACATGTCAAGTTGCAGTTTTATTTGAAATGATGTGTTTTAAAAAAGTGGTATGCATTTTGGCATCTCAAGTTCAAGATCCTTGCAGCCAAGAGCATGTGCAGGCCTGAGCAATTTTCAAATGTATAAGACATGGATTATTGATATCAAGACCAAACAAAAACCTATCCAAAATGAAATCTGGCCTGCCAGCTGCAAAGTAGCTTGAAATTGCAATTTTGAAAGATGTGTCATGGTATAGCCAGTTCTATATTCAAATGATCATGAATACATGTTACATATATGATAATGAGTGAGTCTAAATTAGGTTTGTGGATGAAATCAAGTTGTTATGGAAAATGATATGTCAAGTGGCAATTTATGTTGAAAAATGCATTTTGAAGTGGACAACTCATAACAGTTAGTTTCAATGCCAAAGAATTGTGCAAACAGTTCATAAATGACCAAGGCAAAGTGTTCCAACATGATTTTGATGTAAAACAAGCTTGTATTGAAATTTGGCATGTGAATTGCTTAATGATGTTCCATGGAATGCAAGAAGAAATACTGCTCAAATCAGTTTCATACACACATAGATTAAAGGCATCATGCGCACAAGTCCTATTCATGAATTTAAGTATCAAATTTTAAGTTTTAAACAGGTGGTCATGAAAATGAGGCTTATGTTGAAATTGGTGTTTTGATGCAGAGGGAGTATGTGTAGCAGCATAACAAGTCAATTCATGACACATGAACATACAAGAACCAAACAGTCTTGAATCTAGTGTTTTGAGATGAATGTTTAGATGCTTAAATGGTGGTCCTGAGCATTTTATGAATGAGATGCTAGATGAATTTTTGCAGCCAGCTTAAAGCACACAGTTCCAGAGTAAAAATATCATGTGGTATGCAAATGTATTTTGAAAATTGGGGTCAGTTTAAAAGATGTTGCAGCCAGACATGTTTCATATAAAATGCTCATTCACTAAAACCTCAAATGATCTCAAAAACATCAACTGCTATGTGAAACTCAGGTGAATGCGCCTATAACCATAAGTTATGATTTGACATGTTTTTCAAATGAATAGCATATTAGATTGCACAACAGTCTGATCTCATTTTAAAACAGCCACAACAGCTAGTCTATTGCAGTTCTCAATTTGATCATGCAGGTTTTATGCACATTCCTTAAACACAAATGAATTCCAAAACTGAAATTGGTCTACACATTCTGTTGTGAACAAACAGCATAGTGATGCTTATTGCTACAGGTGCATCTTAAATGAAATGAGTTATACTAGATGTAGACCAACAAATCAAACACTCATACATATTGCAAAGGTGATTTCAAAGGTGTTCAGACCCACAATATAAGCATATTCTCAACAAAAGCAACTTTGATATTTTGAGGCAAGAAGCAACTTGGTATGACAGGGTGCAGCAGGGTACTTTTCTTGGAAATGATCCAATTTCATGACAATTATGGGGCACACTCATGATAGGCATGATTTTAACTGTACTCAAAGCAACAAAGCAACCCTATCTATGGTAACATGAAAATTGGCATATGCACCAAAATAGTGAAAAACAAACTTCATGGCCAAGTACCTCAATGCAGTTTTCATGACTTTGTAAAGGTTGAGATGAGTTTCAAATGAGACATACCTTTAGTAGACAAGCTTAAGTCAACCAAAGAACAAGAAAACCAGAGATTCCCCTTCCACCTAGCTTTGAGCTTTTTCTTCCTTTTGAAGCAAAACACAACTTCTATGACAGTTGAAGAAATAAACTTCCCCTATCACTTCCAATGCTTTGAACAGCTGAGGAACAATATATAAGAGGTGTTTGAATGATTGGAACACCAAAGAAATGCTTAGAACAAGATTTGGTAGAATTTGTGGCTTTTGGTCAAAGTAACTTGGTGTAGAAGTTGACTTTTTTATTGGTGAAGTTTTTGGATGGTTTAATGGTTTAGACACATTCTATACCATATTTGGAGAGTGTGTGGATGGTTGTTGGGGTGTTGGAATGTAGGGAAATGGTTTTGGCAGCCCTTGCACCAAGACAGATTTTTGGTGATTTTGGTGACTTTTCTTCACTTACAAGCAAGAAGGGAAAGAAGGAGAACTATATGATTATGATGCTTGGGATAGTTCCGGTGTGAAAAATAGAGTATGGAGAAACCTCTATTTATAGGCCATGAGGAGCTTGGGGCAGATTTGGTTTTTCACCACTTTTGGAGGGAGATTTGAGATTTTCAAGTGAATCTTGCCAAATCTTTGTAGCAGCTCCAACACATCAGCTCCATGGACCAATGCTGAGCCAATATCAGCTGAGATGGGAAGGACGAGATGGCTATGGAGATAGGGGACTACAGCTGCCCAACTTTGGAGAAAAAGTTTCTCTTTCATGGTTTTAATGATTATTTTAATAACCACTTGTTACCAACTTGCCATGCTCATCAAACTAACTCCTTTTCTGGCTTTCTCCTCATCCACACCTCACATTATCAGTTTGAATTACAATCCAAGGGTTGAGGATAGTCCAAGTTATGAAAAACTGATTTTGAGAAGTTTAGCTAAAGTAAATTCAAGTGTGACAGGCCCAACTTCCATGTACCATAACTCTTAGCTCACAAATTCTCTTGAGGAGTTCTTGTACTTTTTAGAACGCCCTCATGTAGCTCTACAACTTTCATGTTTTAGGAATTTCCAAATTCTTGATGGAACTAGGTTGAAAAACCCTTCAAAGTTCTGAAAAAGTGGTTTGTATGGCCAGAATTTGTGAAATGATTTTTGCTATAACTCCAATTCCATGCATTTTTTGAATATGGACCAATGTGGGACCTTTGTAGGGTTTGTCAAGACCTTTTAAACAAGCTTAGAACCACTTCAATTGGATGTGTGGTTGAGGAGTTATGGTTTTGCCCCTTTCGAAACCCTAATTCCCGATTTTTGCAATTACTTCCTAACCCTTGATCCAATGGTCGTGAAATTATATGGGGAGGTGTAATATGACATAAGGAACATTTTTCATTCACACCTTGAATTCAAATTCTTTATTGTTCGAGAGTTGACTTTTTGGTCAACTTTTCGGTCGATCGGTGTCTACCGAGTCGCCCGTTGGTGATCCGGACATCCTGAGGACTTGAAACTCTTTGAATAGACTTTAATAAGCCATTGGAGCTTAATGGACCTTGATCCCATCATTGAAATACTCTTTAAATCAAAAGTCAAACTACAGTTGATTTTTTCTAGTCAAAAACCCTAATCAGGTGTCTCAAATTGCACTGTTCTCGAACCCCGGGTGACCACCTCAAATTGCACTCATTCTTGGTCCAATGTATCATCCTTGATCTTGTTTTAAGTTGGATCAATCCAAAACATTGATTGATCAAACCCTCGAAGTTTCGATTTTGACGGTATGGAACCCTGATTCATCTGCATCTTGACAAAGATAAACTTGAAATGGGTTAAGGTTAGTTAATCAAATGAATATGATCCTAAAATGATGATGAGGATCTAAGGGGTCAAAATTTGGGGTGCAACAGTTGCCCCTATTTAAATATCTTCACTAGATGGCAATGAGAGATGACAATCCTCATAGAATCTTAGTGAAAGGTATTTAAATATAGCAAACCATAAATTTTGTCCCTTAGATCCGATGGTATGCAAAAGGAAAAATGCTGAAATGCAAATGAGTATAAATGATGCTTTATGATGCTTGAATGCAAGACAAATGCAGACTCACGAGCAAATATAAAAGAACGACAATACGACGAGTAACCACTCACAATGGACCCGACACACTGAGCAAGATAGTTCAAATATGACTAACGATGCTATTCAAGGGAATCTTTCACACAGGGGACACGGATTCCACCAGGGATGACACATCTTCACTGGGGAAAAAGAGACACACCGCCGGGGAAGAAGACAATTCTTCATTGGGGATACGAAAGAAAAGAAGCGCAAACTTCACTGGGGAAGAAACCCACTGGGGAAAACTTTGTTGGGGAATAATTCCACTGGGGAAGCACATCTTCACCGGGGAAAAGACGGAACAGAGACACGAATCTCAACGGGAATAACCAGATGAGAAATTTCCTATAATGAAGAGTTCAAACGGGATCTTCAGGAAAAGGTTAGAAACAAGACCGGACGCGTTGGGGAAGCTAGTATCCACTAGTTCTCCGAGACTCGACTAGGAAAGCAAAAGTTTCAACGGGAAAACTGGTGATGACCAGAACAACAAACAGTCTCAACCAGTGCTAGTTTCCGCTAGACTTACTGGGGATATGGTGACGACCAAAACAATAACGGTTTCCAAGAAGTGTTAAATATCACTAGACTTCTTGGGGATATGGTGACGACCAAATCGAAGTTCCAATTACAATTGGGGAATTCCAAGCAATGTTGTTAAGACAACAGGACTCTGGCTGGGGAAGTTGGTAACAATCAACTTTTGGTACTAATAACGATTAGTTTTCAAGCAATGCCAATAACCACTGGTCTTAGAGGAGATTGGTGATGACCAAATCAGGATATACCAATAACCACTAGACTTAACTGGGAATTTTGGTGACGACCGAGTCCAGGGAGACCAATGACCATTGGTTCTTTTTTCAAAAAGTTTGGTAACGACCAGAGGATAACAATCTGCTTTAAGCGATGCCAACAACTATTGGACTTAGGTCAATTGGTGACGACTGAACTAGGTATACCAATAACAATTGGTTCTAGATAGTTCTAGTAACCACTAGATTTTCCAAACAAGGCTAGTGACCACTAGACTTATAGAGATTGGTACTAAACGAATCAAAGGGTACCAATAACAATTGGGTCTGAGGGTAAGACTAGTAAAGACTAGGTTTTCCGAACAAGGCTAGTGACCACTAGACTTATAGAGATTGGTAATAACTGAATCAAGGGGTACCAATAACAATTGGATATGAAGGTGATGCCAGTAATCATTGGACTTTTAGGGAATTTTGGTGACGACCAACTCCAATGTCAACGATCATTGGTTTTTTAGAGGTCAATACTAGTAACCACTAGATTTTTAGCCAAATTGGTGAAAACCGAATCAAAGGGACTCCAATAACAATTGGTTTGCTTTATAACAGAATCAGTATCAACTAGGTTTGAAAAATAGTTGGTGACGACCGAATCACGGTACCTAACGTAATTAGTTCTGAACATGTGCTAGTGACCACTAGTCTTTCAAAGTTTGTTGGTGACGACCAAATTGAAGATGAAAATTGGTAACAACCCTCTGTTGGTGTAAATAGGATATTGTTAGTCACCACTAGCTTCCCCATGAAAATAAGGAACCCCAGGATGTCGACTTTGAAGCGAACTTTGTAATAACAGGTCAAAGATAAAGGTAATGACCGAAGGATCTCAATGGCAGGAATGCAATCAAATGCGTATGTTGGCATGATGTTGTATGCAAGACGCAGACCGACCCGTAGGAACAAAGGAAAACAAAATAAAGAGAGAACTCGTCACGCTGAGTTTCAAAATGCCTTAAGTCAGGCGACGCTTCCTTCTTTGGTGTAAATAACTATCTCTTCTCAATACTATCTTCGTAATTCTGCAGAGGAAAAGTCTTAGCTTAAGAGCTAGAATCGCTGTCAGATACCTCTAGCTTGGTCAAAGGTAACAGCAACTTCCACAACTTCGAGAACTGTGTAATATCATCATATTACCTCTAGAATTCTTCAAACATTTTGTCAAATCATGTTTTCCTTTTTTACAAAACAAAACTTTAAGCTTTTCAAAACACTTTGCTTTCATGAAAATTTTTATTAACAAATAAGTGAAATTGCATAACAAAAATAGCGGATCATAACAATGATTTGGCCAAAATCTGATTTTATTGATAGACAAGAGCTTTACAAAAGGAAAAGCCTTGGGAACTTTATAAGTTTGAAAAAATGGCAACAGAAAAGGTTACAGAATCCCATAATAATCTGGTCCTTCCGACTGCCAGTTCACTTGCTTTGCTGCTTCTGACGAGAACAACAAGCGTTGACCTTTCTTTTAATATTCTGCACAGGAATCTACCCCAGCGTTTGCCAGCTTTCAAACATTGGGCTTTCATCTTGTCGAGGCACTGAAATCCTCCTCCTATGTATTTTGTTTCAGGCGTAGTATTTTCTTACTGCGTCTGAGTTGATGGGATACTTGAGTGGTTCGCCATCCATAGTTTCGAGAATCAGAGATCCTCCGGAGAAAACAGTCTTCACAACGAAAGGGCCGTCATAGTTGGGCATCCACTTGCCACGCATATCCTTTTGCGTTGATAGGATTTTTCTAAGCACAAGCTCTCCTTCCCTATACTCTTTGGGACGAACCTTCTTGTTGAACGCTCGGGCCATCCTTTGTTGACAGAATTGACTGTGGCACATGGCCGTCATTCTTTTCTCGTCAATGAGATTCAACGAATCAAATCTTTCTTTTATCCCCTCGTCTTCATCCAGCTTTGCTTCCGTCAAGATCTTCAAGGAAGGTATTTTGACTTCAATGGGTAGCACAACGTCCATCCCGTACACTAAGGAAAAGGGAGTTGCCCCTGTCGAAGTGCGCACTGATGTTCGGTATCCGTGCAAAGCAAATGGTAACATCTCATGCCAATCTTTGTAAGTTACGACCATTTTTTGTATTATCTTTTTGATGTTTTTGTTTGCAGCTTCAACTGCACCATTCATCTTAGGTCTGTAAGGGGACGAGTTGTGATGTTTGATCTTAAAATCGTCACAAAGTTCCTTCATTGTTTTGTTGTTGAAATTCGACCCGTTGTCAGTGATGATCTGGTTAGGGATACCATATCGACAGACGATCTCCTTTTTAATGAAGCGTGTAACCACTTGCTTTGTCACGTTTGCATATGACGCTGCTTCCACCCATTTGGTGAAATAATCGATTGCGACAAGGATGATGCGATGGCCGTTAGAAGCTTTTGGCTCTATTTCTCCAATCATATCTATGCCCCACATTGCAAAAGGCCAAGGTGATGTCATCACATTGAGAGGATGCAGAGGGACATGCACTTTATCGGCATAAACTTGACATTTATGACACTTTCGAGCGAAGAGTATGCAGTCCGTCTCCAAAGTTAACCAGAAGTAACCTGCTCTTAAGATTTTCTTAGCCATGGCGTGGCCATTCGCATGGGTGCCGAAGGTTCCTTCATGTACTTCGGTCATTATGAAATTCGCCTCGTTTTCATCGACGCATCGGAGTAAGACCGTGTCATGATTCCTCTTGTACAAGACGCCATTGCTGATGAAGAATTTAGATGACAACCTTCGTATTGCTCTTTTGTCAATTGTGTACGCGTTAGCGGGATACTCTTGATTTTGGAGGAAATTCTTGATGTCATGAAACCATGGCTTCTCATCAGATCCTTCGTCTATTGCCATGACGTATGCGGGTACTGTCCTTCTTTCGATGCAGATCAGAGGTGCCTCGTTGACAAACTGGACTTTCCACATTAATGCCATCATGGCTAACGCATCGGCAATGTGATTTTCTGCCCTTGGTACATGCTTGAAGGTAATTTCATCAAAATATTCAGCCATCTCTAAGATGTGGGTCTTATAAGGGATCAATTTTTCATCCCTGGTTTCCCATTCTCCTTTGAGTTGGTATATCACCAAAGCAGAATCACCAATTACTTCCAAGATTTTGATACGGAGATCAATGGCAGCCTCCAATCCTAGGATGCAGGCTTCATACTCTGCTATGTTGTTTGTACATGAGAAGCAAAGTCGGGCTGTGACCGCAGTGTACCCTCCAGTTGGATTTTTCAGAACAGCTCTGATGCCATGTCCATTTTTGTTTGACGCCCCATCGAACATCATCTCCCAGCGGGATCTCGGCTCGGGACCTTCTTCTGGACCAGGCTCTGGTTTCGTGCACTGAATATACATCACGTCTTCATCAGGAAAATCAAATTTGAGTGGTTGATAATCCTCCATAGGGTGCTCTTGGAGGTGTTCTGACAAGACACTTCCTCTGATAGATTTTTGAGCAACATATTGGATATCATACTCTGATAAGAGCATATGCCATCGGGCTAATCTTCTTGTTTGAGCTGGCTTTTCAAAGATGTACTTGATGGGGTCCATCTTAGAAATCAACATCCTAGTGTGACAAATCATGTATTGCCTCAGACGCTTGGCAGCCCATGCTAATGCACAACAAGCTTTTTCCAGGGGAGAGTAACGACTCTCGCAATCAGTGAACTTCTTGCTTAGATAATAGATTGTGTGTTCTTTCTTCCCTGACTCATCAGTCTGGCCCAAGACACAGCCCATTGAATCTTCTAACACTGTCATATACATGAACAAAGGCCTTCCAGGTACCGGCGGAATCAACACTGGAGGTTCTTGCAAATACTGCTTGATTTTCTCGAATGCAGCCTGACAGTTTTCATTTCATACCACTATTTGATCCTTTCGTAACAACTTGAAGATCGGTGTGCAGGTAGGGGTCAAATTGGAGATGAACCTGGAGATGTAATTCAAACGTCCGAGGAAGCCTCTGACTTGTTTCTCAGTTTTGGGAGCAGGCATCTCCTGGATTGCTTTAACCTTGTCGGGGTCTACTTCAATTCCTCGCTGACTAACGATGAAACCAAGTAACTTGCCTGAGCAAACTCTGAAGGTACATTTTGCTGGATTTAGTCTCAATTGATACTTTCAGAGTCTCTTGAATAGCTTCAGTAGATGATCCAAGTGGTCTTCTTCACTTTGGGATTTTGCAATCATATCGTCCACGTACACCTCGATTTCTTTGTGCATCATATCATGAAAGAGTGTGACCATAGCTCTCTGATACATTGCCCCTGCGTTCTTCAAACCAAAAGGCATTACCTTATAACAATAGGTGCCCCATGGTGTGATGAAAGTTGTTTTCTCCATGTCATCTGGATCCATTTTTATCTGGTTATAACCAGAGAATCCGTCCATGAATGAGAAAACTGCAAAGCTTGTTGTGTTATCTACCAAAGTATCAATGTGCGGTAGCGGGAAGTCATCCTTCGGACTCGCTTTGTTTAGATCCCTGTAGTCGACGCACATCCTGACCTTGCCATCCTTCTCCGGGACCTGTACAATGTTTGCCACCCATTTTGGATACTTGGATACTGCTAAAAAGCCGACAACAATTTGCTTTTTGACCTCATCTCAGATTTTAAGCGCCATGTCTGGTCTCGACCTGTGAAGCTTTTGTTTGACCGGAGGACATTCTGGCTTCAGGGGGAGCTTGTGCGTGACAATATCGGTATCCAACCCTAGCATATCTTGGTAGGACCAAGCAAATACGTCAACAAAATCTCTGAGGATTGTTATCAGCTTGTCTTTGATTTCTGGCCTTAATGATGCCCTAATCTTGACTTCTCTTTTGTCTTCCTCTGACCCCAATTTGATGACTTCCGTCTGCTCTTTGTGGGGTTCGAGACAAATATCTTCGTATTCAGCCATTCTCTTTAACTCTTCTGGGACTTCTAACTCTTCGTCATTCTCTTCTTCAGCTTGAAAGACAAATGAACCGCTAGTAGAAAGAACCGAAGGATCATAGGATTCTGTGGTTGATGGAGGTATTCTGCATGTTTTATTTTGGAACAATTAGGCACACACAGACAGACATGCAGATGAAGGGTTGTTTTTATATTTTGTTTTTCAAAAGAAGATTGCCATTTTTTTTAACAAAAAGAGTGAAAGTGATGTAAAAAAACAAATAACAAGGGTTTTAACAAAAACACTTTTTCATTAATGATTTTCAATTTTTGCAAAGTGGCCCAATACAAAATAATTCGCAGGTCTTGGGCAAGACCAGGAAATTTTTTTAAGAAAAACACAAAGCTAACAAGCAGAGTGAATTACTCTAAAGGTAAAAAGATGGGAACTTCCACAGCCTCCCAATTGCGCAATACTGCTCCTCCCCTAGTTATTAGATGATCCAGATTACCGTCTTCATCTTCAGTAATAATGGCATTGACTTGCACACCGCCACTGGTGAATATCTCTTTTAAGGACTTCTTCTTCATGGTGCCTTCTTCTGGCTCGCCTTCTGGAGTTGGTTTGTAACCCAACCCTTGTCGATCATTCTTGGCTCGAGCATTGACTTCGATGACCTCTCCCCATCCCAGTGGGACTCCAGCTTTCAGTGCTACCTTAATACTTTGAGCAGAGGTAAATGATGGCCCTTGGGTTATGTCTGATTCATCAACTAGAACAGCGTGAGCTATTTCTAGTGCTTGGAAGCCCGTTTCGAGGGAATCTTCCTCAGCCTCAATATACCGGAATGATGACAAGTTGCTCACCATTAAGTCTTCTTCTCCATGGACAATGACCAGCTGGTCATTCACAACAAACTTCATTTTTTGGTGGAGAGTGGAAGTGACAGCGCCAGCTGTATGAATCCATGGTCTTCCCAATAGACAGCTGTAGACCGGATTTATGTCCATCACCTGAAAGGTGACTTCGAAGAGTTGTGGTCAAATTAGGATAGGAAGATCAACTTCTCCTATCACGGTTCTCCTGGATCCGTCAAATGCCTTGACTATAAGAGAGGTTGGTCTCATGGTAGCACCTTGATATGCCAGCTTGGCCAAAGTCCTTTTAGGCATTACGTTGAGTGTTGATCCCGTTTCAACAAGAACTCGGGACATTGTATCTTCTTCACATTTGACTGACACATGTAAGGCACGATTGTGCTTACGCTTCTCAGCTGTCAGGTCATTATCATCAAAGCTCAAAGTGTTGCAAGCGGTGATATTTGCTACAACGGAGTCAAATTGCCCCACTGTAATATCTTTAGTGACGTGGGCCTGCGTCAGGATTTTGAGCAATGCCTGGCGGTGTGCTAGAGAGCTTAAAAGCAAAGCCATGACTGAGATCTTGGAGGGTGTTTGGTTTAATTGGTCCACCACCCTATAATCGCTTCGTCGAATGATTCTCAAGAATTCTTCTTCATCGTTCTTGAGACTTTCTTTTCCTCTAACTAAAGGTTCTTTGGCGGTGGTTGTCTCTGGAACAGGCTTCTGAGGAACAGGCGTTTTTTTAACAAAAACTGCTGGTGGAAGAGCCTCGTTGTATGTTCGAGGTTGATAGACACGACCACTCTGGGTCATTTTGCTTCCACTGGCAATGTTGGCCACACTTACTGGTTTCTTTTCTTTGAAAATCCCCTCACACCATGAATAGTCTTGTTTTGGTGTCACGGCTCTTGGGTGAGGCTTGGATCCTCCCCTTGGCTCAAACCTAGTCTGTCCCCTCCCAAATTTCGGGGGTGCATCATCGCGAAATAGTGGCAGAACATTCTTGTAGTTTTTGTTACTGTTATCATCTCTGAATACGGCTCTTTTGTTGGGCTCTCCTGGTATGTTAAACACAGGTTCGATGACTGCCACATCTTCTTCCTTTTTCCGGTGGGCGATTTCTATCATTCTCTGTTCAATCATAGCCCGAATGTCCTTTTTCACAGCATCACAACCCTCAGGATTCAGCATACATTCTTTGCAATCTTCGTGAGATGTCTTGAGTGACCACGCCTGAGCGAGGCGTTTGTGTAGGTCTGCTAGTGGTACTTTGATCTCACCAACAGTAGTAACTTTGTTGTCTTCTGACCCCTCCCCTTCTTCAGTAATGGCGTTGACTCCACCATGATTTGGAAGAGGGTTGCTCTTAATGTTGGGCGGATTATCTTCGAAGGATAGAATTCTCTTTTTAATAAGTTCACGAACTAGGTGCTAAAGGGCGAAGCAACCTTCGAGATCGTGGCCTGGAGCATTCTCATGAAATGGGCAACGAGCATTTGCATCGTAATAGAATGGGAGTGGATTAGGTGGAGCACCTAATTTTCTTGTTTTAACCAACCCTCTTTCTATTAGCATGGGAAACAGGTCGGTGTAACTCATTGGAATAGGCTGTATCTTTGGCCTATTTGCTTGATAATTTTCCCTCGGGGCCCTGTTCAGGGTTGTTAACCCTGCGGCTGCTGGTATTGTTGTTGATTATTGGTGCGATAATGTTGCTGACTGCCAGGCTGATACTGGTGTTGATTGCTGAACGCCCCAGGTTGGGGACCATGCTGTGAAGAAGGTTGAAAAACCGGGGTCACTGCCGCTATATATGATGGTTGGTACTGTTGGTGGTGGCTTCGTGAGCTTTGTACTTTCTTTCCATATGTGATTGCACTCACCTCTCCCTCTTTCTTTTTGTGGAACGTGCTGACTGGCTTCTTTGCCCTGCTGGCGCTTGAGGTAACATTTGGAGTGGTCACTTTTCCACTCTTTAAACCTGCTTCCACCTTGACTCTCACTGCCACAATATCAGAGAAATTTGTTGTAACACTGCTGATCAAACGTTCATAGAATTCTGGTCGAAATGTATCCACAAACTAGTATGCCAACTCCTTCTCAGTAAGGGGAGGCTCTACTTGTGCTGCAGTTCCGCGCCATCTTTGCGCATACTCCTTGAAGGTTTCAGTATTTTTCTGCGTCATGCTGAGAAGCTGACGGCGATCGGGAGCTAGGTCCATGTTGTACTTGTACTGTTGAATAAAAGCATCTGAAAGGTCTTGGAAACTGTGAATTTTAGCTTGATCTAAACTGAGATACCACTTAGCCGAAGCTCCTTTAAGACTATCTTGGAAACAGTGAACTAACAGTTTATCATTTTCAATATGCGGAGCCATCCGCCTACAGTACATGATTAGGTGCTCCTTAGGACAAGTGGTTCCCTCATATTTGTCGAAGATTGGCATTTTAAATTTCTGAGGAAACACCAATCCAGATACCAGACATAGATCCTTGGCATCAGATCCAAAGACATGATTTCCTTCAATGGCCCTCATCCTTTTGGCCATGATGTCCATCTCTACTCTTAATTCTTCGTGTTTTTCGTCCTCAGCTTCAGACCCATCGGGTATATCAAAGATTGGCTATTGATTGGCGAAGACTGGTCGTACTGTGGTAGGTCCACCTGCTTGAGTGAAAATGGGGTTTCTGATTGTTGTGTCGAACAAAGGATTGAGACCTGAAGACTGCATGTTGTTGAAAGGAGGCACAAAATCTCGGGACATGCCATAGGGAAACTCTGCTGAAGTAACAGGAGCTATTGTGACATTGGCTGCTGCTGTGGCAACTTCGGAGATCACTGTGGGTTGCGTATCCATTTTTGCTTTGATTATGTTAAGGACTTCCATGATCTGGTTGACGTCCCATTTGATCCCTTCAATGTCATTATCCATTTGATCGGACCTTTGGTCGTTATCTGCCATCTTCTTTTGAGCTTTGGACTGTGTGTTGTATCTGTGGGTACTCAGCGTGACTCCTTATCTCCTCTCTGGACAAGAACAAAGGATGAGCTGCGGACCCCAAATGCAGGACTGATGTAGGATGACATGCAAATGCAAATGCGGATGCATAAACCATTCAAGGAAACTCAAAATTTTCATTTACAAACAAAAAGTTAGACCAACATGTAACGACATGCTTAAAAAGCGTTTTTCATTTGATAGCTGGAAATCTATTACAATAGAGTGGCCTTTGCTAAAAAGCAAGACTTTTCTTACAAGGAAAATGAAAGTAAATGCAACAAACTGGATTTCAATCCTTTTTTAGGGAAAGCAGGGAAATGGTGCAATAAAGATCAATCTAACAAGACGACCCTTCTCCTTCTTGGACTCTGACATGAACTTGATCCTGGCGAATAATCTCCCACAGGTCTTCATTTTCTCTTTGCGCTTTGACCAAAGCGTATCTTAACTCTTCCCTAGTTGCGGGAACCTCAGGCTCCATGGTTATCTCATAGTCATGAGTGTAGAACATGTTTAAGGCAATTTCCTTTGACCATAGCAGGTACCCCCTGGTGGTTAAACAAATTGCATTCTCCATTGGAGTTGGGCCCATGAGGTGTGGATCTCTTTGAGCGTATTGAGCATTTTCTTCTAGTTCTTGGTTGCGACCTGTCTCACAGAAGCGAGGCCTCAACAGTTCTGGTTCAGGCTCTGGCCCGGTAGGATACCCATGTTGACGCCGAGCAAGAATAGGATTATAAGTGATCACCCCTTCTATCCCAATGAGAGGAACATTGGGGAAATCTCCGTAGCTAGAAATCATGACTTGGTCACCGATGCTGGTGTCATACCATGTGATATCATGGTGTCTTAGAGTGACAAGTTTAGAAACCCATGCGCTTTTGGTAGGAAGCCTCCAAAGGATATGGGTCCTTGACAGATGAGAAGTAAACCATCGGTCGAGTAGTGCAAGACAGCATGAGAATTGCCCACAATCATACAAGGCGAAACGGTGGATGACTATATAAGTGTCAGCCAATATTGTGTTGACCGAATTTTTGAGGATGAAGAGGCGGATCGCTTCTTCGCTGATGAAGTCGTAACTGCTTGGGAACAGATACAGTCCATATATTAGTAGTGCCAGAATCGCCTCAAAAATGCCCAGGTTTCTGCTTTCATAATGATACTCAGCCATCTCCATTAGAGGCCTAGCATCCATTCCATACCACCTTCCTTTTGCCCTCATCGGTGGCAAATCTTCCAGCTTGATGTGCAGGGCTTTGGCTAAGTCCCTTTTCTTTGGTTTTCCATAAGGGAGCGTAAAAGTCCATGGAATCTTTAAGTAAGCATTATACTCCTCAAGGGTCGGGAGTAACTGAAAGTCTGGAAACACAAAGCAGTGGTAAGTTGTATGATAGAATTCAACCAAGGCTTGCAAGATGGGCTCGTTGATCGGAGCGCTTATCAATGGAAATAGGTCCCCATATTTGACTATGAAAGCAGCAGGGTTTCAGACAAGTCTAGTTAACATTCTTAGACGGCCCAATCTCAGATCCGGGACTCGAAGCATGTCTCTTCTTACCATGTTGTTGTCTGCAAAGAAAAAGATGAATTTCCTTGAATGGTTAAAAGAAGTGCAAATGCAAATGCAAATGATTGTCATGGAACTCAGATATTTTCGAACATCAGAAGTCGTCATTTCATTGATTAACAAAACGGATTACAAAACATTGTTTCCTCTTACAAGAGTTTTAAATAACAACTAAGTGAATCCTATCAAGGTTCTCCTAGTAGCCTGAGGTTGAACTTCTCGATCTTTCTTTCCATCTGAGTCTTCTCAAAGATGAGTCTGTCCACAATTATCTTCCATGGATTAGACTGAGGCTTGTAAGGTTCTTCTAGTGCTTTCCTCTTCTTACAAGAAAGGATTTCTTCATCTTTCAACTGGAGTTATCTTTGGAGCTCCGCGTTTTCTTCGACGACTATTTGATACTTGTGCTTCCAAGCTTCTTTAGTTTGTTGTGCTTTGACCAAAGTGTAATACCCCAAATTTTGCCCTAAGATTTGTCGTCGTATTTCATTGCATTTTTCTTGCATTTAATCAATTACTAACAAATTTGTGTAGTCGTTTGACTTTTTGCAGGTAAATATCATATGGCATGCATTTTTTTTCTAAAAAGTAAAAATGGCAAAATTGGCAAGAGGACATGTGTAAGGAGTTGTGAGTGTGAGAGGTTGAGAGTTCGAATCTCACCTTTGTCACTTTTTTGTTTTTTAATATTTTTACTCTAAATTTTTCTATCTTTCATTAAAAAATAACAAAAATAGTTTTTTATTATTATTTAATTATTATTTTCGTATTTTAATTAAATCATTTTTTAAAATATTATTTTTTCACTTTTTTCTAAATTATTCATAAAAATATCCAAAAAAATCATAAAATAAAAAATATTGAAAAAAATTTTGTTCTTTTTATAATATTTTTGATTTTAGGAATCAATAGGATTATTAGTTTTTATTTTAAGTTTATTTTAAATTATTTAAATTTGGGCTTTAAAATGGGCTTTAGGGACATTATTGACAATTTGGTGTTAACCCTAATTTGTTCCCTATATATACATGTGTTGCTTTGTTGAAAAAGGGGAGAGAATGAAAAAAACCTAAGAGGAGTGAGTGCCGTTTACCGTTATTTCTTTTCCTTCATCTATTACTGTTGTTTCTTTTTCTTCATCGTTTACCGTTATTTCTTTTCCTTCATCTATTACTGTTGTTTCTTTTTCTTCATCTTTTACCGTTATTTTTTTTCTTCATCTATTACCGTTATTTCTTTTTCTTTATCTATTACTGTTACGTTTATATATTTATAATTTTTAAATTGTTAGAGTTTATATATATATAAGATTAATTTTTGATCGAATTATATCGATACGATGTTTGCACATTTGTGTGCATAACGCGTGACATTTGTGTTAGTTCGATCTGGTTGCGATGATCGCATTTTTGTGTGAGCAATAATACTGTTTTTTGCTTAATTTCTTTTTCTTTGCGATAAATTTTGTTTCGTCCGATTTAGATCTGGTTGCGATGAGCGCATTTCTGCGTTAGCAACATTGTTGGGTTATTTGGCACATTTAAAATTCATTATTGCTTTATTATTATTATTATTATTATTATTTATTATTGTTATTATCATTATTATTATTATTATTATTACAATTATTATTCTTGTTATCATTAATTTATTAAAACTTGTTATAATATAAAAATCTGTTTTTTTAAAATAAATAACATTAACATCTTTTCCAAATTAATATAAAAACCTATTATTTTTAAGAAAAACTTTTTTTTAGATAAATTTAAAATAATAACTAAAATCTTTTTTTAAAATAATAACTAGAACCGTTTTTTTTTAAAAATATATAATAATAACATTAAACCTTTTTTTTTAAAAATAAAACCTTTTTGTTAGATAATTAAATTAAGACTATTTTTGAAAAGTTTTTTTTTAATAATATTAAAACCTCTTTTTTAACTTAAATCAAAAGCTTTTTTATATATCACAAATAAACAACAAAGAATATCTATAACTTTCGCACTTCCGTTTCATAACTCGTCTGATTACTGTCTGACTCTGTCTACTAACCTTGTGTATTCAATGTGCAGCTTGTTACGTTGCTATTAGCTATTTTAATGTGTTTTTCAATTCAAGTTGTATTATAATTGTATCTGTTTCTCATTTGTAACCTCGCGAACCAACAATCGCGTTTACTTTCTGCATTTTATTTCCGTTTGTATGATTTAAATTTCTCACACTTTCATCACTATTACTTCTGTCACATTACACCTCCGAAGGATTAGGTCTAGCCGTTTGGCCGCCATGCCAATAGTCCTCAAACCCTCAAATTTCACACATTCAATTTCAAACCCTCAAAACTACAAACTACAAACCCTAATTTTCACAAATGCCTCGCCGCAGGCAAAATTACCATGTTACCCCTAGCATTAGGTCAAAGAGCCGCCGCGCTCATTTTAGAGTTTCCCGCCGTGGAATCCCTAAATTAACCCTAATTACAACTTAACAATTCATAATGTAGAGATCGGAGTTTAAGACTCCATGTAAGCGTGTCCTTAAGATGCGTTTATTCCCCTTGAGACCTTGACCACAGTCGAGTGTTCTTTAACCTCCCTTGAGAGGGGAACTACAATTACTCTGATTCCATTCCCGTAAGGATATGTAGGCACAAGATGCGATGTCTTGCCGAGTAAACTTAGAATTAACTCCTAAGTCTTTTCTAATTTTCAATCCTTTGTATATACCCTAAAGCAAAATAATTAATGAAATAAATAAAAAAAAATAAACAAAAGGTTCCCGTAAAGTACTACGGAAGTTTAGGGTGCTAATACCTTCCCTAAATTTAACCAACCCCCGAACCTTAGATCTCTCCCTTTTAGGTTTTTCCTTTCTTTAACCTTTCCTTCGGATAAATCAAAGACCGGTTGTAAATGAATTAAGATTCAAGTTAATCAATAGCTTGACATCCAAATTTCACCGCAACCGAAAATGGCGACTTCACTGGGGAGTCCTAACTATTGAGGATTATCCCTATTTTGTTTATTTTTCTTTATATATTTGTTTTATTATATATTTTGCTCACTTGTATGTATATATTGGGGTACCTTACTTGGAATTACTGTGTTGTGAGATAAGTCCTACACCCGAACTTGAGTGACATTATTATAGGATGGCGATATATTCGACGAGGCTTATAGGGAGTGAGTCCCGACTAAGCTAAATCGAGAATCACCGCTCAGTTGAGACACTTTCGAAAATGGTTCGGTTGATCGAGTGTAGTCGTGAAAACTTTTACCGTTATCGATTGAAGTCTGTGATACTAGGAACCGTAGTACCTTTACACCATCTTGGCCTTATCTAGGACGTAGTGTGGGAACTATGTGGGAGTAGTCCTACAATGGTTGCTACGCGATACTACACTCGAACGAGGTTCTCTTGAGAATATTATCGAGCCTTGAGTCAGTCGAGAAGTTGATAATATCCAAAAGATGGGCTGATGACTTTGGGCACTTTTTAGAACCCTTGTTCTGCAGGTACAATTAATCTATAGTACACACCACTTTGGGAAGGGTAGACCTTGACTCCATTCATTGTTCCTCTAAAATTAGGACCTTTGTTTGCTTATGTGCGTTTGTGCTTTGCATCCATAAAGCATCATATCATTTCTAGTTTCAAGGAATTCAAAAGTCCTTTGCAAATTCAATAAGTCCTACATTTTAAAGTCTAACAGCTTTTCTCGCTTTCCTAAAAGGGAATGTTTGCAATCGACCGTTGAAATTCTTGAGACCATTGCATGGCATTAGCATCACATTTTTGCATTGCATTTATACCCCAGTTTCTCCTTCTTGGTCCTATCGTCTTCTAGTGTACCTTTGAGTCGTCAAGTTGATTCCTCGACACAGATATCAGACCAGAAACGGAACAGGAGTCACTTTGATCCTATTCTCATGACTTACACAGAGCTATATCCTGAATTAGTCCGGCAAAGACTGATTACTACAAAGGCTTTACCACCTCCTCTTAATCCTCCGGCTGGATTTAAGGCTGATCTCCATTGTGCTTCCTATGAGGAAGCCCCAGGCCATGACTTGGAGCATTGTTTTGCATTGAAGGCTAGAGTATGTGAATTGGTTAGAACTGGAATACTTGATTTTACAGACAGTCATCCAGATGTTCAGAAAAATCCCTTGCCAGTACATCAGAAATGAAGTTTTGTCACTAGGCCTTTTTTTTTTCTCGTTGTTTGCATTTTCCTTATTTTGTTTAAGTTGTTTGATTTCAATTATGTTTGTACTTTCATTAATGAAATAAGCATTGCGACTTTTGATTCAATTCATTTCCGTCCATTTATTTGCATCTTTATGCTTTATTTTTCAAATGTTTACTTCTTGTCCAAAATTTTGATATGCTAAGATCGGAGGGAGGATGACGAAAACGTTATACCCATAATTGCTGTCAGTATGCTTTCAATCAAACCTTGTTGACGATGTAAGGCATTGTTTCAATTCCCAAACACTGGAGAAATAAGGAAGTTAATCCCTCGTTACCCCCTTCGAGCCTAGAAGTTTGAGTTCCTTTCGTTACAAAAAACCCACAATTTTAACCTTGGGATGGGTAGTTCTCAGTTAACTTGGTTGTGTGTTCATACGATACACCTTTCATTAACAAATTTTCCTTCGCACACGTCAAACAAGTGTCGGAGATGTTTTCTAATCAAAAGGTCGATGATGGTTCACCGTAATCATTAAAATCAAACAGTCACTTTCCTTCACACAAAAAAAATAATCAAAAGAAGCCCGCTAAGTCAAAACCTATGAAGGAGACTTAGGCAAAACTGGGGCATCCCGCTGACTGTAAACTCTAAAATAAACAGTTCAGGCAAAATTTAGGGATAATACAAAGAGATTTTAAATCCTTATCTTAAAAATCCTCAATGTCAAAACAATCAAATGTTATAGGGGAGTAATGGCTGCCTTTTCATAGGTCCCTTTGACTTCTGAGTCATCATTGCTACGATCAATGAAATCCCTAACTTATGGGAACCTGAATGCATAGTATGAGTTAACTGAGCATAGGACTGAAGATCATCACGTAGATTGGGTGGGTACAAATAAATTTTGAGCCTTTATCTTTTGTTTCATAAACCGTGAACCAGGCCACATTACAACCCTCAAAAGACCTAATTGAAGCAAGGTTATTTTGAAAGTATACTACAGCAAGGTTGCGTAACCTGACTCCAAAAGATCCTTGCGAATCATTTATTTTGGCAATACACTTTTATTTTAAACTTTGAGTGTCTTGAACCGCCTTGTTCTGACTAACGACTCATGTATTTTCCATCTTTCAAAAATAATTTTTCAAAAATCGCATGAACTTTGCATTACCATGTTTGTATGAATATTTTTGTTTGCAAACTGGCTTTCCTCTAAGGAATTTTCAAACAATGAGAAACTTGGTCAAGTGATCTTATCAAGGGCAAGTTCCTTTTACATCCTGTCAAAGAATCAGTTCAAGATTTGTTCAAGGCAACATCTTCTCAGATTTGGTTTATCCAGAGAATTGTTTAAGACTCAGACTGGGGCAAGCCCTCCGAGGATATAGCAAAACAGTCGATTCTACGAATCAGACAGTTGAAGCAATTATCAATTCATTTGACCTGGGGCAGTTTACTTGCATAATCCCCAAGCAGTTATTCATCATTCCTACAGTGACTATCAACTTGATACAGTTTAACAGAATGACAGTGATCTCCGTGTTGAGGAATCAGTCCTCCAGTTTTGTCATCTCACAGAAAGAGTCGAGTCTTGTCGTCGACGTCTGCATTTGCATTTGATCATATGTCATAGCATAATTCCTATACATGTGCACATCTTGGGTGCTTTATTCCCCATTTACATTTCTATCTTGGGTGCTTTACTCCCCATTTACATTTCTATCTTGGGTGCTTTACTCCCCATTTACATTTCTATCTTGGGTGCTTTACTCCCCATTTACATTTTTATCTTGGGTGCTTTACTCCCCATTTACATTTTTATCTTGGGTGCTTTACTCCCCATTTACATTTCTATCCTGGGTGCTTTACTCCCCATTTACATTTCTATCTTGGGTGCTTTACTCCCCATTTACCTTCTATCCTTGGGCGTTTTATCCCCCATGTACCCTTTATCCCGGGTGTTTTATTCCCCGTTTACCAGATATTCCTGGGTTTACCTAACATCATGGTGTTTTACCCCCATTTGCTTTTTTTTCTCCCTGAGGTCGTGTTTTACTCGCGTCTTACCTTGCGGACAATTTCTAATTTACTTGGCACCTATCAACAATTTTGTGTCGTGTCTACCCGACGTTCTTCCAGATATGACATGTCTTCTTCCCTAGTGCAATTCCTCGGTGGGTCGTCCCCTGTGACGTTGTTTCGTCTGTATCCGTGCATTTGTCATTTTCATCATACGCATCATATCAGATTCATATTATATTTAGCATTATAGTTCGTTTTGTGTTGTCCATATCATTGCATAGCACTGCGTCTAAAGGCAAAATTTTCGGTTATCTGTATTTAAATCCCTCCACCATGATTTCTCGAGTCTCCATTGCTCAAATCACCCGGTGAAGTTATTTAAATAGGGGCAACTGTAATACCCCAAATTTTGCCCTAAGATTTGTCGTCGTATTTCATTGCATTTTTCTTGCATTTAATCAATTACTAACAAATTTGTGTAGTCGTTTGACTTTTTGCAGGTAAATATCATATGGCATGCATTTTTTTCTAAAAAGTAAAAATGGCACAATTGGCAAGAGGACATGTGTAAGGAGTTGTGAGTGTGAGAGGTTGAGAGTTCGAATCTCACCTTTGTCACTTTTTTGTTTTTTATTATTTTTACTCTAAATTTTTCTATCTTTCATTAAAAAATAACAAAAATAGTTTTTTATTATTATTTAATTATTATTTTCGTATTTTAATTAAATCATTTTTTAAAATATTATTTTTTTCACTTTTTTCTAAATTATTCATAAAAATATCCAAAAAAATCATAAAATAAAAAATATTGAAAAAAATTTTGTTCTTTTTATAATATTTTTGATTTTAGGAATCAATAGGATTATTAGTTTTTATTTTAAGTTTATTTTAAATTATTTAAATTTGGGCTTTAAAATGGGCTTTAGGGACATTATTGACAATTTGGTGTTAACCCTAATTTGTTCCCTATATATACATGTGTTGCTTTGTTGAAAAAGGGGAGAGAATGAAAAAAACCTAAGAGGAGTGAGTGCCGTTTACCGTTATTTCTTTTCCTTCATCTATTACTGTTGTTTCTTTTTCTTCATCGTTTATTGTTATTTCTTTTCCTTCATCTATTACTGTTGTTTCTTTTTCTTCATCTTTTACCGTTATTTTTTTTCTTCATCTATTACCGTTATTTCTTTTTCTTTATCTATTACTGTTACGTTTATATATTTATAATTTTTAAATTGTTAGAGTTTATATATATATAAGATTAATTTTTGATCGAATTATATCGATACGATGTTTGCACATTTGTGTGCATAACGCGTGACATTTGTGTTAGTTCGATCTGGTTGCGATGATCGCATTTTTGTGTGAGCAATAATACTGTTTTTTGCTTAATTTCTTTTTCTTTGCGATAAATTTTGTTTCGTCCGATTTAGATCTGGTTGCGATGAGCGCATTTCTGCGTTAGCAACATTGTTGGGTTATTTGGCACATTTAAAATTCATTATTGCTTTATTATTATTATTATTATTATTATTATTTATTATTGTTATTATCATTATTATTATTATTATTATTACAATTATTATTCTTGTTATCATTAATTTATTAAAACTTGTTATAATATAAAAATCTGTTTTTTTAAAATAAATAACATTAACATCTTTTCCAAATTAATATAAAAACCTATTATTTTTAAGAAAAACTTTTTTTTAGATAAATTTAAAATAATAACTAAAATCTTTTTTTAAAATAATAACTAGAACCGTTTTTTTTTAAAAATATATAATAATAACATTAAACCTTTTTTTTTAAAAATAAAACCTTTTTGTTAGATAATTAAATTAAGACTATTTTTGAAAAGTTTTTTTTTAATAATATTAAAACCTCTTTTTTAACTTAAATCAAAAGCTTTTTTATATATCACAAATAAACAACAAAGAATATCTATAACTTTCGCACTTCCGTTTCATAACTCGTCTGATTACTGTCTGACTCTGTCTACTAACCTTGTGTATTCAATGTGCAGCTTGTTACGTTGCTATTAGCTATTTTAATGTGTTTTTCAATTCAAGTTGTATTATAATTGTATCTGTTTCTCATTTGTAACCTCGCGAACCAACAATCGCGTTTACTTTCTGCATTTTATTTCCGTTTGTATGATTTAAATTTCTCACACTTTCATCACTATTACTTCTGTCACATTACACCTCCGAAGGATTAGGTCTAGCCGTTTGGCCGCCATGCCAATAGTCCTCAAACCCTCAAATTTCACACATTCAATTTCAAACCCTCAAAACTACAAACTACAAACCCTAATTTTCACAAATGCCTCGCCGCAGGCAAAATTACCATGTTACCCCTAGCATTAGGTCAAAGAGCCGCCGCGCTCATTTTAGAGTTTCCCGCCGTGGAATCCCTAAATTAACCCTAATTACAACTTAACAATTCATAATGTAGAGATCGGAGTTTAAGACTCCATGTAAGCGTGTCCTTAAGATGCGTTTATTCCCCTTGAGACCTTGACCACAGTCGAGTGTTCTTTAACCTCCCTTGAGAGGGGAACTACAATTACTCTGATTCCATTCCCGTAAGGATATGTAGGCACAAGATGCGATGTCTTGCCGAGTAAACTTAGAATTAACTCCTAAGTCTTTTCTAATTTTCAATCCTTTGTATATACCCTAAAGCAAAATAATTAATGAAATAAATAAAAAAAAATAAACAAAAGGTTCCCGTAAAGTACTACGGAAGTTTAGGGTGCTAATACCTTCCCTAAATTTAACCAACCCCCGAACCTTAGATCTCTCCCTTTTAGGTTTTTCCTTTCTTTAACCTTTCCTTCGGATAAATCAAAGACCGGTTGTAAATGAATTAAGATTCAAGTTAATCAATAGCTTGACATCCAAATTTCACCGCAACCGAAAATGGCGACTTCACTGGGGAGTCCTAACTATTGAGGATTATCCCTATTTTGTTTATTTTTCTTTATATATTTGTTTTATTATATATTTTGCTCACTTGTATGTATATATTGGGGTACCTTACTTGGAATTACTGTGTTGTGAGATAAGTCCTACACCCGAACTTGAGTGACATTATTATAGGATGGCGATATATTCGACGAGGCTTATAGGGAGTGAGTCCCGACTAAGCTAAATCGAGAATCACCGCTCAGTTGAGACACTTTCGAAAATGGTTCGGTTGATCGAGTGTAGTCGTGAAAACTTTTACCGTTATCGATTGAAGTCTGTGATACTAGGAACCGTAGTACCTTTACACCATCTTGGCCTTATCTAGGACGTAGTGTGGGAACTATGTGGGAGTAGTCCTACAATGGTTGCTACGCGATACTACACTCGAACGAGGTTCTCTTGAGAATATTATCGAGCCTTGAGTCAGTCGAGAAGTTGATAATATCCAAAAGATGGGCTGATGACTTTGGGCACTTTTTAGAACCCTTGTTCTGCAGGTACAATTAATCTATAGTACACACCACTTTGGGAAGGGTAGACCTTGACTCCATTCATTGTTCCTCTAAAATTAGGACCTTTGTTTGCTTATGTGCGTTTGTGCTTTGCATCCATAAAGCATCATATCATTTCTAGTTTCAAGGAATTCAAAAGTCCTTTGCAAATTCAATAAGTCCTACATTTTAAAGTCTAACAGCTTTTCTCGCTTTCCTAAAAGGGAATGTTTGCAATCGACCGTTGAAATTCTTGAGACCATTGCATGGCATTAGCATCACATTTTTGCATTGCATTTATACCCCAGTTTCTCCTTCTTGGTCCTATCGTCTTCTAGTGTACCTTTGAGTCGTCAAGTTGATTCCTCGACACAGATATCAGACCAGAAACGGAACAGGAGTCACTTTGATCCTATTCTCATGACTTACACAGAGCTATATCCTGAATTAGTCCGGCAAAGACTGATTACTACAAAGGCTTTACCACCTCCTCTTAATCCTCCGGCTGGATTTAAGGCTGATCTCCATTGTGCTTCCTATGAGGAAGCCCCAGGCCATGACTTGGAGCATTGTTTTGCATTGAAGGCTAGAGTATGTGAATTGGTTAGAACTGGAATACTTGATTTTACAGACAGTCATCCAGATGTTCAGAAAAATCCCTTGCCAGTACATCAGAAATGAAGTTTTGTCACTAGGCCTTTTTTTTTTCTCGTTGTTTGCATTTTCCTTATTTTGTTTAAGTTGTTTGATTTCAATTATGTTTGTACTTTCATTAATGAAATAAGCATTGCGACTTTTGATTCAATTCATTTCCGTCCATTTATTTGCATCTTTATGCTTTATTTTTCAAATGTTTACTTCTTGTCCAAAATTTTGATATGCTAAGATCGGAGGGAGGATGACGAAAACGTTATACCCATAATTGCTGTCAGTATGCTTTCAATCAAACCTTGTTGACGATGTAAGGCATTGTTTCAATTCCCAAACACTGGAGAAATAAGGAAGTTAATCCCTCGTTACCCCCTTCGAGCCTAGAAGTTTGAGTTCCTTTCGTTACAAAAAACCCACAATTTTAACCTTGGGATGGGTAGTTCTCAGTTAACTTGGTTGTGTGTTCATACGATACACCTTTCATTAACAAATTTTCCTTCGCACACGTCAAACAAGTGTCGGAGATGTTTTCTAATCAAAAGGTCGATGATGGTTCACCGTAATCATTAAAATCAAACAGTCACTTTCCTTCACACAAAAAAAATAATCAAAAGAAGCCCGCTAAGTCAAAACCTATGAAGGAGACTTAGGCAAAACTGGGGCATCCCGCTGACTGTAAACTCTAAAATAAACAGTTCAGGCAAAATTTAGGGATAATACAAAGACATTTTAAATCCTTATCTTAAAAATCCTCAATGTCAAAACAATCAAATGTTATAGGGGAGTAATGGCTGCCTTTTCATAGGTCCCTTTGACTTCTGAGTCATCATTGCTACGATCAATGAAATCCCTAACTTATGGGAACCTGAATGCATAGTATGAGTTAACTGAGCATAGGACTGAAGATCATCACGTAGATTGGGTGGGTACAAATAAATTTTGAGCCTTTATCTTTTGTTTCATAAACCGTGAACCAGGCCACATTACAACCCTCAAAAGACCTAATTGAAGCAAGGTTATTTTGAAAGTATACTACAGCAAGGTTGCGTAACCTGACTCCAAAAGATCCTTGCGAATCATTTATTTTGGCAATACACTTTTATTTTAAACTTTGAGTGTCTTGAACCGCCTTGTTCTGACTAACGACTCATGTATTTTCCATCTTTCAAAAATAATTTTTCAAAAATCGCATGAACTTTGCATTACCATGTTTGTATGAATATTTTTGTTTGCAAACTGGCTTTCCTCTAAGGAATTTTCAAACAATGAGAAACTTGGTCAAGTGATCTTATCAAGGGCAAGTTCCTTTTACATCCTGTCAAAGAATCAGTTCAAGATTTGTTCAAGGCAACATCTTCTCAGATTTGGTTTATCCAGAGAATTGTTTAAGACTCAGACTGGGGCAAGCCCTCCGAGGATATAGCAAAACAGTCGATTCTACGAATCAGACAGTTGAAGCAATTATCAATTCATTTGACCTGGGGCAGTTTACTTGCATAATCCCCAAGCAGTTATTCATCATTCCTACAGTGACTATCAACTTGATACAGTTTAACAGAATGACAGTGATCTCCGTGTTGAGGAATCAGTCCTCCAGTTTTGTCATCTCACAGAAAGAGTCGAGTCTTGTCGTCGACGTCTGCATTTGCATTTGATCATATGTCATAGCATAATTCCTATACATGTGCACATCTTGGGTGCTTTATTCCCCATTTACATTTCTATCTTGGGTGCTTTACTCCCCATTTACATTTCTATCTTGGGTGCTTTACTCCCCATTTACATTTTTATCTTGGGTGCTTTACTCCCCATTTACATTTTTATCTTGGGTGCTTTACTCCCCATTTACATTTCTATCCTGGGTGCTTTACTCCCCATTTACATTTCTATCTTGGGTGCTTTACTCCCCATTTACCTTCTATCCTTGGGCGTTTTATCCCCCATGTACCCTTTATCCCGGGTGTTTTATTCCCCGTTTACCAGATATTCCTGGGTTTACCTAACATCATGGTGTTTTACCCCCATTTGCTTTTTTTTCTCCCTGAGGTCGTGTTTTACTCGCGTCTTACCTTGCGGACAATTTCTAATTTACTTGGCACCTATCAACAATTTTGTGTCGTGTCTACCCGACGTTCTTCCAGATATGACATGTCTTCTTCCCTAGTGCAATTCCTCGGTGGGTCGTCCCCTGTGACGTTGTTTCGTCTGTATCCGTGCATTTGTCATTTTCATCATACGCATCATATCAGATTCATATTATATTTAGCATTATAGTTCGTTTTGTGTTGTCCATATCATTGCATAGCACTGCGTCTAAAGGCAAAATTTTCGGTTATCTGTATTTAAATCCCTCCACCATGATTTCTCGAGTCTCCATTGCTCAAATCACCCGGTGAAGTTATTTAAATAGGGGCAACTGTAATACCCCAAATTTTGCCCTAAGATTTGTCGTCGTATTTCATTGCATTTTTCTTGCATTTAATCAATTACTAACAAATTTGTGTAGTCGTTTGACTTTTTGCAGGTAAATATCATATGGCATGCATTTTTTTCTAAAAAGTAAAAATGGCACAATTGGCAAGAGGACATGTGTAAGGAGTTGTGAGTGTGAGAGGTTGAGAGTTCGAATCTCACCTTTGTCACTTTTTTGTTTTTTATTATTTTTACTCTAAATTTTTCTATCTTTCATTAAAAAATAACAAAAATAGTTTTTTATTATTATTTAATTATTATTTTCGTATTTTAATTAAATCATTTTTTAAAATATTATTTTTTTCACTTTTTTCTAAATTATTCATAAAAATATCCAAAAAAATCATAAAATAAAAAATATTGAAAAAAATTTTGTTCTTTTTATAATATTTTTGATTTTAGTAATCAATAGGATTATTAGTTTTTATTTTAAGTTTATTTTAAATTATTTAAATTTGGGCTTTAAAATGGGCTTTAGGGACATTATTGACAATTTGGTGTTAACCCTAATTTGTTCCCTATATATACATGTGTTGCTTTGTTGAAAAAGGGGAGAGAATGAAAAAAACCTAAGAGGAGTGAGTGTCGTTTACCGTTATTTCTTTTCCTTCATCTATTACTGTTGTTTCTTTTTCTTCATCGTTTATTGTTATTTCTTTTCCTTCATCTATTACTGTTGTTTCTTTTTCTTCATCTTTTACCGTTATTTTTTTTCTTCATCTATTACCGTTATTTCTTTTTCTTTATCTATTACTGTTACGTTTATATATTTATAATTTTTAAATTGTTAGAGTTTATATATATATAAGATTAATTTTTGATCGAATTATATCTATACGATGTTTGCACATTTGTGTGCATAACGCGTGACATTTGTGTTAGTTCGATCTGGTTGCGATGATCGCATTTTTGTGTGAGCAATAATACTGTTTTTTGCTTAATTTCTTTTTCTTTGCGATAAATTTTGTTTCGTCCGATTTAGATCTGGTTGCGATGAGCGCATTTCTGCGTTAGCAACATTGTTGGGTTATTTGGCATATTTAAAATTTATTATTGCTTTATTATTATTATTATTATTATTATTATTATTATTTATTATTGTTATTATCATTATTATTATTATTATTATTACAATTATTATTCTTGTTATCATTAATTTATTAAAACTTGTTATAATATAAAAATCTGTTTTTTTAAAATAAATAACATTAACATCTTTTCCAAATTAATATGAAAACCTATTATTTTTAAGAAAAACTTTTTTTTAGATAAATTTAAAATAATAACTAAAATCTTTTTTTAAAATAATAACTAGAACCGTTTTTTTAAAAAATATATAATAATAACATTAAACCTTTTTTTTTTAAAAATAAAACCTTTTTGTTAGATAATTAAATTAAGACTATTTTTGAAAAGTTTTTTTTAATAATATTAAAACCTCTTTTTTTAACTTAAATCAAAAGCTTTTTTATATATCACAAATAAACAACAAAGAATATCTATAACTTTCGCACTTCCGTTTCATAACTCGTCTGATTACTGTCTGACTCTGTCTACTAACCTTGTGTATTCAATGTGCAGCTTGTTACGTTGCTATTAGCTATTTTAATGTGTTTTTCAATTCAAGTTGTATTATAATTGTATCTGTTTCTCATTTGTAACCTCGCGAACCAACAATCGCGTTTACTTTCTGCATTTTATTTCCGTTTGTATGATTTAAATTTCTCACACTTTCATCACTATTACTTCTGTCACATTACACCTCCGAAGGATTAGGTCTAGCCGTTTGGCCGCCATGCCAATAGTCCTCAAACCCTCAAATTTCACACATTCAATTTCAAACCCTCAAAACTACAAACTACAAACCCTAATTTTCACAAATGCCTCGCCGCAGGCAAAATTACCATGTTACCCCTAGCATTAGGTCAAAGAGCCGCCGCACTCATTTTAGGGTTAATCGCCGTGGAATCCCTAATTTAACCCTAATTACAACTTAACAATTCATAACGTAGAGATCGGAGTTTAAGACTCCATGTAAGCGTGTCCTTAAAATGCGTTTATTCCCCTTGAGACCTTGACCACAGTCGAGTGTTCTTTAACCTCCCTTGAGAGGGGAACTACAATTACTCTGATTCCATTCCCGTAAGGATATGTAGGCACAAGATGCGATGTCTTGCCGAGTAAACTTAGAATTAACCCCTAAGTCTTTTTTAATTTTCAATCCTTTGTATATACCCTAAAGCAAAATAATTAATGAAATAAATAAAAGAAATAAACAAAAGGTTCCCGTAGAGTACTACGGAAGTTTAGGGTGCTAATACCTACCCTAAATTTAACCAACCCCCGAACCTTAGATCTCTCCCTTTTAGGTTTTTCCTTTCTTTAACCTTTCCTTCGGATAAATCAAAGACCGGTTGTAAATGAATTAAGATTCAAGTTAATCAATAGCTTGACATCCAAATTTCATCGCAACACAAAGCAATTTTCAACTTTTCTTCTTCAGACATGAAGACCAACGGGCGTTCTTCCTTCAAGGCCATAGGCTCTTGCTTATGGTATGGAATCCTTAGTGTGACGGCTCTTTTCCGAACCCATTGGAGGTAAGGTTCCAAAGAAACACAGTTGAGTCTTCCCAGATCTTTCTTTCCTTTCTTGTGTAGATGCTTCCAAGCTTCTAGAACTTTCTCTTTTAATCCTTGACTATCTTCCCCTTCTTTGAAGAAGATGCTTTCCACTTGAACACTTTTGGGTTTGTCCTTTAGAGGGTATCCCAATTATCGGCGAGCGAGTATTGGATTGTAGCTGACCCCTCCATTTATGCTAAGGAGAGGTACATTGCCAAATTCCCCATAATTGTCAATAATCATCGTCCCATCATAATCACGATTATACCAATCAATATCGGAACGGGTAAGAGCCATGATTTTTTGCGACCACCATCCTTTCTTTGGATCCCAAAAAGCGTTGGCGTTGGGCAAGTGAGAAGTGAACCAGTTGTACAATAAAGGAGCGCAACAAGTGATCATTCCCCCATTGTGGAAGTTCCTCAGATGAACAGAATGGTACGTGTCTGCTAACATGGTAGGCACAGGATTCTTCTTCAAGAAAATTTTGATGGCATTGAGGTCCACAAAATTCTCAAAGCTTGGAAACAAGAATATACCATAGATGAGTAAGGCAAGGATAGCCTCGAATGCATCCATGCTTAAATGGTCTGCATAGTACTGAGCTTTTTCAACCAAGAATTCTGCCTTTAACCCAAAGACTCCTCCTTTTGTAATCAGATTCTTTTTATATCAACCACTCCCAAACGTGTAGCTTTGGCAATGCCCTGCTCTTTAGGGTCCTTCTCCGCAATCGGAAAAGGAGAATTTTCAAGAATAGGCAATCCAATTAACTGAGAATACTCTTCTAGCGTGGGCATTAGCTGATAATCAGGAAATGTAAAACAGTGGTAAAGCGGGTAATAAAACTAGAGGAGAGTATAAAGAAGTCCACTATCCATCTTTATCTTCAAGAGTAGCAACAACTTCCCATATCGGTTTTGAAATCCCTCTAGATCTGTCACTAAGGTGCTCAACCTTTTCAAATCATCTAGGTTAAAACCCTTGTAAGTGTACTTCAAATTTTTCTTTCTTTCACTGTTCATGACGACCTCTGATGTTTACAAACAACAAAGTCTGAGTTCCATGAAACCATATGATGATATGATGACATGATGATATGATGAAACGATGATATGAATGCACAAACACAAGCAATATGCATATGCGCACAACACAAGCTTAGGTTTAAGGAAAAGCATGAGTCCAAGGGTCTACCCATCCCCAAAGATGTGTACTATGGATTGATTGTACCTGCCGAACGGGCTCTACAGAGTTCCCAAAGTCATCAACCCATCCTTCGGATATTATCAACTTCCCAAATTACTTGGTAATCGATAATATTCTCAAGAGAATCTCGTCTGAGTGTAGTATCGCGTATCAACTATTTCGGAAATACTTCCTTATAGTCATCGCACTACGTCCTAATATGGCCAAAGTGGGGTAAAGTGTAATCTAAAAATCCACAGTGTCATGGGCTCCTTCGTTGAAAGTAGCATTGTTTTCACGACTACTCGATCAACAATACTAAACTTTCAAGAGGGCCTACACTGAGCGGTGGTTTCTCAAGTTAGCCTTGTCGGGAATCAACTCCCTATAAGCCTTCTTGAATATACCACCATCCTATCATAAACGCGCTTAAGTCCGGGTATAGGACCATCTCACCACTCAAAGCACCCAATACCCAACAATTAAACAAATATATTGACAAATATACATGTTAAGCGAATATTTACAAATATAGCATACAATCAAACAAAATAGGCTAAACCCTCAAAAATAAGCAAGTCTCCCCAGTGAAGTCGCCATTTCTGTTGCGGTGAGAATCGTGATACCAAGCTATTAATTAACTTGAATCTTTAATTCTTAAATTACAACCGGACTTTAATTTATACAAAGGAAAGGTCTAAAGAAAGAAAAACCCTTTTCGCGATGTAACAACAACACTAAGAGATTTGGGGGTCGGGGGTTGGTTATGCCTAGGGTAGGTATTTCACATCCTAAACATCTGTAGTACTCTACAGGAACCTTTTGTTTATTTTCATGCTAAGTTGGTAAATTGTGCTATGGATTGGGAAAAGATATGAGTTGAAACCTAAAGTTATATATACTAAGTTTGCTCGCAAAGATGTCGCATCTTCTGCCTACGTATCCTAACTAGGATAGAATCAGAGCAATCGTAGTTCACCTCACAAGGGATAAAGAACACTTGATTATGATCAAGGTTCAATGGGAACAAACATGACAATGTTTGTGTGGAGTTTGACAAAACTCCCTAATCTAAGTTGTAAGATTCAAAAGGGAAAGTAAGAAATCATGACGATGATTCTTACACAGAGTTGACGAACTCTTTCCTAGGGTTCTAGTTGAAGAACACTCCTAGTACAAGTGGGTCTCTTAAACTCAAAGAAAAGTCTAATGGTTTCTAAGCTAAGGTTAAAATGACTTAACAAAGTCAAGGGAGGGTGAATGAATTATTCTTGACATGAGGGTCAAGTGGGCAGACCTTCCTTTGGAGGGAGACTGGGGAAATTGGTGACTGGATGAAAGCTAACAAGCTTCATCACTTGGGGAAAGAAAAATAAAAGGGAAGGGTAATAACATAACAAGACATTTTCATGGTAACAACCAATTAAACAACATGTGAAATGATAAGGATGAAAGCACATTGATAATAATAAACACAGATGAAAATAACGAGAACTGTAACGACAGATCACATTTAAATACAGTCAACAGGTGAAATGAACATAGTTATAACTAAAAATAAAAATCCTAGCATGTTAACTAACATGTATGGACATGAGTACAAACAAATTTCACAAACAAATCCAAGTGGAACCACATAAAAATTCATCTGCAAAGGCGTAAACGGACGCGAAACGCACTTAACTTGCACCCAGTCAAAAGAGGTAAAAAACTTGTTAAACATGAAAATAAAAAATATGATATGAAAGTACACATTAAGAGGAACACAATGAAAAAGGAACAGGTGAAAAACGATTAAAATCGAGAGAGTTATGAATTTTCAAAGTTTGAATGAAAAATAACAAAAAAAAAACAAAAGAGTTGCCCTCCTCAGGGGTCGAACTCAGGACAAAGGGGTGAAAGGCGCATTTTGGCATATGATCTTACCACTGGGGTGGCTATACATCCGTTGATTGATGCCACCCCTTTAATTAATAAGGGTAACTTTCTTGTTGGCTGGGCAAAAATAACACAGAAACAATGGATTTACGTTTTGACGCGTAACTTTCTCGTCTCTTATCCAAATGAGACAAACTTTATATGCATCTCAACCAGAAAAATATGAGGGACATGATAGTGCACTTAATTTTCTGAAATTCCTCTTCTAATTTAAAATTCGATGACAGCTGCATGTTGATGTTTATGTGATGCATTTTGACATGAAGCCCTTAATTCAAACACTTTCAATCCAAATTAAATGCACACACACCTCACATAAATCATATAGAATGATTCTAAAACTTCAAATTTGCTCAATGTTAACAGATTATGAAAGTTTCTTATCAAGTGCAAGTTTTTGGTGAAAAATGCATTTTGAGGTGAAAGGCTTGTGACAGTTTGTCTTGCTACCAAATAATCATGCAAACATCTTCTAAATGACTGGTATGAAGTGTTAGAAAAGAGGTTTTGATGAGAAACAAACCAATGTAAAAAGTGTCATATGAGTTTCTTGATGTGCTTAAAGAAGTGCATTTGAAGTGTGATGCTTGCTCCAAATCTTTCTCAATCAAAACCAAGTTTGCTAACAGTTCATAGACATGATGAGAAATGATTCTATCACTTAAAGTATGCCTAATGCAAACAGGTATAAAAGTGATATGTCATGTGCAATGTTTCTTTTTTTGGAAAAATGCATTTTGGAGTGTAGTGCTTATTTCACATCTTTTCAATCCAAACCAAATGCACACACAAATCATATAAATGGTGATGAATGATCTTAGTACCTAAATCAAACTCAAAACAAACAGATATGGAAAAGACATGTCAAGTTGCAGTTTTATTTGAAATGATGTGTTTTGAAAAAGTGGTATGCATTTTGGCATCTCAAGTTCAAGATCCTTGCAGCCAAGAGCATGTGCAGGCCTGAGCAATTTTCAAATGCATAAAACATGGATTATTGATATCAAGACCAAACAGAAACCTATCCAAAATGAAATCTGGCCTGCCAACTGCAAAGTAGCTTGAAATTGCAATTTTGAAAGATGTGTCATGGTATAGCCAGTTCTATATTCAAATGATCATGAATACATGTTACATATATGATAATGAGTGAGTCTAAATTAGGTTTGTGGATGAAATCAAGCTGTTATGGAAAATGATATGTCAAGTGGCAATTTATGTTGAAAAATGCATTTTGAAGTGGACAACTCATAACAGTTAGTTTCAATGCCAAAGAATTGTGCAAACAGTTCATAAATGACCAAGGCAAAGTGTTCCAACATGATTTTGATCGAAAATAAGCTTGTATGGAAATTTGGCATGTGAATTGCTTAATGATGTTCCATGGAATGCAAGAAGAAATACTGCTCAAATCAGTTTCATACACACATAGATTAAAGGCATCATGCGCACAAGTCCTATTCATGAATTTAAGTATCAAATTTTAAGTTTTAAACAGGTGGTCATGAAAATGAGGCTTATGTTGAAATTGGTGTTTTGATGCAGAGGGAGTATGTGTAGCAGCATAACAAGTCAATTCATGACACATGAACATACAAGAACCAAACAGTCTTGAATCTAGTGTTTTGAGATGAATGTTTAGATGCCTAGATGGTGGTCCTGAGCATTTTATGAATGAGATGCTAGATGAATTTTTGCAGCCAGCTTAAAACACACAGTTTCAGAGTAAAAATATCATGTGGTATGCAAATGTATTTTGAAAATTGGGGTCAGTTTAAAAGATGTTGCAGCCAGACATGCTTCATATAAAATGCTCATTCACTAAAACCTCAAATGATCTCAAAAACATCAACTGCTATGTGAAACTCAGGTGAATGTGCCTATAACCATAAGTTATGATTTGACATGTTTTTCAAATGAATAGCATATTAGATTGCACAACAGTCTGATCTCATTTTAAAACAGCCACAACAGCTAGTCTATTGCAGTTCTCAATTTGATCATGCAGGTTTTATGCACATTCCTTAAACACAAATGAATTCCAAATCTGAAATTGGTCTACACATTCTGTTGTGAACAAACAGCATAGTGATGCTTATTGCTACAGGTGCATCTTAAATGAAATGAGTTATACAAGATGTAGACCAACAAATCAAACACTCATACATATTGCAAAGGTGATTTCAAAGGTGTTCAGACCCACAATACAAGCATATTCTCAACAAAAGCAACTTTGATATTTTGAGGCAAGAAGCAACTTGGTATGACAGGGTGCAGCAGGGTACTTTTCTTGGAAATGATACAATTTCATGACAATTATGGGGCACACTCATGATAAGCATGATGTTAACTATACTCAAAGCAACAAAGCAACCCTATCTATGGTAACATGAAAATTGGCATATGCACCAAAATAGTGAAAAACAAACTTCATGGCCAAGTACCTCAATGCAGTTTTCATGACTTTGTAAAGGATGAGATGAGTTTCAAATGAGACATACCTTTAGTAGACAAGCTTAAGTCAACCAAAGAACAAGAAAACCAGAGATTCCCCTTCCACCTAGCATTGAGCTTTTTCTTCCTTTTGAAGCAAAACACAACTTCTATGACAGTTGAAGAAATAAACTTCCCCTATCACTTCCAATGCTTTGAACAACTGAGGAACAATATATAAGAGGTGTTTGAATGAGTGGAACACCAAAGAAATGCTTAGAACAAGTTTTGGTAGAATTTTGTGGCTTTTGGTCAAAGTAACTTGGTGTAGAAGTTGACTTTTTTATTGGTGAAGTTTTTGGATGGTTTAATGGTTTAGACACCTTCTATACCATATTTGGAGAGTGTGTGGATGGTTGTTGGGGTGTTGGAATGTAGGGAAATGGTTTTGGCAGCCCTTGCACCAAGACAGATTTTTGGTGATTTTGGTGACTTTTCTTCACTTACAAGCAAGAAGGGAAAGAAGGAGAACTATATGATTATGATGCTTGGGATAGTTCTGGTGTGAAAAATAGAGTGTGTAGAAACCTCTGTTTATAGGCCATGAGGAGCTTGGGGCAGATTTGGTTTTTCACCACTTTTGGAGGGAGATTTGAGATTTTCAAGTGAATCTTGCCAAATCTTTGTAGCAGCTCCAACACATCAGCTCCATGGACCAATGCTGAGCCAATATCAGCTGAGATGGGAAGGACAGGATGGCTATGGAGATAGGGGACTGCAGCTGCCCAACTTTGGAGAAAAAGTTTCTCTTTCATGGTTTTAATGATTATTTTAATATCCACTTGTTACCAACTTGCCATGCTCATCAAACTAACTCCTTTTCTGGCTTTCTCCTCATCCACACCTCACATTATCAGTTTGAATTACAATCCAAGGGTTGAGGATAGTCCAAGTTATGAATAACTGATTTTGAGAAGTTTAGCTAAAGTAAATTCAAGTGTGACAGGCCCAACTTCCATGTACCATAACTCTTAGCTCACAAATCCTCTTGAGGAGTTCTTGTACTTTTTAGAAAGCCCTCATGTATCTCTACAACTTTCATGTTTTGGGAATTTCTAATTTCTTGATGGAACTAGGTTGAAAAACCCTTCAAAGTTCTGAAAAAGTAGTTTGTATGGCCAGAATTTGTGAAATTTCACTAAGTCCTTTACCTTTGAAAAATGATTTTTGCTATAACTCCAATTCCATGCATTTTTGGAATATGGACCACTGTGGGACTTTTGTAGGGTTTGTCAAGACCTTTCAAACAAGCTTAGAACCACTTCAATTGGATGTGTGGTTGAGGAGTTATGGTTTTGCCCCTTTCGAAACCCTAATTCCCGATTTTTGCAATTACTTCCTAACCCTTGATCCAATGGTAGTGAAATTATATGGGGAGGTGTAATATGATATAAGGAACATTTTTCATTCACACATTGAATTCAAATTCTTTATTGTTGGAGAGTTGACTTTTTGGTCAACTTTTCGATCGATTGGTGTCTACCGAGTCGCCCGTTGGTGATTCGGACATCCTGAGGACTTGAAACTCTTTGGATAGACTTTAATAAGCCATATGAGCTTAATGGACCTTGATCCCATCATTGAAATACTCTTTAAATCAAAAGTCAAACTACAGTTGACTTTTTCTAGTAAAAAACCCTAATCGGGTGTCTCAAATTGCACTGTTCTCGAAACCCGGGTGACCACCTCAAATTGCACTCATTCTTGGTCCAATGTATCATCCTTGATATTGTTTGAAGTTGGATCAATCCAAAACATTGATTGATCAAACCCTCGAAGTTTCGGTTTTGACGGTATGGAACCCTGATTCATCTGCATCTTGACAAAGATAAACTTGAAATGGGTTAAGGTTAGTTAATCAAATGAATATGATCCTAAAATGATGATGAGGATCTAAGGGATCAAAATTTGGGGTGCAACAGTTGCCCCTATTTAAATATCTTCACTAGATGGCAATGAGAGATGACAATCCTCATAGAATCTTAGTGAAAGGTATTTAAATATAGCAAACAAGAAATTTTGTCCCTTAGATCCGATGGTATGCAAAAGGACAAATGTTGAAATGCAAATGAGTATAAATGATGCTTGAATGCAAGACAAATGCAGACACACGAGCAAATATGAAAGAACGACAATACGACGAGTAACCACTCACAAGGGACCCGACACACTGAGGAAAGATTCAAGGCAAAGTGAGCAAAATAGTTCAAACATGACTAACGATGCTGTTCAAGGGAATCTTTCACACAGGGGACACGGATTCCACCAGGGATGACACATCTTCACTGGGGAAAAAGAGACACACTGCCGGGGAAGAAGACAATTCTTCACTGGGGATACGAAAGAAAAGAAGCGCAAACTTCACTAGGGAAGAAACCCACTGGGGAAAACTTTGCTGGGGAATAATTCCACTGGGGAAGCACATCTTCACCGGGGAAAAGACGGAACGGAGACACGAATCTCAACGGGAATAACCAGATGAGAAATTTCCTATAATGAAGAGTTCAAACGGGATCTTCAGGAAAAGGTTAGAAACAAGACCGGACGCGTTGGGGAAGCTAGTATCCACTAGTTCTCCGAGACTCGACTAGGAAAGCAAAAGTTTCAACGGGAAAACTGGTGACAACCAGAACAACAAACAGTCTCAACCAGTGCTAGTTTCCGCTAGACTTACTGAGGATATGGTGACGACCAAAACAATAACGGTTTCCAAGAAGTGTTAAATATCACTAGACTTCCTGGGGATATGGTGACGACCAAATCGAAGTTCCAATTACAATTGGGGAATTCCAAGCAATGTTGTTAAAACAACAGGACTCTGGCTGGGGAAGTTTGTAACAATCAACTTTTGGTACTAATAACGATTAGTTTTCAAGCAATGCCAATAACCACTGGTCTTAGAGGAGATTGGTGATGACCAAATCAGGATATACCAATAACAATTGGTTCTGGACAATGCTAATACCCACTAGACTTAACTGGGAATTTTGGTGACGACCGAGTCCAGGGAGACCAATGACCATTGGTTCTTTTTTCAAAAAGTTTGGTAACGACCAGAGGATAACAATCTGCTTTAAGCGATGCCAACAACTATTGGACTTAGGTCAATTGGTGACGACCGAACTAGGTATACCAATAACAATTGGTTATGGATAGTGCTAGTAACCACTAGATTTTCCAAACAAGGCTAGTGACCACTAGACTTATAGAGATTGGTACTAAACAAATCAAAGGGTACCAATAACAATTGGTTTTGAGGGTAAGACTAGTAACGACTAGGTTTTCCGAACAAGGCTAGTGACCACTAGACTTATAGAGATTGGTAATAACTGAATCA
Source organism: Lathyrus sativus (assembly GCA_963859935.3). Lineage (NCBI taxonomy): Eukaryota > Viridiplantae > Streptophyta > Magnoliopsida > Fabales > Fabaceae > Lathyrus > Lathyrus sativus. The sequence continues at coordinate 288,356,930 of OZ012736.1, read as the reverse complement.
AGGGGTACCAATAAAAATTGGATTTGAAGGTGATGCCAATAATCATTGGACTTTTAGGGAATTTTGGTGAGGACCAACTCCAATGTCAACGATCATTGGTTTTTTAGAGGGCAATACTAGTAACCACTAGATTTTTAGCCAAATTTGTGAAAACCGAATCAAAGGGACTCCAATAACAATTGGTTTGCTTTATAACATAATCAGTATCAAGTGGGTTTACAAAATAGTTGGTGACGACCGAATCACGGTACTGAACGTAATTAGTTCTGAACATGTGCTAGTGACCACTAGTCTTTCAAAGTTTGTTGGTGACGACCAAATTGAAGATGAAAATTGGTAACAACCTTCTGTTGGTGTAAATAGGATATTCTTAGTCACCACTAGCTTCCCCACGAAAATAAGGAACCCTAGGATGTCGACTTTGAAGCGAACTTTGTAATAATAGGTCAAAGATAAAGGTATTGACCGAAGGATCTCAATGGCAGGAATGCAAACAAATGCGTATGTTGGCATGATGCTGTATGCAAGACGCAGACCGGCCCGTAGGAACAAAGGAAAACAAAATAAAGAGAGAACTCGTCACGCTGAGTTTCAAAATGCCTTAAGTCAGGCGACGCTTCCTTCTTTGGTGTAAATAACTATCTCTTCTCAATACTATCTTCATAATTCTGCAGAGGAAAAGTCTTAGCTTAAGAGCTAGAATCGCTGTCAGATACCTCTAGCTTGGTCAAAGGTAACAGCAACTTCCACAACTTCGAGAACTGTGTAATATCATCATATTACCTCTAGAATTCTTCAAACATTTTGTCAAATCATGTTTTCCTTTTTTACAAAAAAAAACTTTAAGCTTTTCAAAACACTTTGCTTTCATGAAAATTTTTATTAACAAATAAGTGAAATTGCATAACAAAAATAGCGGATCATAACAATGATTTAGCCAAAATCTGATTTTATTGATAGACAAGAGCTTTACAAAAGGCAAAGCCTTGGGAACTTTATAAGTTTGAAAAAATGGCAACAAAAAAGGTTACAGAATCCCATAATAATCTGGTCCTTCCGACTGCCAGTTCACTTGCTTTGCTGCTTCTAACGAGAACAACAAGCGTTGACCTTTCTTTTAATATTCTGCACAGGACTCTGCCCCAGCGTTTGCCAGCTTTCAAACATTGGGCTTTCATCTTGTCGAGGCACTGAAATCCTCTTTCTATGTATTTCGTTTCAGGCGTAGTATTTTCTTACTGCGTCTGAGTTGATGGGATACTTGAGTGGTTCACCATCCATAGTTTCGAGAATCAGAGATCCTCCGGAGAAAACAGTCTTCACAACGAAAGGGCCGTCATAGTTGGGCATCCACTTGCCACGCATATCCTTTTACGTTGGTAGGATTTTTCTAAGCACAAGCTCTCCTTCCCTATACTCTTTGGGAGGAACCTTCTTGTTGAACGCTCGGGCCATCCTTTGTTGATAGAATTGACTGTGACACATGGCCGTCATTCTTTTCTCGTCAATGAGATTCAACGAATCGAATCTTTCTTTTATCCACTCGTCTTCATCCAGCTTTGCTTCCGTCAAGATCTTCAAGGAAGGTATTTTGACTTCAATGGGTAGCACAACGTCCATCCCGTACACTAAGGAAAAGGGAGTTGCCCCTGTCGAAGTGCGCACTGATGTTCGGTATCCGTGCAAAGCAAATGGTAACATCTCATGCCAATCTTTGTAAGTTACGACCATTTTTTGTATTATCTTTTTGATGTTTTTGTTTGCACTTCAACTGCACCATTCATCTTAGGTCTGTAAGGGGATGAGTTGTGATGTTTGATCTTAAAATCGTCACAAAGTTCCTTCATTGTTTTGTTGTTGAAATTCGACCCGTTGTCAGTGATGATCTGGTTAGGGATACCATATCGGCAGACGATCTCCTTTTTAATGAAGCGTGTAACCACTTGCTTTGTCACGTTTGCATATGACGCTGCTTCCACCCATTTGGTGAAATAATCGATTGCGACAAGGATGAAGCGATGGCCGTTAGAAGCTTTTGGCTCCATTGCTCCAATCATATCTATGCCCCATATTGCAAAAGGCCAAGGTGATGTCATCACATTGAGAGGATGCGGAGGGACATGCACTTTATCGGCATAAACTTGACATTTATGACACTTTCGAGCGAAGAGTATGCAGTCCGCCTCCAAAGTTAACCAGAAGTAACCTGCTCTTAAGATTTTCTTAGCCATGGCGTGGCCATTCGCATGGGTGCCGAAGGTTCCTTCATGTACTTCGGTCGTTATGAAATTCGCCTCGTTTTCATCGACGCATCGGAGTAAGACCGTGTCATGATTCGTCTTGTACAAGACGCCATTGCTGATGAAGAATTTAGATGACAACCTTCGTATTGCTCTTTTGTCAATTGTGGACGCGTTAGCGGGATACTCTTGATTTTGGAGGAAATTCTTGATGTCATGAAACCATGACTTCTCATCAGATCCTTCGTCTATTGCCATGACGTATGCGGGTACTGTCCTTCTTTCGATGCGGATCAGAGGTGCCTCATTTACAAACTGGACTTTCCACATTGATGCCATCATGGCTAACGCATCAGCAATGTGATTTTCTGCCCTTGGTACGTGCTTGAAGGTAATTTCATCAAAATATTCAGCCATCTCTAAGATGTGGGTCTTATAAGGGATCAATTTTTCATCCCTGGTTTCCCATTCTCCTTTGAGTTGGTATATCACCAAAGCAGAATCACCAATTACTTCCAAGATTTTGATACGGAGATCAATGGCAGCTTCCAATCCTAGGATGCAGGCTTCATACTCTGCTATGTTGTTTGTACATGAGAAGCAAAGTCGGGCTGTGACCGCAGTGTACCCTCCAGTTGGATTTTTCAGAACAGCTCCGATGCCATGTCCATTTTTGTTTGACGCCCCATCGAACATCATCTCCCAGCGGGATCCCGGCTCGGGACCTTCTTCCGGACCAGGCTCTGGTTTCGTGCGCTGAATATACATCACGTCTTCATCAGGAAAATCAAATTTGAGTGGTTGATAATCCTCCATAGGGTGCTCTGCGAGGTGTTCTAACAAGACACTTCCTCTGATAGATTTTTGAGCAACATATTGGATATCATACTCTGATAAGAGCATATGCCATCGGGCTAATCTTCCTGTTTGAGTTGGCTTTTCAAAGATGTACTTGATGGGGTCCATCTTAGAAATCAACATCGTAGTGTGACAAATCATGTATTGCCTCAGACGCTTGGCAGCCCATGCTAATGCACAACAAGCTTTTTCCAGGGGAGAGTAACGACTCTCGCAATCAGTGAACTTCTTGCTTAGATAATAGATTGCGTGTTCTTTCTTCCCTGACTCATCAGTCTGGCCCAAGACACAGCCCATTGAATCTTCTAACACTGTCATATACATGAACAAAGGCCTTCCAGGTACCGGCGGAATCAACACTGGAGGTTCTTGCAAATACTGCTTGATTTTCTCGAATGCGGCCTGACAGTTTTCATTCCATACCACTGTTTGATCCTTTCGTAACAACTTGAAGATCGGTGTGCAGGTAGGGGTCAAATTGGAGATGAACCTGGAGATGTAATTCAAACGTCCTAGGAAGCCTCTGACTTGTTTTTCAGTTTTGGGAGCAGGCATCTCCTGGATTGCTATAACCTTGTCGGGGTCTACTTCAATTCCTCGCTGACTAACGATGAAACCAAGTAACTTGCCCGAGCAAACTCCGAAGGTACATTTTGCTGGATTTAGTCTCAATTGATACTTTCGGAGTCTCTTGAATAGCTTCAGTAGATGATCCAAGTGGTCTTCTTCACTTTGGGATTTTGCAATCATATCATCCACGTACACCTCGATTTCTTTGTGCATCATATCATGAAAGAGTGTGACCATAGCTCTCTGATACGTTGCCCCTGCGTTCTTCAAACCAAAAGGCATTACCTTATAACAATAGGTGCCCTATGGTGTGATGAAAGTTGTTTTCTCCATGTCATCTGGATCTATTTTTATCTGGTTATAACCAGAAAATCCATCCATGAATGAGAAAACTGCAAAGCTTGCTGTGTTATCCACCAAAGTATCAATGTGCGGTAGCGGGAAGTCATCCTTCGGACTCACTTTGTTTAGATCCCTGTAGTCGACGCACATCCTGACCTTGCCATCCTTGTTCGGGACCGGTACAATGTTTGCCACCCATTCTGGATACTTGGATACTGCTAAAAAGCCGGCATCAATTTGCTTTTTGACCTCATCTCGGATTTTAAGCGCCATGTCTGGTCTCGACCTGCGAAGCTTTTGTTTGACCGGAGGACATTCTGGCTTCAGGGGGAGCTTGTGCATGACAATATCGGTATCCAACCCTGGCATATCTTGGTAGGGCCAAGCAAATACATCAACAAAATCTCTAAGGATTGTTATCAGCTTGTCTTTGATTTCTGGCCTTAATGATGCCCCAATCTTGACTTCTCTTTTGTCTTCCTCTGACCCCAAGTTGATGACTTCCGTCTGCTCTTTGTGGGGTTGGAGACAAATATCTTCGTATTCAGCCATTCTCTTTAACTCTTCTGGGACTTCTAACTCTTCATCATTCTCTTCTTCAGCTTGAAAGACAAATGAACCGCTAGTAGAAAGAACCGAAGGATCATAGGATTCTGTGGTTGATGGAGGTATTCTGCATGTTTTATTTTGGAACAATTAGGCACACACACACAGACATGCAGATGAAGGGTTGTTTTTATATTTTTTTTTCAAAAGAAGATTGCCATTTTTTTTAACAAAAAGAGTGAAAGTGATGTAAAAAAACAAATAACAAGGGTTTTAACAAAAACACTTTTTCATTAATGATTTTCAATTTTTGCAAAGTGGCCCAATACAAAATAATTCGTAGGTCTTGGGCAAGACTAGGAAATTTTTTTAAGAAAAACACAAAGCTAACAAGCAGAGTGAATTACTCTAAAGGTAAAAAGATGGGAACTTCCACAGCCTCCCAATTGCGCAATGCTGCTCCTCCCCTAGTTATTAGATGATCCAGATTATCGTCTTCATCTTCAGTAATAATGGCATTGACTTGCACACCTCCACTAGTGAATATCTCTTTTAAGGACTTCTTCTTCATGGTGCCTTCTTCTGGCTCGCCTTCTGGAGTTGGTTTGTAACCCAACCCTTGCCGATCATTCTTGGCTCGAGCATTGACTTCGATGACCTCTCCCCATCCCAGTGGGACTCCAGCTTTCAGTGCTGCCTTAATACTTTGAGCAGAGGTAAATGATGGCCCTTGGGTTATGTCTGATTCATCAACTAGATAAGCGTGAGCTATTTCTAGTGCTTGGAAGGCCGTCTCGAGGGAATCTTCCTCAGCCTCAATATACCGGAATAATGACAAGTTGCTCACCATTAAGTCTTCTTCTCCATGGACAATGACCAGCTGGTCATTCACAACAAACTTCATTTTTTGGTGGAGAGTGGAAGTGACAGCGCCAGCTGTATGAATCCATGGTCTTCCCAATAGACAACTGTAGACCAGATTTATGTCCATCACCTGAAAGGTGACTTCGAAGAGTTGTGGTCCAATTAGGATAGGAAGATCAACTTCTCCTATCACGGTTCTTCTGGATCCGTCAAATGCCTTTACTATAAGAGAGGTTGGTCTCATGGTAGCACCTTGATATGCCAGCTTGGCCAAAGTCCTTTTAGGAATTACGTTGAGTGTTGATCCCGTGTCAACAAGAACTCGGGACATTGTATCTTCTTCACATTTGACTGACACATGTAAGGCACGATTGTGCTTACGCTTCTCAGCTGTCAGGTCATTATCATCAAAGCTCAAAGTGTTGCAGGCGGTGATATTTGCTACAACGGAGTCAAACTGCCCCACTGTAATATCTTTAGTGACGTGGGCCTTCGTCAGGATTTTGAGCAATGCCTGGTGGTGTGCTGGAGAGCTTAAAAGCAAAGCCATGACCGAGATCTTGGAGGGTGTTTGGTTTAATTGGTCCACCACCCTATAATCGCTTCGTCGAATGATTCTCAAGAATTCTTCTTCATCGTTCTTGAGACTTTCTTTTCCTCTAACTAAAGGTTCTTTGGCAGTGATTGTCTCTAGAACAGGCTTCTGAGGAACAAACATTTTTTGAACAGAAACTGCTGGTGGAGGAGCCTCGTTGTATGTTCAAGGTTGATAGACACGACCACTCCGGGTCATTTTGCTTCCACTGGCAATGTTGGCCACACTTACTGGTTTATTTTCTTTGAAAATCCCCTCACACCATGAATAGTCTTGTTTTGGTGTCACGGCTCTTGGGTGAGGCTTGGATCCTCCCCTTGGCTCAAACCTAGTCTGTCTCCTCCCGAATTTCGGGGGTGCATCATCGCGAAATACTGGCCGAACATTCTTGTAGTTTTTGTTACTGTTATCATCTCTGAATACGACTCCTTTGTTGGGCTCTCCTGGTATGTTAAACACAGGTTCGATGACTGCCACATCTTCTTCCTTTTTCCGGTGGGCGATTTCTATCATTCCCTATTCAATCATAGCCCGAATTTCCTTTTTCACAATGTCACAACCCTCAGGATTCAGCATACATTCTTTGCAATCTTCGTGAGATGTCTTGAGTGACCACGCCTGAGCGAGGTGTTTGTGTAGGTCTGCTAGTGGTACTTTGATCTCACCAACAGTAGTAACTTTCTTGTCTTCTGACCCCTCCCCTTCTTCAGTAATGGCGTTGACTCCACCATGATTTGGAAGAGGGTTGCTCTTAACGTTGGGCGGATTATCTTCGAAGGATAGAATTCTCTTTTCAATAAGTTCACGAACTAGGTGCTGAAGGGCGAAGCAACCTTCGAGATCATGGCCTGGAGCATTCTCATGAAATGGGCAGCGAGCATTTGCATCATAATAGAACGGGAGTGGATTAGGTGGAGCACCTAATTTTCTTGTTTTAACCAACCCTCTTTCTATTAGCATGGGAAACAAGTCGGTGTAACTCATTGGAATAGGTTGTATATTTGGCCTATTTGCTTGATAATTTGCCCTCGGGGCCCTGTTCTGAGGTTGTTGACCCTGCGGCTGCTGGTATTGTTGTTGATTATTGGTGCAATAATGTTGCTGACTGCCAGGCTGATACTGGTGTTGATTGCTGAACGCCCCAGGTTGGGGACCATGCTGTGAAGAAGGTTGAAAAACCGGGGTCACTGCCGCTATATATGATGGTTGGTACTGTTGGTGGTGGCTTCGTGAGCTTTGTACTTTCTTTCCATATGTGATTGCACTCACCTCTCCCTCTTTCTTTTTGTGGAACGTGCTGTCTGGCTTCTTTGCCGTGCTGGCGCTTGAGGTAACATTTGGAGTGGTTACTTTTCCACTCTTTAAACCTGCTTCCACCTTGACTCCCACTGCCACAATATCAGAGAAATTTGTTGTAACACTGCTGATCAAACATTCATAGAATTCTGGTCGAACTGTATCCACAAACCAGTCTGCCAACTCCTTCTCAGTAAGGGGAGGCTCTACTTGTGTTGCAGTTCCGCGCCATCTTTGCGCATACTCCTTGAAGGTTTCAGTATTTTTCTGCGCCATGCTGAGAAGCTGACGGCGGTTGGGAGCTAGGTCTATGTTGTACTTGTACTGTTGAATAAAAGCATCTGAAAGGTCTTGGAAACTGTGAATTTTAGCTTGATCTAAACCGAGATACCACTTAGTCGAAGCTCTTTTAAGACTATCTTGGAAACAGTGAACTAACAGTTTATCATTTTCAATATGCGGAGCCATCCGCCTACAGTACATGATTAGGTGCTCCTTAGGACAAGTGGTCCCCTCATATTTGTCGAAGATTGGCATTTTAAATTTCTGAGGAAACACCAATCCAGATACCAGACATAGATCCTTGGCATCAGATCCAAAGACATGATTTCCTTCAATGGCCCTCATCCTTTTGGCCATGATGTCCATCTCTACTCTTAATTTTTCGTGTTTTTCGTCCTCAGCTTTAGACCCATCGGGTATATCAAAGATTGGCTGTTGATTGGAGAAGACTGGTCGTACTGTGGTAGGTCCACCTGCTTGAGTGAAAATGGGGTTTTTGATTGTTGTGTCGAACAAAGGATTGAGACCTGAAGGCTGCATGTTGTTGAAAGGTGGCACAAAATCCCGGGACATGCCATACGGAAACTCTGCTGAAGTAACAGGAGCTATTATGACATTGGCTGCTGCTGTGGCAACTTCGGAGATCACTGTGGGTTGCGTATCCATTTTTGCTTTGATTATGTTAAGGACTTCCATGATCTGGTTGACGTCCCATTTGATCCCTTCAATGTCATTATCCATTTGATCGAACCTTTGGTCGTTATCTGCCATCTTCTTTTGAGCTTGGGACTGTGTGTTGTATCTGTGGGTACTCAGCGTGACTCCTTATCTCCTCTCTGGACAAGAACAAAGGATGAGCTGCGGACCCCAAATGTAGGACTGATGTAGGATGACATGCAAATGCAAATGCGGATGCATAAACCATTCAAGGAAACTCAAAATTTTCGTTTACAAACAAAAAGTTAGACCAACATGTAACGACATGCTTAAAAAGCATTTTTCATTTGATAGCTGGAAATCTATTACAATAGAGTGGCCTTTGCTAAAAAGCAAGACTTTTCTTACAAGGAAAATGAAAGTAAATGCAACAAACTGGATTTCAATCCTTTTTTAGGGAAAGCAGGGAAATGGTGCAATAAAGATCAATCTAACAAGACAACCCTTCTCCTTCTTGGACTCTGACATGAACTTGATCCTGGCGGATAATCTCCCATAGGTCTTCATTTTCTCTTTGCGCTTTGACCAAAGCGTATCTTAACTCTTCCCTAGTTGCGGGAACCTCAGGCTCCATGGTTATCTCATAGTCATGAGTGTAGAACATGTTTAAGGCAATTTCCTTTGACCATAGCAGGTACCCCCTGGTGGTTAAACAACTTGCATTCTCCATTGGAGTTGGGCCCATGAGGTGTGGATCTCTTTGAGTGTATTGAGCATTTTCTTCTAGTTCTTGGTTGCGACCTGTCTCACAGAAGCAAGGCCTCAACAGTTCTGGTTCAGGCTCTGGCCCGATAGGATACCCATGTTGACGCCGAGCAAGAATAGGATTATAAGTGATCACCCCTTCTATCCCAATGAGAGGCACATTGGGGAAATCTCCGTAGCTAGAAATCATGACTTGGTCACCGATGCTGGTGTCATACCATGTGATATCATGGTGTCTTAGAGTGACAAGTTTAGAAACCCATGCGCTTTTGGTAGGAAGCCTCCAAAGGATATGGGTCCTTGGTAGATGAGAAGTAAACCATCGGTCGAGTAGTGCAAGACAACATGAGAATTGCCCACAATCATACAAGGCGAAACGGTGGATGACTACATAAGTGTCAGCCAATATTGTGTTGACCGAATTTTTGAGGATGAAGAGGCAGATCGCTTCTTCGCTGATGAAGTCGTAACTGCTTGGGAACAGATACAGTCCATATATTAGTAGTGCCAGAATCGCCTCAAAAATGCCCAGGTTTCTGCTTTCATAATGATACTCAGCCATCTCCATTAGAGGCCTAGCATCCATTCCATACCACCCCCCTTTTGCCCTCATCGGTGGAAAATCTTCCAGCTTGATGTGTAGGGCTTTGGCTAAGTCCCTTTTCTTTGGTTTTTCATAAGGGAGCGTAAAAGTCCATGGAATCTTTAAGTAAGCATCCTCAAGGGTCGGGAGTAACTGAAAGTCTGGAAACACAAAGCAGTGGTAAGTTGTATGATAGAATTCAACCAAGGCTTGCAACATGGGCTCGTTGATCGAAGCGCTTATCAATGGCAATAGGTCCCCATATTTGACTATGAAAGCAGCAGGGTTTCGGACAAGTCTAGTTAACATTCTTAGACGGCCCAATCTCAGATCCGGGACTCGAAGCATGTCTCTTCTTACCATGTTGTTGTCTGCAAAGAAAAAGATGAATTTCCTTGAATGGTTAGAAGAAGTGCAAATGCAAATGCAAATGATTGTCATGGAACTCATATATTTTCGAACATCAGAAGTCGTCATTTCATTGATTAAAAAAACGGATTACAAAACATTGTTTCCTCTTACAAGAGTTTTAAATAACAACTAAGTGAATCCTATCAAGGTTCTCCTAGTAGCATGAGGTTGAGCTTCTCGATCTTTCTTTCCATCTGAGTCTTCTCAAAGATGAGTCTGTCCACAATTATCTTCCATGGATTAGACTAAGGCTTGTAAGGTTCTTCTAGTGCTTTCCTCTTGCTTATGGTATGGCATCCTTAGTGTGACGGCTCTTTTCCGAACCCATTGTTGGTAAGGTTCCAAAGAAACACAGTTGAGTCTTCCCAGATCTTTCTTTCCTTTCTTGTGTAGATGCTTCCAAGCTTCTAGAACTTTCTCTTTTAATCCTTGACTATCTTCCCCTTCTTTGAAGAAGATGCTTTCCACTTGAACACTTTTGGGTTTGTCCTTTAGAGGGTATCCCAATTGTCGGCGAGCGAGTATTGGATTGTAGTTGACCCCTCCATTTATGCTAAGGAGAGGTACATTGCCAAATTCCCCACAACTATCAATAATCATTGTCCCATCATAATCACGATTATACCAATCAATATCGGAACGGGTAAGAGCCATGATTTTTTGCGACCACCATCCTTTCTTTGGATCCCAAAAAGCGTTGGCTTTGGGCAAGTGAGAAGTGAACCACTTGTACAATAAAGGAGCGCAACAAGTGATCATTCCCCCATTGTGGAAGTTCCTCAGATGAACAGAATGGTACGTGTCTGCTAACAAGGTAGGCACAGGATTCTTCTTCAAGAAAATTTTGATGGCATTGAGGTCCACAAAATTCTCAAAGCTTGGAAACAAGAATATACCATAGATGAGTAAGGAAAGGATAGCCTCGAATGTATCCATGCTTAAATGGTCTGCATAGTACTGAGCTTTTTCAACCAAGAATTCTACCTTTAACCCAAAGACTCCTCCTTTTGTAATCAGATTCTTTTTTATATCAACCATTCCCAAATGTGTAGCTTTGGAAATGTCCTGCTCTTTAGGGTCCTTCTCCGCAATCGGAAAAGGAGAATTTTCAAGAATAGGCAATCCAATTAACTGAGAATACTCTTCTAGCGTGGGCATTAGCTGATAATCAGGAAATGTAAAATAGTGGTAAAGTGGGTCATAAAACTGGAGGAGAGTATAAAGAAGTCCACTATCCATCTTTATCTTCAAGAGTAGTAACAACTTCCCATATCGGTTTTGAAATCCCTCTGGATCTGTCACTAAGGTGCTCAACCTTTTCAAATCATCTAGGTTAAAACCCTTGTAAGTGTACTTCAAAGTTTTCTTTCTTTCACTGTTCATGACGACCTCTGATGTTTACAAACAACAAAGTCTGAGTTCCATGAAACCATATGATGATATGATGACATGATGATGTGAATGCACAAACAGAAGCAATATTCATATGCGCACAACACAAGCTTAGGTTTAAGGAAAAGCATGAGTGCAAGGGTCTACCCATCCCCAAAGATTTGTACTATGGATTGATTGTACCTGCCGAACGGGTTCTACAGAGTTCCCAAAGTCATCAACCCATCCTTCGGATATTATCAACTTCCCAAATTACTTGGTAATCGATAATATTCTCAAGAGAATCTCGTCTGAGTGTAGTATCGCGTATCAACTATTTCGGAAATACTTCCTTATAGTCATCACACTACGTCCTAATAAGGCCAAAGTGGGGTAAAGTGTAATCTAAAAGTCCACAGTGTCATGGGCTCCTTCGTTGAAAGTAGCATTGTTTTCACGACTACTCGATCAACAATACTAAACTTTCAAGAGGGCCTACACTGAGCGGTGGTTTCTCAAGTTAGCCTGGTCGGGAATCAACTCCCTATAAGCCTTCTTGAATATACCACCATCCTATCATAAACGCGCTCAAGTCCGGGTATAGGACCATCTCACCACTCAAAGCACCCAATACCCAACAATTAAACAAATATATTGACAAATATACATGTTAAGCGAATATTTACAAATATAGCATACAATCAAACAAAATAGGCTAAACCCTCAAAAATAAGCAAGTCTCCCCAGTGAAGTCGCCATTTCTATTGCGGTGAGAATCGTGATACCAAGCTATTAATTAACTTGAATCTTTAATTCTTAAATTACAACCAGACTTTAATTTATCCAAAGGAAAGGTCTTAAGAAAGAAAAACCCTTTTCGCGATGTAACAACAATGCTAAGAGATTCGGGGGTCGGGGGTTGGTTATGCCTAGGGTAGGTATTTCACATCCTAAACATCTATAGTACTCTACAGGAACCTTTTGTTTATTTGCATGCTAAGTTGGTAAATTGTGCTATGGATTGGGAAAATATATGAGTTGAAACCTAAAGTTATATATACTAAGTTTGCTCGCAAAGATGTCGCATCTTCTGCCTACGTATCCTAACTAGGATAGAATCAGAGCAATCGTAGTTCACCTCACAAGGGATAAAGAACACTTGATTATGATCAAGGTTCAAGGGGAACAAACATGACAATGTTTGTGTGGAGTTTGACAAAACTCCCTAATCTAAGTTGTAATATTCAAAAGGGAAAGTAAGAAATCATGACGATGATTCTTACACAGAGTTGACGAACTCTTTCCTAGGGTTCTAGTTGAAGAACACTCCTAGTACAGGTGGGTCTCTTAGACTCAAAGAAAAGTCTAATGGTTTATAAGATAAGGTTAAAATGACTTAACAAAGTCAAGGGAGGGTGAATGAATTATTCTTGAAATGAGGGTCAAGTGGGCTGACCTTCCTTTGGAGGAAGACTGGGGAAATTGGTGACTGGATGAAAGCTAACAAGCTTCATCACATGGGGAAAGAAAAATAAAAGGGAAGGGTAATAACATAACAAGACATTTTCATGGTAACAACCAATTAAACAACATGTGAAATGATAAGGATGAAAGCACATTGATAATAATTAACACAGATGAAAATAACGAGAACTGTAACGACATATCACATTTAAATACAGTCAACAGGTGAAATGAACATAGTTATAACTCAAAATAAAAATCCTAGCATGTTAAATAACATGTATGGACATGAGTACAAACAAATTTCACAAACAAATCCAAGTGGAACCACATAAAAATTCATCTGTAAAGGCGTAAACGGACGCGAAACGCACTTAACTTGCACCCAGTAAAAAGAGGTAAAAAAAACTTGTTAAACATGAAAATAAAAAATATGATATGAAAGTACACATTAAGAGGAACACAATGAAAAATGAACGGGTGAAAAATGATTAAAATCGAGAGAGTTATGATTTTTCAAAGTTTGAATGAAAAGTAACAAAAATAAACAAAAGACTTGCCCCCCTCAGGGGTCGAACTCAGGACAAAGGGGTGAAAGACGCGTTTTGGCATATGATCTTACCACTGGGGTGGCTATACATCCGTTGATTGATGCCACCCCTTTAATTAATAAGGGTAACTTTCTTGTTGGCTGGGCAAAAATAACACAGAAACAATGGATTTACGTTTTGACGCGTAACTTTCTCGTCTCTTATCCAAATGAGACAAACTTTATATGCATCTCAACCAGAAAAATATGAGGGACATGATAGTGCACTTAATTTTCTGAAATTCCTCTTCTAATTTAAAATTCGATGACAGCTGCATGTTGATGTTTATGTGATGCATTTTGACATGAAGCCCTTAATTCAAACACTTTCAATCCAAACTAAATGCACACACACCTCACATAAATCATATAGAATGATTCTAAAACATCAAATTTGCTCAATGTCAACAGATTATGAAAGTTGCTTATCAAGTGCAAGTTTTTGGTGAAAAATGCATTTTGAGGTGAAAGACTTGTGACAGTTTGTCTTGCTACCAAATAATCATGCAAACATCTTCTAAATGACTGGTATGAAGTGTTAGAAAAGAGGTTTTGATGAGAAACAAACCAATGTAAAAAGTGTCATATGAGTTGCTTGATGTGCTTAAAGAAGTGCATTTGAAGTGTGATGCTTGCTCCAAATCTTTCTCAATCAAAACCAAGTTTGCTAACAGTTCATAGACATGATGAGAAATGATTCTATCACTTAAAGTATGCCTAATGCAAACAGGTTATAAAAGTGATATGTCAAGTGCAAGGTTCTTTTTTGGAAAAATGCATTATGGAGTGTAGTGCTTATTTCACATCTTTTCAATCCAAACCAAATGCACACACAAATCATATAAATGGTGATGAATGATCTTAGTACCTAAATCAAACTCAAAACAAACAGATATGGAAAAGACATGTCAAGTTGCAGTTTTATTTGAAATGATGTGTTTTGAAAAAGTGGTATGCATTTTGGCATCTCAAGTTCAAGATCCTTGCAGCCAAGAGCATGTGCAGGCCTGAGCAATTTTCAAATGCATAAAACATGGATTATTGATATCAAGACCAAACAGAAACCTATCCAAAATGAAATCTGGCCTGCCAGCTGCAAAGTAGCTTGAAATTGCAATTTTGAAAGATGTGTCATGGTATAGCCAGTTCTATATTCAAATGATCATGAATACATGTTACATATATGATAATGAGTGAGTCTAAATTAGGTTTGTGGATGAAATCAAGCTGTTATGGAAAATGATATGTCAAGTGGCAATTTATGTTGAAAAATGCATTTTGAAGTGGACAACTTATAACAGTTAGTTTCAATGCCAAAGAGTTGTGCAAACAGTTCATAAATGACCAAGGCAAAGTGTTCCAACATGATTTTGATGTAAAATAAGCTTGTATGGAAATTTGGCATGTGAATTGCTTAATGATGTTCCATGGAATGCAAGAAGAAATACTGCTCAAATCCGTTTCATACACACATAGATTAAAGGCATCATGCGCACAAGTCCTATTCATGAATTTAAGTATCAAATTTTAAGTTTTAAACAGGTGGTCATGAAAATGAGGCTTATGTTGAAATTGGTGTTTTGATGCAGAGGGAGTATGTGTAGCAGCATAACAAGTCAATTCATGACACATGAACATACAAGAACCAAACAGTCTTGAATCTAGTGTTTTGAGATGAATGTTTAGATGCCTAGATGGTGGTCCTGAGCATTTTATGAATGAGATGCTAGATGAATTTTTGCAGCCAGCTTAAAACACAGTTTCAGAGTAAAAATATCATGGGGTATGCAAATGTATTTTGAAAATTGGGGTCAGTTTAAAAGATGTTGCAGCCAGACATGTTTCATATAAAATGCTCATTCACTAAAACCTCAAATGATCTCAAAAACATCAACTGCTATGTGAAACTCAGGTGAATGTGCCTATAACCATAAGTTATGATTTGACATGTTTTTCAAATGAATAACATATTAGATTGCACAACAGTCTAATCTCATTTTAAAACAGCCACAACAGCTAGTCTATTGCAGTTCTCAATTTGATCATGCAGGTTTTATGCACATTCCTTAAACACAAATGAATTCCAAAACTGAAATTGGTCTACACATTCTGTTGTGAACAAACAGCATAGTGATGCTTATTGCTACAGGTGCATCTTAAATGAAATGAGTTATACAAGATGTAGACCAACAAATCAAACACTCATACATATTGCAAAGGTGATTTCAAAGGTGTTCAGACCCACAATACAAGCATATTCTCAACAAAAGCAACTTTGATATTTTGAGGCAAGAAGCAACTTGGTATGACAGGGTGCAACAGGGTACTGTTCTTAGAAATGATACAATTTCATGACAATTATGGGGCACATTCATGATAAGCATGATGTTAACTGTACTCAAAGCAACAAAGCAACCCTATCTATGGTAACATGAAAATTGGCATATGCACCAAAATAGTGAAAAACAAACTTCATGGCCAAGTACCTCAATGCAGTTTTCATGACTTTGTAAAGGATGAGATGAGTTTCAAATGAGACATACCTTTAGTAGACAAGCTTAAGTCAACCAAAGAACAAGAAAACCAGAGATTCCCCTTCCACCTAGCTTTGAGCTTTCTCTTCCTTTTGAAGCAAAACACAACTTCTATGACAGTTGAAGAAATAAACTTCCCCTATCACTTCCAATGCTTTGAACAGCTGAGGAACAATATATAAGAGGTGTTTGAATGATTGGAACACCAAAGAAATGCTTAGAACAAGATTTGGTAGAATTTGTGGCTTTTGGTCAAAGTAACTTGGTGTAGAAGTTGACTTTTTTATTGGTGAAGTTTTTGGATGGTTTAATGGTTTAGACACCTACTATAACATATTTGGAAAGTGTCTGGATGGTTGTTGGGGGTGTTGGAATGTAGGGAAATGGTTTTGGCAGCCCTTGCACCAAGACAGATTTTTGGTGATTTTGGTGACTTTTCTTCACTTACAAGCAAGAAGGGAAAGAAGGAGAACTATATGATTATGATGCTTGGGATAGTTCTGGTGTGAAAAATAGAGTGTGGAGAAACCTCTATTTATAGGCCATGAGGAGCTTGGGGCAGATTTGGTTTTTCACCACTTTTGGAGGGAGATTTGAGATTTTCAAGTGAATCTTGCCAAATCTTTGTAGCAGCTCCAACACATCAGCTCCATGGACCAATGCTGAGCCAATATCAGCTGAGATGGGAAGGATGGGATGGCTTAGGAGATAGGGGACTGCAGGTGCCTAACTTTGGAGAAAAAGTTTCTCTTTCATGGTTTTAATGATTATTTTAATATCCACTTGTTACCAACTTGCCATGCTCATCAAACTAACTCCTTTTCTGGCTTTCTCCTCATCCACACCTCACATTATTAGTTTGAATTACAATCCAAGGGTTGAGGATAGTCCAAGTTATGAAAAACTGATTTTGAGAAGTTTAGCTAAAGTAAATTCAAGTGTGACAGACCCAACTTCCATGTACCATAACTCTTAGCTCATAAATCCTCTTGAGGAGTTCTTGTACTTTTTAGAAAGCCCTCGTGTAGCTCTACAACGTTCATGTTTTGGGAATTTCCAAATTCTTGATGGAACTAGGTTGAAAAACCCTTCAAAGTTCTGAAAAAGTGGTTTGTATGGCCAGAATTTGTGAAATTTCACTAAGTCCTTTACCTTTGAAAAATGATTTTTGCTATAACTCCAATTCCATGCATTTTATGAATATGGACCACTGTGGGACTTTTGTAGGGTTTGTCAAGACCTTTCAAACAAGCTTAGAACCACTTCAATTGGATGTGTGGTTGAGGAGTTATGGTTTTGCCCCTTTCGAAACCCTAATTCTCGATTTTTGCAATTACTTCCTAACCCTTGATCCAATGGTCGTGAAATTTTATGGGGAGGTGTAATATGATATAAGGAACATTTTTCATTCACACCTTGAAGTCAAATTCTTTATTGTTGGAGAGTTGACTTTTTGGTCAACCTTTCGATCGATCGGTGTCTACCGAGTCGCCCGTTGGTGATCCGGACATCTTGAGGACTTGAAACTCTTTGGATAGACTTTACTAATCCATAGGAGCTTAATGGACCTTGATCCCATCATTGAAATACTCTTTAAATCAAAAGTCAAACTACTGTTGACTTTTTCTAGTCAAAAACCCTAATCGGGTGTCTCAAATTGCACTGTTCTCGAACCCCGGGTGACCACCTCAAATTGCACTCATTCTTGGTCCAATGTATCATCCTTGATCTTGTTTGAAGTTGGATCAATCCAAAACATTGATTGATCAAACCCTCAAAGTTTCGGTTTTGACGGTATGGAACCCTGATTCATCTGCATCTTGACAAAGATAAAATTGAAATGGGTTAAGGTTAGTTAATCAAATGAATATGATCCTAAAATGATGATGAGGATCTAAGGGGTCAAAATTTGGGTATCTAGACTCCAGCTATTACGTTTAGCGTTCAGGCTCCGGTCAGTTTCGTTGGGTATCCAGACTCCGGTTATTACGTTGAGCGTTCAGACTCCTGTCAGTTTCGTTTGGTATCCAGAGTCCGGTTATTACGTTGAGCGTTCAGGCTCCGGTCATTTTCGTTGAGTATCCTGACTCGGGTTATCACGTTGAGCGTTCAGGCTCTGGTCATTTTTGTTGAGTATCCAGACTCCGGTTATTATTTTGAGCGTTCAGGCTCTGATAATTTTCGTTGAGTATCCAGACTACGGTTATTACGTTGAGCGTCCAGACTCCGGTTATTATGTTGAACGTTCAGGCTCCGGTCAGTTTCGTTGTGTATCCAGACTCCGGTTATTACGTTGAGCCTTCAGGCTCCGGTCAGTTTCATTAGGTATCCATACTCCGTTTATTACGTTGAGCGTTCAGGCTCCGGTCAGTTTCGTTGTGTATCCAAACTCCGGATATTACGTTGATCGTTCAGGCTCTAGTCAGTTTCGTTGAGTATCTAGACTCCGGTTATTACGTTGAGCGTTCAGGCTCCGGTTAGTTTCGTTGAGTATCCAGATTCTGGTTATTACGTTGAGCGTTCAGGCTCCGGTCAATTTCGTTAGGTATCCTGACTCCAGTTATTACGTTGAGCGTTTAGGCTCCGGTCATTTTCGTTGGGTATCCATACTCCGGTTATTACGTTGAGCGTTCAGGCTCCGGTCAGTTTCGTTGGGTATCCAGACTCCGGTTATTACGTTGAGCATTCAGACTCCTGTCAGTTTTGTTAGATATCCAGACTCCGGTTATTACGTTGAGCGTTCAGGCAACGGTCAATTTCGTTGGGTATCCAGACTCCAGTTATTACGTTGAGCGTTCAGGCTTTGATCATTTTCGTTGAGTATCCAGACTGCGGTTATTACATTGAGCGTTCAGGCTCCGGTCAGTTTTGTTGGTATCCAGACTCTGGTTATTACGTTGAGCATTCAGGCTCCAGTTAATTTCATTGGGTATCCAGACTTCGGTTATTACGTTGAGCGTTCAAGCTCCGGTCAGTTTCGTTGGGTATCCAGACTCCGGTTATTACGTTGTGCGTTCAGGCTCCGGCCAGTTTCGTTGGGTATCCAGACTCCGATTATTACGTTGAGCGTTCAGGCTATGGTCATTTTCGTTGAGTATCTAGACTCCAGTTATTATGTTGAGCGTTCAGGCTCTGATCATTTTCGTTAAGTATCCAGACTGGGTTATTACATTGACCGTTCAGGCTCCGGTCATTTTCGTTGAATATCCAGACTCCGGTTATTACGTTGAACGTTCAGGCTTCGGTCAGTTTCGTTGGGTATCCAGACTCCGGTTATTACATTGATCGTTCAGGCTCAGGTCAGTTTCGTTGAGTATCCAAACTCCAATTATTACATTGAGCGTTCAAGCTCTATTCATTTTCGTTAAGTATCCAGATTGCGGTTATTACGTTGAGCGTTCAGGCTTTGGCCAGTTTCATTGGGTATCGAGACTCCGGTTTTTACGTTGAGCGTTCAGGCTCCGATCAGTTTTGTTGGGTATCCAGACTCCGGTTATTACGTTGAGCATTCAGGCTTCGGTCAGTTTCATTGGGTATCCAGACTCCGGTTATTACGTTGAGCATTCAGGCTCCGATCAATTTCATTGGGTATCCAGACTCCGGTTATTACGTTGAGCGTTCAGGCTCCGATCAGTTTCGTTGGGTATCCAGAGTCCGGTTATTACGTTGAGCGTTCAGGCTCCGGTCATTTTCGTTGAGTATCCAGACTCCGGTTATTACGTTGAGCATTCAGGCTCCGGTCATTTTCGTTGAGTATCTAGAATCCGGTCATTACGTTGAGCGTTCGGGATCCGGTCATTTCTGTTGAGTGTCCAGACTCCGGTCATTACGTTGAGCGTTCAGGCTCCATTCATTTTCGTTGAGTATCCAGACTCCGGTCATTACGTTGAGCGTTCAGGCTCTGATCATTTTCATTGAGTAACCAGACTCTGGTTATTATGTAGAGCATTCAGGCTCCGGTCATTTTTGTTGAGTATCTAGACTCCAATTATTACGTTGAGCGTTCAGGCTCCGGTAATTTTTGTTGAATATCCAGACTCCGGTTATTACGTTGAGCGTTTAGACTCCGGTCATTTTCGTTGAGTATCTAGACTCCGGTCATTACGTTGAGCGTTCAAGCTCTTATCATTTTCGTTGAGTATCCAGACTCTGGTCATTACGTTGAGCATTCAGGTTATTACGTTGAGCGTTCAGGCGCCGATCATTTTCATTGAGTATCCAGACTCTAGTTATTACGTTAAGCGTTCAGGCTCCAGTCATTTTTATTGAGTATCCAGACTCCGGTTATTACGTTGAGCGTTTAGACTCTGGTCATTTTCGTTGAGTATCCAGACTCCGGTCATTACGTTGAGCGTTTAGGTTATTACGTTGAGGATTCAGGCCCTGGTCGTTTTCATTGAGTATCCAGACTCCGGTTATTACGTTAAGCGTTCAGGCTCCGGTCAGTTTCATTGAGTATTCAGACTCCGGTTATTGTGTTGAGTGTTCAGGCTCCGGTCATTTTTGTTGAGTATAAAGACTCTGGTTATTATGTTGAGTGTTCAGGCTCCGATCACTTTCGTTGAGTATCTAGACTACAGTTATTACGTTGAGCGTTCAGGCTCCGGTCATTTTCGTTGAGTATCCAGACTCCGGTTATTACATTGAGCGTTCAAGCTCTGGTCATTTTCGTTGAGTATCCAGACTCCGGTCATTACATTGAGCGTTCAGGCTCCTGTCATTACGTTGAGCATTCATTCTCCTGGCAGTTTCGTTGAATATCCTGGCTCCGGTCATTACGTTGAGCGTTTAGGCTTCGATCAGTTTCATTGAGTATCCAGGCTCCAGTCATTACGTTGAGCGTTCAGGCTTCGGTCAGTTTCGTTGAGTATCCAGGCTCCGGTTATTACGTTTAGCGATCAGGCTCCGGTCATTTTCGTTTAGTATCTAGACTCCGGTCATTACATTGAGCCTTCAGGCTTCGGTCAGTTTTGTTGAGTATCCAGACTCTGGTTATTACGTTGAGCAATCAGGCTCCGGTCATTTTCTTTAAGTATCCAGAATCTGGTCATTACGATGAGCTTTCGGGCTCGGGTCATTTCTGTTGAGTATCCAAACTCTGGTAATTACGTTGAGCGTTCAGGCTCCGATCATTTTTGTTGAGTATCCAGACTCCGGTTATCACGTTGAGCGTTCAGGCTCCGATCATTATGTTGAGCGTTCAGGCTCCTGTCAGTTTCGTTGAATATCCAGGCTTTGGTCATTACTTTGAGCGTTCAGGCTCCTGTCAATTTCGTTGAGTATCCGGGCTCCAGTCATTACGTTAAGCGTTTAGGCTTCGATCAGTTTCTTTGAGTATCCGAGCTCTAGTCATTACGTTGAGAGTTCAGGCTTCGGTCAGTTTCGTTGAGTATCCAGGCTCTGATTATAATGATTAGCGATCAGGCTCCGGTCATTTTCGTTTAGTATCCACACTCCGGTCATTACATTGAGCCTTCAGGCTTCGGTCAGTTTTGTTGAGTATCCAGACTCTGGTCATTACGTTGAGCAATGAGGCTTCGGTCATTACGTTGAGTATCCAGTCATTTTTGTTGAGTATCCAGAATCCGGTCATTACATTGAGCGTTCGGACTCCGGTCATTTCTGTAGAGTATCCAGACTCCGGTCATTACGTTGAGCGTTCAGGCTCCAGTCATTTTCGTTGAGTATCCAGACTTCGATCATTACGTTGAGCGTTCAGGCTCCGATCATTTTCGTTGAGTATCCAGACTCCGGTTATTACATTGAGCATTCAGGCTCCGATCATTTTCGTTGAGTATCCAGACTCCGGTCATTATGTTGAGCGTTCAGGTTATTACGCTGAGCATTCAGGCTCCGGTCATTTTCATTGAGTATCCAAACTCTGGTTATTACGTTAAGCGTTCAGGCTCCGGTCAGTTTCGTTAAGTATCCAGACTCCGGTTATTGCGTTGAGTGTTCAGGCTCCGGTTATTTTCGTTGAGTACCCACGTCGAGCATTCAGGCTCCGATCATTTTCGTTGAGTATCTAGACTACGGTTATTACGTTGAGCGTTCAGGCTCCGGTCATTTTTCTTGAGTATCCAGACTCCGGTTATTACGTTGAGCATTCAAGCTCTGGTCATTTTGGTTGAGTATCATGACTCCGGTCATTACGTTGAGCGTTCAGCCTCCTCTCATTACGTTGACTGTTCAGGCTCCTGTCAATTTCGTTGAATATCCAGGCTCCGGTCATTACGTTGAGCGTTTAGGCTTCGATCAATTTTGTTGAGTATCCGAGCTCCAATCATTATGTTGTGCGTTCAGGCTTCAGTCAGTTTCGTTGAGTATCCAGGCTCCGGTTATAACGTTTAGCGATCAGGCTCCGGTCATTTTTGTTTAGTATCCAGACTCCGGTCATTACATTGAGCCTTCATGCTTCGGTCAGTTTTGTTGAGTATCCAGACTCTGGTTATTACGTTAAGCAATCAGGCTCCGGTCATTTTCGTTGAGTATCCAGAATCCAGTCATTACGTTGAGCGTTCGGGCTCCGGTCATTTCGGTAGAGTATCCAGACACCGGTAATTACGTTGAGCGTTCAGGCTCCAGTCATTTTCGTTGAGTATCCAGACTCCGGTCATTACGTTGGGCGTTCAGGCTCCGGCCATTTTTGTTGAGTATCCAGACTCCGGTTATTACACTGAGCATTCAGGCTCCGATAATTTTCGTTGAGTATCCAGACTCCGCTCATTACATTGAGCGTTCAGGTCATTACGTTGAGCGTTCAGGCTCCGGTCATTTTCATTGAGTATCCAGACTCTGGTTATTACGTTAAGCGTTCAGGCTCCGGTCAGTTTCGTTGAGTATCCAGACTCCGGTTATTGCGTTGAATGTTCAAGCTCCGGTTATTTTCGTTGAGTATCCATACTCCGGTTATTACGTTGAGCGTTCAGGCTCCAATCATTTTTGTTGAGTATCTTGACTACGGTTATTACGTTGAGCGTTCAGGCTCCGGTCATTTTTGTTGAGTATCCAGACTCCGGTTATTACGTTGAGCATTCATGCTCTGGTCATTTTCGTTTAGTATCCAGACTTCGGTCATTACATTGAGCGTTCAGGATCGGGTCATTACATTGAGCGTTCCGGCTCCTGTCAGTTTCATTGAATATCCATGCTTCGGTCATTATGTTAAGCGTTTAGGGTTCGATCAGTTTTGTTGAGTATCCGGGCTCCAGTCATTACGTTGAGCGTACAGGCTCCTGTCAGTTTCGTTGAATATCCAGGCTCTGGTCATTACGTTGTGTGTTTAGGCTTCGATCAGTTTTGTTGAGTATCCGGGCTCCGGTTATTACGTTTAGCGATCAGGCTTTGGTCATTTTCGTTTAGTATCCAGACTCCGGTTATTACATTGAGCCTTCAGGCTTCGGTCAGTTTCGATGAGTATCAAGACTCCAGTTATTACGTTGAGCATTCAAGCTCTGGTCATTTTCGTTGAGTATCATGACTCCGGTCATTACGTTGAGTGTTCAGGCTCCTCTCATTACGTTGAGCATTCAGGATCCTGTCAATTTCGTTGAATATCCAGGCTCCGGTCATTACGTTGAGCGTTTAGGCTTCAATCAGTTTCGTTGAGTATCCGAGCTCCAGTCATTACGTTGAGAGTTCAGGCTTCGGTCAGTTTCATTGAGTATCCAGGCTCCGGTTATAACGTTTAGCGATCAGGCTCCGGTCATTTTCATTTAGTATCCACACTCCGGTCATTACATTGAGCCTTCAGGCTTCGGTCAGTTTTATTGAGTATCCAGACTATGGTTATTACGTTGAGCAATTAGGCTCCGGTAATTTTCGTTGAGTATCCAGAATCTGGTCATTACGTTGAGCGTTCGGGCTCCGGTCATTTCTGTAGAGTATCCAGACTCCGGTAATTACGTTGAGCATTCAGGCTCCAGTCATTTTCGTTGAGTATCCAGACTTCGGTCATTACGTTGAGCGTTCAGGCTCTGATCATTTTCGTTGAGTATCCAGACTCCGATTATTACGTTGAGCATTCAGGCTCTGATCATTTTCGTTGAGTATCCAGACTCCGGTCATTACGTTGAGCGTTCAGATTATTATGTTGAGCGTTCAGGCTCCGGTCATTTTCATTGAGTATCCAGACTCCGGTTATTACGTTAAGCAGTCAGGCTCCGGTCATTTTCGTTGAGTATCCAGACTCCGGTTATTGCGTTGAGTGTTCAGGCTCCGGTTATTTTCGTTGAGTATCCATACTCTGGTTATTACGTTGAGCGTTCAGGCTCCGATCATTTTCGTTGAGTATCTAGACTACGGTTATTACGTTGAGCGTTCAGGCTTCGGTCATTTTTGTTGAGTATCCAGACTCCGGTTATTACGTTGAGCGTTCAGGCTCTGGTCATTTTGGTTGAGTATCGAGACTCCGGTCATTATGTTGAGCGTTCAGGCTCCTCTCATTACGTTGAGCGTTCAGGCTCCTGTCAATTTCGTTGAATCTCTAGGCTCCGGTCATTATGTTGAGCGTTTAGGCTTCGATCAGTTTCGTTGAGTATCCGAGCTCCAGTCATTACGTTGAGCGTTCAGGCTCTGGTCATTACGTTGAGTGTTTAGGCTCCTGTCAGTTTCGTTGAATATCCAGGCTCCGGTCATTACGTTAAGCGTTTAGGCTTCGATCAGTTGTGTTTAGTATCCGGGCTCCAGTCATTACGTTGAGCGTTCAGGCTCCTGTCAGTTTCGTTGAATATCCAGGCTCTGGTCATTACGTTGAGCGTTTAGGCTTCGATTAGTTTCGTTGAGTATCCGGGCTCCGGTTATTACGTTTAGCGATCAAGCTCCGGTCATTTTCGTTTAGTATCCACACTCCGGTCATTACATTGAGCCTTCAGGATTCAGTCAATTTCTTTGAGTATCAAGACTCCGGTTGTTACGTTGAGCGATCAGACTCCGGTCATTTTCATTGAGTATCCAGAATCCGGTCATTACATTGAGCGTTCGGTCTCCGGTCATTTCTGTTGAGTATCCAGACTCCGGCCATTACGTTGAGCGTTCAGGCTCCAGCCATTTTCATTGATTATCCAGACTCCGGTCATTACGTTGAGCGTTCAGGCTCTGATCATTTTCGTTGAGTATCCAGACTCCGGTTATTACGTTGAGCATTCAGGCTCTGGTCATTTTTGTTGAGTATCCAGACTCCGGTTATTACGTTGAGCATTAAAACTCCGGTCATTTTCGTTGAGTATCTAGACTTTGCTCATTACGTTGAGTATTCAAGCTCTGATCATTTTCGTTGAGTATCCAGACTCTGGTCATTATGTTGAGCGTTCAGGTTATTACGTTGAGCGTTCAGGCTCCGGTCATTTTCATTGAGTATCTAGACTCCGGTTATTACGTTAAGCGTTCAGGCTCCGGTTAGTTTCATTGAGTATCCAGACTCCGGTTATTGCGTTGAGTGTTCAGGCTCCGGTCATTTTCGTTGAGTATCCATACTCTGGTTATTATGTTGAGCATTCAGGCTCCGATCATTTTCGTTGAGTATCAAGACTACGGTTATTACGTTGAGCGTTCAGGCTCCAGTCATTTTCGTTGATTATCCAGACTCCGGTTATTACGTTGAGCGTTCAGGCTCCGATCATTTTTGTTGAGTATCGAGACTACGGTTATTACGTTGAGCGTTCAAGCTCCGGTCATTTTCGTTGAGTATCCAGACTCCGGTTATTACGTTGAGCATTTAGGCTCTGGTCATTTTCGTTGAGTATCCAGACTCTGGTCATTACGTTGAGTGTTCAGGCTCCGATCATTATGTTGAGCGTTCAGGATCCTGTCAGTTTTGTTGAATATCTAGGCTCCGATCATTACATTGAGCGTTCAGGCTCCGATCATTTTTGTTTAGTATCCAGACTCCGGTCATTACATTGAGCCTTTAGGCTTCAGTCAGTTTTGTTGAGTATCCAGACCCCGGTTATTACGTTGAGCGATCAGGCTCCGGTCATTTTCGTTGAGTATCCAGAATCCGTTCATTAAGTTGAGCGTTCGGGCTCCGGTCATTTCTGTTGAATATCCAGACTCCGGTTATTACGTTGTGCGTTCATGCTCTAGTCATTTTTGTTGAGTATCCAGACTCCGGTCATTATGTTTAGCGTTCAGGCTCCGATCATTTTCGTTGAGTATCTAGACTCCGGTTATTACATTGAGCATTCAGGCTCCAGTCATTTTTGTTGAGTATCCAGACTCCAATTATTACGTTGGCGTTCATGCTTTGGTGATTTTTGTTGAATATCCAGACTCCGGTTATTACGTTGAGCATTCAGACTCCGGTCATTTTCGTTGAGTATCTAGACTCCAGTCATTATGTTTAGCCGACAAGCTCTGATCATTTTCGTTGAGTATCCAGACTCCGTTCATTACGTTGAGCGTTCAGGTTATTACATTGAGCGTTCAGGCTTCGGTCATTTTCATTGAGTATTCAGACTTCGGTTATTACGTTAAGCGTTCAGGCTTCGTTCAGTTTCATTGCGTATCCAGACTCCGGTAATTGCGTTGAGCGTTCAGGTTTCGGTCATTTTCGTTGAGTATCCAGACTCCGGTTATTACGTTGAGCGTTCAGACTCTGATCATTTTCGTTGAGTATCTAGACTACGGTTGTTACGTTGAGCGTTCAGGCTCCGGTCATTTTCATTGAGTATCCAGACCCCGGTTATTACATTGAATGTTCAGGCTCTGGTCATTTTCGTTGAGTATCCAGAATCCGGTCATTACATTGAGCGTTCAGGCTCCGGTCATTTTCGTCGGTCATTACGTTAAGTGTTCAGGCTCCTGTCAGTTTTGTTGAATATCCAGGCTCCGCTCGTTCTTTATAACACTAAAATGACCATCGACGCTGCCGCCGGTGGCGCACTGATGAACAAACCTTACCCTGAAGCTAGTGCCCTTATTGAGGATATGGCCCAAAACCATCAATCATGGGGAGTAGAACGAGCGACAGTGGAAAAGAAGGAAGCCCAAGGAGGAATACATGAGCTAAGCTCTATAGACATGATGCAGGCTAAAATGGACGCGTTGGCCCTTAGAGTCGAACATATGTGTACAACTCCGAATACTGTTGCCGCAGTTTCGCCAAATTGTGAGATATGTGGAACGCAAGGACACCAATCCGCCGAATGCAATCTGTTGAATGAAACCAACACTGAGCAAGTGAACTATACCCAAGGGAACCCATTTTCAAACACATATAACCCTGGATGGAGGAATCACCCAAACTTCTCCTACAAAAATAATAACCCTATCCAAAATACCGCACCTCCGAGACAACAAGTTTACCAAGCCCCTAGAACAAATCAACCTATGCAACCTGTACCACCTAGCCCGAGCTTTGAGGAAGTTGTAAAAGATTTTATCGTTGCTCAAAAACAACAAAACAAAGAGTTCATGAACCATAACGTCCATGTTAACGAACTAATTACCAAGTTAGGAACCAAGGTTGATCAAATTATTACTCATAATAAGATGCTTGAAACCCAGATCTCTCAGGTAGCGTTAAACCAAGCCCCACAGACTACACCTGGAGGACAGTTCCCTGGACAACCTCAACAAAACCCGAAAGGGCAAGCTAATGCCATTACTCTACGAAGTGGAACCGCTTATAAGGAACCTTTAAACCCTAGATTAAGTGAGCCCGAAACTTCTGAGAGGAATGAGGAAAAGGAACCAGAGAAGCCTGAAACCCCGGAAAATCAAGAAAAAGGAGAAGAACCTAAAAATAAAACCTATGTACCGCCACCGCCATACAAACCACCAATACCTTACCCTCAAAGATTAAAGAAAACCCAAATCGATAATCAATATCAAAAATTCGTTAAGGTTATAGAAAAACTTCACGTAGAAATCCCCTTTACAGAAGCCATCACCCAAATACCTTCTTATGCTAAGTTTCTCAAAGACATACTTACAAATAAACGTAGACTCGAAGATCCGAAACCCGTGGAATGTAATTCTATTTCCGAAAATAGGTTAGCAAAGAAAGATAAAGATCCCGGAAATTTTTCCATTCCTTGTGTTTTGGGGAATCATGTCATCGAAAAAGCTTTTCTAGACTTAGGAGCTAGTGTGAGCTTAATGCCTTTAGCAGTTTGTGAGAGATTAAACTTAGGAAGATTACAACCTACTAAGATGTCACTTCAATTAGCCGATAGATCCGTTAAATACCCTATAGGCATACTTGAAGACGTCCCTGTTAGGATAGGTCAGCTGTTTATACCTACTGATTTTGTTGTCATGGACATTAAAGAAGATGACGACATACCAATCCTCCTAGGTAGACCGTTCTTATCGACTGCTGGAGCCGTAATAGATGTTAAAAAGGGAAAACTAACTTTTGAGGTAGGTGGCCAGAAGATAGAATTTATATTGTCAAAATTTCTTATGGCACCTGTGATAGGAGATTCTTGTTATGCCTTAGATATCATCGAAGAATGTATTAGGGAATTAGAACAAGAAGAAGAAACTGAATCTATAAAATTGCCATCAACCCTTATTTTGGAAGATGACAATTATAAAACACCCTACATTGATGATAACCTTCACGAATGTTTATCTCTTACCCCAGATCCTATGCCTTGCCCTATAAAACCGACCGTAAAACTTAAGGAACTGCCTAAAAACCTGAGATATGAATTTCTTGATGAAGATATGAACCGTCCAGTTATAGTCAGTGCTACCTTAAACCAAGAAGAAACCGATCAATTATTAGAAGTTTTACGTAGGTACCCCTCAGCCTTAGGATATAAGATCTCTGATCTAAAAGGAATAAGCCCATCCGTATGCATGCATCGGATTTTGCTTGAAGAAGATTCAAAACCTTCTAGAGAACACCAACGTAGAATAAATCCTATAATGAGTACTGTAGTTAAGACTGAAGTTCTTAAGTTACTAGAGGCAGGTATAATATATCAGATCTCGGACAGTAAATGGGTGAGTCCTGTGCATGTAGTACCTAAAAAGGGAGGCATCACAGTCGTGCAAAACGAGAAGGGCGAACCTGTAGCAAAAAGAACTGATGGAGGTTGGCGTATGTGCATAGATTATAGAAAATTAAATAAAGCAACTAGGAAAGACCATTTCCCATTACCATTCATAGACCAAATGTTGGAGCGCCTAGCCAGACACTCTTACTTTTGTTATTTAGATGGATATTCAGGATTCTTCCAAATACCTATTCACCCCGAAGATCAAGAAAAAACTACCTTTACATGCCCAGTTGGAACCTTTGCCTATAGAAGAATGCCTTTTGGACTTTGTAATGCTCCTGCAACTTTCCAACGCTGCATGATGTCTATCTTTGCTGATTATTTGGATGGAATCATGGAAGTATTTATGGACGATTTCTCAGTTTGTGGGTCAGATTTCAAAAATTGTCTTGTCAACCTTGAGAAAATCCTGGAGAGATGTGTGGAGGTAAACCTTGTGCTAAATTGGGAAAAATGTCATTTCATGGTCACCGAAGGGATTGTTTTAGGACACATAGTTTCCGAAAAAGGTATAGAGGTAGATAAAGCAAAAATAGAAGTCATAGAGAATCTAAAACCGCCGAAGACTATCAGGGAGATAAGAAGTTTTCTTGGACATGCCGGATTTTACCGACGTTTTATCAAGGATTTCTCCAAAATAACAAAGCCCTTAACTGGTCTTTTAATGAAAGATGCTGAGTTCATCTTCGACGAAAAATGTACTGAAGCATTTAATCTTCTGAAGCAAGCTCTGATTTCAGCACCTATAATGAAACCCCCTGATTGGTCGGAACCGTTTGAGATAATGTGTGACGCCAGTGATTACGCTGTTGGAGCCGTTCTAGGTCAGAGAAAAGATAAGAAGTTACATGTGATTTATTATGCCAGTAGAACCCTAGACGCTGCACAGCTCAACTACGCAACAACCGAAAAAGAGCTCCTAGCTGTAGTTTTTGCAATAGACAAATTTAGATCTTATCTAGTAGGAGCCAAGATTATAGTTTACACCGACCATGCTGCCATTCGTTACTTACTAAGCAAAAAGGATGCCAAGCCTAGGTTACTTCGATGGATTCTATTATTACAAGAGTTTGATTTGGATATCCGTGACAAGAAAGGCACTGATAATGTGGTAGCTGATCACCTATCTAGGCTAGAATACCTGAAACCTGATCCAGTACCCATAAATGACGATTTTGCCTACGATAGACTGATAGCCCAACTAGAAACCATTGAAGATGATAACCCAGACCCTCATGAGCAATTTCATAAATCCTTAGCTATAAGCAATGTACCTTGGTATGCAGATTTTGTTAATTACCTAGCCGCTGACATCATACCCCCTGATCTAAACTACCACCAGAAGAAGAAGTTCTATAGTGATGTGAGAAACTTCTATTGGGACGATCCATTTCTTTTCAAGAGAGGTAAAGATGGCATTTTCCGCCGTTGTGTTCCAGAAGAAGAGGTAAATAATATAATTGAGCATTGTCACTCTGCACCCTATGGTGGACATGCAAGCACATCTAAGACCTACGCCAAGATTCTTCAAGCTGGCCTATTCTGGCCTACTATGTGGCGTGATGTCCATGCTTTCGTTGTCAAGTGTGACAGATGCCAACGCACAGGAAATATTTCAAGACGCAATGAAATGCCGTTAAGAAATATCCAAGAAGTAGAACTCTTCGACGTATGGGGTATAGACTTTATGGGACCGTTCCCACCATCTTTTGGAAATCAGTACATATTAGTAGCTGTTGACTACGTGTCTAAATGGATTGAAGCTATCGCCGCACCCACAAACGACACCAGAGTAGTCATCAAATTATTCAAGAATTATATATTTCCCAGGTTTGGAACACCCCGTTTAGTCATAAGTGATGGAGGATCACACTTCATATCGAGAATATTTGATAAACTTTTAAGCAAGTATGGAGTTAAGCATAGAGTAGCAACACCATACCACCCACAGACCAATGGACAAGTGGAAGTATCTAATAGGGAGATCAAACAAATCCTCGAGAAGACTGTCTCTATATCTAGAAAAGATTGGTCGCAGAAACTTCAAGAAGCATTATGGGCCTATAGAACCGCTTTCAAAACTCCTATAGGAACAACCCCTTATCAACTGGTCTATGGAAAATCATGTCACTTACCATTTGAGTTGGAGCATAAGGCCTATTGGGCCATCAAAACTTTGAATTTGGATTACTTGACAGCTGGTGAGAAACGTATCCTTGATATCCACAAATTAGAAGAGCTCAGACAATCTGCCTACGAAAATGCCATCATATACAAAGAAAGAACAAAAGCTTGGCATGACAAAAGAATCATAAGAAGAGACTTCAAAATAGGCGATCCTGTTCTCCTGTTCGATTCTAGGTTACGACTATTTCCAGGTAAACTCCGTTCGAGATGGACTGGCCCTTTCGAAGTATCTAAGATCCTGAGATCCGGTGCTATTGAAATCAAGAACCAAACATGTAAACCGTTCATAGTCAATGGACAGAGGTTGAAGCCCTACGAAGGAGGTGACATTCCAACAACATACACCTGTCATACTCTGAGTGATCCACCATATCCTTCCAATGATGTTTAAATATCGGTCGTCGAGCTAATGACGTTAAACAAGCGCTGCATGGGAGGCAACCCATGGTTTTTCTTATTTTTGTACTTTTTTACTTTATTTTAATTTATTTATTTTATTATTATGTCAGGACTCACGATTGAATGTTTTATGTGCTTTCAGGACTTGTTTGCTAACCTTGTACAGAATGCAGAACCCTGATGACATGCACGTGGCCTTTAGAGATGATGCACAGAGAGAGCGTTACTATGTTCACATGAGACGCCCTATGGCTCCTACCAGGTACCCTGACCATGTCTGCATGGATGCCTTGGGGATAGAGCCAAGCGTCAGATTTTTATGCCATCAACTCCAGTGGGACCAGTTTGACGACAGGAACAACACTTATAGGAACTTGACTCTTGAGTTCCTCAGCTCGTTTCATCATGACCCTTGGGCTGGACCCGATGGACTCGCTGTTTTCAGGTTGTTCGGGATTGACTACTCATTCTCTCACAAAGAGTTTGGCGATTTACTAGGTTTCCAGACTACTCCTGATGCTATTCCAGAGACTCCGATGGGGTATTTTATGAGCAGAGAAGTGGAAAAGTTTTGGACTAAAATATCAGGCGGAGGGAGCCAAGATCCTTCTACCCAGTTTTCTCAGGTAATCCACAACCCTGCATTGAGGTACTTCCAGATGATTCTAGCACATTCTTTCCTAGGTTTTCCAGATACAGAGACACTGCTAAGTGAAGAGGAGATTTTCCTACTGTTTTGTGCGACTCAGTCTCGCCCTGTTGCTTGTGGCAACTTTCTACTGAAGGGCCTTGCTAGTGTTGCCAGATCATCAGTAGGAATCATCCATGTCGGTGGGATTGTTACACAGATTGCTACTGCATTGGGTTTGTCTCGCAAGCTATTGCACCTCAGGACCTTCTGCCGCTACACCACCCTGGATATTGATTTTTGTCTTGATAGAGGACTGATGAGGAGGGCTTCTTTTGAGCCCAACATGTTTAGATTGCTGATCGACGGTGAAGCGATACACTACTTTACATTACCAGATCCGCTGATGACCAGTGTCCATGATCCTGCCAATTGGAGTTATGCTCTAGAGGGTTATGGAGAGACTGTCGAAGAGCCGAAATCGCCTCCCGCCGCTGAGTACACTCCTACACCTCTTACTCCCCGAATCACTGTTATGTCTAACAATATGTCTCTGCAGCCACCTGACCTACAAACACAGATTTATGAGCTCCGCAAGGAGACTGCCCTGCTCAAGCAGGAAGTGGCAGACTTAGAGTTACAGATGCAGGTTTCTGATCTCACTCATGCCTCAGAGACCGATGCTCTACATCAGGCGATCGACGAGCTTCGGAGGGAGATAGCTGAGATTCGTGGATCAAGCCAGGATAAGAAACCTACCACATGACTCATTCCACCCTGACAGCACTACCCTAGTATTTAACTTCCTTTTATTTATCGCATTTCCAGACATATTTTACTTTATTGCAGCTTTTATATTTTCATGCACTTTGAATTCCTTATATATATACATATTATGCACTAATTTTTATTTTTATTTTTCTTTTTTGATTTTTAATTATTTTATTTTTGTCGTGCAAAGAAAAAAAATATATAAGACAAAAATATGCAAGCCAATGCCTTGAAAAGAAGAAGAAAATGCTATTCAGACCCCCCGGAAGACCAAGGTGCAAGGAAGGCCCAAAAAGGAGGATCCAAAACCACAAGGCCCAGGAATTGGCCTTGTGGCGGGCGCCATAGGCCCTGTGGCGGGCGCCACACCGTTGTCATCACCAAATACGGGATTCAATCCCCATTTCCACCATTTTCATCCCTTTCTTCACCAAAAACCCATTTTTCCAACTTCCAAATCCTCCTTGAACCCCATTAAAGCTCCCCCATTTCCAAAATACCCTCCATCCATAAAACATATCCAACATCCATTTCCATTTTCATCCATCAAAAACCAAAAAAATCAAAACTTTATCATTCCCCTCATAAACCACTTTTCTACCATTTTCACTACCTAAGGAGCTTTTCAACAATGGAGTTCAACGGATTTATTCTTCGTGATGGAAGACCGGGCGAAAGGCAACGGAAAATTATTCAGAGGCTTCAAAGTCGAGAAATCCTCTCGACTAGGTACTGCTCCTGGATTCTTTGTCACCGAGGAGATGTGGCGTGATATGACAGCTAGAGAGGAAAGGCGTGATGGCCTTCTCTCTACTATTTCACAACAGCTGACGGACAATATGAACTTCATGCAACAATCGCGATTGGTTTCGGATCGTTCCTATAGCAACGTTTGCCGTACCTTGAACGCTATTTCATTAGAGCAGAACCGTCAGAGAGAGTTCAACAGCCGACACTACCAGCTTGTAGAAGCTACTCAGGGTTCCATCTTGGGTAACCTTCGAGAGGTCCGGAGTGCTCAAGCTGCTTTATCAGCACGACTCGACCGGAGGGACCAGCATCGTAGTAGATCCCGTCGTTCCAGACCATCACATCAGGACGGCGAAGGCACCAGTGCCCCTCCTCAGTAGTCTTTTCCAGGTTACCCCCCTTATCTTATTTCGAAACATTGGGGACAATGTTCGATTTAAGTGTGGGAGGGGATTTTATTGCTTTCTGTTATTTCCCTTTTTAGTTAATTTCCTTTCAGTTATTTCCCTTTTCAGTAATTTAGTTTTCTTAGATAATGCATGAGTCTGACGAGTCACCAGTATAGTGTCTTTTTAGTTCATTTTCATTTTTTCCCATTTCCTTAGCCTTACCAGAAAATTTTTAAAAAGAAAACAATGTTGTTTCACACATTTTTTGGGCTTTGAGACAGGTTTAGATTAGGATGTGGTGACTTAGGTCAACTTTTTGAAACATCAGAACCATTTTAGCACCATAGACCTCTTGAATATAGGAATCACTCCTAAACCCCACCACCATGGCCTTTACTATCATTCAAAAAATTGTCCTAAGTAGTTTATTTTAGCAATCAGCTCCGGCCTAAGCATACTCTACGTAGGGGGCCGATGAATATAAGTGAATGATCCAGTGCTAATAAAAAAAGAAAAAAAAGGCAAACTCTGGTATAGGTGACCCTCACAAAGTCATTTAAACCGAAAAAAAAAAGAGAAGAAAAAAAAAAATTTTGCCACAAAAAGAAAATTGCAAGTCACCTATTGTTAGTTGGTTCAGAGGTATCTGGCACTGAACTTGGTAGGGCGGATTACGATCCGATCCCCCGCAGCTACATTTAGGCGAAATAAAAACAGGTTTACACATGCTTATGTGCCAGAAACCTTATGTTATGGATCAGAATCACTAACCGGCCACTCTACTATGAAGCATGTACGGATAACGGGCTTAATGTGATTGCGCCTGAATGAAAAGGACACAAAAAGATGAGAAGATAGGCCTAGGTATCGTGGGATGACATGGAGTGGTTAATATAGGATTGAAATTTGTGTTTGTGTTACTATGGTACCCTTGGTTCACTTAGTTAGTATCTGTCACTGCATCCTGACTTGAACTTAGAATCCCTTTAGCCCAAAGACAAGTGTTGACACCATATTTTCTTAAGCTTTAATGTTTGCTTGAGGACAAGCAAAGGTTTAAGTGTGGGAGAATTTGATCACACTAAAATTCACCGTATTTCTGACTCCGATTTCGCATGCATTCTTAGCTTTTATTGTTGTTTTGCTTTGTTATTGCTTTGTTTTCTTATGTTTTCAGGTTTTTATAATAATCGGAGCTTGAATCGGGAAAAGGAGCGAAAAAGGAGTGAAAACGGACGAAAACCTAGAAATTCAGCATTTTGCACTTACGGCACCCACTGTGGCGGGCGCCATGGGGTTAGCCATGACGTGGCCACGTCTCAAGACCACTCCTCAACCTCCAAGACCCACGATCCCCACTACATCATCCCCTGTAGGGACCGTGGCGGGCGCCATAGGCCTGTGGCGGGCGCCACAAGGCTAAAATCCACAACCTCCACTTTTTAGTGGAGGGGCGTCCCGGTCATTTCGCGCTTTCAGTTTCTCCTATAAATAGGACCTTAGATTCTCGTTTTTCTTCATCCAGAATTAGAATTCTCTAGGCATATATCAGTTATAAAGCAGTTGCCATTCCACATCGGGGTGCCTCTGCAATCGAGTGATCGAGTCTGTAATCTGTCTGTGGTTCGAGTTTTGGAGCACTCTGGAGGAAGTTAATCCTACCGCCATTTTAATTCCAGTTAGTATTTTATTTTTCCGCCTTGCTTTACTTTTATTTATTTTCTCGCACTTTACTTTGTTTATTTCCCGCACTCGCACATTTACGTTGTTTATTTCCCGCACTCGCACATTTACTTTGTTTATTTCCCGCACTCGCACATTTACGTTGTTTATTTCCCGCACTCGCACATTTACGTTGTTTACTTCCCGCACTCGCTTTAAATTACTCATATGAAAAACTATAAAAAGAATATTTACTTTATCATGTCTAACTAATCCCATAAAGGTTAGAATGTAAGGATCGTAATTAAACCAGTAATCAGTATAATTGTTCGTGGAAACACCTAAGGGCTATTTTATCTTTCAATTCAAGTAATTGTTTTTAACTATTTCAAAAACAGCCAAAAGCGCTTTGTATAGTTCATTAGGAGTTTTTAGATTAAAAAGAAAAGAGATTTTAAAACGATTTTCGGACGCGTTATGAGATTTAGAGTCTGGTTCATAAGAACCTCTTTTTGCTAAGAAGTCCAGGTTAAAATACTTTTCAACTTTGTTAAGAAACTATATTTCTTAAAAATAGGTTTACTACTCTAACGCAGTACGCACCTTTTTATCCGTGACAATAGGAGGGGTTGATTAGAGAGTACAACTCGGTTCTGAATACGCGAAAGCGACAGTTCCTGTTAAATTAGTTCTTTTCAAAGGAGAAAACATTGCCCATAAGTAGTTCCATTAACAAGTACTGGATTATCATTGATTACGTGAATTATATTCGAGCCTGTCTTTTATTTATTATTTAAAACTATAATTTTATTTACCATTGCACCCTTACTAAAACCCTTAAAAATAGTTGCCTTAGATAAACACCATAACAACAGGTACGATAGATTGACACTTGGTCTCTGTGGATTCGATAATCTTTTATATTACTTTGACGTGATTCGTACACTTGCGAAAAACACGCATCAGCTCCGGTCATTTTTGTTGAGTATCCAGACTCCGGTTATTACGTTAAGCGTTCAGGCTCCGGTCAGTTTCGTTGAGTATCCAGGCTTCGGTTATTACGTTGAGCGTTCAGGCTTCGGTCACTTTCTTTAAGTATCCTGACTCCGGTTATCACGTTGAGCGTTCAGGCTCTGGTCATTTTCATTGAGTATCCAGACTCCGATTATTACGTTGAGCGTTCAGGTTCCAGTCATTTTCGTTGAATATCCAGACTTCCGTTATTACGTTGAGCATTCAGTCTCTGGTCATTTTCATTGAGTATCCAGACTCCGGTTATTACGTTGAGCGTTCAAGCTACGGTCATTTTCGTAGAGTATCCAGACTCCGGTCATTACATTGAGCCTATACGCTTCGGTCAGTTTCATTGAGTATCCAGACTCCGGTTATTACGTTGAGCGATCAAGCTACGGTCATTTTCGTTGAGTATCCAGGCTCCGGTCATTTTCGTTGAGTATTCAGACTCTGGTCATTACGTTGAGCGTTCGA
Organism: Lathyrus sativus; assembly: GCA_963859935.3. Lineage (NCBI taxonomy): Eukaryota > Viridiplantae > Streptophyta > Magnoliopsida > Fabales > Fabaceae > Lathyrus > Lathyrus sativus. The sequence goes on along the minus strand of OZ012736.1, from coordinate 288,319,679 downwards.
GCTCCAGTCATTTCTGTTGAGTATCCAGACTCCGGTTATTACGTTGAGCGTTCAGGCTCTGGTCATTTTTGTTGAGTATCCAGACTCCGGTCATTATGTTGAGCGTTCGGGCTCCGATCATTTTCGTTGAGTATCCAGACTCCGGTTATTACGTTGAGGATTCAGGCTCCTGTCATTTTTGTTGAGTATCTAGAATCCAGTTATTACGTTGAGCGTTCAGGCTCTGGACATTTTTCGTTGAATATCCAGACTCCGGTTATTACGTTGAGCGTTTAGGCTCAGGTCATTTTCGTTGAGTATCCAGACTCCGGTTATTACGTTGAGCGTTCAGACTCCGGTCATTTTCGTTGAGTATCCAGACTCCGGTCATTACGTTGAGCGTTCATGTTATTACGTTGAGTGTTCAGACTCCGGTCATTTTCATTGAGTATCCAGACTCCGGTTATTACGTTAAGTGTCCAGGCTCTGGTCAGTTTCGTTGAGTATCCCGACTCCGGTTAATATGTTGAGTGTTGAGGCTCCGGCCATTTTTGTTGAGTATCCAGACTCCGGTTATTACGTTGAGCGTTCAGGCTCCGATCATTTTCGTTGAGTATCCAGACTCCGGTTATTACGTTGAGCGTTCCGGCTCCGGTCAGTTTTGTTGAGTATCCAGACTCCAATTATTACGTTGAGCGTTCAGGCTCCGGTCATTTTCGTTGAATATCCAGACTCCGGTTATTACGTTGAGCGTTCCGGCTCCTGTCAATTTCGTATAGTATCCAGGCTCCGGTCATTACGTTGAGCGTTTAGGCTTCGGTCAGTTTTATTAAGTATCTAGGCTTCGGTCATTACGTTGAACGTTCAGGTTATTACGTTGAACGTTCAGGCTCCAGTCAGTTTCGTTGAGTATCTAGACTTCGGTTATTACGTTGAGCGTTCAGGCTCCGGTCAGTTTCGTTGAGTATCCAGACTCCGGTTATTACATTGAGCTTTCAGGCTCCGGTAATTTTCGTTGAGTATCTAGACTCCGGTTATTACGTTGAGCGTTCATGTTCCAGTCATTTTCGTTGAGTATCCAGACTCCGGTTATTACATTGAGCGTTCAGGCTCCGGTAATTTTCGATGAGTATCTAGACTCCGTTTATTACAATGAGCGTTCAAGCTACGGTCATTTTCATTGAGTATCCAGACTCCGGTCATTACATTGAGCCTATAGGCTTCGGTCAGTTTCGTTGAGTATCCAGACTCCGGTTATTACGTTGAACGATCAGGCTCCGGTCATTTTCGTTGAGTATCTAGACTCTGGTCATTATGTTGAGCGTTCGAGCTCCAGTCATTTCTGTTGAGTATCCAGACTCCGGTAATTATGTTGAGCGTTCAGGCTCCGGTCATTTTTGTTGAGTATCTAGACTCTGGTCATTACGTTGAGCGTTCGGGCTCCGGTCATTTTCATTGAGTATCTAGACTTCAGTCATTACGATGAGCGTTCAGGCTCCGATCATTTTCGTTGAGTATCCAGACTCCGATTATTACGTTGAGCATTCAGGCTCCTGTCATTTTTGTTGAGTATCCAGAATCCAGTTTATACATTGAGCGTTCAGGCTCCTGTTATTTTCGTTGAATATCCAGACTCCGGTTATTACGTTGAGCGTTCAGGCTTAGGTCATTTTCGTTGAGTATCCAGACTCTGGTTATTAAGTTGAGCGTTCAGGCTCCGGTCATTTTTGTTGAGTATCAAGACTCCAATTATTACGTTGAGCGTTCAAGCTCCGGTCTTTTTCGTTGAATATCCAGACTCCGGTTATTACATTGAGCATTCAGGCTCTAGTCAGTTTCTTTGAGTATCCAGGCTCCGGTCATTACGTTGAGCATTTAGGCTTCGGTCAGTTTTGTTAAGTATCTAGGCTTCGGTCATTACATTGAGCGTTCTGGTTATTACATTGAGCGTTCAGGCTTCGGTCATTTTTGTTGAGTATCCAGACTCCGGTTATTACGTTAAGCGTTCAGGCTCCGGTCAGTTTCGTTGAGTATCCAGACTTCGGTTATTATGTTGAGCGTTCAGGCTCCAGTCAGTTTCGTTGAGTATCCAGACTCCGGTTATCACGTTGATCGTTCAGGCTCCGGTCATTTTTGTTGAGTATCTAGACTCCGGTTATTACGTTGAGCGTTCAGGTTCCAGTCATTCGTTGAGTATCCATACTCCGGTTATTACGTTGAGCGTTCAGGCTCCGGTCATTTTCGTTGAGTATCCAGACTCCGTTTATTACGTTGAGCATTCAGGCTCCTGTCATTTTTGTTGAGTATCCAGAATCTAGTTATTATGTTTAGCGTTCAGGCTCCGGTCATTTTCGTTGAATATCCATACTCCGATTATTACGTTGAGCGTTCAGGATCAGGTCATTTTCGTTGAGTATCCAGACTCCGGTTATTTTGTTGAGCGTTCAGACTCCAGTCATTTTTGTTGAGTATCCAGACTCCGGTCATTACGTTGAGCGTTCAGGTTATTACGTTGAGCGTTCAGGCTCCGGTTATTTTCATTGAGTATCCAGACTCCGGTTATTACGTTGAGCATTCAGGCTCCGATAATTTTTGTTGAGTATCCAGACTCCGGTTATTACGTTCAGCGTTCAGGCTCCGGTCATTTTTGTTGAGTATCCAGACTCCAATTATTATGTTGAGCGTTCAGGCTCCGGTCATTTTCGTTGAATAACCAGACTCCGGTTATTACGTTGAGCGTTCAGGCTCTTGTCAGTTTCGTATAGTATCCAGGCTCCGGTCATTATGTTGAGCGTTTAGGCTTTGGTCAGTTTTGTTAAGTATCTAGGCTTCGGTCATTACGTTGAGCGTTCAGGTTATTACGTTGAGCGTTTAGGCGCCGGTCATTTTTGTTGAGTATCCAGACTCCGGTTATTACGTTAAGCGTTCAGGCTCCGGTCAGTTTCGTTGAGTATCCAGTCTTCGGTTATTACGTTGAGCGTTCAATCTCCGGTCAGTTTCGTTGAGTATCCAGACTCCGGTTATTACGTTGAGCGTTCAGGTACCGGTCATTTTCGTTGAGTATCGAGACTCCGGTTATTACATTGAGCGTTCAGGTTCCAGTCATTTTTGTTGAGTATCCAAACTTCGGTTATTACATTGAGCGTTCAGGCTCCGGACATTTTCGTTAAGTAACCAGACTCCGTTTATTACATTGAGCGTTCAAGCTACGGTCATTTTCGTTGAGTATCCAGACTCCAGTCATTACATTGAGTGTTCAGGCTTCGGTCAGTTTCGTTGAGTATCCAGACTCCGGTTATTACGTTGAACGATCAGGCTCCGGTCATTTTCGTTGAGTATCCAGACTCCGGTCATTACGTTGAGCCTATAGGCTTCGGTCAGTTTCGTTGAGTATCCAGACTCCGGTCATTATGTTGAGCGTTCAGGCTCCGGTCATTTTTGTTTAGTATCTAGACTCTGGTCATTACGTTGAGCGTTCGGGCTCCGGTCATTTTCATTGAGTATCTAGACTTCGGTCATTACGATGAGCGTTAAGGATCCGATCATTTTCGTTGAGTATACAGACTCCGGTTATTACATTGAGCATTCAGGCTCCTGTCATTTTTGTTGAGTATCCAGAATCCAGTTATTACATTGAGCGTTCAGGCTCCGGTTATTTTCGTTGAATATCCAGACTCCGGTTATTACGTTGAGTGTTCAGGCTCAGCTCATTTTCGTTGAGTATCCAGACTCCAGTTATTAAGTTGAGCGTTCAGGCTCCAGTCATTTTTGTTGAGTATCAAGACTCCAATTATTACGTTGAGCGTTCAGGCTCCAGTCATTTTCGTTGAATATCCAGACTCCGGTTATTACATTGAGCATTCAGGCTCCTGTCAGTTTCGTTGAGTATCCAGGCTCCGGTCATTACGTTGAGCGTTCAGGTTATTACATTGAGCGTTCAGGCTCCGGTCATTTTTATTGAGTATCCAGACTCCGGTTATTACGTTAAGCGTTCAGGCTCCGGTCAGTTTCGTTGAGTATCCAGGCTTCGGTTATTACGTTGAGCGTTCAGGCTTCGGTCACTTTCTTTAAGTATACAGACTCCGGTTATTACGTTGAGCGTTCAGGTTCCAGTCATTTTCGTTGAATATCCAGACTTCCGTTATTACGTTGAACATTCAGTCTCCGGTCATTTTCGTTGAGTTCCCAGACTCCGTTTATTACGTTGAGCGTTCAAGCTACGGTCATTTTCGTAGAGTATCCAGACTCCGGTCATTACATTGAGCCTATACGCTTCGGTCAGTTTCATTGAGTATCCAAACTCCAGTTATTACGTTGAGCGATCAAGCTACGGTCATTTTCGTTGAGTATCCAGGCTCCAGTCATTTTCGTTGAGTATCCAGACTTTGGTCATTACATTGAGCGTTCGAGCTCCGGTCATTTCTGTTAAGTATCCAGACTCCGGTCATTACGTTGAGCGTTCAGGCTCTGGTCATTTTTGTTGAGTATCCAGACTTCGGTCATTATGTTAAGCGTTCGGGCTCGGATCATTTTCGTTGAGTATCTAGACTTCAGTCATTACGTTGAGCGTTCGGGCTCCGATCATTTTTGTTGAGTATACAGACTCCGGTTATTACTTTGAGCATTCAGGCTCCTGTCATTTTTGTTGAGTATCTAGAATCCAGTTATTACGTTGAGCGTTCAGGCTCCGGTCATTTTCGTTGAATATCCAGACTCCGGTTATTACGTTGAGCGTTTAGGCTCAAGTCATTTTCGTTGAGTATCCAGACTCCGGTTATTACGTTGAGCGTTCAGACTCCGGTCATTTTCTTTGAGTATCTAGACTCCGGTCATTACGTTGAGCGTTCAGGTTATTACGTTGAGTGTTCAGATTCTGGTCATTTTCATTGAGTATCCAGACTCCGGTTATTACGTTAAGTGTTCAGGCTCTGGTCAGTTTCGTTGAGTATCCAGACTCCGGTTATTACGTTGAGTGTTCAAGCTCCGACCATTTTCGTTGAGTATCCAGACTCCGGTTATTACGTTGAGCGTTCAGGCTCCGATCATTTTCGTTGAGTATCCAGACTCCGGTTATTATGTTGAGCGTTCAGGCTCCGGTCATTTTTGTTGAGTATCCAGACTCTAATTATTACGTTGAGCGTTCAGGCTCCGGTCATTTTCGTTGAATATCCAGACTCCGGTTATTACATTGAGTATCCAGGCTCCGGTCATTACGTTGAGCGTTTAGGCTTTGGTCAATTTTATTAAGTATCTAGGCTTCGGTCATTACGTTAAACGTTCAGGTTATTACATTGAGCGTTCAGGCTCCGGTCAGTTTCGTTGAGTATCCAGACTTCGGTTATTACGTTGAGCGTTCAGGCTTCGGTCAGTTTCGTAGAGTATCCAGACTCCGGTTATTACGTTAAGCTTTCAGGCTCCGGTCATTTTCGTTAAGTATCTAGACTCCGGTTATTACGTTGAGCATTCAGGTTCCAGTCATTTTTATTGAGTATCCAGACTCCGGTTATTACATTGAGCGTTCAGGCTCCGGTAATTTTCGTTGAGTATCCAGACTCCGTTTATTACATTGAGTGTTCAAGCTACGGTCATTTTCGTTGAGTATCCAGACTCCGGTCATTACATTGAGTCTATAGGCTTCGGTCAATTTCGTTGAGTATCCAGACTCCGGTCATTATGTTGAACGATCAGGCTCCGGTCATTTTCGTTTAGTATCTAGACTCTGGTCATTACGTTGAGCGTTCGGGCTCCGGTCATTTTCATTGAGGATCTAGACTTCGGTCATTACGATGAGCGTTCAGGCTCCGATCATTTTCGTTGAGTATCCAGACTCCGGTTATTACGGTGAGCATTCAGGCTCAGGTCATTTTCGTTGAGTATCCAGACTCCGGTTATTAAGGTGAGCGTTCAGGATCCGGTCATTTTTGTTGAGTATCAAGACAATAATTATTACGTTGAGCGTTCATGCTCCGGTCATTTTCGTTGAATATCCAGACTCCGGTTATTACATTGAGCATTCAGGCTCCTGTCAGTTTCTTTGAGTATCCAGGCTCCGGTCATTATGTTGAGCGTTTAGGCTTCGGTCAGTTTTGTTAAGTATCTAGGCTTCGGTCATTACGTTGAGCGTTCAGGTTATTACATTGAGCGTTCAGGCTCCGGTCATTTTTGTTGAGTATCTAGACTCTGGTTATTACGTTCAGTGTTCAGGCTCCAGTCAATTTCGTTGAGTATCCAGACTCCGGTTATTACATTGAGTGTTCAGGCTCCGGTCATTTTTGTTGAGTATCCAGAATCCGGTTATTACGTTGAGCATTCAGGCTCCGATCATTTTCGTTGAGTATCCAGACTCCGGTTATTACATTGAGCGTTCAGGCTCCGGTCATTTTTGTTGAGTATCTAGACTCCAATTATTACGTTGAGCGTTCAGGCTCCAGTCATTTTCGTTGAATATCCAGACTCCGGTTATTACGTTGAGCGTTCAGGCTCCTGTCAGTTTCGTATAGTATCTAGGCTCCGGTCATTACGTTGAGTGTTTAGGCTTCGGTCAGTTTTGTTAATTATCTAGGCTTCGGTCATTACGTTGAGCGTTCAGGTTATTACGTTGAGCGTTCAGGCTCCGGTCATTTTCGTTGAGTATCCAGACTCTGGTTATTACGTTAAGCGTTCAGGCTCCGGTCAGTTTCGTTGAATATCCAGACTTCGATTATTACGTTGAGCGTTCAGGCTCCGGTCAGTTTCATTGAGTATCCAGACTCCGGTTATTACGTTGAGCGTTCAGGTAAGGGTCATTTTCATTGAGTATCGAGACTCCGGTTATTACGTTGAGCGTTCAGGTTCCAGTCATTTTTGTTGAGTATCCAAACTTCAGTTATTACATTGAGCGTCCAGGCTCCGGAAATTTTCGTTGAGTATCCAGACTCCATTTATCACATTAAGCGTTTAAGCTACGGTCATTTTCGTTGAGTATCCAGGCTCCGGTCATTACGTTGAGCGTTTAGGCTTCGGTCAGTTTTTTTAAGTATCTTGGCTTCGGTCATTACGTTGAGCGTTAAGGTTATTACATTGAGCGTTCAGGCTTCGGTCATTTTTGTTGAGTATCCAGACTCCGGTTATTACTTAAAGCGTTCAGGCTCCGGTTAGTTTCGTTGAGTATCCAGACTTCGGTTATTATGTTGAGCGTTCAGGCTCCAGTCAGTTTCGTTGAGTATCTAGACTCCGGTTATCACGTTGATCGTTCAGGCTCCGGTCATTTTTCGTTGAGTATCTAGACTCCGGTTATTACGTTGAGCGTTCAGGTTCCAGTCATTTGTTGAGTATCTAGACTCCGGTTATTACGTTGAGCGTTCAGGCTCCGGTCATTTTCGTTGAGTATCCAGACTCCATTTATTACGTTGAGCATTCAGGCTCCTGTCATTTTTGTTGAGTATCCAGAATCTAGTTATTACGTTTAGCGTTCAGGCTCCGGTCATTTTCGTTGAATATCCATACTCCGATTATTACGTTGAGCGTTCAGGATCAGGTCATTTTCGTTGAGTATCCAGACTCTGGTTATTACGTTGAGCGTTCAGACTCCAGTCATTTTCGTTGAGTATCTAGACTCCGGTCATTACGTTGAGCGTTCAGGTTATTACATTGAGCGTTCAGGCTCAGGTTATTTTCATTGAGTATCTAGACTCTGGTTATTACGTTAAGTGTTCAGGCTCCGGTCAGTTTCGTTGAGTATCCAGACTCCGGTTATTACGTTGAGCATTCAGGCTCCGATCATTTTCGTTGAGTATCCAGACTTCGGTTATTACGTTGAGCGTTCAGGCTCCGGTCATTTTTGTTGAGTATCCAGACTCCAATTATTACGTTGAGCGTTCAGGCTCCAGTCATTTTCGTTGAATATCCAGACTCCGGTTATTACGATGAGCATTCAGGCTCCTGTCAGTTTCGTATAGTATCCAGGCTCCGGTCATTATGTTGACCGTTTAGGCTTCGGTCAGTTTTGGTAAGTATCTAGGCTTCGGTCATTACGTTGAGCATTATGGTTATTACGTTGAGCGTTCAGGTTCCGGTCATTTTTGTTGAGTATCCAGACTCCGGTTATTACGTTAAGCGTTCAGGCTCCGGTCAGTTTCATTGAGTATCCAGACTTCGGTTATTACGTTGAGCGTTCAGGCTCCGGTCAGTTTCGTTGAGTATCCAGACTCCGGTTATTACGTTGAGCGTTCAGGTACCGGTCATTTTCGTTGAGTATCGAGACTACGGTTATTACATTGAGCGTTCAGGTTCCAGTCATTTTTGTTGAGTATCCAAACTTCGGTTATTACATTGAGCGTTCAGGCTTCGGACATTTTCGTTGAGTATCCAGACTCCGTTTATCACATTGAGCGTTCAAGCTACGGTCATTTTTGTTGAGTATCCAGACTTCGGTTATTACATTGAGCGTTCAGGCTTCGGTCAGTTTCGTTGAGTATCCAGACTCCGGTTATTACGTTGAACGATCAGGCTCCGGTCATTTTCGTTGAGTATCCAGACTCCGGTCATTACGCTGAGCCTATAGGCTTCGGTCAGTTTCGTTGAGTATCCAGACTCCGGTCATTATGTTGAGCGTTCAGGCTCCGGTCATTTTTGTTTAGTATCTAGACTCTGGTCATTACGTTGAGCGTTCGGGCTCCGGTCATTTTCATTGAGTATCTAGACTTCGGTCATTACGATGAGCGTTAAGGATCCGATCATTTTCGTTGAGTATACAGACTCCGGTTATTACATTGAGCATTCAGGCTCCTGTCATTTATGTTGAGTATCCAGAATCCAGTTATTACATTGAGCGTTCAGGCTCCGGTTATTTTCATTGAATATCCAGACTCCGGTTATTACGTTGAGTGTTCAGGCTCAACTCATTTTCGTTGAGTATCCAGACTCCAGTTATTAAGTTGAGCGTTCAGGCTCCAGTCATTTTTGTTGAGTATCAAGACTCCAATTATTACGTTGAGCGTTCAGGCTCCAGTCATTTTCGTTGAATATCCAGACTCCGGTTATTACATTGAGCATTCAGGCTCCTGTCAGTTTCGTTGAGTATCCAGGCTCCGGTCATTACGTTGAGCGTTCAGGTTATTACATTGAGTGTTCAGGCTCCGGTCATTTTTATTGAGTATCCAGACTCCGGTTATTACGTTGAGCGTTCAGGCTTCGGTCACTTTCTTTAAGTATCCAGACTCCGGTTATCACGTTGAGCGTTCAGGCTCCGGTCATTTTCATTGAGTATCCAGACTCCGGTTATTACGTTGAGCGTTCAGGTTCCAGTCATTTTCGTTGAATATCCAGACTTCCGTTATTACGTTGAACATTCAGTCTCCGGTCATTTTCGTTGAGTCCCCAGACTCCGTTTATTACGTTGAGCGTTCAAGCTACGGTCATTTTCGTAGAGTATCCAGACTCCGGTCATTACATTGAGCCTATACGCTTCGGTCAGTTTCATTGAGTATCCAGACTCCGGTTATTACGTTGAGCGATCAAGCTACGGTCATTTTCGTTGAGTATCTAGGCTCCAGTCATTTTCGTTGAGTATCCAGACTTTGGTCATTACATTGAGCGTTCGAGCTCCGGTCATTTCTGTTAAGTATCCAGACTCCGGTCATTACGTTGAGCGTTCAGGCTCTGGTCATTTTTGTTGAGTATCCAGACTTCGGTCATTATGTTAAGCGTTCGGGCTCGGATCATTTTCGTTGAGTATCTAGACTTCAGTCATTACGTTGAGCGTTCGGGCTCCGATCATTTTCGTTGAGTATACAGACTCCGGTTATTACTTTGAGCATTCAGGTTCCTGTCATTTTTGTTGAGTATCTAGAATCCAGTTATTACGTTGAGCGTTCAGGCTCCGGTCATTTTCGTTGAATATCCAGACTCCGGTTATTACGTTGAGCGTTTAGGCTCAAGTCATTTTCGTTGAGTATCCAGACTCCGGTTATTACGTTGAGCGTTCAGACTCCGGTCATTTTCTTTGAGTATCTAGACTCCGGTCATTACGTTGAGCGTTCAGGTTATTACATTGAGTGTTCAGATTCTGGTCATTTTCATTGAGTATCTAGACTCCGGTTATTACGTTAAGTGTTCAGGCTCTGGTCAGTTTCGTTGAGTATCCAGACTCCGGTTATTACGTTGAGTGTTCAGGCTCCGGCCATTTTTGTTGAGTATCCAAACTCCGGTTATTACGTTGAGCGTTCAGGCTCCGATCATTTTCGTTGAGTATCCAGACTCCGGTTATTATGTTGAGCGTTCAGGCTCCGGTCATTTTTGTTGAGTATCCAGACTCTAATTATTACGTTGAGCATTCAGGCTCCGGTCATTTTCGTTGAATATCCAGACTCCGGTTATTACGTTGAGTATCCAGGCTCCGGTCATTACGTTGAGCGTTTAGGCTTCGGTCAATTTTATTAAGTATCTAGGCTTCGGTCAATACGTTAAACGTTCAGGTTATTACATTGAGCGTTCAGGCTCCGGTCAGTTTCGTTGAGTATCCAGACTTTGGTTATTACGTTGAGCGTTCAGGCTTCGGTCAGTTTCGTAGAGTATCCAGACTCCGGTTATTACGTTAAGCTTTCAGGCTCCAGTCATTTTCGTTGAGTATCTAGACTCCGGTTATTACGTTGAGCATTCAGGTTCCAGTCATTTTTATTGAGTATCCAGACTCCGGTTATTACATTGAGCGTTCAGGCTCCGGTAATTTTCGTTGAGTATCCAGACTCCGTTTATTACATTGAGTGTTCAAGCTACGGTCATTTTCGTTGAGTATCCAGACTCCGGTCATTACATTGAGTCTATAGGCTTCGGTCAATTTCGTTGAGTATCCAGACTCCGGTCATTATGTTGAACGATCAGGCTCCGGTCATTTTCGTTTAGTATCTAGACTCTGGTCATTACGTTGAGCGTTCGGGCTCCGGTCATTTTCATTGAGGATCTAGACTTCGGTCATTACGATGAGCGTTCAGGCTCCGATCATTTTCGTTGAGTATCCAGACTCCGGTTATTACGTTGAGCGTTCAGGCTCAGGTCATGTTCGTTGAGTATCCAGACTCCGGTTATTAAGGTGAGCGTTCAGGATCCGGTCATTTTTGTTGAGTATCAAGACAATAATTATTACGTTGAGCGTTCATGCTCCGGTCATTTTCGTTGAATATCCAGACTCCGGTTATTACATTGAGCATTCAGGCTCCTGTCAGTTTCTTTGAGTATCCAGGCTCCGGTCATTATGTTGAGCGTTTAGGCTTCGGTCAGTTTTGTTAAGTATCTAGGCTTCGGTCATTACGTTGAGCGTTCAGGTTATTACATTGAGCGTTCAGGCTCCGGTCATTTTTGTTGAGTATCTAGACTCTGGTTATTACGTTCAGTGTTCAGGCTCCAGTCAATTTCGTTGAGTATCCACACTCCGGTTATTACATTGAGTGTTCAGGCTCCGGTCATTTTTGTTGAGTATCCAGAATCCGGTTATTACGTTGAGCATTCAGGCTCCGATCATTTTCGTTGAGTATCCAGACTCCGGTTATTACATTGAGCGTTCAGGCTCCGGTCATTTTTGTTGAGTATCTAGACTCCAATTATTACGTTGAGCGTTCAGGCTCCAGTCATTTTCGTTGAATATCCAGACTCCGGTTATTACGTTGAGCGTTCAGGCTCCTGTCAGTTTCGTATAGTATCTAGGCTCCGGTCATTACGTTGAGTGTTTAGGCTTCGGTCAGTTTTGTTAATTATCTAGGCTTCGGTCATTACGTTGAGCGTTCAGGTTATTACGTTGAGCGTTCAGGCTCCGGTCATTTTCGTTGAGTATCCAGACTCTGGTTATTACGTTAAGCGTTCAGGCTCCGGTCAGTTTCGTTGAATATCCAGACTTCGATTATTACGTTGAGCGTTCAGGCTCCGATCAGTTTCATTGAGTATCCAGACTCCGGTTATTACGTTGAGCGTTCAGGTACGGGTCATTTTCATTGAGTATCGAGACTCCGGTTATTACGTTGAGCGTTCAGGTTCCAGTCATTTTTGTTGAGTATCCAAACTTCAGTTATTACATTGAGCGTCCAGGCTCCGGAAATTTTCGTTGAGTATCCAGACTCCATTTATCACATTAAGCGTTTAAGCTACGGTCATTTTCGTTGAGTATCCAGGCTCCGGTCATTACGTTGAGCGTTTAGGCTTCGGTCAGTTTTTTTAAGTATCTTGGCTTCGGTCATTACGTTGAGCGTTAAGGTTATTACATTGAGCGTTCAGGCTTCGGTCATTTTTGTTGAGTATCCAGACTCCGATTATTACTTTAAGCGTTCAGGCTCCGGTTAGTTTCGTTGAGTATCCAGACTTCGGTTATTATGTTGAGCGTTCAGGCTCCAGTCAGTTTCGTTGAGTATCTAGACTCCGGTTATCACGTTGATCGTTCAGGCTCCGGTCATTTTTGTTGAGTATCTAGACTCCGGTTATTACGTTGAGCGTTCAGGTTCCAGTCATTTGTTGAGTATCTAGACTCCGGTTATTACGTTGAGCGTTCAGCCTCCTGTCATTTTCGTTGAGTATCCAGACTCCATTTATTACGTTGAGCATTCAGGCTCCTGTCATTTTTGTTGAGTATCCAGAATCTAGTTATTACGTTTAGCGTTCAGGCTCCGGTCATTTTCGTTGAATATCCATACTCCGATTATTACGTTGAGCGTTCAGGATCAGGTCATTTTCGTTGAGTATCCAGACTCTGGTTATTACGTTGAGCGTTCAGACTCCAGTCATTTTCGTTGAGTATCTAGACTCCGGTCATTACGTTGAGCGTTCAGGTTATTACATTGAGCGTTCAGGCTCAGGTTATTTTCATTGAGTATCTAGACTCTGGTTATTACGTTAAGTGTTCAGGCTCCGGTCAGTTTCGTTGAGTATCCAGACTCCGGTTATTACGTTGAGTGTTCAGGCTCCGGTCATTTTCGTTTAGTATCCAGACTCCGGTTATTACGTTGAGCGATCAAGCTACGGTCATTTTCGTTGAGTATCCAGGCTCCAGTCATTTTCGTTGAGTATCCAGACTTTGGTCATTACATTGAGCGTTCGAGCTCCGGTCATTTCTGTTAAGTATCCAGACTCCGGTCATTACGTTGAGCATTCAGGCTCTGGTCATTTTTGTTGAGTATCCAGACTTCGGTCATTATGTTAAGCGTTCGGGCTCGGATCATTTTCGTTGAGTATCTAGACTTCAGTCATTACGTTGAGCGTTCGGGCTTCGATCATTTTTGTTGAATATCCAGACTCCGGTTATTACTTTGAGCATTCAGGCTCCTGTCAGTTTCTTTGAGTATCCAGGCTCCGGTCATTATGTTGAGCGTTTAGGCTTCGGTCAGTTTTGTTAAGTATCTAGGCTTCGGTCATTACGTTGAGCGTTCAGGTTATTACATTGAGCGTTCAGGCTCCGGTCATTTTTGTTGAGTATCTAGACTCTGGTTATTACGTTCAGTGTTCAGGCTCCAGTCAATTTCGTTGAGTATCCAGACTCCGGTTATTACATTGAGTGTTCAGGCTCCGGTCATTTTTGTTGAGTATCCAGAATCCGGTTATTACGTTGAGCATTCAGGCTCCGATCATTTTCGTTGAGTATCCAGACTCCGGTTATTACATTGAGCGTTCAGGCTCCGGTCATTTTTGTTGAGTATCTAGACTCCAATTATTACGTTGAGCGTTCAGGCTCCAGTCATTTTCGTTGAATATCCAGACTCCGGTTATTACGTTGAGCGTTCAGGCTCCTGTCAGTTTCGTATAGTATCTAGGCTCCGGTCATTACGTTGAGTGTTTAGGCTTCGGTCAGTTTTGTTAATTATCTAGGCTTCGGTCATTACGTTGAGCGTTCAGGTTATTACGTTGAGCGTTCAGGCTCCGGTCATTTTCGTTGAGTATCCAGACTCTGGTTATTACGTTAAGCGTTCAGGCTCCGGTCAGTTTCGTTGAATATCCAGACTTCGATTATTACGTTGAGCGTTCAGGCTCCGGTCAGTTTCATTGAGTATCCAGACTCCGGTTATTACGTTGAGCGTTCAGGTAAGGGTCATTTTCATTGAGTATCGAGACTCCGGTTATTACGTTGAGCGTTCAGGTTCCAGTCATTTTTGTTGAGTATCCAAACTTCAGTTATTACATTGAGCGTCCAGGCTCCGGAAATTTTCGTTGAGTATCCAGACTCCATTTATCACATTAAGCGTTTAAGCTACGGTCATTTTCGTTGAGTATCCAGGCTCCGGTCATTACGTTGAGCGTTTAGGCTTCGGTCAGTTTTTTTAAGTATCTTGGCTTCGGTCATTACGTTGAGCGTTAAGGTTATTACATTGAGCGTTCAGGCTTCGGTCATTTTTGTTGAGTATCCAGACTCCGGTTATTACTTAAAGCGTTCAGGCTCCGGTTAGTTTCGTTGAGTATCCAGACTTCGGTTATTATGTTGAGCGTTCAGGCTCCAGTCAGTTTCGTTGAGTATCTAGACTCCGGTTATCACGTTGATCGTTCAGGCTCCGGTCATTTTTCGTTGAGTATCTAGACTCCGGTTATTACGTTGAGCGTTCAGGTTCCAGTCATTTGTTGAGTATCTAGACTCCGGTTATTACGTTGAGCGTTCAGGCTCCGGTCATTTTCGTTGAGTATCCAGACTCCATTTATTACGTTGAGCATTCAGGCTCCTGTCATTTTTGTTGAGTATCCAGAATCTAGTTATTACGTTTAGCGTTCAGGCTCCGGTCATTTTCGTTGAATATCCATACTCCGATTATTACGTTGAGCGTTCAGGATCAGGTCATTTTTGTTGAGTATCCAGACTCTGGTTATTACGTTGAGCGTTCAGACTCCAGTCATTTTCGTTGAGTATCTAGACTCCGGTCATTACGTTGAGCGTTCAGGTTATTACATTGAGCGTTCAGGCTCAGGTTATTTTCATTGAGTATCTAGACTCTGGTTATTACGTTAAGTGTTCAGGCTCCGGTCAGTTTCGTTGAGTATCCAGACTCCGGTTATTACGTTGAGCATTCAGGCTCCGATCATTTTCGTTGAGTATCCAGACTTCGGTTATTACGTTGAGCGTTCAGGCTCCGGTCATTTTTGTTGAGTATCCAGACTCCATTTATTACGTTGAGCGTTCAGGCTCCAGTCATTTTCGTTGAATATCCAGACTCCGGTTATTACGATGAGCATTCAGGCTCCTGTCAGTTTCGTATAGTATCCAGGCTCCGGTCATTATGTTGACCGTTTAGGCTTCGGTCAGTTTTGGTAAGTATCTAGGCTTCGGTCATTACGTTGAGCATTATGGTTATTACGTTGAGCGTTCAGGCTCCGGTCATTTTTGTTGAGTATCCAGACTCCGGTTATTACGTTAAGCGTTCAGGCTCCGGTCAGTTTCATTGAGTATCCAGACTTCGGTTATTACGTTGAGCGTTCAGGCTCCGGTCAGTTTCGTTGAGTATCCAGACTCCGGTTATTACGTTGAGCGTTCAGGTACCGGTCATTTTCGTTGAGTATCGAGACTACGGTTATTACATTGAGCGTTCAGGTTCCAGTCATTTTTGTTGAGTATCCAAACTTCGGTTATTACATTGAGCGTTCAGGCTTCGGACATTTTCGTTGAGTATCCAGACTCCGTTTATCACATTGAGCGTTCAAGCTACGGTCATTTTTGTTGAGTATCCAGACTTCGGTTATTACATTGAGCGTTCAGGCTTCGGTCAGTTTCGTTGAGTATCCAGACTCCGGTTATTACGTTGAACGATCAGGCTCCGGTCATTTTCGTTGAGTATCCAGACTCCGGTCATTACGTTGAGCCTATAGGCTTCGGTCAGTTTCGTTGAGTATCCAGACTCCGGTCATTATGTTGAGCGTTCAGGCTCCAGTCATTTTTGTTTAGTATCTAGACTCTGGTCATTACGTTGAGCGTTCGGGCTCCGGTCATTTTCATTGAGTATCTAGACTTCGGTCATTACGATGAGCGTTAAGGATCCGATCATTTTCGTTGAGTATACAGACTCCGGTTATTACATTGAGCATTCAGGCTCCTGTCATTTATGTTGAGTATCCAGAATCCAGTTATTACATTGAGCGTTCAGGCTCCGGTTATTTTCGTTGAATATCCAGACTCCAGTTATTAAGTTGAGCGTTCAGGCTCCAGTCATTTTTGTTGAGTATCAAGACTCCAATTATTACGTTGAGCGTTCAGGCTCCAGTCATTTTCGTTGAATATCCAGACTCCGGTTATTACATTGAGCATTCAGGCTCCTGTCAGTTTCGTTGAGTATCCAGGCTCCGGTCATTACGTTGAGCGTTCAGGTTATTACATTGAGCGTTCAGGCTCCGGTCATTTTTATTGAGTATCCAGACTCCGGTTATTACGTTAAGCGTTCAGGCTCCGGTCAGTTTCGTTGAGTATCCAGGCTTCGGTTATTACGTTGAGCGTTCAGGCTTCGGTCACTTTCTTTAAGTATCCAGACTCCGGTTATCACGTTGAGCGTTCAGGCTCCGGTCATTTTCATTGAGTATCCAGACTCCGGTTATTACGTTGAGCGTTCAGGTTCCAGTCATTTTCGTTGAATATCCAGACTTCCGTTATTACGTTGAACATTCAGTCTCCGGTCATTTTCGTTGAGTCCCCAGACTCCGTTTATTACGTTGAGCGTTCAAGCTACGGTCATTTTCGTAGAGTATCCAGACTCCGGTCATTACATTGAGCCTATACGCTTCGGTCAGTTTCATTGAGTATCCAGACTCCGGTTATTACGTTGAGCGATCAAGCTACGGTCATTTTCGTTGAGTATCTAGGCTCCAGTCATTTTCGTTGAGTATCCAGACTTTGGTCATTACATTGAGCGTTCGAGCTCCGGTCATTTCTGTTAAGTATCCAGACTCCGGCCATTACGTTGAGCGTTCAGGCTCTGGTCATTTTTGTTGAGTATCCAGACTTCGGTCATTATGTTAAGCGTTCGGGCTCGGATCATTTTCGTTGAGTTTCTAGACTTCAGTCATTACGTTGAGCGTTCGGGCTCCGATCATTTTCGTTGAGTATACAGACTCCGGTTATTACTTTGAGCATTCAGGTTCCTGTCATTTTTGTTGAGTATCTAGAATCCAGTTATTACGTTGAGCGTTCAGGCTCCGGTCATTTTCGTTGAATATCCAGACTCCGGTTATTACGTTGAGCGTTTAGGCTCAAGTCATTTTCGTTGAGTATCCAGACTCCGGTTATTACGTTGAGCGTTCAGACTCCGGTCATTTTCTTTGAGTATCTAGACTCCGGTCATTACGTTGAGCGTTCAGGTTATTACATTGAGTGTTCAGATTCTGGTCATTTTCATTGAGTATCTAGACTCCGATTATTACGTTAAGTGTTCAGGCTCTGGTCAGTTTCGTTGAGTATCCAGACTCCCGTTATTACGTTGAGTGTTCAGGCTCCGGCCATTTTCGTTGAGTATCCAAACTCCGGTTATTACGTTGAGCGTTCAGGCTCCGATCATTTTCGTTGAGTATCCAGACTCCGGTTATTATGTTGAGCGTTCAGGCTCCGGTCATTTTTGTTGAGTATCCAGACTCTAATTATTACGTTGAGCATTCAGGCTCCGGTCATTTTCGTTGAATATCCAGACTCCGGTTATTACGTTGAGTATCCAGGCTCCGGTCATTACGTTGAGCGTTTAGGCTTCGGTCAATTTTATTAAGTATCTAGGCTTCGGTCATTACGTTAAACGTTCAGGTTATTACATTGAGCGTTCAGGCTCCGGTCAGTTTCGTTGAGTATCCAGACTTTGGTTATTACGTTGAGCGTTCAGGCTTCGGTCAGTTTCGTAGAGTATCCAGACTCCGGTTATTACGTTAAGCTTTCAGGCTCCAGTCATTTTCGTTGAGTATCTAGACTCCGGTTATTACGTTGAGCATTCAGGTTCCAGTCATTTTTATTGAGTATCCAGACTCCGGTTATTACATTGAGCGTTCAGGCTCCGGTAATTTTCGTTGAGTATCCAGACTCCGTTTATTACATTGAGTGTTCAAGCTACGGTCATTTTCGTTGAGTATCCAGACTCCGGTCATTACATTGAGTCTATAGGCTTCGGTCAATTTCGTTGAGTATCCAGACTCCGGTCATTATGTTGAACGATCAGGCTCCAGTCATTTTCGTTTAGTATCTAGACTCTGGTCATTACGTTGAGCGTTCGGGCTCCGGTCATTTTCATTGAGGATCTAGACTTCGGTCATTACGATGAGCGTTCAGGCTCCGATCATTTTCGTTGAGTATCCAGACTCCGGTTATTACGTTGAGCGTTCAGGCTCAGGTCATGTTCGTTGAGTATCCAGACTCCGGTTATTAAGGTGAGCGTTCAGGATCCGGTCATTTTTGTTGAGTATCAAGACAATAATTATTACGTTGAGCGTTCATGCTCCGGTCATTTTCGTTGAATATCCAGACTCCGGTTATTACATTGAGCATTCAGGCTCCTGTCAGTTTCTTTGAGTATCCAGGCTCCGGTCATTATGTTGAGCGTTTAGGCTTCGGTCAGTTTTGTTAAGTATCTAGGCTTCGGTCATTACGTTGAGCGTTCAGGTTATTACATTGAGCGTTCAGGCTCCGGTCATTTTTGTTTGAGTATCTAGACTCTGGTTATTACGTTCAGTGTTCAGGCTCCAGTCAATTTCGTTGAGTATCCACACTCCGGTTATTACATTGAGTGTTCAGGCTCCGGTCATTTTTGTTGAGTATCCAGAATCCGGTTATTACGTTGAGCATTCAGGCTCCGATCATTTTCGTTGAGTATCCAGACTCCGGTTATTACATTGAGCGTTCAGGCTCCGGTCATTTTTGTTGAGTATCTAGACTCCAATTATTACGTTGAGCGTTCAGGCTCCAGTCATTTTCGTTGAATATCCAGACTCCGGTTATTACGTTGAGCGTTCAGGCTCCTGTCAGTTTCGTATAGTATCTAGGCTCCGGTCATTACGTTGAGTGTTTAGGCTTCGGTCAGTTTTGTTAATTATCTAGGCTTCGGTCATTACGTTGAGCGTTCAGGTTATTACGTTGAGCGTTCAGGCTCCGGTCATTTTCGTTGAGTATCCAGACTCTGGTTATTACGTTAAGCGTTCAGGCTCCGGTCAGTTTCGTTGAATATCCAGACTTCGATTATTACGTTGAGCGTTCAGGCTCCGGTCAGTTTCATTGAGTATCCAGACTCCGGTTATTACGTTGAGCGTTTAGGTACGGGTCATTTTCATTGAGTATCGAGACTCCGGTTATTACGTTGAGCGTTCAGGTTCCAGTCATTTTTGTTGAGTATCCAAACTTCAGTTATTACATTGAGCGTCCAGGCTCCGGAAATTTTCGTTGAGTATCCAGACTCCATTTATCACATTAAGCGTTTAAGCTACGGTCATTTTCGTTGAGTATCCAGGCTCCGGTCATTACGTTGAGCGTTTAGGCTTCGGTCAGTTTTTTTAAGTATCTTGGCTTCGGTCATTACGTTGAGCGTTAAGGTTATTACATTGAGCGTTCAGGCTTCGGTCATTTTTGTTGAGTATCCAGACTCCGATTATTACTTTAAGCGTTCAGGCTCCGGTTAGTTTCGTTGAGTATCCAGACTTCGGTTATTATGTTGAGCGTTCAGGCTCCAGTCAGTTTCGTTGAGTATCTAGACTCCGGTTATCACGTTGATCGTTCAGGCTCCGGTCATTTTCGTTGAGTATCTAGACTACGGTTATTACGTTGAGCGTTCAGGTTCCAGTCATTTGTTGAGTATCTAGACTCCGGTTATTACGTTGAGCGTTCAGCCTCCTGTCATTTTCGTTGAGTATCCAGACTCCATTTATTACGTTGAGCATTCAGGCTCCTGTCATTTTTGTTGAGTATCCAGAATCTAGTTATTACGTTTAGCGTTCAGGCTCCGGTCATTTTCGTTGAATATCCATACTCCGATTATTACGTTGAGCGTTCAGGATCAGGTCATTTTCGTTGAGTATCCAGACTCTGGTTATTACGTTGAGCGTTCAGACTCCAGTCATTTTCGTTGAGTATCTAGACTCCGGTCATTACGTTGAGCGTTCAGGTTATTACATTGAGCGTTCAGGCTCAGGTTATTTTCATTGAGTATCTAGACTCTGGTTATTACGTTAAGTGTTCAGGCTCCGGTCAGTTTCGTTGAGTATCCAGACTCCGGTTATTACGTTGAGTGTTCAGGCTCCGGTCATTTTCGTTTAGTATCCAGACTCCGGTTATTACGTTGAGCGATCAAGCTACGGTCATTTTCGTTGAGTATCCAGGCTCCAGTCATTTTCGTTGAGTATCCAGACTTTGGTCATTACATTGAGCGTTCGAGCTCCGGTCATTTCTGTTAAGTATCCAGACTCCGGTCATTACGTTGAGCATTCAGGCTCTGGTCATTTTTGTTGAGTATCCAGACTTCGGTCATTATGTTAAGCGTTCGGGCTCGGATCATTTTCGTTGAGTATCTAGACTTCAGTCATTACGTTGAGCGTTCGGGCTTCGATCATTTTTGTTGAGTATACAGACTCCGGTTATTACTTTGAGCATTTAGGTTCCTGTCATTTTTGTTGAGTATCTAGAATCCAGTTATTACATTGAGCGTTCAGGCTCTGGTCATTTTCGTTGAATATCCAGACTCCGGTTATTACGTTGAGCGTTTAGGCTCAAGTCGTTTTCATTGAGTATCCAGACTCCGGTTATTACGTTGAGCGTTCAGACTCCGGTCATTTTCTTTGAGTATCTAGACTCCGGTCATTACGTTGAGCGTTCAGGTTATTACATTGAGTGTTCAGATTCTGGTCATTTTCATTGAGTATCCAGACTCCGGTTATTACGTTAAGTGTTCAGGCTCTGGTCAGTTTCGTTGAGTATCCAGACTCCGGTTATTACGTTGAGTGTTCAGGCTCCGGCCATTTTCGTTGAGTATCCAGACTCCGGTTATTACGTTGAGCGTTCAGGCTCCGATCATTTTCGTTGAGTATCCATACTCCGGTTATTATGTTGAGCGTTCAGGCTCCGGTCATTTTTGTTGAGTATCCAGACTCTAATTATTACGTTGAGCGTTCAGGCTCCGGTCATTTTCGTTGAATATCCAGACTCCGGTTATTACGTTGAGTATCCAGGCTCCGGTCATTACGTTGAGCGTTTAGGCTTCGGTCAATTTTATTAAGTATCTAGGCTTCGGTCATTACGTTAAACGTTCAGGTTATTACATTGAGCGTTCAGGCTCCGGTCAGTTTCGTTGAGTATCCAGACTTCGGTTATTACGTTGAGCGTTCAGGCTTCGGTCAGTTTCGTAGAGTATCCAGACTCCGGTTATTACGTTAAGCTTTCAGGCTCCGGTCATTTTCGTTGAGTATCTAGACTCCGGTTATTACGTTGAGCATTTAGGTTCCAGTCATTTTTATTGAGTATCCAGACTCCGGTTATTACATTGAGCGTTCAGGCTCCGGTAATTTTCGTTGAGTATCCAGACTCCGTTTATTACATTGAGTGTTCAAGCTACGGTCATTTTCGTTGAGTATCCAGACTCCGGTCATTACATTGAGTCTATAGGCTTCGGTCAGTTTCGTTGAGTATCCAGACTCCGGTCATTATGTTGAACGATCAGGCTCCGGTCATTTTCGTTTAGTATCTAGACTCTGGTCATTACGTTGAGCGTTCGGGCTCCGGTCATTTTCATTGAGTATCTAGACTTCGGTCATTACGATGAGCGTTCAGGCTCCGATCATTTTCGTTGAGTATCCAGACTCCGGTTATTACGTTGAGCATTCAGGCTCAGGTCATTTTCGTTGAGTATCCAGACTCCGGTTATTAAGTTGAGCGTTCAGGATCCGGTCATTTTTGTTGAGTATCAAGACAATAATTATTACATTGAGCGTTCATGCTCCGGTCATTTTCGTTGAATATCCAGACTCCGGTTATTACATTGAGCATTCAGGCTCCTGTCAGTTTCTTTGAGTATCCAGGCTCCGGTCATTATGTTGAGCGTTTAGGCTTCGGTCAGTTTTGTTAAGTATCTAGGCTTCGGTCATTACGTTGAGCGTTCAGGTTATTACATTGAGCGTTCCGGCTCCGGTCATTTGTGTTGAGTATCTAGACTCTGGTTATTACGTTCAGTGTTCAGGCTCCAGTCAATTTCGTTGAGTATCCAGACTCTGGTTATTACATTGAGTGTTCAGGCTCCGGTCATTTTTGTTGAGTATCCAGAATCCGGTTATTACGTTGAGCATTCAGGCTCCGATCATTTTCGTTGAGTATCCAGACTCCGGTTATTACATTGAGCGTTCAGGCTCCGGTCATTTTTGTTGAGTATCTAGACTCCAATTATTACGTTGAGCGTTCAGGCTCCAGTCATTTTCGTTGAATATCCAGACTCCGGTTATTACGTTGAGCGTTCAGGCTCCTGTCAGTTTCGTATAGTATCTAGGCTCCGGTCATTACGTTGAGTGTTTAGGCTTCGGTCAGTTTTGTTAATTATCTAGGCTTCGGTCATTACGTTGAGCGTTCAGGTTATTACGTTGAGCGTTCAGGCTCCGGTCATTTTCGTTGAGTATCCAGACTCTGGTTATTACGTTAAGCGTTCAGGCTCCGGTCAGTTTCGTTGAATATCCAGACTTCGATTATTACGTTGAGCGTTCAGGCTCCGGTCAGTTTCATTGAGTATCCAGACTCCGGTTATTACGTTGAGCGTTCAGGTACGGGTCATTTTCATTGAGTATCGAGACTCCGGTTATTACGTTGAGCGTTCAGGTTCCAGTCATTTTTGTTGAGTATCCAAACTTCAGTTATTACATTGAGCGTCCAGGCTCCGGAAATTTTCGTTGAGTATCCAGACTCCATTTATCACATTAAGCGTTTAAGCTACGGTCATTTTCGTTGAGTATCCAGGCTCCGGTCATTACGTTGAGCGTTTAGGCTTCGGTCAGTTTTTTTAATTATCTTGGCTTCGGTCATTACGTTGAGCGTTAAGGTTATTACATTGAGCGTTCAGGCTTCGGTCATTTTTGTTGAGTATCCAGACTCCGGTTATTACTTTAAGCGTTCAGGCTCCGGTTAGTTTCGTTGAGTATCCAGACTTCGGTTATTATGTTGAGCGTTCAGGCTCCAGTCAGTTTCGTTGAGTATCTAGACTCCGGTTATCACGTTGATCGTTCAGGCTCCGGTCATTTTCGTTGAGTATCTAGATTCCGATTATTACGTTGAGCGTTCAGGTTCCAGTCATTTGTTGAGTATCTAGACTCCGGTTATTACGTTGAGCGTTCAGGCTCCGGTCATTTTCGTTGAGTATCCAGACTCCATTTATTACGTTGAGCATTCAGGCTCCTGTCATTTTTGTTGAGTATCCAGAATCTAGTTATTACGTTTAGCGTTCAGGCTCCGGTCATTTTCGTTGAATATCCATACTCCGATTATTACGTTGAGCGTTCAGGATCAGGTCATTTTCGTTGAGTATCCAGACTCTGGTTATTACGTTGAGCGTTCAGACTCCAGTCATTTTCGTTGAGTATCTAGACTCCGGTCATTACGTTGAGCGTTCAGGTTATTACATTGAGCGTTCAGGCTCAGGTTATTTTCATTGAGTATCTAGACTCTGGTTATTACGTTAAGTGTTCAGGCTCCGGTCAGTTTCGTTGAGTATCCAGACTCTAATTATTACGTTGAGCGTTCAGGCTCCGGTCATTTTCGTTGAATATCCAGACTCCGGTTATTACGTTGAGTATCCAGGCTCCGGTCATTACGTTGAGCGTTTAGGCTTCGGTCAATTTTATTAAGTATCTAGGCTTCGGTCATTACGTTAAACGTTCAGGTTATTACATTGAGCGTTCAGGCTCCGGTCAGTTTCGTTGAGTATCCAGACTTCGGTTATTACGTTGAGCGTTCAGGCTTCGGTCAGTTTCGTAGAGTATCCAGACTCCGGTTATTACGTTAAGCTTTCAGGCTCCGGTCATTTTCGTTGAGTATCTAGACTCCGGTTATTACGTTGAGCATTTAGGTTCCAGTCTTTTTTATTGAGTATCCAGACTCCGGTTATTACATTGAGCGTTCAGGCTCCGGTAATTTTCGTTGAGTATCCAGACTCCGTTTATTACATTGAGTGTTCAAGCTACGGTCATTTTCGTTGAGTATCCAGACTCCGGTCATTACATTGAGTCTATAGGCTTCGGTCAGTTTCGTTGAGTATCCAGACTCCGGTCATTATGTTGAACGATCAGGCTCCGGTCATTTTCGTTTAGTATCTAGACTCTGGTCATTACGTTGAGCGTTCGGGCTCCGGTCATTTTCATTGAGTATCTAGACTTCGGTCATTACGATGAGCGTTCAGGCTCCGATCATTTTCGTTGAGTATCCAGACTCCGGTTATTACGTTGAGCATTCAGGCTCAGGTCATTTTCGTTGAGTATCCAGACTCCGGTTATTAAGTTGAGCGTTCAGGATCCGGTCATTTTTGTTGAGTATCAAGACAATAATTATTACATTGAGCGTTCATGCTCCGGTCATTTTCGTTGAATATCCAGACTCCGGTTATTACATTGAGCATTCAGGCTCCTGTCAGTTTCTTTGAGTATCCAGGCTCAAGTCATTATGTTGAGCGTTTAGGCTTCGGTCAGTTTTGTTAAGTATCTAGGCTTCGGTCATTACGTTGAGCGTTCAGGTTATTACATTGAGCGTTCAGGCTCCGGTCATTTGTGTTGAGTATCTAGACTCTGGTTATTACGTTCAGTGTTCAGGCTCCAGTCAATTTCGTTGAGTATCCAGACTCCGGTTATTACATTGAGTGTTCAGGCTCCGGTCATTTTTGTTGAGTATCCAGAATCCGGTTATTACGTTGAGCATTCAGGCTCCGATCATTTTCGTTGAGTATCCAGACTCCGGTTATTACATTGAGCGTTCAGGCTCCGGTCATTTTTGTTGAGTATCTAGACTCCAATTATTACGTTGAGCGTTCAGGCTCCAGTCATTTTCGTTGAATATCCAGACTCCGGTTATTACGTTGAGCGTTCAGGCTCCTGTCAGTTTCGTATAGTATCTAGGCTCCGGTCATTACGTTGAGTGTTTAGGCTTCGGTCAGTTTTGTTAATTATCTAGGCTTCGGTCATTACGTTGAGCGTTCAGGTTATTACGTTGAGCGTTCAGGCTCCGGTCATTTTCGTTGAGTATCCAGACTCTGGTTATTACGTTAAGCGTTCAGGCTCCGGTCAGTTTCGTTGAATATCCAGACTTCGATTATTACGTTGAGCGTTCAGGCTCCGGTCAGTTTCATTGAGTATCCAGACTCCGGTTATTACGTTGAGCGTTCAGGTACGGGTCATTTTCATTGAGTATCGAGACTCCGGTTATTACGTTGAGCGTTCAGGTTCCAGTCATTTTTGTTGAGTATCCAAACTTCAGTTATTACATTGAGCGTCCAGGCTCCGGAAATTTTCGTTGAGTATCCAGACTCCATTTATCACATTAAGCGTTTAAGCTACGGTCATTTTCGTTGAGTATCCAGGCTCCGGTCATTACGTTGAGCGTTTAGGCTTCGGTCAGTTTTTTTAATTATCTTGGCTTCGGTCATTACGTTGAGCGTTAAGGTTATTACATTGAGCGTTCAGGCTTCGGTCATTTTTGTTGAGTATCCAGACTCCGGTTATTACTTTAAGCGTTCAGGCTCCGGTTAGTTTCGTTGAGTATCCAGACTTCGGTTATTATGTTGAGCGTTCAGGCTCCAGTCAGTTTCGTTGAGTATCTAGACTCCGGTTATCACGTTGATCGTTCAGGCTCCGGTCATTTTCGTTGAGTATCTAGATTCCGATTATTACGTTGAGCGTTCAGGTTCCAGTCATTTGTTGAGTATCTAGACTCCGGTTATTACGTTGAGCGTTCAGGCTCCGGTCATTTTCGTTGAGTATCCAGACTCCATTTATTACGTTGAGCATTCAGGCTCCTGTCATTTTTGTTGAGTATCCAGAATCTAGTTATTACGTTTAGCGTTCAGGCTCCGGTCATTTTCGTTGAATATCCATACTCCGATTATTACGTTGAGCGTTCAGGATCAGGTCATTTTCGTTGAGTATCCAGACTCTGGTTATTACGTTGAGCGTTCAGACTCCAGTCATTTTCGTTGAGTATCTAGACTCCGGTCATTACGTTGAGCGTTCAGGTTATTACATTGAGCGTTCAGGCTCAGGTTATTTTCATTGAGTATCTAGACTCTGGTTATTACGTTAAGTGTTCAGGCTCCGGTCAGTTTCGTTGAGTATCCAGACTCCGGTTATTACGTTGAGTGTTCAGGCTCCGGTCATTTTCGTTGAGTATCCAGACTCCGGTTATTACGTTGAGCATTCAGGCTCCGATCATTTTCGTTGAGTATCCAGACTCCGGTTATTACGTTGAGCGTTCAGGCTCCGGTCATTTTTGTTGAGTATCCAGACTCCAATTATTACGTTGAGCGTTCAGGCTCCAGTCATTTTCGTTGAATATCCAGACTCCGGTTATTACGATGAGCATTCAGGCTCCTGTCAGTTTCGTATAGTATCTAGGCTCTGGTCATTATGTTGAGCGTTTAGGCTTCGGTCAGTTTTGTTAAGTATCTAGGCTTCGGTCATTACGTTGAGCATTATGGTTATTACGTTGAGCGTTCAGGCTCCGGTCATTTTTGTTGAGTATCCAGACTCCGGTTATTACGTTAAGCGTTCAGGCTCCGGTCAGTTTCATTGAGTATCCAGACTTCGGTTATTACGTTGAGCGTTCAGGCTCCGGTCAGTTTCGTTGAGTATCCATACTCCGGTTATTACGTTGAGCGTTCAGGTACTGGTCATTTTCGTTGAGTATCGAGACTACGGTTATTACGTTGAGCGTTCAGGTTCCAGTCATTTTTGTTGAGTATCCAAACTTCGGTTATTACATTGAGCATTCAGGCTTCGGACATTTTCGTTGAGTATCCAGACTCCGTTTATCACATTGAGCGTTCAAGCTACGGTCATTTTCGTTGAGTATCCAGGCTCCGGTCATTACGTTGAGCGTTTAGGCTTTGGTCATTTTTTTTAAGTGTCTAGGCTTCGGTCATTACGTTGAGCGTTAAGGTTATTACATTGAGCGTTCAGGCTCCGGTCATTTTCGTTGAGTATCCAGACTCCGGTTATTACTTTTAGCGTTCAGGCTCCGGTCAGTTTCGTTGAGTATCCAGACTTCGGTTATTATGTTGAGCATTCAGGCTCCAGTCAGTTTCGTTGAGTATCTAGACTACGGTTATCACGTTGATCCTTCAGGCTCCGGTCATTTTCGTTGAGTATCTAGACTCCGGTTATTACGTTGAGCGTTCAGGTTCCAGTCATTCGTTGAGTATCTAGACTCCGGTTATTACGTTGAGCGTTCAGGCTCCGGTCATTTTCGTTGAGTATCCAGACTCCGTTTATTATGTTGAGCATTCAGGCTCCTGTCATTTTTGTTGAGTATCCAGAATCTAGTTATTACGTTTAGCGTTCAGGCTCCGGTCACTTTCGTTGAATATCCATACTCTGATTATTACGTTGAGCGTTCAGGATCAGGTCATTTTCGTTGAGTATCCAGACTCCGGTCAATTACGTTGAGCGTTCAGGTTATTACATTGAGCGTTCAGGCTCCGGTTATTTTCATTGAGTATCTAGACTCTGGTTATTACGTTGAGCGTTCAGGCTCCGATCATTTTCGTTGAGTATCCAGACTCCGGTTATTATGTTGAGCGTTCAGGCTCCGGTCATTTTTGTTGAGTATCCAGACTCTAATTATTACGTTGAGCGTTCAGGCTCCGGTCATTTTCGTTGAATATCCAGACTCCGGTTATTACGTTGAGTATCCAGGCTCCGGTCATTACGTTGAGCGTTTAGGCTTCGGTCAATTTTATTAAGTATCTAGGCTTCGGTCATTACGTTAAACGTTCAGGTTATTACATTGAGCGTTCAGGCTCCGGTCAGTTTCGTTGAGTATCCAGACTTCGGTTATTACGTTGAGTGTTTAGGCTCCGGTCATTTTCGTTGAGTATCCAAACTCCGGTTATTAAGTTGAGCATTCAAGCTCCAATCATTTTCGTTGAGTATCCAGACTCCGGTTATTACGTTGAGCGTTCAGGCTCCGGTCATTTTTGTTGAGTATCCAGACTCCAATTATTACTTTGAGCGTTCAGGCTCCAGTCATTTTCGTTGAATATCCAGACTCCGGTTATTACGTTGAGCATCCAGGCTCCTGTCAGTTTCGTATAGTATCTAGGCTCCGGTCATTAAGTTGAGCGTTTAGGCTTCGGTCAGTTTTTTTAAGTATCTAGGCTTTGGTCATTACATTGAGCGTTCAGGTTATTACGTTGAGCGTTCAGGCTCCAGTCATTTTCGTTGAGTATCCACACTCCGGTTATTACGTTAAGCGTTCAGGCTCTGGTCAGTTTCGTTGAGTATCCAGACTTCGGTTATTACGTTGAGCGTTCAGGGGCCGGTCAGTTATGTTGAGTATCCAGACTCCGGTTATTACGTTGAGCGTTCAGGTACCGGTCATTTTCGTTGAGTATCAAGACTCCGGTTATTACGTTGAGCGTTCAGGTTCCAGTCATTTTCGTTGAGTATCCAGAGTCCGATTATTACATTGAGCGTTCAGGCTCTGGTCATTTTCGTTGAGTATCCAGACTCCGTTTATTACATTGAGCGGTCAAGCTACGGTCATTTTTGTTGAGTATCCAGACTCCGGTCATTACATTGAGCCTATAGGCTTCGGTCAGTTTCGTTGAATATCCAGACTCCGGTTATTACATTGAGCGATCAGGCTCCGGAAATTTTCGTTGAATATCCAGATTCTGGTCATTACGTTGAGCGTTCGAGCTCCGGTCATTTCTGTTGAGTATCGAGACTCCGGTCATTGCGTTGAGCGTTCAGGCTCCGGTCATTTTTGTTGAGTATCCAGACTCCGGTCATTACGTTGAGCGTTCGGGCTCCGGTCATTTTCGTTGAGTATCTAGACTTCGGTCATTACGTTGAGCGTTCAGGCTCCAATCATTTTCGTTGAGTATCCAGACTTCGGTTATTACGTTGAGCATTCAGGCTCCTGTCATTTTTGTTGAGTATCCAGAATCCAGTTATTACGTTGAGCGTTCAGGCTCCGGTTATTTTCGTTCAATATCCAGACTCCGGCTATTACGTTGAGCGTTCAGGCTCAGGTTATTTTCGTTGAGTATTCAGACTCCGGTTATTACGTTGAGCGTTCAGGCTCCGGTCATTTTTATTAAGTATCCAGACTCCAATTATTATGTTGAGCGTTCAGGCTCCGGTCCTTTTCGTTGAATATCCAGACTCCGGTTATTACGTTGAGCGTTCAGGCTCCTGTCAGTTTCGTATAATATCCAGGCTCCAGTCATTACGTTGAGCGTTTAGGCTTCGATCAATTTTGTTAAGTATCTAGGCTTCGGTCATTATGTTGAGCGTTCAGGCTCCGGTAATTTTTTTTGGGTATCCAGACTCCGGTTATTACGTTAAGCGTTCAGGCTCCGGTCAGTTTCGTTGAGTATCCAGACTTCGGTTATTACGTTGAGCGTTCAGGCTCCGGTCAGTTTCGTTGAGTATCCAGACTCTGGTTATTACGTTGAGCGTCCAGACTCTGGTTATCACGTTGATCGTTCAGGCTCCGGTCATTACGTTGAGCGTTCAGGCTCCAGTCATTATGTTGAGCGTTTAGTCTCTGGTCAGTTTCGTTGAGTATCCAAACTTCGGTTATTACGTTGAGCGTTCAGGTTCCAGTCATTCGTTGAGTATCCAGACTCCGGTTATTACGTTGAGCGTTCAGGCTCCGGTTATTTTCGTTGAGTATCTAGACACCGTTTATTACGTTGAGCATTTAGGCTGCTGTCATTTTTGTTGAGTATCCAGAATCTAGTTGTTACGTTGAGCGTTCGGGCTCCAGAAATTTTCGTTGAATATCCATACTCCGATTATTAAGTTGAGCGTTCAGGATCAGGTCATTTTCGTTGAGTATCCAGACTCCGGTTATTACGTTGAGCGTTCAGACTCCAATCATTTTCGCTGAGTATCCAGACTCCGGTCATTATGTTGAGCGTTCAAGTTATTACGTTGAGCGTTTAGGCTCCGGTTATTTTCATTGAGTAACTAGACTCTGGTTATTACGTTAAGTGTTCAGGCTCCGATCAGTTTCGTTGAGTATCCAGACTACGGTTATTACATTGAGTGTTTAGTCTCCGGTCATTTTCGTTGAGTATCCAGACTCCGATTATTACGTTGAGCATTCAGGCTCCGATCATTTTCGTTGAGTATCCAGACTCCGGTTAATACTTTGAGCGTTCAGGCTCCGGTCATTTTTGTTGAGTATCCAGACTCTAATTATTACATTGAGCGTTCAGGCTCTGGTTATTTTCGTTGAATATCCAGACTCCGGTTATTACGTTGAGCGTTCAGGCTCTTGTCAGTTTCGTATAGTATCTAGGCTCCGGTCATTAAGTTGAGCGTTTAGGCTTCGGTCAGTTTTGTTAAGTATCTAGGCTTTGGTCATTACATTGAGCGTTCAGGTTATTACGTTGAGCGTTCAGGCTCCGGTCATTTTCGTTGAGTATCCACACTCCGGTTATTACGTTAAGCATTCAGGCTCTGGTCAGTTTCGTTGAGTATCCAGACTTCGGTTATTACGTTGAGCGTTCAGGCTCCGGTCAGTTATGTTGAGTATCCAGACTCCGGTTATTACGTTGAGCGTTCAGGTACCGGTCATTTTCGTTGAGTATCAAGACTCCGGTTATTACGTTGAGCGTTCAGGTTCCAGTCATTTTCGTTGAGTATCCAGAGTCCGGTTATTACATTGAGCGTTCAGGCTCTGGTCATTTTCGTTGAGTATCCAGACTCTGTTTATTACATTGAGCGGTCAAGCTACGGTCATTTTTGTTGAGTATCCAGACTCCGGTCATTACATTGAGCCTATAGGCTTCGGTCAGTTTCGTTGAGTATCCAGACTCCGGTTATTACATTGAGCGATCAGGCTCCGGAAATTTTCGTTGAATATCCAGATTCTGGTCATTACGTTGAGCGTTCGAGCTCCGGTCATTTCTGTTGAGTATCGAGACTCCGGTCATTGCGTTGAGCGTTCAGGCTCCGGTCATTTTTGTTGAGTATCCAGACTCCGGTCATTACGTTGAGCGTTCGGGCTCCGGTCATTTTCGTTGAGTATCTAGACTTCGGTCATTACGTTGAGCGTTCAGGCTCCGATCATTTTCGTTGAGTATCCAGACTTCGGTTATTACGTTGAGCATTCAAGCTCCTGTCATTTTTGTTGAGTATCCAGAATTCAGTTATTACGTTGAGCGTTCAGGCTCCGGTTATTTTCGTTGAATATCCAGACTCCGGTTATTACGTTGAGCGTTCAGGCTCAGGTTATTTTCGTTGAGTATTCAGACTCCGGTTATTACGTTGAGCGTTCAGGCTCCGGTCATTTTTATTGAGTATCCAGACTCCAATTATTATGTTGAGCGTTCAGGCTCCGGTCCTTTTCGTTGAATATCCAGACTCCGGTTATTACGTTGAGCGTTCAGGCTCCTGTCAGTTTCGTATAGTATCCAGGCTCCGGTCATTACGTTGAGCGTTTAGGCTTCGATCAATTTTGTTAAGTATCTAGGCTTCGGTCATTATGTTGAGCGTTCAGGCTCCGGTAATTTTTTTTGGGTATCCAGACTCCGGTTATTACGTTAAGCATTCAGGCTCCGGTCAGTTTCGTTGAGTATCCAGACTTCGGTTATTACGTTGAGCGTTCAGGCTCCGGTCAGTTTCGTTGAGTATCCAGACTCTGGTTATTACGTTGAGCGTCCAGACTCTGGTTATCACGTTGATCGTTCAGGCTCCGGTCATTACGTTGAGTGTTCAGGCTCCAGTCATTATGTTGAGCGTTTAGTCTCTGGTCAATTTCGTTGAGTATCCAAACTTCGGTTATTACGTTGAGCGTTCAGGTTCCAGTCATTCGTTGAGTATCCAGACTCCGGTTATTACGTTGAGCGTTCAGGCTCCGGTTATTTTCGTTGAGTATCTAGACTCCGTTTATTACGTTGAGCATTTAGGCTGCTGTCATTTTTGTTGAGTATCCAGAATCTAGTTATTACGTTGAGCGTTCGGGCTCCAGACATTTTCGTTGAATATCCATACTCCGATTATTAAGTTGAGCATTCAGGATCAGGTCATTTTCGTTGAGTATCCAGACTCCGGTTATTACGTTGAGCGTTCAGACTCCAATCATTTTCGCTGAGTATCCAGACTCCGGTCATTATGTTGAGCGTTCAAGTTATTACGTTGAGCGTTTAGGCTCCGGTTATTTTCATTGAGTAACTAGACTCTGGTTATTACGTTAAGTGTTCAGGCTCCGATCAGTTTCGTTGAGTATCCAGACTACGGTTATTACATTGAGTGTTTAGTCTCTGGTCATTTTCGTTGAGTATCCAGACTCCGATTATTACGTTGAGCATTCAGGCTCCGATCATTTTCGTTGAGTATCCAGACTCCGGTTAATACTTTGAGCGTTCAGGCTCTGGTTATTTTCGTTGAGTATCCAGACTCTAATTATTACATTGAGCGTTCAGGCTCTGGTTATTTTCGTTGAATATCCAGACTCCGGTTATTACGTTGAGCGTTCAGGCTCTTGTCAATTTCGTATAGTATAAAGGCTTCGGTCATTACGTTGAGTGTTTAGGCTTCGGTCTGTTTTGTTAAGTATCTAGGCTTCAGTCATTATGTTGAGCGTTCAGATTATTACATTGAGCGTTCAGGCTCCATTCATTTTCTTTGAGTATCCAGACTCTGGTTATTACGTTAAGCGTTCAGGCTCCGGTCAGTTTCGTTGAGTATCCTGACTTCGGTTGTTACGTTGAGCGTTCAGGCTCCGGTCAGTTTCGTTGAGTATCCAGACTCCGGTTATTACATTGAGCGTTGAGGCCCCGGTCATTTTCGTTGTGTATCCAGACTCCGGTTATTACGTTGAGGGTTCAGGTTCCAGTCATTTTCGTTGAGTATCCAGACTCCGGTTATTACATTGAGCGTTCAGGCTCTGGTCATTTTTGTTGAGTATCCAGACTCCGTTTATTACATTGAGCGGTAAAGCTATGGTCATTTTTGTTGAGTATCCAGACTCCGGTCATTACATTGAGCCTATAGGCTTCGGTCAGTTTCATTGAGTATGCAGACTCCGGTTATTACGTTGAGCTATCAGGCTCTGGTCATTTTCGTTGAATATCCAGACTCTGGTCATTACGTTGAGCGTTCGAGCTCCGGTCATTTCTGTTGAGTATCCAGACTCCGGTCATTACGTTGAGCGTTCAGGCTCCGGTCATTTTCGTTGAGTATCCAGACTTCGGTCATTACGTTGAGCGTTCGAGCTCCAGTCATTTCTGTTGAGTATCCAGACTCCGGTCAGTACGTTGAGCATTCAGGCTCCGGTCATTTTTGTTGAGTATCCAGACTCCGGTCATTACGTTGAGCGTTCGGGCTCCGATCATTTTCGTTGAGTATCTAGACTTCGGTCATTACATTGAGCGTTCAGGCTCCGATCATTTTCGTTGAGTATCCAGACTTCAGTTATTACGTTGAGCATTCACGCTCCTGTCATTTTTGTTGAATATCCAGAATCCAGTTATTACGTTGAGCGTTCAGGCTCCGGTTATTTTCGTTGAATATCCAGATTCCGGCTATTACGTTGAGCGTTCAGGCTCAGGTTATTTTCGTTGAGTATCCAGACTCCAGTTATTACGTTGAGCGTTCAGGCTCCGGTTATTTTTATTGAGTATCCAGACTCCAATTATTATGTTGAGCGTTCAGGCTCCGGTCCTTTTTGTTGAATATCCAGACTCCGGTTATTACGTTGAACGTTCAAGCTCCTGTCAGTTTCGTATAGTATCCAGGCTCCGGTCATTACGTTGAGCGTTTAGGCTTCGATCGATTTTGTTAAGTATCTAGGCTTTGGTCATTACGTTGAGCGTTCAGGCTCTGGTCATTTTCGTTGAGTATCCAGATTCCGGTTATTACGTTAAGCGTTCAGGCTCCGGTCAGTTTCGTTGAGTATCTAGACTTCGGTTATTATGTTGAGCGTTCAGGCTCCGGTCAGTTTCGTTGAGTATCCAGACTCTGGTTATTACGTTGAGCATTCAGGCTCCGGTCATTTTCGTTGAGTATACAGACTCCGGTTATTACGTTGAGCGTTCAGGTTCTAGTCATTTTCGTTGAGTATCCAGACTCCGGTTATTACGTTGAGCGTTCAGGCTCCGGTCATTTTCGTTGAGTATCCAGATTCTGTTTATTACATTGAGTGTTCAAGCTACACGCATTTTTGTTGTGTATCCAGACTCCGGTCATTACATTGAGCCTATAGGCTTCAGTCAGTTTCGTTGAGTATCCAGACACCGGTTATTACGTTGAGCGATCAGGCTCCGGTCATTTTCGTTGAGTATCCAGACTCTGGTCATTACATTGAGCGTTCGAGCTCCGGTCGTTTCTGTTGAGTATCCAGACTCCGGTCATTACGTTGAGCATTCAGGCTCCGGTCATTTTTGTTGAGTATCCAGATTCCGGTCATTACGTTTAGCGTTCGGCTCCGGTCATTTTCGTTGAGTATCTAGACTTCGGTCATTACGTTGAGCATTCAGGCTCCGATCATTTTCGTTGAGTATCTAGAATCCGGTTATTACGTTGAGCATTCAGGCTCCTGTCATTTTTGTTGAGTATCCAGAATCCAGTTATTACGTTGAGCGTTTAGGCTCTGGTTATTTTTGTTGAATATCCAGACTCCGGTTGTTACGTTGAGCGTTCAGGCTCAGGTCCTTTTCGTTGAGTATCCAGACTCCGGTTATTACGTTGAGCATTCAGGCTCCGGTCATTGTTGTTGAGTATCCAAACTCTAATTATTACGTTGAGCATTCAGGCTCTGGTCATTTCCGTTGAATATCCAGACTCCGGTTATTACATTGACCGTTGAGGCTCCTGTCAGTTTCGTTGAGTATCCAGGCTCCGGTCATTACGTTGAGCGTTTAGGCTTCGGTCAGTTTTGTTAAGTATCTAGGCTTCGGTCATTATGTTGAGCATTCAGGTTATTACATTGAGCGTTCAGGCTCCGGTCTTTTTTTTTAGTATCGAGACTCCGGTTATTACGTTAAGCGTTAAGGCTCCGGTCTGTTTCGTTGAGTATCTAGACTTCGGTTATTATGTTGAGCGTTCAGGCTCCGGTCAGTTTTGTTGAGTATCCAGACTCCGGTTATCACGTTGATCGTTCAGGGTCCGGTCATTTTCGTTGAGTATCCAGACTCTGGTAATTGCATTGAGCGTTCATGTTCCAATCATTTTCGTTGATTATCCAGACTCTGGTTATTACGTTGAGCGTTCAAGCTCCGGTCATTTTCGTTGAGTATCCAGACTCTGTTTATAAAGTTGAGCATTCAGGCTCCTGTCATTTTTATTAAGTAACCAGAATCCAGTTATTACGTTGAGCGTTCAGGCTCCGGTCATTTTCGTTGAATATCCAGAGTCCGGTGATTACGTTGAGTGTTCAAGCTCAGGTCATTTTCGTTGAGTATCCAGACTCCAGTTATTACGTTGAGCGTTCAGACTCCGGTCATTTTCGTTAAGTATTCAGACTCCGGTCATTACGTTGAGCATTCAGGTTATTACATTGAGCGTTCAGGCTCCGGTCATTTTCATTGAGTATCCAGACTCCGGTTATTACGTTAAGTGTTCAGGGTCCGGTCAGATTCGTTTAGTATCCAGACTCCGGTTATTACGTCAGGTGTTCAGGCTCCGGTCATTTTCGTTGAGTATCCAGACTCCGGTTATTACGTTGAGCATTCAGGCTCCGGTCATTTTTGTTGAGTATCCAGACTCCAATTATTACGTTGAGCGTTCAGGCTCCGGTCATTTTTGTTGAATATCCAAACTCCGGTTATTACGTTAAGCGTTCAGGCTCCTGTTAGTTTCGTATAGTATCCAGGCTCGGTCATTACGTTGAGCGTTTAGGCTTCGGTCGGTTTTGTTAAGTATCTAGGCTTCGGTCATTACGTTGAGCGTTCAGGTTATGACGTTGAGCGTTCAGGCTCTGGTCAGTTTCGTTGGATATCCAGACTCCGGTTATTACGTTGAGCGTTCAGGCTCCGGTCATTTTCGTTGAGCATCCAGTCTCCGGTTATCACGTTGAGCGTTCTGGCTCCGGTCAGTTTCGTTGATTATCTAGAGTCCAGTTATTACGTTTAGCGTTCAGGCTCCGATCATTTTCGTTGAGAATCCAGACTCTGGTTATTACGTTGAGCGTTCAGGTTCCAGTCCTTTTCGTTGAGTATCCAAACTTCGGTTTTTACTTTGAGCGTACAGGCTCTGGTCATATTCGTTGCGTATCCAGACTCCGTTTATTACATTGAGCGTTCAAGCTACAGTCATTTTCTTTGAGTAACCAGACTCCGGTCATTACATTGAGCCTATACGCTTCGGTCACTTTCGTTGAGTATCTAGACTCCGGTTATTACGTTGAGCGATCAGGCTCCGACCATTTTCTTTGAGTATCCAGACTCTGGTCATTACATTGAGCGTTCGAGCTCCGGTCATTTCTGTTGAGTATCTAGACTCCGGTCATTACATTGAGCATTCAGGCTTCGGTCATTTTTATTGAGTATCCAGACTCCGGTCATTACGTTGAGCGTTCGGGCTCCGGTCATTTTTGTTAAATATCTAGACTTCGGTTATTACATTGAGCGTTCAGGCTTCGATCATTTTCGTTGAGTATCCAGACTCCGGTTATTACGTTGAGCATTCAGGCTCCTGTCATTTTAGTTGAGTATCCAGAATCCAGTTATTACGTTAAGCGTTCAGGCTCCGGTTATTTTCGTTGAATATCCAGACTTCGGTTATTACGTTGAGCATTCAGGCTCAGGTCATATACGTTGAGTATCCAGACTCCGGTTATTACGTTGAGAGTTCAGGATTCAGTCATTTTTGTTGAGTATCCAGACTCTAATTATTACTATGAGTGTTCAGGCTCCGGTCATTTTCGTTGAATATCTAGACTCCGGTTATTACATTGAGCATTCAGGCTCCTATCAGTTTCGTTGAGTATCCAGGCTCCGGTCATTATGTTAAGCGTTTAGGCTTCGGTCAATTTTGTTAAGTATCTAGGCTTCAGTCATTACGTTGAGCGTTCAGGTTATTACATTGAGCGTTCAGGCTCCGGTCATTTTTGCTGAGTATCCAGACTCTGGTTATTACGCTAAGCGTTCAGGCTCCGGTCAGTTTCGTTGAGTATCCAGACTTCGGTTATTATGTTGAGCGTTCAGGCTCCGGTCAGTTTCGTTGAGTATCCAGACTCCGGTTATCACGTTGATCGTTCAGGCTCCGGTCATTTTTGTTGAGTATCCAGACTCCGGTTATTACGTTGAACGTTCAGGTTCCAGTCATTTTCGTTGAGTATCTGTCGGTTCCGCGAAAATAAGGTGCCGGCAAAACAGAAGAGTCGCCACCTTTCGTTATTTATCCCTCAGAACAGGAAAGGAAACGATCGGAAAAACCTGACGAAAAGGTATAAGACAAGGTCATCGCAACCATTGTCTGGGTTCGAGAGTCGGTTACGCAAGGGGAAGGTATTAGCACCTCTCACGTCCATCGTACTTGATGGGATCCACGCTTGTTGTGTTTATCTAACGAGTTGGTTTTATCTATCTACCTATCAAGGCTCGTCTAAAAATAAAAGAAAATGACTCGGCAAAGCGTCGCACTTTATGCCTACGTATTCTCATCAGAGAATGAGAAATCAGAGTCAACGTAGTTCGCCTAACTACGGGTTACGGGGGAAGGTGGCTCGCCAATACATCAGTACTGTGCCTACATACTCTCAACAGGTATGAGAGATCAGAGCTTACGTAGTTTGGGGTAATACGGATTACGGGGATTCAGATTCATCTGTTTTATCGAGTAGGGTTAACAAGCAGCTCCAGCAGTTTGGCGTACGTAGCTCAACCTTTGGAGACTCAGGCGTTACCATTTGCGGTAGAACGGGGAGTTAACGACACTCTTTTCTTCAGAAAAGCTTCCTTGGAATTATGGGCCCACGGGGCAAAAAGGTTTGAAGTCTGTTTTGTGTCTTTTACGGAATAACTGTTTTTTAGTTGTCTGTAGTTTGTACAACACTAGAGACTATGACCTGGGAACGAATGCATCGCATATCGTCCAAAGGACGTATACTAAACATTCTAGACGATTGAGAGGAGGTCGCTCAATTATCATTACCCAAGTAGCTTAAGGCTCGTATCGCGCTTATACTAACTTGCCTTTATTATGTTTTTTACTGTTGTTTCAAGA
Organism: Lathyrus sativus; assembly: GCA_963859935.3. NCBI lineage: Eukaryota > Viridiplantae > Streptophyta > Magnoliopsida > Fabales > Fabaceae > Lathyrus > Lathyrus sativus. The sequence continues at coordinate 288,281,396 of OZ012736.1, read as the reverse complement.
TGAGAAGAGAGAGGGACAACTACGGGGAGACTATCAAGTCCTAATGTTGTCATGCCAAGGATTCATCCTATGGTTGAAGTTTGAAATAGGGGACTCCTAGAAGTTATCATGCATAGGTTTCAACCTAAAGTTCTAATCATCACTTCCTTATCAAAGGAAGTGAGATTCCTAGGGGATCATGCCAATGAGATACAGAAACAGATAAAGCATCAGTTTAAACAGTAAACAGATATATAGTAAAATGCATGCAATGCAAGTGAGGGAGGAAATCTGTGTGGGGCATCAGCCTCCACAAGCTCGTCTCAACCTCAAGCCAGATATGAATAACTGCAATCATACAAGAAAAAATAACATGCCATCAAGCAAATCACAAACCACATAGGCAAGGGAGCAGAGCTTTACCGAATACCTGCAAGCAAAGCCATACAGTAAAAATACAAGCAGAGGGAGCAACTCAACGTCTAGCGCAATCATGCTCCTAGCTTAAAAACAGTCTAAACATGAACTTATTCTAATGCATCAAGCAAATCAAACAAGTCACATCAATACAGTTGCACAGAAAGCAAACAGACAAGAAAGCAGATCAACAACTTCCACAGCTTCACAGCAAAGCAATCCTCTGAAAGCAGTTCAGTCCTCAGTCTGTAAATGTTCTTCAAGTCTATCCTCTTCAAGAGAATGAAAGGTACTCCATCTTCAAGTTTCAATCTTCAATATCAAGTATCAACTTGCTTCTTCAAGCTTTCAATGCATCAAACACAAGTATCAACTTTCTCTTCATCTTCTTCCAGCTTCAGCTCTTTCTTCAATCTCAATTTGATCTTCTTCACACAAGTATCAACTTGTTCTTCTTGATCTTCAAGCCTCAGCTTCAATGGCAGTCTTCCAACAAAGGGGAAGTGCAACCTCTAGCATCTTCAATCTTCTAGCAAGTAACTCCATCCTCTAGCAAGGGAGAAAGATTCATCTAACAAGAGCAAAGTGGGACAGGGAGAAGCAAAGTGAAGACCAAAGATCACCTCTGAGCACTCCACCATCAAAAAAAGGAACCCTCAAAGGTTCTACCAACTTGTGAAGAGCCACACATCCTACCAAAGGAGGGATGATGCCTTCACAAGGGGACCTTACATCATAGGGAGGAATGGAAGTGATCAACATCTTTCATGTTTCATGAAGGAAGAAAATCTATTCTAAGGGATCTCCCTGAAAACCCTAATCCTTAACCCTGAACAAACTACCCCAAAGGGAGAGCAATCTTCAAGTCCCAGCTCCACCATGCATTCCACAGCAGCCCACATAAGTCTTCATCATCATCCAAAAGCAAGAGAAGCACAACCCTAGTCTAAGGGAACTAGTGAGGTCATTCTAGTTGAGTTACCAGGTTAGGATCACCAAAAACCTAGTATTAAAGTTAATTCTAACTAAAATACTAAAATCAATTATAAAATCCTACAAAAATAACTATGGGAACCTATGTCAATCATGACTCTACCATGTTAATTCCAGAGATCAAATCCTCAAATAAGACCTAGAAATAAATTCTACATTACAAGGTACTAAACTTAAACCCTAAAAGGGAGCACCTAAGGTTTCAACCTAAAAACAACACCTAATTTCATCATAAAAATGTGAGAAAAATACTATGGGAGCATACATGTCTAAGCTAATCACAAACCAAAAATCAAGCAAAAACTCATCACCAAATGATCAAACTAAATTCATCAAACATAGGTATCAACCATGGTAATTTTATTATCAAATAAAATGTAAAAGTGCACATAAAATAAAAATGCATGGTTTTCCTAATATTTTTATTCTATAAAATTCTAGATTCAATCATGAATCAGGGGGAAAAAACCTGGAATTAGTTGACTTATTCTTCTATTTTTTATGAATTATTATCAAACTAATATGAAATGAAAAAAATAAAAGAAATCAAAAGAAAATAACAAAAGTTGCGTGCCAAATAGCAATCCTGATCAGTTCAATACGCTGGGGTTGGGCCAAAGTGGGGGTGTAAGTAGCAATCAGTCATTAAGCCCAATGCTTCCAATTAATGAAATGGTGCGTATCAATGAGGGGGTCAAAGTCTGACTTTCAACATCAATCGTGGTCGTGTGTTTGTCCTACTGAGTGAAGATCTCATATCAATCCAATGCTCCAGGTGCATCTTCCCCATTTAAATGTTCATACTGGAGGGAAACCAGACGGTGGCTTGAGCAGTGGCTTGAGCAGTGGCGCCACCGTCTTCTCCGGTGAGTCATCTTTCACAGGTCATCAAAAATCACATAACTATACATCATCTCGTCCAGTTTTTAATGCTGATCACGAATCTAACCTTAGAATCATCTAACTCTCTATGGATTTTCAAACCCGATAGCTCTTTCAAAATATACCTTAATCCTGAATCTCATCAGAACTTCAATTAAATGCACAAAAATAATCCTCATCTCATGGTGATCATCTTACACTATACAATCTTGATTATCAGTCCAAGAATCTCTAGAATTCAGCCTCAACAGAAATTGGTCATCATCCTAACTTGTCTCTAATTCACCAATTCTTGTTCTAGAATCCAACTACACATTGCAAGGATCCTAACCACCTAGATATTTCTATCTATCTCCTCCTAAATTATGCATAAGAGTGAAAGATACCAACCTGAGTTCAGAGGTGTAACAGAAGGGGTTCTTGATCACTTCAACCTTCAAGATGATGCAGATACACTCCAAAACTCCTTCTAAAGCCAATGCAACCTTCAATTTGCCTTGATTCTTCCTTGAACTCAGAAATTGATTTCCTCTTGCAACTCTGAAATTTCACATCCACTCTCTGCTTCCAGCTTCGAATCCTCCCAAAAAAATGGTTGAACACACTCAACACCTTATATAGAACTTATTAGAATCATCCAGAACCTTCTCAAAGCTTCAGAATGAGAAATTGGATTTTCAAATTCTCACCAAAATCTCCTCCACACCAGTCACGATATGCACTCTGTTTTGGCTTCAAAATGATTGCTTTGCACTCCTCATGAGATATTGAATCTGAATGGTGGTGTTTCACTCCTTGTTTCCATCCAATGGCTCGTGTTTGACATGTTACTTCATCATGAAGAAACAAAGAAAAAGGGCATGATATTGAACTCAAATCAAAAATCTAACATTACCAATGTTTCCAAAATGCATTTTCCATTCAAAAAATGATATTATTTTGCGTCATTTGCACACATATCATTAATTTTGAATTTTTGGCCTTTAATTCTCTTTAATTCTTCCTTTTTCACAATTTCTTGAACCAAGTCTCTCCTTGAGCCATTTCAATTCCTCCTTGATACATGTTCAAGGTTAAAACCCCACTTTGAGCAACTTTCAAGTTGTACAAAATTTCATTTGAGATGTCCAAGTTGGTGAAAATGACCCATAATCACAACTTCCCAAAATACCCTTGACTTGTCAAAGCCATAACTTGAGTTTTACAAATCCTATCATGGACTTCTAGTACTATCTAGAAATCTAAGAGAATAAGAAACAACATTCATGTTGACCAAAAGTTCATAGGAATCATCCTTCTTGGGCAAAAGTGTCATGCAAGTTACGTAACTTTCAAGCTCCAAATTCACATGCCTCAAATGACTTGTAACTTGTCTGGCTCATAACTTGAGTTCTATAAATCCTATCAAGAAATTATAGTACTCAAATTAAAGCTAATATCATGCCCTACAACAACCATGTTGGGGTCAAGATGAGATGAAGATCCTATCTTGAGCCACATTGCCTTGAAGACAGGGGTCAAACTAGGGGATTTTACACTGTCAAGTCTTAGAAACCCTAGCTTGAAACTTCTCAAACTCTTCAATCATGATGAGTTATCCTTGGAATCATCCTTATAACATCTCAATGTATCAATACATAATCACATGGCTCTTGAATTAAGTCTCAACTTCTTTTAAATCATCAGCTGACTTAGGGTTGACCCAGTCAAACCCTAATTGCACCACTCATGGCTGAGTCTTCTTAATCTTGCACAATGACCTGTCTAGGCATCAAAGTGATCTTCAACACTTCTCTTGAGCTCTCTCAAGACCTCAAGTCCATCTTGATGACCTCAGAATCATCTGATGACTTCCCCCAACTCTCAAGTTAGGGGACCTACAAACTTGGCTTCAATCACTCTCTTTGAGGATGTTCTAACTTCTCTGACAAGGATATCAACCCTTGAACATCTGAATAACCTTCTTAGCTAGCCTCATAGTCTTGTGTAGCTCTTGATTGGTAATCATACCTCCTGATCTCATGCACACATGTTAATGAAATGCAAATGATAATTGTCGCTACTGCGAAAATCAGCGCCGGCTATGACAGAAGAGTCGCCACCGTACGTTATTTATCCCACAAAAGGGAAAGGAAACGCTCAGAGTAAACCTAAGCAAACAGGGAAAGGAATGGTCATCACAACCAAATCCTGGATTCGGGAGTCGGTTACGCAAGGGGAAGGTATTAGTGTAACACCCCATTTCTATGCCCCCAAATTACAACAATAAATCATTCAGGCATAAATTCAAAATTTTATCAGAGTACATTTATAACATGGCATAAAAGAGGAATATCACATTATCACAAAAATTCCACACATACAACGCCTGCTCAACAGATATGCAACAACGGGATAACACCCACAAGAAATATTTAGAACAAAGGCGGAAACATCCAAATATTTCATAATTCTCATACACATGTATTCACAAATACAGTCATCATCAATCATGTTTTACAAAACATGTCAACAGCAAATACATACTCAGATGCATCACAAAAGAATCAAAATAATCCTATCTACCCGGTGCTACATATCAGAGCCGACCGACCAGAAGGGAATGAAGCCACGCTTCACAAAAATACCTCCAGCAATCTAATCTGCAATGCCTCATAGAGCATTATAAAACAGCAGAAGGGTGAGAAACAATATCATAAATAATAATGCATATAAACATATATATATATATATATATATATATATATATATATATATATATATATATATATATATATATATATATATATATATATACATAATACTCAATAAACATTATTCGCGTTCTCACCGCAACTCACCTCATCACACCGTACATCGCAATGTAATCACATTTATCTATTTACAAATAGAACACCAAGCATATACAATATGCGTCAACAATGTTTATATCAATTCATAAACACACAAAATATACATATACATACATTCACACGTATATATATTTTCAAGCATACCAACCATGCCAATCATCCACAATTAACATAAACATTTACACTTATGTTTATTCACCATACATCATGCAAGATGTCAACATGCAACTCATAGAGACCGACACACGACTCTATGCAGATGCAAATGTGGTACCGACTCATTTCAACAGGTTCAATTGAAGAACCAAATAACCATCGCTCACACCCCACACGGGCACACGAGGTTCTGCAGATTCTACGCGGAATCAAAATAACCATCGCAACATACGAGGTTCTGCAAATCCACCGAGGGATCAATAACTACCCATCGCTCACACCCCACAAGGGCACACGAGGTTCTGCAGATTCACCGAGGAATCAATAAACAACCACCGCTCACACCCCACAAGGGCACACGGGGTTCTACAGATTCACCGAGGAATCAATCTACACAAGAATGCATACCATGATGCTTCATATGCAACGTGATTCATGACACTCTTGAAATGCATACATGTTTACAAACATACTCATGCATTCTTCACATTCATCGCATATATTCATTACGCATTCAACATATATGTATCACAAAACATATGTATTCATCATTCATTCACACCATACAAACATGGCTCTCATTCACAATCAATTCCTCATGCAATTCTATTCAAATTAAGTAAATACGCAAAATTTCCCAATGGTCACATTTTACAACTCACAAATCATAAACTAGGATTCACGTCATACGGCTACCCACATCACACACAATAGCACATAATCAGTCATAACAGACAAAGAATGATCGCAACCAAACCATACAACCCATCCACATGGCAAGCTCAAGAAAAATCAGACATGCTGCTTCATTCGCCAGCCTTCGCCTGGCGAAGCCACGCAGCGAATGCTCGCTGGCCTACGCCTGACGAACCCTTCCAGCGAAGCCAAACAGAAGTTACTGCTATAGGTTCGCTGCCCCGTTCGCTGGGCTTCGCCTGGCAAACCTTCGCCTACCACCTTTGCCTGGCGAACTTGCCAGCGAAGGTCACTGGGAGTTTTCCTTGAATTATTCGCCAGGCATTCGCTGGGCTTCGCCTGGACTCGCCTGGCGAGAGCCAGCGAACCTGCGAATATCAGCAACAACAGCTGAACCAAAATCATCATCCAACACAAAACCGACCGATTTAATCCAAACCAGTCCCAGTAGCACAACCCATACATCACCCGGCTAAACTACATCGTCTATTCCGAATTCTAACCGATAAAACTCATTATCTACCGATTAAACCAACTTTCGACCTAAAGTGGAAATGTAGAAAACAACCCAACAACAATCAATCTATCACATACATGCTACATACATTATCAAGATGATAGTATTCCTCACCTTACCTGATTATTTGCAAGCTTGGATTGATTCTTCAGGATTCTAGGTTTTCTCTTCTTCTCCCCTCTTTCTCTTCTCTTCCTTTCTTTCCTTTCTTTTTCTTTCCAATGTTACTAACTTTCTCCGTTTTCCCTTCTTATCTCATATTTCTATTTCTTTCCTCTCAAATTCTTTCGAAACACTTACCAATTAATTCTCACAAATAAGTCCACTTAACATCATTACTAATGCCCAAAATACCCTCAAACCTATTTTTACCCGAAACTCTCAAAGTCGGCAAAAATAGCATAATATGCACACATAACATATTTAACACAAATTCCACATTTAAAATAACGATCAATTAAATAAATTAAATAAAGACTCAAATAAATGGGAATTCCAGAATCGGGGCGTTACAACTCTCCCCCACTTAGGAATTTTCGTCCTCGAAAATATTACCTGATTCGAACAGCTCAGGATGCGACTCACGCATCTTACTCTCCAATTCCCAAGTCATATTGCCTTCCGCAGCACCTCCCCATGCTACTTTCACAAGCGCAATATCCTTGCCTCTTAGGTTCTTAACTTCGCGGTCCAAAATCTTAATCGGTAAAACTTCAACCGTAAGATTATCTCTTACTTCGACATCATCCATAGGGATCACATGTTACAGATCCGGAACATACTTACGAAGTTGCGAAACATGGAACGCATCATGCAAATTCGAAAGATTCGGAGGCAACGCCATACGATAAGTCACCGCAACAACTCGTGCAATAATTTGATACGAACCAATAAAACGAGAAGTCAACTTCTTCGACTTCAAAGCACGACCCACACCCGTAACCGGTGTAACTCTCAAAAACACATGGTCACCTTCTTGAAATTCAAGATCCTTCCTTCTCTTCTCATGATAACTCTTTTTCCTATTCTGAGAAGCTTTCATCTTCTCCCGAATAAACTTCACCTTCTTCGTCGTTTATTGTACCATCTCCGGTCCAACTACCGATCTCTCTCCGGTTTCATGCCAACACAAAGGTGTTCGACATCTCCGACCATACAAAGCCTCAAATGGTGCCATACCAATACTTGCATGAAAACTATTGTTGTAAGTGAACTCAATCAAGGCCAAATAATTATCCCAAACACCACCTTGCTCGAGCACACAAGCACGCAACAAGTCCTCCAACGATTGAACGTCCTCTCAGTTTGGCCATCCGTATGCGGATGATACGCCGAACTCAATCTCAACTTAGAACCTAAAGCCTTTTGCAAACCTTCCCAAAATCTCGAAGTAAATCTAGGATCTCTATCCGACACGATACTCTTGGGAACTCCATGCAACTTCACAATCACCCGAACATAAATCTCGGCTAACTTTCCCAAAGGATAACTAATATCAATCGGAATAAAGTGAGCAGATTTAGTAAGCCTATCAACAATCACCCAAATAGCATTGTAACCTCTTTGCGTATTTGGTAAACCCGTAACAAAATCCATCGATATACTATCCCATTTCCATTCCGGAATATCCAACGGTTGCATCAAACTGCTAGGCTTCTGATGTTCCACCTTAGACTTCTGGCAAGTCAAACACGAATACACAAACTGAGCTACATCCCTCTTCAATCCGGACCACCAAAAGATTTTCTTCAAATCTTGATACATCTTATTCGCACCCGGATGAATACTCAAATTGCTCTGGTGTCCTTCCTCCAATATCATCTTTCTCAAATCCACATCGTCGGGAATACAAATACGACCACGGAATCTCAAAACTCCAAAATTATCAACTTTAAAGTCCTCATTCTCATTCATCATCAAATCCACAAATTTCAAATCCAACTTTTGCTTTTCGCAAATGGTAGCAAGAAAATCATTCTTAACATGCAACATACCAAGTTTCACACTTCTCGGCGTCATTTCACAAACCAAACTCAAATCTCTAAAATTCCCCAAAAGTTCCCATTCTCTTACCATCAATGTAGACATATGCACTAACTTTCGACTCAACGCATCGGCTAACACATTTGCCTTACCCGGATGGTAATTCAAACCAAAGTCATAATCTTTCAAAAACTCTAACCACCTCCTTTGCCTCATATTCAATTCCTTTTGATTAAATAAATACTTCATACTCTTGTGGTCGCTAAAAACTTCAAATCTCGCACCATAGAGATAATGCCTCCAAATTTTCAAAACAAAGACCACGACCGCCAATTCCAAATCATGCGTAGGATAATTCTTCTCATGCAATCTCAATTGCCTTGAAGCATAAGCCACAACTTTACCGTCTTGCATCAAAACACCACCCAAACCGGACAAAGAAGCATCACAATAAACCACAAACGATTCCGTCGGTTTTGGCAAAATCAAAATCGGCGCCGTTGTCAAGCGTCTCTTAAGTTCAATAAAACTCTTCTCACAATCAATGTCCCAAACAAAAGTCTTTCCCTTACAAGTCAACTGAGTCAACGGAAGTGCCAACTTTGAAAATCCCTCAATAAACCTCCGACAATAATCGGCCAAGCCCAAAAAGCTTCGGATCTCCGTAACCGACTTAGGAGCTTCCCATTGCATCACCGCATCAATCTTGGACGGATCAACACAAATACCATTACCAGAAATAACATGCCCAAGAAAACTCACTTCCGATAACCAAAACTCGCACTTGGATAACTTAGCATACAATTGTTTCTCCTTCAAAACTTGCAACACAACCCGCAAATGCTCTTCATGCTCTTCTTGAGACTTAGAGTAAATCAAAATGTCGTCAATAAACACAACTATGAAACGATCCAACTGCTCATGAAAGATACGATTCATATATTCCATAAACACACCCGGCGCATTAGAAACTCCGAATGGCATCACAGAAAATTCATAATGACCATACTGTGTCCTAAAAGCCGTCTTTTGAATATCTTCTTCTTTAACACGAATCTGGTGATAACCTGACCTCAAATCAATCTTACTAAAAACACAGGCACCAACCAATTGGTCCATCAAATCATCAATTCTAGGAAGCGGATACTTATTCTTAATAGTCACCTTATTCAACTGCCGATAATCAATACACAACCGCATGCTCCCATCTTTCTTCTTAACCAACAATACCGGCGCACCCCAAGGAGAAACACTCGGCCTAACAAACCTCTTTTCCAACAAATCATTCAATTGCTTCTTCAACTCCACCAATTCCGATGCCGACATACGATGCAAACAAACATAACACTTGAGCTCCGTCCGCTAAAAGTTTCTTCAACTCTTTAGTGGATAAAGAACTCTCTTCCTTATCATCTTCCAAAGAAGGAAACCTCACCAACTTGTGATAACAATCAATCCGAACTCTATTATACTGCAATCAATTCATACCCAAAATCACATCTAATCCTTCTAACGGCAAACACACTAAGTCCATAAGAAAGTCCTTACCATACATGGTCAAGGGACAACTCAAACATACCAAAGACGTAGTTACCGACCCCGAAGCGGGCGTCTCAATAACCATATCACCACCACAAGAAGACAAACACAAATCCAAACGCTTAGCGCACTCAAAAGAAATGAACGAATGAGTCTCTCCGGTATCAATAATAGCAACTAAAGGCATATTATTAATAAAGCATGTACCTTTAATCAACCGACCCGCATTAGTAGTGTCTGCACCTGCTAATGCAAATACTTTCCCACTTGATGGAGCTTGCTTTGGCTTAGTACACTTCATACTAATATTACCAACCTCCCCATAGTTAAAACACTTAATTACATTCCTTCTACATTCAGTTGTAGCATGACCGAGATCACCACAAGTAGCACACTTTTCCCCAGCCTTCTTACACTCAAAAGATTTGTGCCCCACTTCGCCGCACCTATAGCACTTAATGGGACCAGAACTTCCACCATCGGTTCTCTTAACAAAGTGTTCCCTATGCTTGCCTTTATCAGCAGGCGTCACATAAGGTCCACTCCTTACCGGTTGCTTTCCTCTCTTCTCATTCAAACTCTTATAGTGAGTAGAACGAGCTCTACTATCTTCTTCAAAGATCCTGCAGCATTCGGTCAAATCTGAAAATCTTCGAATCCTCTGATAGCCAACCGCTTGCTTGATCTCAGGTCGCAAGCCGTTCTCATACTTAACACACTTAGAAAATTCCGCCGTCACCGTGTCATAGTGAGGGTGGAACTTCACCAACTCCGTAAACTTATCTGTGTAGTCAATCACAGACATATTCCCTTGTTTCAATTCTAGAAACTCCATTTCCTTCTTTCCCTTCACACTCTTCGGATAATACTTTCTCAAAAATTCAGCGTGGAACAAATCCCAAGTTATTTCCTCATCATTAACTTCAAGAATTTGTCTTATGTCGACCCACCAGTCATCGGCTTCTTCTCTCACCATGTGAGACCCAAGTCTCACCTTGTTCCCCTCAGCGTAATTCATGACTCTGAAGATCCTCTCGACCTCCTTCAGCCAAATCTGAGCACCGTCCGGATCAAACCTTCCTTTGAACACCGGCGGCTGATTCTTTCTAAACTCATCGTTAGCACTCACATTCGGCGCACCCTGCACCGCTCGAGCCATAGCCTCCAATGCCGCAGCCATAGCATTGTCATTACGACCAACCATATTCTGATTATTCCCAAAAATAACAACAAGGTTAAACAACCGTTCAACCAACAAAACAGCGAGACAGACACAACTGACTCAACACTGGCTCTGATACCACTTAATGTAACACCCCCTTTCTATGCCCCCAAATAACAACAATAAATCATTCAGGCATAAATTCAAAATTTTATCAGAGTACATTTATAACATGGCATAAAAGAGGAATATCACATTATCACAAAAATTCCACACATACAACGCCTGCTTAACAGATATGCAACAACGGGATAACACCCACAAGAAATATTTAGAACAAAGGCGGAAACATCCAAATATTTCATAATTCTCATACACATGTATTCACAAATACAGTCATCATCAATCATGTTTTACAAAACATGTCAACAGCAGATACATACTCAGATGCATCACAAAAGAATCAAAATAATCCTATCTACCCGGTGCTACATATCAGAGCCGACCGACCAAAAGGGAGTGAAGCCAAGCTTCACAAAAATACCTCCAGCAATCTAATCTGCAATGCCTCATAGAGCATTATAAAATAGCAGAAGGGTGAGAAACAATATCATAAATAATAATGCATATAAACATATAATCACATTATTTGAGTTCTCACCACAACTCACCTCATCACACCGTACATCGCAATGTAATCACATTTATCTATTTAGAAATAGAACACCAAGCATATACAATATGCGTCAACAATGTTTATATCAATTCATAAACACACAAAATATACATATACATTCATACACATGTACATATATTTTCAAGCATACCAACCATGCCAATCATCCACAATTCACATAAACATTTACACTTATGTTTATTCACCATACATCATGCAATATGTCAACATGCAACTCATAGAGACCGACACACGACTCTATGCAGATGCAAATGCGGTACCGACTCATTTCAACAGGTTCAATTGAAGAACCAAATAACCATCTCTCACACCCCACATGGGCACACGAGGTTTTGCAGATTCTACACGGAATCAAAATAACCATCACAACATACGAGGTTCTGCAAATCCACAGAGGGATCAATAACTAACCATCGCTCACACCCCACAAGGGCACACGAGGTTCTGCAGATTCACCGAGGAATCAATAAACAACTGCCGCTCACACCCCACAAGGGCACACGGGGTTCTGCAGATTCACAGAGGAATCAATCGACACAAGAATGCATACCATGATGCTTCACATGCAACGTGACTCATGACACTCTTAAAATGCATACATGTTTACAAACATACTCATGTATTCTTCACATTCATCGCATATATTCATTACGCATTCAACATATATGTATCACAAAACATAAATATTCATCATTCATTCACACCATACAAATATGGCTCTCATTCACAATCAATTCCTCATGCAATTCTATTCAAATTAAGTAAATACGCAAAATTGCCCAACGGCCACATTTTACGACTCACAAATCATAAACTAGGATTCACGCCATACGGCTACCCATAGCATACACAATAGCACATAATCAGTCATAACAGACAAAGAATGATCGCAACCAAACCACACAACCCATCCACATGGCAAGCTCAAGAAAAATCAGACATGCTGCTTCATTCGCCAGCCTTCGCCCGGCGAAGCCACGCAGCAAATGCTCGCTGGCCTTCGCCTGGCGAACCCTTCCAGCAAAGCCAAACAGAAGTTACTGCCATAGGTTCGCTGCCCCGTTCGCTGGGCTTCGCCTGGCGAACCTTCGCTTACCACCTTCGCCTGGCGAACTTGCCAGCGAAGGTCACTGGGAGTTTTCCTTGAATTATTCGCCAGCCATACGCTGGGCTTCGCCTGGCGAGAGCCAGTGAACCTGCGAATATCAGCAACAGCAGCTGAACCAAAATCATCATCCAACACAAAACCGACCGATTTAATCCAAACCAGTCCCAGTAGCACAACCCATACATCACCCGACTAAACTACATCGTCTATTCCGAATTCTAACCGATAAAACTCATTATCTACCGATTAAACCAACTTTCGACCTAAAGTGGAAATGTAGAAAACAACCCAAGAACAATCAATTTATCACATACATGCTACATACATTATCAAGATGATAGAATTCCTTACCCTTACCTGATTATTTGCAAGCTTGGATTGATTCTTCAAGATTCTAGGTTTTCTCTTCTTCTTCTCTCTTTCTCTTCTCTTCCTTTCTTTCCTTTCTTTCCTTTCTTTTTCTTTCCAATGTTACTAACTTTCTCCCTTTTCCCTTCTTATCTCATATTTCTATTTCTTTCCTCTCAAATTCTTTCCAAACACTTACCAATTAATTCTCACAAAATAAGTCCACTTAACATCATTACTAATGCCCAAAATACCCTTAAACCTATTTTTACCCGAAACTCTCAAAGTCGGAAAAAATAGCATAATATGCACACATAACATATTTAACACAAATTCCACATTTAAAATAACGATCAATTAAATAAATTAAATAAAGACTCAAATAAATGGGAATTCCAGAATCGGGGCGTTACAATTAGCACCTCTCACGTCCGTCGTACTCGACGAGATCCACGCTTGTTTTCTATCTAAGGGTATGTTATTCTATCTACTCTAAAGGTCTGGGTTAAAAAGAAAAGAAAATGACTCGGAAAAGTATCGCACTTTATGCCTACGTATTCCCGTCTGGAACGAGAAATCAGAGTCAATGTAGTTCGCCTAACTACAGGTTATGGGGGAAGGTTGCTCGCCGAGATGTCGCATCTCGTGCCTACGTACTTTCATACGGCATTAAAGATCAGAGCAAACGTAGTTCGGACTACGGAAGACACAAGTTTGTCTGACAGTTTTTTATCTCCTTAAGAAAGGGTTTTCCTGATTAACGGTCCAAGAGGACAAAAACAGAGTCTGAATGTTTGTTTAAATCTTTTACGAAAGAACTGTTTTTTAGGATGTTTGCAATCTCAGTCGCACTAGAGACTATGACCCAGGAGTGAACGCTTCGTATGTCACCCAAAGGGTACCACACTAACATCCAAATTACTGGAGAGAGGCCCTCCACCAACCTTTTCCCAGATAGCTTAAGGCTCGTAACGCACGACTTCAATTAACCTTATTACTGTGTTTTTGAATTGTTTGAGATGAGAAATGAAAGACACCCTAAAACTATGGTTGAAAGGGGAATCTACCTACAGTTATCATGCATGGGTCAAAACCTAATGTCTGTCATAATTCCCTCTTGCACAGAGGAAATCAGAGATCCTAGGGGAAACAGCAAAAGAAAGCAAGCAGTAAACAGTAAACAGTAAAATGCATGCTATGCAACAGTACAAGCGAGGCAAGGGAGAAAACAACAGGCAAGAGGAGACAAGCTCCACCTCAAACCTAGAGGTAATCAACACAAGCAAACAGACAACAAAAGAAAAGAAACAGAGAAAGCAGCCCAAGCAACAGCAACAGTCTTCAGCAGACAACAACTTCAATTCTCAACAGCAGCAGCTCTAAACAGCAAATCTTCTTGACAGCAAAGTTGACAGCAAAAGACTTTCTTCTTCAAGCTAGCTTCTATCTTCAAGCTTCATCTAACTTCATCTTCAAGCTCTAGCAAGCACACTCCAAGCAGAGGAATAATCACAGAGATCAAGGTTGAAATGTTGAAAACTTAATGAAAACCAAAGGAAATCATCAAGTACCAACATTGAAATGGAAAGGCATCCTCAAAGTTCTACTCAACTATGGGCATACCACACATCCCTCCAAAGGAGAGATGGAGTTTCCCTAGGAGGACTTTATATCATTGGATAGAATAGAAGCACACAATGCATTCTATGTTTGATGAAAGAATCAAAACTAGTCCTAATGCCCCTTCCTAAAACCCTAATTTCCTAAGCTTCTAAAACAACTCCTAAAAGAAAAGGAAATTTCAACTCCAAGCTCCAATCTTCAAGCCACAGCAGCTACACCAAGTCTAGAAGACCTCTCAAAAAGGAAACCAAGCAAATCCAGCTCCAAAGTCACCAACAAGACCAAACAAGCAAAGACACACAAAATAGAACACCACAAGCACAAGCAACTTGAAAAATACAACTAAAATAGAAAACAAATATGTAAAATTATAATAAAATTCCTAGGGGAACATACATGTTTGAACAACCTAAGGTTAAAATATTAAAGCCTAATTCAACTTCTAGGTCACCTAAATAATTTCTAGATTGAAGGGTATCAAAGTGATCCACAAGTTTGGGAAGGCTCTAATCTCAACACCTAAAACAGAACCTAAAGTTGTTCTAAAATTCCAACAAAAATCCTAAGGGAGCATACATGTCTACCCTAACACATACTAAAAAATCAAAGTGAAATTCATCACCAATTGGAAGAAAAAAATTCAACAAAATAGATGGTCAAATATGCAAAATTAAAAGAATTAAACAAAATAAGAAAAATCAAATTAAATTGAAAAATGCATGAAAATTCATTTTATTGATTTCAGAAAATCACAAATTCTCTCAAGATCATGGAGATATTTTTGAAATAATTTTTGGATCAAAACTGAATTTATTGTGATTTTTTGAATCAATAAAGCATTTTAAAATAATAAAAATGAATAAAAGAAAATCAAAACTCAGAATAAAACATGAGCCACAAGATGCGTTAACAAGTCCACTGATCCAAGCGCTGAGAGCATGCCACCTCATTAAATGAAACTGCATCGTTTTGATCCTCAGAAAGTCAAATAAAACTTTAAGTCGTGGCCGTTGGATGATTGGTTTAGTCGTTGGTCAAAGGCAGATCTGATGGCTTAGGAGTCATCTTCTCCAAATCTCAGGCTGGCCAGATGGAGACTCAGTGTGGTGGCCGGAGAAGACTCCGGTCGTCTTCTCCGGTGAGCAGGTGGTTGTAGGTGTCCAGAAACAACAATCCTTATACCAATCTCACTCAGAATTTCAACAGGAATTCAAATCTCCTATCCATATGTTCTAACTCTCCATAGATTTCAAGATTCGAAGCAAAGCTCAGAACACACATTCAGATCAAACATCACCAATTGCAAATCTAATGATATAGAATTCATCCTCATGTCACATACATCACTCTGATCTATCTAGATTGCTCTAACTCTTCATGAATCAAGAGATTCGAATCAAAATAGAAATGCTATGTCATAATCAATCATCACCAAATGCTTCCAAATTGATCCTAAAACGATCTACATCTTGTCTAGATCCTAACCACAAGTTCAAATCTAACTACATCATGCTAATTCATGTGGAAATTTGAAAGTTACTAACCTGTTGTAGATCTAGTAACAGAGGTAGCTAGAGCTTGATTCAATCTTCAAAACTCTCCAGAAATCATTCAAGGATGCAAGATAAAGATGTTGTAAGCCTCAATTTGCTCTGAATCAGCCTGGAACTCAAAACATGATTTCACTTGCTCCTTGGAATTTTTCAACTGCAACTTCAGTGTTCTTCACGAATTACTGTTGCACCTCAAAATTTGCCCAACATTTCTTTACCTAGCTTATGTTTCATTTCATTCACATTAGCACTATCATTTGCATTTCATTGACATGTATGCAGGAGATCAAGAGGTATGATTACCAATCAAGGGCTACACAAGGCTATGAAGCTAGCTAAGAAGGTTATTCAAGTGTTCAAGGGTTGATATCCTTGTCAAAGAAGTTAAAAGATCCTCAGAGAGAATGGTTGAAGCCAAGTGTGTAGGTCTCTTGACTTGAGAGTTGTGGAAAGCCATCGGATGATTCTGAAGCCATGAAGTTGGACAGGAGGTCTTGAGAGAGCTCATGAGAAGTGTTGAAGATCACTTTGAGGCCTAGACAGGTCATTGTGCAAGAATAAGAAGGCTCAACCATGAGTGGTGCAATTAGGGTTTGACTGGGTCAACCCTCAGTCAACTGATGATTTGAAGAAGGTTGAGACCTAATCCAAGAGCCATGGAATCATGGGTTGATGATTTAAGATGTTCTAAGGATGATTCCAAGGTCAACTCATCATGATTGAAGAGCTTGAGAAGTTTCAGGCTAGGGTTTCTAAGGCTTGACAGTGTAAAATCCCCTAGTTTGACCCCTATCTTCAAGGCAATTTAGCTGAAGATGTGATTGGCATCTAATCTTACCCCCAACATGATTGTTGTAGAGCATTAGCTTAGCTTTAATTTTAGTACTAGAAGTCCTTGATAGGATTTGTAGAACTCAAGTTATGGCTTTGACAAGTTACAAGTCATCTGAGGAATGTGAATTTGGAGCTTGAAAGTTACCCAACCTGCATGATACTTTTACCCAAGAAGGATGATTCCTATGAACTTTTGGTCAACATGAATGTTGTTCCTTATTCTCTTAGATTTCTAGAAAGTACTAGAAGTCCTTGATATGATATGTAGAACTCAAGTTATGGCTTTGACAAGTCAAGGGTATTTTGGACATTTGGTGATTATAGGTCATTTGTGATCATAGGCCATTTTCACCAACTTAGAGGCTTCAAATGAAGTTTGGTTCAACTATAAAGTTGCTCAAAATGGTGTTTTAACCTTGACCATGCATCAAGGAGGCATTGAAATGGCTCAAGGAGAGACTTGGTCCAAGAAATTTTGGAAAAAGGAAGAATTAAAAGGATTTAATGATCAAAAATTCAAATAATTCATTTGGTGACCAAATGAGACAAACTTATAGGTCATTTTGATTGGAAAATAAATTTTAAAGACAATGGCAATGTTGGTTTTTTCATTTGATGCCCAATTCAAAGGTTTGCATTTAGTAGCTTATGATGTAAGTTACATATGCCAAACTATGCACAAGTGCAAGACCAATGTTCCAATCCATCCAAACACATTCAGTATCTCATTTGAGGAGAATTTGGATGAGAATGAGGGGCTGCAACAAGCCAAAGCAGAATTGTCATGGATGAGCATGAGATGAAAAATTCAAAAGCAAGAGATATTGGATATCTCATATAGATGGTTCTAGGAACTTCTAGATCATTCATACTGGTTCTATATAAGCTCTAGAACTGGATCAAGGCCAAGGTTGGTGGAAATTGAGAGAGAATAGAGAGATTGCAAACTGAATTTTCTTCTTGCAAATCAAATTCGGTTACACGGTTTTGATCCATTTCAGTCCAAATTCTTGCTTTCAACGTCTTCCTCTTGAGTGTATGAGTGATTCCAGATAGAATTCAAGCCAAGATCATAGCAAAATCGTGAGAGAGCACCTTGAGTTCATAGCTTGCAAGTCAAAATCGAATTCAAGGATTCAGAGAGTTTCAATCCAATTTGTTGCATACAGAAGCTTCCTTTGGTGTTAGTGAAGGTATCTAAAGATTCTTGGAGGTTGATTTGAAGGTTTCAGTGCTCTGTGCATTCAAGTTTTGCAGGTATGGAATCCTCATCATGTAGCATGATTCATGTAGTTTGGCTAGGTTTTGATAGGTTAGAATCATTGTAGATCATTGCTAGAAGCTTTCTGGATCATTAATTTGAAGATTAGTGACAATTTAGGGATGATGCCATTTTCGGTTGAGATGGATATTTTTTGATCCTGGCGTTTTTAGCACGATTGGTTAGTATAGTTGGATTCCTGGTGAAATTTAGGGCAAGATTCATGTAGAAATCGTGGCCAATGGTGGTCTGTAGAGGGAGTTAGGGTTGCTTGATGGTGGCCGGAAAAGCCACCGGCGGTGACCTTCGCGCGCGCAGGTTGGAAGGTTTCAGAAATTTGAATTGAGGAAGACATAATCTAGAGCGTTCATTCATGAAGAAGACTTTGACTCAGACCTGGATCCAAGGCTCCTCGTTGCGCCACATACCCCCTCCCCTTAAACGCCCCGTTTTGATAAGTTGAAAGTCCCAGGTTTGTTTCTTCTCTGCATAAGCCAAGGGTGCACGAGTTCAAGTCCTCGCGTGTGCATTTTTATTTATTTATGAATTGAACATGAGGAACTCAGGCGTATGGGCTTGGGTTGCAGTTGTTATCCCCATCCCTCTTTCTAGGCCCAATGAGATTTACAACATGAAATCCTTACTCAATGCACCCTCCCCTGGTTTTATTATTTTTACTGAGTTGAAATTCATATGGGCCTCACGCCCAGTTGCTATGCACACCCCAAGGATTAAGGGCCCAAGCGAAGCTAGTGGGAACTGTTTGCTGATCACACCCTCTGGCCATATTCTCTATTTTATTGTTTTATTAATTTCATCATTTCATGTGACTTAGTAAATAATTCATAAAAAATTGAAGACTAACTCAATTAATTCCAATTTTTTTCCATTGATTCATGATTGAATTTAGAATCTTGTAGATAAAAAATATTAATAATTCATGCATTTTTTATTTTATTTGCATTTGTTGAATTTTAATTGATATTAGAATAACCATGGTTGATACCTTGTTTTGATGAATTTGGTTTGAGTATTTGGTGATGATTCTTGCCTTGATAATTTGTGTATAGATAGCATAGAAATGCATGTTCCCCTTAGATTTTTATCACATTTTTTTGATGAATGTAGGTGGTAGTTTTAAGTTGAAACTTTAGGAGCTCCATTTTTAGGGTTTATGGTTAGTACCTTATGATTTAGGTTTTATTTCTAGGACTTGGTGGATGATTCAACCTCTGAATTTTGTATGGTAGGTTCATGATTGAATTAGGGTCCCTTAGGAATTTTTGTAGGAATTTATAATGTGGTTTACTATTTTAGTTTGATTTTAGTTTAGGTGCTAACTTTGGATGATTCTAATGCACTAAATTGACTAGATTGACTTCCTTAGTTCCCTTAGATTAGGGTTTTGCCTCTCTTGCCCTTGGTTGAAGATGAAGACAAGTTGAAGGTGCAATGGGATGCTTGAAGAAGTTTGGATGTGAAGATCTTCCCTTCTTTTGGTGTGGTGTTGATTAGGTGTTAAGATTAGGGTTTGTAGGCAGAGCTTCTAGATAGATTCTCTTCTTTCAAAAACATGGAAGGTGTTGATCACTTCCCTTCTTCCCTATGATGTAAGGTCCCCTTGTAAAGGCCTCATCCCTCCTTTGGTAGGATGTGTGGCTCTTTACCAGTTGGTAGAACCTTGAGGGTCCCTTTCTCTGATGATAGGATGCTTAGTGGTGACCTTTGGTCTTCACTCTGCTACCAATCATCCAAACTTTGCTCTTGTTAGATGAATCTTTCTCCCTTGCTAGAGGATGGAGTTCCTTGATTGAAGAAGATTGAAGGCTATAAGTTGATACTTCTCTGTGTTTGAAGACTACCTTTGGAGCTGAAGCTTGAAGATCAGGAAGAGCAAGTTAATACTTGTGAAGAAGGAAGAGCTGAAACTTGGAGAAGATGAAGAAAAAGTTGATACTTGTGAGGGGAATTCATTGAAGATTGAATGAAGAAGTTGAAGCTTGAGGAAGAAGCAAGCTGATGCTTGTGGGTTTAATGCATTAGGCCTGAAGGTGGAGTTTACTGAAGAGCTGAAGCTTGAAGTTGAAGGAGAGGGATAGGTTGATACTTATGTGGATGTGTTGGAAGCTCAGAGAAGCAAGTTGATACTTGCTATTGAAGATGATAGCCTTGAAGGGCAGCTACAGATTGTGAACTGAATTGCTGTCAGAGGAGAGCTTAGCTGAGGGAGTGGTTGATCTGCTTTCTTTCCTGTCTGTTTGCTTGCTGTGCAACTGTATTGATGTGACTTGTTTGACTTGCTTTATGCATTAGAATAAGTTCATATTTAGACTGATTTGAGCTAGGAGCATGATTGCACTAGAGGTTGAGTTGTTCCCTCTGCTTGTATTTTTACTATATGGCTTTGCTTGCGGGTATTCGGTAGAGCCCAGCTCCCTTGCCTATGTGGTTTGTGTTTTGCTTGATGGCATTTTACTTCATTTCTTATGTATGATTGCAGTTATTCATATCTGGCTTGAGGTTGAGATGAGCTTGTGGAGGCTGATGCCCCACACACATTTCCTCCCTCACTTGCATTGCATGCATTTTACAGTCGTTTACTGTTTACTGTTTAAGCTGATGCTTTATCTGTTTCTATTTATCATTGACATGATCCCCTAGGAATCTCACTTCCTTTGATAAGGAAGTGATGATTAGAACTTTAGGTTGAAACCTATGCATGATAACTTTTAGGAGTTCCCTGTTTCAAACCTCAACCATAGGATGAATCCTTGGCATGACAACATTAGGAATTGATAGTCTCCCCTTAGTTGAACCAGCTCGTTCTCTCTTCTCATCTCAAAACAAATCAAGATACAGTAATAAAGGTCAACTGACGTCGTACGTTACAAGCCTTAAGCTATCTGAGAAAGGATTGTTGGAGAGTTTCTTTTCAACAGTCTGGATGTTTAGTATGGCACCCTTTGGGTGACATGCGACGCATTCACTCTCAGGTCATAGTCTCTAGTGCGATATTGGTTGCAAACATCCATAAAAAACAATTCTTCCGTAAAAGACAGAGAACAAACTTCAAACCTTTTTGCCCCGTGGGCCCATAATTCAAAGGAAGCTTTTCTTAAGAAAAGAGTGTCGTTAACTCTCAGTTCTACTGCAAACGGTAACGCCTAAGTCTCCAAGGGTCGAGCTGCGTACACCAAACTGCTGGAACTGTTTGTTAACCCTACTCGATAAAACAGATGAATCTGAATCCCCGTAAGCCGAACTTTCCCGAACTACGTAAGCTCTGATCTCTCATACCTGTTGAGAGTATGTAGGCACAATACTGACGTATTGGCGAGCCACCTTCCCCGTAACCCGTAGTTAGGCGAACTACGTTGACTCTGATTTCTCGTTCTCTGATGAGAATATGTAGGCATAAAGTGCAACGCTTTGCCGAGTCATTTTCTTTTCTTTTTTAAGCCAGCCTTGATAGGTAGATAGTAAAACCAACCCGTCAGATAAACACAACAAGCGTGGATCCCATCGAGTACGATGGACGTGAGGGGTGCTAATACTTTTCCCTTGCGTAACCGACTCCTGAACCCAGACAATGGTTGCGATGACCTTGTCTTATACCTTTTCGTCAGGTTTTTCCGATCGTTTCCTTTCCCGTTCTGAGGGATAAATAATGAAAGGTGGCGACTCTTCTGTTTTGCCGTCACCTTATTTTCGCGGTAGCGACAGCTGGCGACTCTGCTGGGGACTTGATAGTTTCCTGGGATCCAACGTCTCTTATGCGAGTCAGTTTGGGGATCCAACGTCCCCTGCGAGAGTCAATCCTAGCGCTTGTATGATTACTTGTTGGGTTGTGTTTATTTATCGCATTTTATTTCCCGCACTTTATTTTCAGTATGATATGATTATTTGTGCTGTCGTGGGAGGGGCATTCTGATGAGTGAGAAGCCAGACCCAGGCTTGAGTGTACTTAGCATTAGTTGTGGAAATTAGTGAGCGCGTGCTTGCTTTGCAGGCACTAGTGTCTCATGAAATCCACGCTCAGACGAGGTTCTCCCGGTTGACTTCTTTTCCGGCCCTTTGGGCCTGAGGGGTTGTTGGTTTGGAGGATTGTCGACTCTGGGGACCGATCATTTGGGATTCAGCTAAGTGAGGCCGCTTCAGGAAACGGTGATGCCACACCTGCTGGGTACCGTATCACCCATCTTGAATGCCTGTGACGCTGATGACCGCATAGGATGCCGAACTTGTGTCAGTTTAGGTCCATACCTGTGAGTAGGGTCGGGTTTGTTGCAGGAAACCTTAACCTTCAAAATACCTAGTTTTCTTGATAGTGAATCAGTTTTGTTGGTATCAGAGGTTCTCATTATCAGATCTATGATTGTTCTTGATAGAGCAGATTTATGGTCCTGTATCAGAGGTCCTCATTATCAGATGTATGATTGTTCTTGATAGAGCAGATTTATGGTCCTGTATCTGAGGTCCTTATTATCAGATGTGTGTTCGTTCTTGACAGAGCAGAATTTATGGTCCGATATCAGGGTTTTCTTCTCATCAGAGATAGGGTTGTTCTTGACAGAGCAGTATTGTGGTTTTATTGATATAGAATCTTCACCTTCATCTCTTCAACAGCACAGTTGTCTTGATCTCCTGCTGCATGATTGCATTTCACATTGCTTTGCATACTCATTTGCATTTCATTAACGTGTGTCTGTGTTGGAGGTACCGTTTCCCCTGGCTCAGGTTTTCTTGCCTTCTATTGTGCTAGTATGGGTTTTCTGAGGAAGACTGTGGCCTACGAGCTCCCCACTCCTGATGTGGTTCCGCTGAATGGTTTGATTGCTTTGGCAGATGATTCTGTAAGAGGTGAATTCAGAAAGTCTTACGGTAAACTGCTCAGCTTGGTTCGTAAACCTTCTGCGTTTGAGTTGAATGGGTTGCACGCCCTGTTGCAGTTCTACTATCCTCCTTTGAGATGCTTTACTTTCCCGGATTTTGTTCTCGCACCTACACTAGAGGGGTATGCTGATTTGTTAGGTGTGCCTATCAAGAGTCAGATGCCTTTTGTTCATATGGATACCGAGCCTAATCTGGCTAGTCTAGCTCCTTCACTTCATCTGGATGCCTCTGAGTTGGTCTTGTCTAGTTGGAACAGGGTTCCCGGTTTCTCCTTGTAGTTCTTAGTGGGAAAAGCTCAGCAGTGCGCCAAAGACGATTGTTGGATCGTGTTCAATGCCATCCTCGCTCTGTGCATATATGGCATCATTCTGTTCCCTAATATGCCTAACTTTGTAGACTTCGACGCCTTTCACATCTTTGCATCAGGGAATCCAGTCCCTACATTGATTGGAGATGTTTACCATTCCGTCCACTACAAAAACGAGAACAGAAGGGGTAAGAATGTCTCGTGTTGTGTGCCCCTGCTCTATGGGTGGCTTGATAGTCACCTACCCAAGAAGGGTCCATTTGTTTCGTCCGCAGCCACAGCTGAGTGGTCTGAGCGTTTGATGAGTCTGTCAGTGGAGGATATTTCCTGGTTCGATAGAGATAGGTTGGGTACTGAGATTATCTTCAGCTGCAGTGGGTTTCCGAATGTGCCTTTGATAGGCAGGAAGGGTTGTATCAACTATAATCCATCTCTGCTGGTCCGACAGTTTGCTTATGCTTTGAGAGCTCCGCCGAAGGATGAAGAGGTGCAGGAATCTCTGTACCTCACTGGACTTCTAGAGGGGGATATGTTATCTAAGCTTCAGCACGCTTGGAATGGTATCATTAAGCGGGGAAAGCCGTTGCTGGGAAAAAGTAATAGCCAAGCCTACGCTCCGTATGTGACCTGGATCAGAGCCAGAGCAGATATCATAGGGATGCCGTTTCCACCTACCAAGCTAGAAAGCCCTCCAATGATTGAAGAGCCTACCACCGTGCCCATTCAGCAGCATAAGCAGGTGTTAGCTGAGAGAGATGAGCTGAAGAAGGCAAATGAAGAACTGGAGAAAGAATTGGCTCAACTCAGAAGCGAGAAAAGCGAAGTCGTCCATTCCTTCAAGAGGCAAACAGAGCTGGTGAACCAGTTAGGGACGGATTTGACTAAGCAGATGGTTGAGCGTGAGCGCTTGGGTCGGGACTTCAAAGCTGTCAATGACGTACTGGCCACTAAGAAGCAGCACTTGGATGAAGCGTACCGGAGAATATCCAAGTTTAATCAGCATTGGAAGGCCACCCTAGCCAACGACAAGGAACGGGAGGATAAACTGAAACAGCAGATCTCCAAGTTGAAAGCCCAGGTGAAGGCTGGTGAGAAAAGGTTTGATGAAGAAACTGCTCGCAGATATGCCGCTGAAGGCTTGCTCAACAAGGCTCTTGCTAACCTGAAGAAGCGCAAACAGACGTTTGAATCCAAGAAGCGGAAGTTAGAAGATTGTTTCGGCGAAGGAGCATGGGAATACTCAGTTGAAGGTCTTCAATACACTATTATGCAGAGGGAGTTACTCGTCGAAGGGTTGCTCACTCAGCCTGATAATCCAGAAACGAGGGATCTGTTAGAAGAGTTTCGAGCCCGTGGCCGTGCTTGACTATATTTGTAATCCTTTTGTTTTGATCATTGTTGTATGCTGACCATCACCAGGCTTGTTGGTCGAGGTCATGTTATTGATTTTGCTTGTACTCAGTGACGTTGTGTACCACCTTGATGGGCTTTCTTTATATATATGAGATGTTATTTCCATGACTGGACTCAGACTTCTTATTATCAGCATTGACACTCAGGCACTAGGATCGGGGGAAACCTCCCTAACACACAGACACACGTTTGCATTTGCATGAAGCATCTGCATAACGAGCACTTTGTCGTTTTTCTAACCTTTTTGTGTATACAGGTTATTCCAGGTTGTTCCAGGATTGAGCAAAGACCAATCCACCGCTATCCGACCAGAGAAAATCGAGCTAGAGCAATGGAACAAGTACAGACTGACGTTCAAGAACTCCGAGAGAGGATGGACCGCTTCATGGAGCTCATGCAAGCAGTCGCCAACGGCCAGGACCAGCTCAGAACATTGGTCCAGCCTCTGATTTCAAGGGTTGACAACAATGGTGTACTTCATGGTGGGACTGTTCCAACCCCTCCACCTGTTGAAACTCCTCAGAACGGCATCCCCGTGACCGGGGGGAACGGTAGTGGCAACGACAACGTGATCGCTAACATGGGGCTCAATGGTAACACGACTGGCGTCCGTAATGGGAATTTTGAAGCTAACGTCAATGTTGGACTGGGCAACGGCAACACAGGTGTTGGAAATCTGTATGGGCCTCAGCCATGGTTAGAAGATCGTCAAGAAGACTTGTTCTCATAGAAAGGTGTTGAAGGAGAGCTGACTGCTGAAGCACGTCTGAGGTTTAAAGCACTCGAGGACAAGATGAGGAATTTCGAGAACCTGAACACTATGGGTGTCGATATGTCCAAACTGGGATTGATTTCTGATTTCAAGGTGCCTCCCAAGTTCAAGGTACTCGACTTTGAAAAGTACAAGGGCACCACCTGCCCTCGCGTCCACCTAAGATCCTACTACCAGAAGATGTCCGCTCACTCCGAAGACGAGAAGTTGCTGATGCACTTCTTTCAGGATAGCTTGTCCGGGCCATCCTTGGAATGGTACATGAGTCTAGAACCTACCAGTGTGCGCACGTGGAAGGAGCTTGTTGAGGCATTCGTGCACCATTACCAATACAACAGTGACTTGGCTCCGAACCGGGTTCAACTGCAGAATTTGTCACAGAGGAACAACGAAGGGTTCAAAGAATACGCCCAGCGATGGCGTGAATTGGAAGCCAGGGTTCAGCCGCCGATGGTTGAACGGGAGCTTGTTGAAATGTTTGTAGCCACCCTCTCAGGGGTTTATTACGAGAAATTGGTCAACAGTATGTCTGGAAGCTTCTCAGATCTCATCATCACGGGTGAGCACGTTGAAAATGGGATCAAACTAGGGAAAATTCAAGGTGATCTATCCTCAGCTGGAGGAGGAAAGAAACCGTATGGTGGCAAGAGGCGGGAAGGAGAAACGAGCGTCGTGTCCAACGCTCGAAGGAAAGGTAAAGACCCTCACCAGCAGGTGGCTAGCATAACCATCCCCGTTGTTCAACAACCCCAGCCACAGCAGCAGCAGCCGAATCAGTAAGGGTACATAAAGTATCAGAACAGGGCACCTCTATCAAGTCGTCACCTTGAGACACCGCCCATGTCTTATGCTCAGCTGTTACAGACTCTGCTTCAGTTACAGCTAATCCAGAAGAGAACCCTGGCTCCCTTGACAGGGGCACCTCCGCCGGGTTATGATGCGAATGCAACTTGTGAGTTTCACTCGGGGGCACCAGGCCACACGATAGAAAACTGCAAAGCCTTCAAGCACAAGGTGCAAGATATGGTGGACGCCAAGATCATCAATTTCTCAGATAATGTGCCGAACGTCACGAAGAACCCTATGCTGAATCATAGGGGAGGTGGGGTAAATGCCATTATTGAAGACGAGAATTTGGATGTGTTGCTGACGTCAGGGATCTGAAGACACCACTTAGCTTCGTTAAAGCCAAGCTGATGAAGAGAGGTTTCTTCCCAGGCTGTGGAGAACTGTGTATGGGCTGTGCGATTCGTCCTGATGGATGTGAACAGTTGATAGAGGGGATTCAAAGTCTGATGACCAAAGGAATCTTGCAGTTTAGCCGAAGGGCCGAAAGTGGATCTGGAGAGGTAATGCTGAAGCAAGATGATGAGGTTGCCACCATCACCATCCCTTGCCGGACGATAACTATTTCTGCACCTAGACCGCCCACAATTACCATCACCAAAGCTGGGCCGATACCTTTTGAAAGCACCAATGCTGTCCCATGGCATTATGGGGCAGACGTCTACTGCAACAGACATAAGTTGGAACTAGAACCATCTGGGCGATCTGTGGATAACCTAGTGGGCCTTGGCGGAATCACCCGCAGCGGAAGAGTATTTGCTCCACCTGAGATTGTGGCGGACAAAGCGGACAAAGCCGAAATAACCGATAAAGGAAAGAGTAAAGTCGTTGAGGAAACCCCTCGTGGGGTAGAGAAGGAATTACTTGTTAAGGACGCTGAAGAGTTCATGAGGTTGATTAAGAAGAGTGACTACAAGATCGTAGATCATCTCCATCAAACGCCCTCGAAAATCTCCATCCTGAATTTGTTGTTGTGTTCTGAGGCACATCGCAACACGCTGCTAAAGGTTTTGAATGCCACGTATGTACCGCAGGAAATATCGGTCAACCAGTTGGAAGGGGTCGTAGCCCACGTGAATGCTGGAAACGGGTTAGGGTTCACTGACCTGGAGCTGACGCCGAAGGGAAGAAACCACAACAGTGCCCTGCACATCTCGATAGAGTGTAGGGAATGATTATGTCTCACGTGTTGGTGGACACGAGGTCGTCACTCAATGTTCTTCCGAAGAAAGCATTGATGAAGTTAGATACTCGAGGATCGATTTGCACACCTAGTGATCTGGTTGTGAAAGCGTTCGATGGAACCAAACGTCATGTTTCCGGGGAGGTGACGCTACCAATCCAAGTGGGGCCGGAAACTTTCGACGCAGTCTTCTACATTATGGACATCATGCCTGCCTACAGCTGTCTCTTAGACCGGCCATGGATCCATTCTGCTGGCGCTGTGACCTCCACGTTGCACCAGAAGCTCAAGTATACTGTCGGGGGCAGCATTGTAACTGTTTGTGGCGAGGAAGATATAATGGTGAGCCATTTGTCGTCCTTCAAATATGTTGAGATGGATGGGGAAATCCATGAAACCCTATGTCAGGCGTTCGAAGTTGTTAAAGTCAAGAACGTAGCTCCTGTAATCACTGAGAAACCAGAGATGACTCTTTCTTCCTTCAAGGAAGCCCGGGCCGTTGTTCAAGCCGGATCCACCCCAGGCTGGGGGCGAATTCTAGAGATACCTAACAAACAGGACAAGTTTGGGTTAGGATACTCTCCTGCGGCTGAAGCCTCCTCTTCTCACAGTGCGTCGCGAGGTAAAGGGCCGATCCAGTTTACCAGTGGCGGGGTGATATTTGAATGTGTCAACGCGGTGTCTGAAGACGGCGAAGACAGCGACTGCGATCTGGACCCTTGGATCCAGCCAAGCAAACCAGGCGAGAGCCTCAACAACGGGTCTATCAGGGATACCATCCAAGTGACAGGCAAAGAGCAATGATTTACTTTCTCCAATCATTGTACAACCCTATGTCCTACCCGGGGCATAGTGGTTTTATTGTCAGGGCCTTGTTTGATTATGTACATGCATTTTACCAATAAATCAAAAGGTGTTTTTCTTCGTATTCAAATGTTGTGATCTCTGTTATTCCTGTTTTATATTTGTTTTGAAAAACAACAAAATGGCAATGGGGTTTGTGCTAACCTGCATATCCTTGTCTTAAGCTTAACCCTTGTTATTGCAGGATCCACATAGCAGATGACATCGACTCTGGACCTTCTACGACTCACTTCGACTTCGATTGCCTGATCTATCAAGCCGAAGAAAAGATTGATGAAGACGAAGACCTTCCCAAAGAGTTGGCCCGCTTGTTGAAACAAGAAGAGAAAGTTATTCTGCCTCACGAAGAAGAGATTGAGATTGTGAATCTGGGTTCTGAAGAACTGGTCAGGAACATCAGGATAGGGGCTGCATTGCAGAGTGATGTCAAGCAGAGATTGGTCAAGATGTTGCGAGAGTATAGTGACATCTTCGCTTGGTCATACGAAGATATGCCCGGACTTGATACTGACATTGTGGTCCACCACTTGCCGCTGCAAGAAGATTGTCCTTCCGTTAAGCAGAAGCTTAGGAGGACGCGACCAGATATGGTCGTTAAGATCAAAGAAGAAGTGCAAAAGCATCTTGATGCTGGCTTCTTAGCGGTCACCACTTACCCTCCGTGGGTCACCAACATAGTGCCTGTACCGAAGAAGGACGGTAAGGTACGAATGTGCGTCGATTATCGGGACTTGAACAGGGCGAGCCCTAAAGATGATTTCCCGCTCCCTCATATTGATGTGTTGGTCGACAATACAACTCAGTTCTCCGTATTTTCGTTCATGGATGGCTTCTCCGGTTACAATCAGATCAAGATGGCGCCGGAGGACATGGAGAAAACTACGTTTATTACACCTTAGGGAACGTTTTGCTACCAGGTAATGCCTTTCGGTCTGAAGAACGCAGGGGCCACTTACCAACGAGCAATGGTTACTTTGTTTCATGACATGATTCATCATGAGATTGAAGTCTATGTTGATGACATGATTGTGAAATCCCAAACGGAGGAGGGACATCTGGTGAATTTGTTGAAGCTTTTTGAGAGGCTTAGGAAGTTCAGGTTGAGGCTGAATCCTAACAAGTGTACTTTCGGAGTACGGTCTGGAAAACTACTGGGGTTTATCGTGAGCGAAAGAGGCATTAAGGTTGATCCTGCGAAGATAAAAGCGATACAAGAAATGCCAGCGCCGAGAACGGAAAAAGAAGTTCGTGGTTTCGTGGGCAGAATAAACTACATTGCAAGGTTTATCTCTCAGCTCACGGCCACGTGTGAACCGATGTTCAAACTGCTAAAGAAATACCAGGCGATTATCTGGAACGAGGATTGCCAGAAGGCATTTGATAAGATAAAACAGTATCTGCAGGAACCTCCGATCTTGATACCCCCAGTGGCCGGAAGACCCTTAATCATGTACTTGACAGTTCTTGAGAATAGTATGGGGTGTGTTCTCGGTCAGCACGACGAGACGGGCAGAAAGGATTATGCCATCTATTACTTGAGTAAAAAGTTCACGGACTGTGAATCTCGTTACTCGATGCTGGAGAAGACGTGTTGTGCACTAGCCTGGGCTGCCAAACGTTTACGACAGTACATGCTCAATCACACAACCATGCTAATTTCGAAGATGGATCCGATCAAGTACTTCTTCGAGAAGCAAGCACTTTCGGGCAGGATTTCCAGATGGCAAATGGTGTTGACAGAATATGACATTCAGTATGTTTCCCAGGAGGCCATCAAGGGAAGCGTATTGTCTTAGTACCTTGCCGAAC
Source organism: Lathyrus sativus (assembly GCA_963859935.3). NCBI lineage: Eukaryota > Viridiplantae > Streptophyta > Magnoliopsida > Fabales > Fabaceae > Lathyrus > Lathyrus sativus. The sequence goes on along the minus strand of OZ012736.1, from coordinate 288,250,709 downwards.
AGCCGATCAAAGATTATCAGCCGATGAAATTTGAATTCCCTGATGAGGATATTATGTTTCTCAAAGCAAAGGATTGCAATGAACCGTTGCCCGACGAGGGGCCAGATAGTAAATCCCAATGGAAATTGATATTTGACGGGGCGGTTAACTCTTATGGAAGTGGCATTGGGGCAATCATCACAACTCCCCACGGATCCCACATCCCGTTCACTACGAGACTGACGTTTCCGGTCACCAATAATGAAGCGGAGTACGAAGCATGCATCATGGGTCTAGAAGAGGCAATTGATTTGAGAATCAAGAACCTAGATGTATATGGTGACTCGACACTTGTTATCAACCAGATTAAAGGGGAGTGGGAGACTCGCCAGAAGGCTACTTCCGTTTTTTGATCGAGTGGAACTCCATCATGTGCCCAGAGCTGAAAATCAGATGGCTGATGCCTTAGCCACGTTGGCTTCGATGTATAAAGTTAATTTTTGGAATGAAGCTCCAAGAATTGTCCTTTCTCGTCTTGATAGACCTGCATTCGTCTTTGCGATCGAGGAAGCCTCCGATGGCAAGCCATGGTTCCATGATATCCAGACCTTCCTTATGACTAAGGAGTATCCCGCGGGAGCGTCAACCCAGGATAAGAAGACTCTGAGGAGGCTGTCTGGAAATTTTCATCTCAATCCTGATGGAGTTTTGTATAAAAGAAACCACGATCTCGTGCTACTCAGATGTGTAGATGAGAAAGAAGCGAATATACTCATGGAAGAAGTCCATGAAGGCACATTTGGTACGCACGCCGGCGGACATGCTATGACAAGAAAGATCCTGAGAGCAGGATACTACTGGCTGACGATGCAGTCAGATTGCTTCAAATTCGCGAAAAGATGTCATAAATGGCAGATTTATGCTGATAGGATTCACGTGCCGCCGTGCCCTTTAAACGTCATGTCCTCCCCATGGCCGTTTTCCATGTGGGGCATCGACATGATAGGCAAGATCGAGCCCACTGCATCTAACGATCATCGTTTCATTCTAGTAGCTATCGACTACTTCACCAAGTGGGTGGTGGCAGCCTCATATGCTAGTGTGACCAAGCAGGTGGTGGCTAAATTCATAAAGAGGGACATCATTTGTTGTTACGGGATTCCCGAGCGGATCATTACTGATAATGGTTCGAATTTGAATAACAAGATGATGAAGGAGCTGTGCCAGAGTTTCAAGATTGAACACCATAACTCATCTCCTTATCGGCCGAAGATGAATGGCGCCGTTGAAGCGGCCAATAAGAACATTAAGAAGATTGTACAGAAGATGGTTGTGACCTATAAGGATTGGCACGAGATGTTTCCATTTACACTGCACGGTTATCGTACGACGGTACGTACATCAACTGGGGCAACTCCTTTCTCACTGGTGTACGGTATGGAAGTTGTCCTACCGTTAGAAGTTGAGATTCCATCTTTACGAGTTTTGGTTGATGTGAAACTCGATGAGGCAGAATGGATTAAGAACCGACTAAACCAACTCAGCCTGATGGACGAGAAGAGGTTAGCATCGATTGCATATGGTTGTCTGTACCAAAGCCGAATGAAGAAAGCTTATGATAAGAAGGTGCGTCCTAGAAGCTTTCAGATGGGTGATCTCGTCTTGAAGAAGATTCTTCCTCCACACTCCGATCACCGGGGCAAGTGGACTCCCAATTACGAAGGTCCGTACGTCGTCAGCAAGGTCTTTTCGGGAGGAGCCTTGTTGTTATCCACGATGGATGGCGAAGATTTTGCATCCCCGGTGAACGCGGACGCAGTTAAAAAATACTTTGCTTAAAAAATGACCCGCTGGAAAGAAAAAGAATATCCAGGCAAAAAATGGGGCATCCCGGCGAACCCTAAAAAAGGAAAAAGGTTCAGGCAAAAATTAGGGATATAAAGAAAAGAATGTACACCCGCAAAGTCGAAAACCTGGAAGGGCGACTTTGGCAAAAAAGGGTATCCCGGTGAATCGAAAACCCGAAAGACCGATTCAGGCAAAAGTTAGGGATTTGAAAAAGCAAATGACTGCGTTTCGCGTATGGACTTTCATTGTTTAGTGGTTTGGAAGACCTGAGGGCCGTTTATCTGAATCAATCTCTTCTGAAGCTGAAGCGTCGGAGAAGTATCGAAGTCGAGTGGGTCATAGAGGGATCAACTCATGGTGTTCGTCTACGCCTCGTTGCCGACATTTGTGTATATACTGATGTATATTTATGTTTTTATTTCTGCGCAACTTCCTCATTCCAGGAGCTTGCATCTGTTGTAAAACATTTTTACCCATTTAGGGGTTCGTTATCAATAAAATATATATTACTCAGCAATTCTGTTTGTTTGTTTAGCATCCATCTGTTTTGTTTGCGAAAAAGAACGCCAATGTCTTTGATAAAATGCGCATACATAAACTTACTGGCCTAGGTCGTTGATTGTTGAAGCAATGAATTACTTGAACATTGTCACAAGATGATAACCTTGATAGGTCCCTTTGAGAAGGGTATCTTGTCTATTTGTTTGTGTTGTTGCAGGTATAGCATATTCCAGGCAGTACGCCGTATGCGTCCCCAAGCAGGATAATTCCTTCTTCTCCAGCAAGTTCAGCAGCACCTCCCCATAGAGTCTAAACATTAGATCGAAAGCATTGATATGTTTCCCCAAGCAGAGAAGATTCTCTCCCCAATCAGATGCATCCCGAAGGATCGTCATCTCCCCGGCTGAGTCATATACTGAAGTGTGCAGTACTCGATAGTGCGGACTGAAGTCTCCAGTGGAATTGAAATTCCCCACAGAGTCGTACTCTCCCCAGTAAGAGGGATGATTCTTTCTTCCCTAGCCGAGCTGGCAGTCCCCCAAGAGAGCCAAGTCTTGGAAAGTCGTGGAAGCCATGATTGGTTTTCCCCAGTAGAGTGTTGAATAACGGATGATGTAGTTCCCCACCGGAGTCGGTACCTCCAGGAAGGTTTAGCCACGAAGGCCGTGCAGTTTATTTCTACAACTGACATCATTTTTCCTCAACAGGATGATTCCTTCCTCCACCCGAGTGGCTCTTTCTCCTTGACAGGAGGCTTTTCCCTTAAGCATTTATTTTGCTGATGGGGTCGTAGCATTTGGCATGATTGCATAGCATTTACCCTAAAACGCGTAGCATTTCCACCGTGTGGAGCATTACGCCATTGTCAAAGCATGTGCATGCGAAACATGAGCTAGGTCGTTACCGTTCTTGTTTTGCAGGTGTTCCACCGCAGAATGGTTCGGTTCAAGATGATTCTTGAATTCCCCAGCGAAGTCGTTTGCCCAAGATGATTCTTGAGTTCCTCAGGAAAGGTGTGTGCTTAAGACGATTCTTAAAAATCCCTAGTGAATTGGTGGCTCAAGTTGATGCTTAGAGTCCCCGGCAGAGTGTTTGCTCAGGATGATTCCTGAAATCTCCAGCAGAGTTATTGGTCCAAGATGATTCTTGAAGTCCTCAGTAGAGTTCATCCAGAATGATTTATGAATCCCCGAAGCAGAGTTACTAGATAGTTCTCCAGAATCCCCAGCGGAGATGTGTCATCCCCAGCAGGTTTTAAACCGAGAAGTTGAAACTCCCTTGAAGACTTGATGATTGAAGCCCGGCAGCGGTGCCAAAACCCCGGGTTTACCGATGAAGTCTAACTACGATGTCGAAGCAGTTTGCCTAGCCGACGCAGGGTGCCTGACGGCAAAAGATTGTATATCCTTAGTTGATCCGTGAATAACTAAGGATCCCATTTCCTGACTTACCGATGAAGTCCAACTACGAGGTCGAAGTAGTCCTCCTAGCTGACGCGGGGTGCCTGGCGGTAGAAGAACAGATATCCCTATTGGGTTCATGATTGATTGAGGATTCTATTTCCGACTTACTGACGAAGTCTGGCTGACGCCCAAAAATTCCTTTGAATGCCCGACGGTATAATTAACTTGATTGTTAAAAAGTTCCTAATGACCTGATGAGTCCCGAGGAATTTTTCTTCTGCTATGACGCAGAATGCCTGACGGCATGATCAACCATCCATTACCAGTTACTGTGTAACCGGTGAGCCCTTGATGACTTAAGGAAGAAGCTGCAGCAAAATCAGATGATCGTCCTGACGGAGATTTGAGATTAGACCCTTCACCGGTCCCGTGTGGCCAATTCCCCGGCAGAGTTGTTGTGCAATTATCCTGCTCCGTTTGGAAGATGTTCCTACCAATCAGGGTATCGTTTACCTGCGTGGTTGGCAGATCGCCAGTTACCGTGTAACCGATGACCCCTCGATGATTTGAGGATGCAATGATATCAGATAAATCAGAGAATCATCCTGACGGAGATTCAGATCGGTATTTCTCCAGCTAGTTGCCGTGCAACTATTATTTCAGTTTCCGAAGATTTGTCCCCACCAGAGTACCGGGTACTTGTGCAGTTGGCAAATTTCTGGGTTTGTTGGTATTCAACCGTCTTTTACCTTGATTGTTTGAGAACCGTTCGCTTCTCACCCGGTCAGGTCAAAGCCGTTCGAATAGGGGCAGCTGTTGCACCCCAAAATTTGCCCAACATTTCTTTACCTAGCTTATGTTTCATTTCATTCACATTAGCACTATCATTTGCATTTCATTGACATGTATGCAGGAGATCAAGAGGTATGATTACCAATCAAGGGCTACACAAGGCTATGAAGCTAGCTAAGAAGGTTATTCATGTGTTCAAGGGTTGATATCCTTGTCAGAGAAGTTAAAAGATCCTTAGAGAGAAAGGTTGAAGCCAAGTGTGTAGGTCTCTTGACTTGAGAGTTGTGGAAAGCCATCAGATGATTCTGAAGCCATGAAGTTGGACAGGAGGTCTTGAGAGAGCTTGTGAAAAGTGTTGAAGATCACTTTGAGGCCTAGACAGGTCATTGTGCAAGAATAAGAAGGCTCAGCCATGAGTGGTGCAATTAGGGTTTGACTGGGTCAACCCTCAGTCAACTGATGATTTGAAGAAGGTTGAGACCTAATCCAAGAGCCATGGAATCATGGATTTATGCTTTAAGATGTTCTAAGGATGATTCCAAGGTCAACTCATCATGATTGAAGAGCTTGAGAAGTTTCAGGCTAGGGTTTCTAAGGCTTGACAGTGTAAAATCCCCTAGTTTGACCCCTATCTTCAAGGCAATTTAGCTCAAGATGTGATTGGCATCTTGTTGCACCCCAAAATTTGCCCAACTTTTCTTTACATAGCTTATGTTTCATTTCATTCGCATTAGCATTATCATTTGCATTTCATTGACATGTGTGCAGGAGATCAAGAGGTATGATTACCAATCAAGAGCTATGCAAGACTTTGAAGTTGCCTAGGAAGCTTATTCAAGTGTTCAAGGGTTGATATCCTTGTCAGAGAAGTCAAAAGATCCTCAGAGAGAGTGGTTGAAACCAAGAGTGTGTGCCTCCTAACTTGAGAGTTGTGGGAGCTCCTCAGATGATTCTGAAGCCAGGAATGTGGACTTGAAGCCTTGAGAGAGCTTATGAGATGTCTTGAAAGCCATCATGAGGCCTAGACAGGTCATTGTGCAAGATTAAGAAGACTCAGCCATGAGTGGTGTAGTTAGGGTTTGACTGGGTCAACCCTAGGTCAACTGATGATTTGGACAAGGTTGAGACCTAATTCAAGGGCCATGTGATCATGGATTGATACATTGAGATTTTATAAGGATGATTCCAAGGTTAACTCCTCATGATTAAAGAGTTTGAGAAGTTTCAAGCTAGGGTTTCTAAGGCTTGACAGTGTAAAATCCCCTGGTTTGATCCCTATCTTCAAGGCAGTTTAGCTCAAGATGTGATTGTCATCTCATCTTTCCCCCAACATGATTGTTGTATATCATGAGCTTAGATTTCTAGATAGTACTAGAAGTCCTTGATAGGATTTGTAGAACTCAAGTTATGACTTTGACAAGTTACAGGTCATCTGAGGTATGTGAATTTGGGGGCTTGAAAGTTACCCAACTTGCATGAAACGTTTGCCCTAGAAGGATGATTCCTATGAACTTTTGGTCAACATGAATGTTGTTCCTTATCCTCTTAGCTTTCTAGAGAGTACTAGAAGTCCTTGATAGGATTTGTAGAACTCAAGTTATGGCTTTGACAAGTCAAGGGTATTTTGGTCATTTGGAGATTACAGGTCATTTCAACCATAAGGCCATAACTCCCATTTCCAAGCTTCAAATGGGAAAATGTTCAACATAAAACTTGTTCAAAATGATGTTTTAAGGCTAGTAAAGAGGTCATGAGATGTTGGAGGTGGTTGTAGCTCAAAGTTGCAAAAATGACCTAAAATAAGGGTATAAGTTAAATAAACCAAAGTTGGAAATTGATATTTTTGATCTACACATCCAAACCAAGGCATGTAATATATCATTTTGACTCTAAAAAACATTTTAAGAACATTGGTTAAGCCACAATTTTGATTTGAGGTTTAATTTGTGGACTTGCTTTGAAAAGTAATTGCTTGCATCTTAAGTAACATTTGCAAAACACATGAGAGATCAATACACAAGCTTCCAAGGCCTTGCAACACATCTAATATCTCATTTGGAGAGATTTTGGAGTCATGGCAAGCTGCTGCAATAAGTGAAACCAGAATTGGGGTGAGTATGGCATGAGATGAGATTTTGGATGACATGAGAAATTCAACATCTCCTTGGATGATTCCAGAAGATTCTAGAGAGTTCCAACATCATCTATATATTGATTGGAAGGGGTTCAAGTGAAAGGTTGGTGAGAATTGATTGAGAGAAGAGAGTTTGCAACTTCACATTGTTCATTGCAAATTGAAATCAGTTTCTGCATTCTACACCATTTTTGATCTTTCTTTTGATCTCAACAACTTCTATGGAGGATACTGAATGATTCCAGATCAATTCCATAGCCAAAGCCTTGAAGGATCGTGTTCTTGCAATTGAATTTCAGCACCTGCAAGTCACTATCGGATTTGGAGTTCCAAGCATTTGCAGTCGATTCTCTTGCATACAGAAGCAAGAACTTGGTACATTGAATGATTCCAGAGCAGTAGAAGGGTTGAATTGAAGAATTGCTACATCTGTTACTCAAGAATTCACAGGTTTGAAACTTTCATCCCTCACCTTAATTTAAGAAGAATTAAGTTAATTTGTTAGGTTAGATTGATAGTATGTGGTTAGGAGATCGTTTCTGGAAACTTAGAGAGGATTTCGTGATGATCAATGAGATGACACAATTTCTGTTTGGATCAAGAACATGCTGGATATTGAGAGATAATATGAGTATTATAGCAAGAACTGATCAGTGTAACATGGTGAACGTTTTAGACCAAACAATTTGAAGAATGGGGATAATTGAGGTCTGAGCATAATTTTGATTCTTGATCGTGTTTTAGGTTAGAGGATGATTCAATAAATTCTGAGGCTAGGGTTAGAATCAGGGTGAAAAATGGAGTGGATTAGTGTTTTCATGTGAGAGTTTTGATGGAGTATTGATGAAGTACGATTTGGGGAAGATGGAGCTGGAGCTCTGAACTTCCATGGCTTCTTTCCCTCAAACATTCAAAAGGAAGAAGATGAGTTGGTTGCCATTGGATCTGGGGTTTGACTTGGACCAAAGACCCCATCCAACGGCCACGCGTGCGTGAATTTTGTGAAGAGGAGTTCTGATTATGAAACGCAGCGTTTCATTAATCAGCTGGTTTTGGGCTTAGTTGAAACTCTGCTACCCACACCCCCTTTCTGGCCCAGTCTTGGATATGAACTGATTTTCATTACTATCCACACCACGCATTTGTTATTTTGTTTGATTTTCTATTATTTTTCATTTTTATTCATGATTATTGATTAATTCATAATAAATTGAAAAATGATCCAATTAATCCCATTCTTTTTGCATTATATTCATGATTGAGTCTAGTATTTTTTAGATAAAAAATATTATTATTTCATGCATTTTTTGATTTTATGGGAATTTTTACATTTTGATTGATATTAAAATAGTATGTTTGATACTTGATTTTGTGGAATTTTGTGTGATCATGTGATGATGATTTTGATCTTGATTTTTTGTGAGTAGGTAGCATAGACATGCATGCTCCCCATAGAAGTTTCTCACATTTTTGTGATGAACATAGGTGGTAGTTTAGGTTGAAACCTTTAGAAGCTCCATTTTTAGGGTTTATGGTTGATACCTTTGGATTTAGGACTCAATTTTAGGACTTAATAGATGATTTAGTCCCTGGTTTTTGTATGAGGGATTCTTAATTGAACTAGGATCCCTTAGGAATTTTTGTAAAAATTTATAAGATAGTTTGCTATTTTTGATTGATTTTAGTTTAGGTGCTAGTTTTAGATGATTCTAAGGCACTAACTCAACTAGACTAACTTCTTTAGTTCCCTTAGATTAGGGTTTTTGCTTTGCTTGTTCATGGATGATGATGAAGGCAAGTTGAAGATGCATTGGATTGCTTGAAGAGGATTGGATTTGAAGATCTTCCCTTCTTGTGGTGTAGTTTTGATTAGGTTAAGATTAGGGTTTTGTAGGCAGAGCTTCTAGATAGTTCTCTTCCTTTATAAACATGGAATATGTTGATCAATTCAATTCTTCCCTATGATGTAAGGTCCCTTGTAAAGGCCTCATCCTTCCTTTGGTAGGATGTGTGGCTATTTGAAAATTGGTAGAACCTTTGAGGGTCCCTTTCTCTGATGACAGGATGCTCAGTGGTGACCTTTGGTCTCCACTCTGCTACCAATCATCCCAACTTTGCTCTTGATAGATGCATCTTTCTCCCTTGATTAGAGGATGGAGTTCCTTGCTTGAAGAAGATTGAAGGATGAAGTTGACACTTCCATGTGATTGAAGATTACCCTGAAAAGCTGAAGCTTGTAGATGAAGAAGACCAAGTTGATACTGGTGAAGCAAAGAGAGCTGAAGCAAGAAGAACAAGTTGATACTTGTGAAGAAAATCAATTGAGATTGAGTGAAGAGCTAAGGCCTGAGGAATAAAGGATAAGTTGACACTTGCATTGAGACATTGAGAACCTAAAGGAATCAAGTTGGTACTTGCAGATAGGAGTGAAGCCTGAGGGTGGAATTGACTGTAGAGCTGAGGCTTGAGGAAAAGAGAATAAGTTGAAACTTATGTTGGATGTGTTGAAACCTTGGAGAGGCAAGTTGATACTTTGCTATTGAAAGTGATAGCCTTGAAGGGTGGTTGAAGTCTGAAGACTGGATTGCTGTCAGAAGAGCTGAGGCTTGGAATAGAGGAAGTTGTGATTTGCTTTCTCTCTTGTCTGTTTTTTTTTTCTGTATTGATGTGACTTGTTTGACTTGCTTGATGCATTAGAATAAGTTCATATCTAGATAGATGTAAGCTAGGAGCATGATTGCACTAGAGGTTGAGTTGCTCCCTCTGCTTGTATTTTTACTGTATGGCTTTGCTTGCGGGTATTCGGTAGAGCCCTGCTCCCTTGCCCATGTGGTTTATTTTGCTTGATAGCATTTTATTTCTTCTGTATGATTGCAGTTATCTTATCCTTGCTTGATAGCATGTTATTTCCTCTGTATGATTGCAGTTATTCATATCTGGCTTGAGGTCGAGATGAGCTTGTGGAGGCTGCTGCCCCACACACATTTCCTCCCTCACTTGCATTGCATGCATTTTACAGTCGTTTACCGTTTACTGTTTAAGCTGATGCTTTATCTATTTCTGTTTATCATTGACATGATCCCCTAGGAATCTCACTTCTTTTGATAAGGAAGTGATGATTAGAACTTTAGGTTGAAACCTATGCATGATAACTTCTAGGAGTTCCCTGTTTCAAACCTCAACCATAGGATGAATCCTTGGCATGACAACATTAGGACTTGATAGTCTCCCTTTAGTTGAGCTTGTTCTCTTCTCATCTCAAAACAGCTTAAAATACAATAATCATGAATGATTTCTTTCGTACGTCACGAGCCTTAAGCTATCTGAGAAAGGATTGTTGGAGAGTTTCTTTTCAACAGTCTGGATGTTTAGTATGGCACCCTTTGGGTGACATGCGACGCATTCACTCTCAGGTCATAGTCTTTAGTGCGATTGAAATTGCAAACACAATAAAAAACAGTTCTTTCGTAAAAGACAGCAAACAAACTTCAAACCTTTTTGCCCCGTGGGCCCGTAATTCAAAGGAAGCTTTTCTGAAGAAAAGAGTGTCCTTAACTCCTAGTTCTACCGCAAACAGGCTTTGTCCCTAACTGTTGGAACTGTTTGTTAACCCTACTCGATAAAACAGATGAATCTGAATTCCCGTAATCCGTATTATCCCGAACTACGTAAGCTCTGATCTCTCATATCTGTTGAGAGTACGTAGGCACAATACTGACGTATTGGCGAGCCACCTTCCCCATTAACCCGTAGTTAGGCGAACTACGTTGACTCTGATTTCTCATTCTCTGATGAGAATACGTAGGCATAAAGCGCGACGCTTTGCCGAGTCATTTTCTTTTCTTTTTAAGCCAGCCTTGATAGGTAGATAGATAAACCAACTCGTCCAGTAAACACAACAAGCGTGGATCCCATCGAGTACGATGGACGTGAGGGGTGCTAATACCTTCCCCTTGCGTAACCGACTCCCGAACCCAGACAATGGTTGCGATGACCTTGTCTTATACCTTTTTGTCAGGTTTTTCCGATCGTTTCCTTTCCCGTTCTGAGGGATAAATAACGAAAGGTGGCAACTCTTCTATTTTGTCGGCACCTTATTTTCGCGGAAGCGACAGCTGGCGAATCTGCTGGGGACTCTGATAGTTTCCTGGGATCCAACGTCCCGTATGCGAGTCAGCTTGGGGATCCAACGTCCCCTGCGAGAGTCAAGCCTAGCGCTTGTATGATTACTTGTTGGGTTGTGTTTATTTATCGCACTTTATTTCCCGCATTTTATTTTCAGTATGAAATGATTATCTGTGCTGTTGTGGGAGGGGCATTCTGATGAGTGAGAAGCCAGACCCAGGCTTGAGTGAACATAGCATTAGTTGTGGAAATTAGTGGGCGCGTGCTTGCTTGGCAGGCACTAGTGTCTCATGAAATCCACGCTCAGACGAGGTTCTCCCGGTTGACTTCTTTTTCAACCCTTTGGGTTGAGGGGGTTGTTGGTTTGGAGGATTGTCGACTCTGGGGACCGATCATTTGGGATTCAGCCGAGTGAGGCCGCTTCATGAGCTGGTGATGCCACACCTTCTGGGTATTGTATCACCCCTCTTGAATGTCTGTGACGCTGATGACCGCATAGGATGCCGAACTTGTGTTAGTTTAGGTCCATACCTGTGAGCAGGGTTGGGTTTGTTGCAGGAAACCCTGACCTTCAGACTACCTGGTTTTGTTGATAGCGAATCAGTTTTGTGCCAGAGGATCTCATCAGCAGATGTGTATTTGTTCTTGCCAGAGCAGGTTTTTGTTGGGATCAGAGGATCTCGTCTGCAGATGTATGGTTGTTCTTGACAGAGCAGAGTTTTGGTCCTGTATCAGAGGTCCTTATTATCAGATGTTTGTTCTTGACAGAGCAGAGTTTTAGTCCTGTATCAGGGGTCCTGTATCAGATGTTTGTTCTTGACAGAGCAGATTTATGGTCATATGTGTGTGTGTTCTTGATAGAGCAGATTTGTGGTCCGATACCGGGGTTTTCTTATTATCAGATCTATGGTTGTTCTTGACAGAGCAACATCGTGGTTTTGTTGATACAGAATTTCCACAGCACAGTTGCCTTGATCTCCTGCTGCATGATTGCATTTTACATTGCTTTGCATACCCATTTGCATTTCATTAACGTGTGTCTGTGTTGCAGGTACCGTTTCCCCCGATCCAGGATTTCTTGCCTCCTATTGTATTGTTATGGGTTCTCTGAGGAAGACCGTGGCTTACAAGCTCCCTGCCCCTGATGTTTTTCAGCTGACTGGTTTGATTGCTTTAGCAGATGGTTCTGTGAGAGATGAGTTCAGAAAATCTTACGGCAAATTGCTCAGTTTGGTTCGTAAACCTTCTGCGTTTGAGTTGAATGGGTTGCACGCCTTGCTGCAGTTCTACGATCCTCCGTTGAGATGCTTTACTTTCCAGGATTTTGTTCTCGCACCCACGCTAGAGGAATATGCTGATTTGTTAGGTGTTCCTATCAAGAGGCAGATGCCTTTTGTTCATATGGATGCTGAGCCTAATCTGGCTAGTCTAGCTCCGTCACTTCATCTGGATGCCTCCGAGTTGGTATTGTCTAGTTGGAACAAGGTTCCCGGTTTCTCCTTGCAGTTCTTAGTGGGAAAAGCTCAGCAGTGCGCCAAAGACGGTTGTTGGGTCGTGTTCAACGCCATTCTCGCTCTGTGCATATATGGCATCATTTTGTTCCCCAATATGCCCGACTTTGTGGACTTCGACGCCTTCCATGTCTTTGCTTCAGGGAATCCAGTCCCTACCTTGATAGGAGATGTCTACCATTCCGTCCACTACAAAAACGAGAACAGAAGGGGCAAGAATGTCTCGTGTTGTGTGCCCCTGCTTTATAGATGGCTTGATAGTCATCTGCCCAAGAGGGGTCCCGTTGCTTCGTCTGCAGCCACAGCTGAGTGGTCTGAGCGTTTGATGAGTCTATCAGTGGAGGATATTGACTGGTTTGACAGAGGTAGGTTGGGCACTGAGATTATCTTCAGCTGCATTGGGTTTCCGAACGTGCCTTTGATAGGCAGGAAGGGTTGTATCAACTACAATCCATCTTTGCTAGTCCAACAGTTTGCTTATGCTTTGAGAGCTCCGCCGAAGGATGAAGAGGTACAGGAATCTCTGTACCTCACTGGTCTTCTAGAAGGGGATCTGTTATCTAAGCTTCAGCGCGCTTGGAATGGTATCAGTAAGAGGGGAAAACCGTTGCTGGGGAAAAGTAATAGTCAAGCCTACGCTCCCTATGTGACTTGGATTAGAGCCAGAGCAGATGCTATAGGAATATCGTTTCCCCCTACCAAGCCAGAAAGCCCTCCAGTGATTGAAGAGCCTACCACCGTGCCTATTCAGCAGCATAATCAGGTGTTAGTTGAGAGAGATGAATTGAAGAGGGCAAATGAAGAATTGGAGAAAGAATTGGCTCAGCACAGGAGCGAGAGAAACGAAGTCGTTCATTCCTTCAAGAGGCAAACAGAGCTGGTGAACCAGTTGGGGACAGATCTGACTAAGCAGCTAGCTGAGCGTGAGCGCATGGGTCGAGACTTCAAAGCTGTCAACGATGTACTGGCCACGAAGAAGCAGCACTTGGACGAAGCGTATCGGAGGATATCCAAGTTTAACCAGCACTGGAAGGCCTCCCTAGCCAACAGGAAAGAGCGGGAGGATAAGCTGATGCAAAAGATCTCCAAGCTGAAAGCCCAGGTGAAGGCTAGTGAGAAGAGGTTTGATGAAGAAACCGCTCGCAGATATACCACTGAAGGCCAGCTCAACAAGGCTCTTGCTAACCTGAAGGAGCGCAAACTGATGTTTGAGTCCAAGAAGCGGAAGTTAGAAGATTGTTTCGGCGAAGGAGCATGGGAAGATTCAGTCGAAGGTCTTCAATACACCATTATGCAGAGAGAGTTACTCATTGAAGGGTTACTCACTCGGCCGGGTCATCCAGAAACGAAGGAGTTGTTAGAAGAGTTTCGCGCCCGTGGTCGTGCTTGACTATTTGTATTCCTTTTGTGTTGATCATTGTTGGATGCTGACCATCACCAGGCTTGTTGGCTGAGGTCATGCTAGTGATTCATCTTGTACTCACTGATGTTGTGTACTGCCTTGATGGGCTTTCTTTATATATGAGATGTTATTTCCATGACTGGACTCAGACTTCTTATTATCAGCACTGACACTCAGGCACTAGGATCGGAGGAGATCTCCCTAACACACAGACACACGTTTGCATTTGCATGAAGCATTTGCATAACGAGCACTTTGTCGTTTTTCCTAACCCTTTTGTGTTCACAGGTTGTTTCAGGTTGTTCCAGGATTGAATAGAGACCTATCCACCGCTATCCGACCAGAGCAAATCAAACCAGAATCATGGAGCAAGTGCAAACTGATGTTCAGGAACTCCGCGAAAGAATGGACCGCTTCATGGAGCTCATGCAAGCGGTCGCCAATGGCCAGGATCAGCTCAGAACCTTGGTTCAGCCTCTAATTTCAAGGGTCGATAGCAATGGCGTACTCCATAGGGGGACCGTGCCTACCCCTCCACCAGTTGAAACTCCTCCGATTGGCGTCCCCGTGACCGGGGGGAATGGCAGTGCCAACGGCAATGTGATAGCTAACATGGGACTCAATGGTAATACGACGGGCATCGGTAATGGAAATTTTGAAGCTAACGTCAATGCTGGGCTGGGCAACGACAATGCGGGTGTTGGAAATCTGTTCGGGCCTCAGCCGTGGTTAGAAGACCGTCAAGACGATGTGTTCTCTCAGAGAGGTGCTGAAAGGGAGCTGACTGCTGAAGCACGTCTAAGGTTCAAGGCACTCGAGGATAAGATGAGAAATATCGAGAACCAGAACACCCTGGGCGTTGATATGTCCAAGTTGGGACTGATTGCTGATTTCATGGTGCCTCCCAAGTTCAAGGTACCTGACTTCGAAAAGTACAAGGGCACCACTCGCCCTCGCGTCCACCTGAGATCATATTACAGAAAAATGTTCGCTCATTTTGAGGACGAGAAGTTGCTGATGCACTTCTTTCAGGACAGTCTGTCCGGGCCATCCCTCGAATGGTACATGAGTCTGGAACCTACCAGTGTGCGCACATGGAAGGACCTTGTTGAAGCGTTCGTGCACCACTACCAATATAACAATGACTTGGCCCCGAACCGAGTCCAACTGCAGAATCTGTCGCAAAGGAACAACGAAGGGTTTAAGGAATACGCCCAGCGATGGCGTGAATTGGCAGCCAGGGTTCAGCCGCCGATGGTTGAACGTGAGCTTGTGCAAATGTTCGTAGCCACCCTCCCAGGGGTTTATTATGAGAAATTGGTCAGCGGTATGTCTGGAACCTTCTCAGATCTCATTATCACGGGTGAGCACATTGAAAATGGGATCAAACTGGGGAAAATTCAAGGTGATTCATCCTTAGCTGGAGGAGGCGGAAAGAAACCTTATGATGGCAAAAGACGGGAAGGAGAAACGAGCATCGTGACCAACGCACGAAGGAAGGGTAAAGGCCCTCACCAACAGGTGGCCAACATAACTATCCCGGTAGTTCAACAGCCACAACAGCAGCAGCCGCAGCAGCAGCAGCAACCGAATCAACAAGGGTACAAAAAGTACCAGAATCGAGCACCTCTATCGAGCCGTCACCTCGAGACACCGCCCATGTCTTATGCTCAACTATTACAGACTCTGCTCCAGCTACAGCTGATCCAGAAGAGAACCCTGGCTCCCTTGACAGGGGCACCTCCGCCAGGTTATGACGCGAATGCAACTTGTGAGTTTCACTCAGGGGCACCAGGCCACACAATAGAGAACTGCAAAGCCTTCAAGCACAAGGTGCAAGACATGGTGGACGCCAAGATCATCAACTTCTCAGATAATGTGCCAAATGTCACGAAGAACCCTATGCCGAATCATAGGGAGGTGGAGTAAACGCCATTATTGAAGACGAGAGTTTGGATTTGTTGACTGATGTCAGAGATCTGAAGACACCGCTTAGCTTCGTTAAGGCTAAGCTGATGAAAAAAGGTTTCTTTCCAGGTTGCGGAGAGTTGTGTATGGGCTGTGCGACAAGTCCTGATGGATGTGAACAGTTGATAGAGGGGATTCAAAGTCTGATGACTGAAGGGATTTTACAGTTTAGCCGGAGGGCCGAATGTGGATCGGGAGAGGTAGTGCTGAAGCAAGATGATGAGGTTGCCACCATCACCATCCCTCGCCGGACGATAACTATTTCTGCTCCTAGACCGCCCACGATTACTATCACCAAAGCTGGGCCAATACCGTTCGAAAGCACTAATGCTGTCCCATGGCATTATGGGGCAGAGGTCTACTGCAACGGACGGAAGTTGGAACTAGAACCGTTTTGGTCGTCTGTGGAGAACCTAGCGGCCGTTAGCGGAATCACTCGCAGCGGAAGAGTGTTTGCACCACCTGAGGTCGTGGGGGATAAAGCGGACAGAGTTGATGCAACTGATAAAGGTAAAAGTAAAGTCGTTGAAGAGATCCCTTACGGGGTAGAAAAAGACTTACTCGTTAAAGATGCAGAGGAATTTATGAGGTTGATTAAAAAGAGTGACTACAAGATCGTGGATCATCTCCATCAGACACCCTCGAAAATTTCCATCCTTAATCTGTTGTTGTGTTTTGAGGCACACCGCAACGCGCTGCTAAAGGTGTCGAACGCCGCATATGTACCGCAGGAAATATCGGTAAACCAGCTGGAAGAGGTCGTAGCCCACGTGAATGCTGGAAATGGGTTGAGGTTCACTGACCTAGAGCTGACGCCGAAGGGGAGGAATCACAACAGTGCCCTGCAAATCTCGATAGAGTGCAGAGGAACGATTATGGCTCACGTGTTGGTAGACACAGGGTCGCCGCTCAATGTTCTTCCGAAGAAGGCATTAATGAAGTTAGATACTCGCGGAGTGATCTGCACACCCAGTGACCTGGTTGTGAAAGCGTTCGATGGAACCAAACGCCATGTTTTCGGGGAGGTGACGTTGCCAATCCAAGTTGGTCCGGAAACATTCGACGCGGTCTTTTACATTATGGACATCATGCCTGCCTACAGCTGTCTCTTAGGCCGACCATGGATCCATTCCGCAGGTGCCGTGACCTCCACGTTGCACCAGAAGCTCAAGTATGCTGTCAGAAGTAGCATCGTGACTGTTTGTGGCGAGGAAGACATAATGGTGAGCCATTTGTCGTCCTTCAAGTATGTTGAGATGGATGGGGAAATCCACGAAACCCTATGTCAAGCGTTCGAAGCTGTTAAAGTCAAGAACGTGGCTCCTGTAGTCACTGAGAAGCCAGAGATGACTCTCTCTTCCTTCGAGAAAGCCCGGGCCGTCGTCCAAGCCGGATCTACCCCAGGTTGGGGGCGAATTTTAGAGATACCTAACAAGCAAGACAAGTTGGGGTTGGGATATTCTCCTGCGGCTGAAGCCTCCTCTTCTAGCAATGCGTCGCGAGGTAAAGGGCCGATCCAGTTTACCAGTGGCGGGGTGATATTTGAAAGCATCAACACAGTGTCTGAAGACAACAGAGATAGCAACTGCGACTTAGACTCTTGGATCCAGCCAAGCAAGCCAGGCGAGAGCCTCAACAACTGGTCCGTCAGGGATATCATCCAGATGACAAGCAAAGAGTAATGATTTACTTTTTCCAATCATTGTACAACCCTATGTCCTACCCGGGGCATAGAGGTTTTATTTCCAGGGCCTTGTTTGATTATGTACATGCATTTTATCAATAAATCAAAAGGCGTATTTCTTCGTATTCAAATATTGTGATCTCTGTTATTCCTGTTTTATATTTGTTTTGAAAAACAACAAAATGGCAATGGGGTTTGTGCTAACCTGCATATCCTTGTTTTAAGCTTAACCCTTGTTATTGCAGGATCCACATAACAGATGACATCGACTCTGGACCTTCTACGACTCAATTCGACTTCGATTGCCCGATCTATCAAGCCGAAGAAGAGATTGATGAAGACGAAGACCCTCCCGAAGAGCTGGCCCGCTTGTTGAAACAAGAAGAGAAAGTTATTCTGCCTCATGAAGAGGAGATCGAGATCGTGAATTTGGGTTCTGAAGAACTTGTCAGGAACGTCAGGATAGGGGCTGCATTGCAGAGTGATGTCAAGCGAACATTGGTCGAGATGCTAAGAGAGTATAGTGACGTCTTTGCTTGGTCATACGAAGATATGCCCGGACTAGATACTGACATCGTGGTCCATCACTTGCCGCTGCGAGAAGATTGTCCTTCCGTTAAGCAGAAGCTTAGGAGGACGCGACCAGATATGGCCGTTAAGATCAAAGAAGAAGTGCAGAAACAGCTTGATGCTGGCTTCTTAGCGGTCACTACTTACCCTCCGTGGGTCGCCAACATAGTGCCTGTACCGAAGAAGGACGGTAAGGTGCGAATGTGCGTCGATTATCGGGATTTGAATAGGGCGAGCCCTAAAGATGATTTCCCGCTTCCTCATATTGATGTGTTGGTCGACAATACAGCTCAGTTCTCCGTATTTTCGTTCATGGATGGCTTCTCCAGCTACAATCAGATCAAGATGGCGCCGGAGGACATGGAGAAAACTACGTTTATCACTCCTTGGGGAACATTTTGCTACAAGGTAATGCCCTTCGGTCTGAAGAACGCAGGGGCCACTTACCAACGAGCAATGGTTACTTTGTTTCATGACATGATTCATCATGAGATTGAAGTCTATGTTGATGACATGATTGTGAAGTCCCAAGCGGAGGAGGGGCATCTGGTCAGTTTGCTGAAGCTTTTTGAGAGGCTTAGGAAGTTCAGGTTGAGGCTGAATCCTAACAAGTGTACTTTCGGAGTACGGTCCGGAAAGCTACTGGGGTTTATCGTGAGTGAAAGAGGCATTGAGGTTGATCCTGCGAAGATAAAAGCAATACAAGAAATGCCAGCGCCAAAAACAGAAAAAGAAGTTCGTGGTTTCCTGGGCAGAATAAACTACATTGCAAGGTTTATTTCTCAGCTCACGGCCACGTGTGAACCGATGTTCAAACTGCTAAAGAAAGATCAGGCGATAATCTGGAACGATGATTGCCAGAAGGCATTCGACAAGATAAAACAGTACCTGCAGGAACCTCCAATCTTGATACCCCCAGTGGCCGGACGACCCTTAATCATGTACTTGACAGTTCTTGAGAATAGTATGGGGTGTGTTCTCGGTCAGCACGACGAGACGGGCAGAAAGGAGCATGCCATTTACTACTTGAGTAAAAACTTCACAGATTGTGAATCTCGTTACTCGATGCTGGAGAAAACATGTTGTGCACTAGCCTGGGCTGCCAAACGTTTACGACAGTACATGCTCAATCACACAACCATGCTAATTTCGAAGATGGATCCGATCAAGTACGTCTTCAAGAAGCAAGCGCTTTCGGGCAGGATTTCCAGATGGCAAATGGTGTTGACGGAATATGACATTCAGTACGTTCCCCAGAAGGCCATCAAGGGGAGCGTATTGTCTGAATACCTCGCCGAACAGCCGATCAAGGATTATCAGCCGATGAAATTTGAATTCCCTGATGAGGATATCATGTTTCTCAAAGCGAAGGATTGCGATGAGCCGTTGCCCGACGAGGGTCCAGACAGGAAATCCCAGTGGAAATTGATATTTGACGGGGCGGTTAATTCTTATGGAAGTGGCATCGGGGTGATCATCACGACTCCCCACGGATCCCACATCCCGTTCACTGCGAGACTGACGTTTCCAGTCACCAATAATGAAGCGGAGTACGGAGCATGCATCATGGGTCTAGAAGAAGCAATTGATTTGAGAATCAAGAACCTAGACGTATATGGTGACTCGGCGCTTATGATCAACCAGATTAAAGGGGAGTGGGAGACTCGTCAATCGAATTTGGTGCCGCACATGAATTATGCCAGAAGGATGCTTCCGTTCTTTGATCGAGTGGAACTCCATCATATGCCTAGGGCTGAAAACCAGATGGCTGATGCCTTAGCCACGTTGGCTTCGATGTATAAAGTCAATTTTTGGAATGAAGCTCCAAGAATTGTCCTTTCTCGTCTTGATAGACCTGCATTCGTCTTTGTGATTGAGGAAGCCTCCAACGGCAAGCCATAGTTCCATGACATCCGGACCTTCCTTATGACTAAGGAGTATCCTGTGGGAGCGTCAACCCAGGATAAGAAGACTCTAAGGAGGCTGTCTGGAAATTTTTATCTCAATCCTGATGGAGTTTTGTATAAGAGAAACCAAGATCTCGTGCTACTCAGATGTGTAGATGAGAAAGAAGCGAGTATGCTCATGGAAGAAGTCCATGAAGGCACATTCGGTACACACGCCAGCGGGCATGCTATGACAAGAAAAATCCTGAGAGCATTATATTACTGGCTGACGATGGAATCAGATTGCTTTAAATTCGCGAAGAGATGTCATAAATGCCATATTTATGCCGATAAAGTTCATGTGCCGCCGTGCCCTTTGAATGTCATGTCCTCTCCGTGGCCGTTCTCCATGTGGGGCATCGACATGATAGGCAAGATCGAGCCCACTGCATCTAATGGTCATCGCTTCATTCTAGTAGCTATCGACTACTTCACCAAGTGGGTGGAGGCAGCCTCATATGCTAATGTGACCAAGCAGGTGGTGGCTAAATTCATAAAGAGGGACATCATCTATCGTTACGCAGTTCCCGAGCGGATCATTACTGATAATGGTTCGAATCTGAATAACAAGATGATGAAGGAGTTGTGCCAGAGTTTCAAGATTGAACACCACAACTCATCTCCTAACCGGCCGAAGATGAATGGCGCCGTTGAAGCGGCCAATAAGAACATTAAGAAGATTGTACAGAAGATGGTCGTGACCTACAAAGATTGGCACGAGATGTTTCCATTCGCACTGCACGGTTATCGTACAACTGTGCGTACGTCAACCGGGGCAACTCCTTTCTCCTTGGTGTACGGTATGGAAGTTGTCCTACCGTTAGAAGTGGAGATCCCTTCTTTGCGAGTTTTGGTTGACGTGAAACTCGATGAGGCAGAATGGATTAAGAACCGACTAAACCAACTCAGCCTAATGGACGAGAAGAGGTTAGCATCGATTGCACATGGTCGTCTGTACCAAAGCCAAATGAAGAAAGCTTATGACAAGAAGGTGTGTCCTAGAAGCTTTCAGACGGGTGATCTCGTCCTGAAGAAGATTCTTCCTCTACACTCCGATCACCGGGGCAAGTGGACTCCTAATTACGAAGGTTCGTACGTCGTCAGCAAGGTCTTTTCGGGAGGAGCCTTGTTGTTATCCATGATGGATGGCGAAGATTTTGCATCCCCGGTGAACACGGACGCAGTTAAAAAATACTTTGCTTAAAAATGACCCGCTGGAAAGAAAAAGAGTATCCAGGCAAAAATGGGGCATCCCGGCGAACCAGAAAAAGGAAAAAGGTTCGGGCAAAAATTAGGGATATAAAAGAAAAGAATGTACACCCGCAAAGTCGAAAACCCGGATGGGTGACTTTGGCAAAAAAGGGTATCCCGGTGAATCGAAAACCTGGAAGGGCGATTCAGGCAAAAGTTAGGGATTTGAAAAAGCAAATGACTGCGTTCCGCGTGTGTACTTTCATTGTTTAGTGGTTTGGAAGACCTGAGGGCCGTTTATCTGAATCAATCTCTTCTGAAGTTGAAGCGTCGGAGAAGTATCGAAGTCGAGTGGGTCATAGAGGGATCAACTCATGGTGTTCGTCTACGCCTCATTGCCGACATTTGTGTATATACTGATGTATATTTATGTTTTATTTTTGCGTGGCTTCCTCATTCCAGGAGCTCGCATCTGTTGTAAAACATTTTTACCCATTCAGGGGTTCGTTATCAATAAAATGCATACTATTCAGCAATTTTGTTTGTCTGTTTAGCATTTATCTGTTTTGTTTGCAAAAAAAGAACGTCGATGTTTTCGACAAAATGCGCATACATAAACTTACTGGCCTAGGCCACTGATTGTTGAAACAATGAATTACTTAAACATTGTCACAAGATGATAACCTTGATAGGTCCCTTTGAGAAGGGTGTCTTGTCTGTTTGTTTGTGTTGTTGCAGGTGTAACATATACCAGACAGTACGCCGTGCGCATCCCTAAGCAGGATGATTCCTTCTTCTCCAGCAAAGTTTAGCAGCCTCTCCCCACAGAGTCCGAACGTGAGATCGTAAGGCATTGATATGTCTCCCCAGGTAGAGAAGATTCTCTCCCCAATCGGATGTATCCTGAAGGAACGTCCTATCCCCAGCTGAGTCTGAAGTGTGCAGCAATTGGTAGTTCCAGACTGAAGTCTCCCGGAGAATTGAAATTCCCCACAGAGTCGTACTCTCCCTAGCATGCAGGACGATTCCTTCTTCCCCAGCCGAGTTTGCAAACCCCCAAGGGAGTCGAGTCCTTGGAAAGCAGTTCGGGCCATGATTGGTTTTCCCCAGTAGAGTGTGGGATAGCTGATGCTGCATTCCCCGCCAGAGTCGTTACCTCTAGGAAAGCTCTGGCTGCGAATGTCGTGCAGTTTATTTCTGCGATTGACATCGCTTTCCGCAGCAGGTCCAGGTTCTCGTAGAGCTTCATTCCCCTGCAGTAGTCGACTGAAGATCATTTCCCCAGGCGGAGTCCAATTGAGATTGGCGTGACTTCTTCTCCTTGGCAGGATGAGTCCTTCCCCCACCAGAGTGGTTCTTTCTCCTTGACGGGAAGATCTTCCCTTCGGCATTTATTTTGCTGATGGGGCCATAGCATTCTGCATGATTTCATAGCACTTACCCAAAAAACGTGTAGCATTTCCACCATGTGTAGCATTGCGCCATTGCCTCAGCATATGCATACTAAACATGAGCTAGGTCGTTACCGTTCTTGTTTTGTAGGTGTTCCTCCGCAGAGTCGCTTGCTCAAGATGATTCTTGAATTCCCCAGCAAAGTCATTTGCCCAAGATGATTCTTGAATTCTCCAGCGAAGACGCTCGTTTAAGATGACTCTTAAAACCCCAGTGAAGTCGCCAGAGTTGGTTGCTTAAGTTGATTCTTAAAATCCCCAGTGAATTCGCCAGAGAGGGTTGCTCAAGTTGATGCTTAGAGTCCCCGGCAGAATGTTTGCTCAGGATGATTCCTGAAATCTCCAGCAGAGTTATTAGTCCAGGATGATTCTTGAAGTCCCCGCGGAGTTATTTGTTCAAGATGATTCTTGATGTCCTCAGCAGAGTTGACTCACCCAGAACGATTTCTGGATCCCCGAAGCAGAGTTACTTGATAGTTCTCCAGAATCCCCAGCGGAGATGCGTCATCCCCAGCGGATTTCTGAACAACGAAGTTGAAACTTCCCTCGAAGACTTGATGATTGAAGTCCAACCGTATTAACGAAACAGTTCTCCCAGCTGATGCGGAGTGCCTGATGGTAGAAGTTTGGATATCCCCAATTGGTTCATGATTGACCGAGAATTCTATTCCCGACATACTGATGAGGTCCGGCTGATGCCCGAAAATTTCTTTGAATGCCCGATGGCATGATTAACCTGATGGTTAACCTGATGAGTCCCGAGGAATCCTGATGCCCGACGGCATGGTCGACCATGTATTACCGGTTACCGTGTGACCAGTTCCCCAGCTAGTTGTCGTGCAGCTAATGTTTTAGTTTTCGAAGATTTGTCCCCACCAGAGTACCGTGTACTTGTGCAGTTGGCAAATTTCCGGGTTTGTCGGTATTCAACCGTCTCGCACCTTGATGGGTTGAGAGTCGTTCGCTTCTCACCCAGTTAGGTTCAAGCCGTTTGAATAGGGGCAGTTGTTGCACCCCAAAATTTGCCCAACTTTTCTTTACATAGCTTATGTTTCATTTCATTCGCATTAGCATTATCATTTGCATTTCATTGACATGTGTGCAGGAGATCAAGAGGTATGCTTACCAATCAAGAGCTACACAAGACTTTGAAGTTACCTAGGAAGCTTATTCAAGTGTTCAAGGGTTGATATCCTTGTCTGAGAAGTCAAAAGATCCTCAGAGAGAGTGGTTGAAACCAAGAGTGTGTGCCTCCTAACTTGAGAGTTGTGGGAGCTCCTCAGATGATTCTGAAGCCATGAATGTGGACTTGAAGCCTTGAGAGAGCTTATGAGATGTCTTGAAAGCCATCATGAGGCCTAGACAGGTCATTGTGCAAGATTAAGAAGACTCAGCCATGAGTGGTGTAGTTAGGGTTTGACTGGGTTAACCCTAGGTCAACTGATGATTTGGACAAGGTTGAGACCTAATTCAAGGGCCATGTGATCATGGATTGATACATTGAGATGTTATAAGGATGATTCCAAGGTTAACTCCTCATGATTAAAGAGTTTGAGAAGTTTCAAGCTAGGGTTTCTAAGGCTTGACAGTGTAAAATCCCCTAGTTTGATCCCTATCTTCAAGGCAGTTTAGCTCAAGATGTGATTGTCATCTCATCTTTCCCCCAAAATAATTGTTGTAGAGCATGAGCTTAGCTTTCTATAGAGTACTAGAAGTCCTTGATAGGATTTGTAGAACTCAAGTTATGACTTTGACAAGTTACAGGTCATCTGAGGTATGTGAATTTGGGGGCTTGAAAGTTACCCAACTTGCATGAAACTTTTTCCCTAGAAGGATAATTCCTATGAACTTTTGGTCAACATGAATGTTGTTCCTTATCCTCTTAGCGTTCTAGAGAGTACTATAAGTCCTTGATAGGATTTGTAGAACTCAAGTTATGGCTTTGACAAGTCAAGGGTATTTTGGTCATTTGGAGATTACAGGTCATTTCAACCATAAGGCCATAACTCCCATTTCCAAGCTTCAAATGGGAAAATGTTCAACATCAAACTTGTTCAAAATGATGTTTTAAGGCTAGTAAAGAGGTCATGAGATGTTGGAGGTGCTTGTAGCTCAAAGTTGCAAAAATGACCTAAAATAAGGGTATAAGTTAAATAAACCAAAGTTGGAAATTGATATTTTTGATCTACACATCCAAACCAAGGCATGTAATATATCATTTTGAATCTAAAAAACATTTTAAGAACATTGGTTAAGCCACAATTTTGATTTGAGGTCTAATTTATGGACTTGCTTTGAAAAGTAATTGCTTGCATCTTAAGTAACATTTGCAAAACACATGAGAGATCAATACACAAGCTTCCAAGTCCTTGCAACACTTCTAATATCTCATTTGGAGAGATTTTGGAGTCATGGCAAGCTGCTGCAACAAGTGAAACCAGAATTGGGGTGAGCATGGCATGAGATGAGATTTTGGATGACATGAGAAATTCAACATCTCCTTGGATGATTCCAGAAGATTCTAGAGAGGTCCAACATCATCTATATATTGATTGGAAGGGGTTCAAGTGAAAGGTTAGTGAGAATTGATTGAGAGAAGAGAGTTTGCAACTT
Organism: Lathyrus sativus; assembly: GCA_963859935.3. Taxonomy (NCBI): domain Eukaryota; kingdom Viridiplantae; phylum Streptophyta; class Magnoliopsida; order Fabales; family Fabaceae; genus Lathyrus; species Lathyrus sativus. The sequence continues at coordinate 288,225,591 of OZ012736.1, read as the reverse complement.
CACATTGTTCATTGCAAATTGAAATCAGTTTCTGCATTCTACACAATTTTTGATCTTTCTTTTGATCTCAACAACTTCTATGGAGGATACTGAATGATTCCAGATCAATTCCATAGCCAAAGCCTTGAAGGATCGTGTTCTTGCAATTGAATTTCAGCACCTGCAAGTCACTATCGGATTTGGAGTTCCAAGCATTTGCAGTCGATTCTCTTGCATACAGAAGCAAGAACTTGGTACATTGAATGATTCCAGAGCAGTAGAAGGGTTGAATTGAAGAATTGCTACATCTGTTACTCAAGAATTCACAGGTTTGAAACTTTCATCCCTCACCTTAATTTAAGAAGAATTAAGTTAATTTGTTAGGTTAGATTGATAGTATGTGGTTAGGAGATCGTTTCTGGAAACTTAGAGAGGATTTCGTGATGATCAATGAGATGACACAATTTCTGTTTGGATCAAGAACATGCTGGATATTGAGAGATAATATGAGTATTATAGCAAGAACTGATCAGTGTAACATGGTGAACGTTTTAGACCAAACAATTTGAAGAATGGGGATAATTGAGGTCTGAGCATAATTTTGATTCTTGATCGTGTTTTAGGTTAGAGGATGATTCAATAAATTCTGAGGCTAGGGTTAGAATCAGGGTGAAAAATGGAGTGGATTAGTGTATTCATGTGAGAGTTTTGATGGAGTATTGATGAAGTACGATTTGGGGAAGATGGAGTTGGAGCTCTGAACTTCCATGGCTTCTTTCCCTCCAACATTCAAAAGGAAGAAGATGAGTTTGTTGCCATTGGATCTGGGGTTTGACTTGGACATAAGACCCCATCCAACGGCCACACGTGCGTGAATTCTGTGAAGAGGAGTTCTGATTATGAAACGCAGCGTTTCATTAATCAGCTGGTTTTGGGCTTAGTTGAAAATCTGCTACCCACACCCCCTTTCTGGCCCAGTCTTGGATATGAACTGATTTTCATTACTATCCACACCACGCATTTGTTATTTTGTTTGATTTTCTATTATTTTTAATTTTTAATCATGGTTATTGATTAATTCATAATAAATTGAAAAATGATCCAATTAATCCCATTCTTTTTGCATTATATTCATGATTGAGTCTAGTATTTTTTAGATAAAAAATATTATTATTTCATGAAGTTTTTGATTTTATGGGAATTTTTACATTTTAATTGATATTAAAATAGTATGTTTGATACTTGATTTCGTGTAATTTTGTGTGATCATGTGATGATGATTTTGATCTTGATTTTTTGTGAGTAGTTAGCATAGACATGCATGCTCCCCATAGAAGTTTCTCACATTTTTGTGATGAACATAGGTGGTAGTTTAGGTTGAAACCTTTAGAAGCTCCATTTTTAGGGTTTATGGTTGATACCTTTGGATTTAGGACTCAATTTTAGGACTTAATAGATGATTTAGTCCCTGGTTTTTGTATGAGGCATTCTTAATTGAATTAGGATCCCTTAGGAATTTTTGTAGAAATTTATAAGATAGTTTGCTATTTTTGATTGATTTTAGTTTAGGTGCTAGTTTTAGATGATTCTAAGGCACTAACTCAACTAGACTAACTTCTTTAGTTCCCTTAGATTAGGGTTTTTGCTTTGCTTGTTCATGGATGATGATGAAAGCAAGTTGAAGATGCATTGGATTGCTTGAAGAGGCTTGGATTTGAAGATCTTCCCTTCTTGTGGTGTAGTTTTGATTAGGTTAAGATTAGGGTTTTGTAGGCAGAGCTTCTAGATAGTTCTCTTCCTTCATAAACATGGAATATGTTGATCAATTCCATTCTTCCCTATTATGTAAGGTCCCTTGTAAAGGACTCATCCCTCCTTTGGTAGGATGTGTGGCTCTTTGCAAATTGGTAGAACCTTTGAGGGTCCCTTTCTCTGATGACAGGATGCTCAGTGGTGACCTTTGGTCTTTACTCTGCTACCAATCATCCCAACTTTGCTCTTGATAGATGCATCTTTCTCCCTTGATTAGAGGATGGAGTTCCTTGCTTGAAGAAGATTGAAGGATGAAGTTGACACTTCCATGTGATTCAAGATTACCCTGAGAAGCTGAAGCTTGTAGATGAAGAAGACCAAGTTGATACTGGTGAAGCAAAGAGAGCTGAAGCAAGAAGAACATGTTGATACTTGTGAAGAAAATCAATTGAGATTGAGTGAAGAGCTGAGGCTTGATGAATAAAGGATAAGTTGACACTTGCATTGAGACATTGAGAACCTAAAGGAATCAAGTTGGTACTTGCAGTTAGGAGTGAAGCCTGAGGGTGGAATTGACTGTAGAGCTGAGGCTTGAGGAAAAGAGAATAAGTTGAAACTTATGTTGGATGTGTTGAAACCTTGGAGAGGCAAGTTGATACTTTGCTATTGAAAGTGATAGCCTTGAAGCGTGGTTAAAGTCTGAAGACTGGATTGCTGTCAGAAGAGCTAAGGCTTGGAATAGAGGGAGTTGTTGATCTGCTTTCTCTCTTGTCTGTTTTTTTTTCTGTATTGATGTGACTTGTTTGACTTCCTTGATGCATTAGAATAAGTTCCTATCTAGATAGATGTAAGCTAGGAGCATGATTGCACTAGAGGTTGAGTTGCTCCCTCTGCTTGTATTTTTACTGTATGGCTTTGCTTGCGGGTATTCGGTAGAGCCCTGCTCCCTTGCCCATGTGGTTTATTTTTCTTGATAGCATTTTATTTCTTCTGTATGGTTGCAGTTATCTTATCCTTGCTTGATAGCATGTTATTTCCTCTGTATGATTGCAGTTATTCATATCTGGCTTGAGGTCGAGATAAGCTTGTGGAGGCTGCTGCCCCACACACATTTCCTCCCTCACTTGCATTGCATGCATTTTACAGTCGTTTACCGTTTACTGTTTAAGCTTATGCTTTATCTGTTTCTGTTCATCATTGACATGATCCCCTAGGAATATCACTTCTTTTGATAAGGAAGTGATGATTAGAACTTTAGGTTGAAACCTATGCATGATAACTTCTAGGAGTTCCCTGTTTCAAACCTCAACCATAGGATGAATCCTTGGCATGACAACATTAGGACTTGATAGTCTCCCTTTAGTTGAGCCTGTTCTCTTCTCATCTCAAAACAGCTTAAAATACAGTAATCATGAATGATTTCTTTCGTACGTCACGAGCCTTAAGCTACCTGAGAAAGGATTGTTGGAGAGTTTCTTTTCAACAGTCTGGATGTTTAGTATGGCACCCTTTGGGTGACATGCAACACATTCACTCTCAGGTCATAGTCTTTAGTGCGATTGAAATTGCAAACATAATAAAAAACAGTTCTTTTGTAAAAGACAGCAAACAAACTTCAAACCTTTTTGCCCCGTGGGCCCGTAATTCAAAGGAAGCTTTTCTGAAGAAAAGAGTGTCGTTAACTCCTAGTTCTACCGCAAACAGGCTTTGTCCCTAACTGCTGGAACTGTTTGTTAACCCTACTCGATAAAACAGATGAATCTGAATTCTCGTAATCCGTATTATCCCGAACTACGTAAGCTCTGATCTCTCATATCTGTTGAGAGTACGTAGGCACAATACTGACGTATTGGCGAGCCACCTTCCCCATTAACCCGTAGTTAGGCGAACTACGTTGACTCTGATTTCTCATTCTCTGATGAGAATACGTAGGCATAAAGCGCGATGCTTTGCCGAGTCATTTTCTTTTCTTTTTAAGCCAGCCTTGATAGGTAGATAGATAAACCAACTCGTCCAGTAAACACAACAAGCGTGGATCCCATCGAGTACGATGGACGTGAGGGGTGCTAATACCTTCCCCTTGCGTAACCGACTCCCGAACCCAGACAATGGTTGCGATGACCTTGTCTTATACCTTTTTGTCAGGTTTTTCCGATCGTTTCCTTTCCCGTTCTGAGGGATAAATAACAAAAGGTGGCGACTCTTCTGTTTTGCCAGCACCTTATTTTCGCGGAAGCGACACATCTCATCTTACCCCCAACATGATTGTTGTAGAGCATGAGCTTAGCTTTAATTTCAGTACTAGAAGTCCTTGATAGGATTTGTAGAACTCAAGTTATGGCTTTGACAAGTTACAAGTCATCTGAGGAATGTGAATTTGGAGCTTGAAAGTTACCCAACTAGCATGATACCTTTGCCCAAGAAGGATGATTCCTATGAACTTTTGGTCAACATGAATGTTGTTCCTTATCCTCTTAGCTTTCTAGAAAGTACTAGAAGTCCTTGATAGGATTTGTAGAACTCAAGCTATGGCTTTGACAAGTCAAGGGTATTTTGGACATTTGGTGATTATAGGTCATTTGTGATCATAGGCCATTTTCACCAACTTAGAGGCTTCAAATGAAGTTTGGTTCAACTAGAAAGTTGCTCAAAATGGGTTTTTAACCTTTACCATGCATCAAGGAGGCATTGAAATGGCTCAAGGAGAGACTTGGTCCAAGAAATTTGGAAAAAGGAAGAATTAAAAGGATTTAATGATCAAAAATTCAAATAATTCATTTGGTGACCAAATGAGACAAACTTATAGGTCATTTTGATTGGAAAATACATTTTAAAGACAATGGAAATGTTGGTTTTTTCATTTGACGCCCAATTCAAAGGTTTGCATTTAGTAGCTTATGATGTAAGTTACATATGCCAAACTATGCACAAGTGTAAGACCAGTGTTCCAATCCATCCAAACACATTCAGAATCTCATTTGAGGAGAATTTGGATGAGAATGAGGGGCTGCAACAAGCCAAAGCAGAATTGTCATGGATGAGCATGAGATGAAAAATTCAAAAGCAAGAGATATTGGATATCTCATATAGATGGTTCTAGGAACTTCTAGATCATTCCTACTGGTTCTATATAAGCTCTAGAACTGGATTAGGCCAAGTTTGGTGGAAATTGAGAGAGAATAGACAGATTGCAAACTGAATTTTCTTCTTGCAAATCAAATTCGGTTACACGGTTTTGATCCATTTCAGTCCAAATTCTTGCTTTCAACATCTTCCTCTTGAGTGTATGAGTGATTCCAGATAGAATTCAAGCCAAGATCATAGCAAAATCGTGAGAGAGCACCTTGAGTTCATAGCTTGCAAGTCAAAATCGAATTCAAGGATTTAGAGAGTTTCAATCCAATTTGTTGCATACAGAAGCTTCCTTTGGTGTTAGTGAAGGTATCTGAAGATTCTTAGAGGTTGATTTGAAGGTTTCAGTGCTCTGTGCATTCAAGTTTTGCAGGTATGTAATTCTCATCGTGTAGCATGGTTCATGTTGTTTGGCTAGGTTTTGATAGGTTAGAGTCATTGTAGATCATTGTTAGAAGCTTTTTGGATCATTAATTTGAAGATTAGTGACAATTTAGGGATGATGCCATTTTCGGTTGAGATGGATATTTTTTTATCCTGGCGTTTTTAGCATGATTGGTTAGTATAGTTGGATTCCTGGTGAAATTTAGGGCAAGATTCATGTAGAAATCGTGGCCAATGGTGGTCTGTAGAGGGAGTTAGGGTTGCTTGATGGTGGCCGAAAAAGCCACCGGTGGTGACCTTCGCGCGCGCAGGTTGGAAGGTTTCAGAAATTTGAATTGAGGAAGACATAATCTAGAGCTTTCATTCATGAAGAAGACTTTGACTCAGACCAGGATCCAAGGCTCCTAGTTGCGCCACATACCCCCTCCCCTTAAACGCCCCGTTTTGATAAGTTGAAAGTCCTAGGTTTGTTTCTTCGCTGCATATGCCAAGGGTGCACGAGTTCAAGTCCTCGCGTGTGCATTTTTATTTATTTGTGAATTGAACATGAGGAACTCAGGCGTATGGGCTTGGGCTGCAGTTGCTATCCCCACCCCTCTTTCCAGGCCCAATGAGATTTACAACATGAAATCCTTACTCAATCCACCCTACCCTGGTTTTATTTTTTTTACTTAGTTGAAATTCATATGGGCCTCACACCCAGTTGCTATGCGCACCCCCAGGATTAAGGGCCCAAGCGAAGCTAGTGGGAACTGTTTGCTGATCACACCCTCTGGCCATATTCTCCATTTTATTGTTTTATTAATTTCATCATTTCATGTGACTTAGTAAATAATTCATAAAAAATTGAAGACTAACTCAATTAATTCCAATTTTTTTCCATTGATTGATGATTAAATCTAGAATCTTGTAGATAAAAAATATTAATAATTCATGCATTTTTTATTTTACTTGCATTTGTTGAATTTTAATTGATATTAGAATAACCATGGTTGATACCTTGTTTTGATGAATTTGGTTTGAGTATTTGGTGATGATTCTTGCTTTGATTTTTTGTGTATAGCTAGCATAGAAATACATGTTCCCCTTAGATTTTCCTTACATTTTTGTGATGAATGTAGGTGGTAGTTTTAAGTTGAAACTTTAGGAGCTCCATTTTTAGGGTTTATGGTTAGTACCTTATGATTTAGGTTTTATTTCTAGGACTTGGTGGATGATTCAACCTATGAATTTTGTATGGTAGGTTCATGATTGAATTAGGGTCCCTTAGGAATTTTTGTAGGAATTTATAATGTGGTTTACTATTTTAGTTTGATTTTAGTTTAGGTGCTAACTTTGGATGATTCTAATGCACTAAATTGACTAGATTGACTTCCTTAGTTCCCTTAGATTAGGGTTTTGCCTCTCTTGCCCTTGGTTGAAGATGAAGAGAAGTTGAAGGTGCAATGGGATGCTTGAAGAAGTTTGGATGTGAAGATCTTCCCTTCTTTTGGTGTGATGTTGATTAGGTGTTAAGATTAGGGTTTGTAGGCAGAGCTTCTAGATAGATTCTCTTCTTTCAAAAACATGGAAGGTGTTGATCACTTCCCTTCTTCCCTATGATGTAAGGTTCCCTTGTAAAGGCCTCATCCCTCCTTTGGTAGGATGTGTGGCCCTTTACCAGTTGGTAGAACCTTGAGGGTCCCTTTCTCTGATGATAGGATGCTTAGTGGTGACCTTTGGTCTTCACTCTGCTACCAATCATCCAAACTTTGCTCTTGTTAGATGAATCTTTCTCCCTTTCTAGAGGATGGAGTTCCTTGATTGAAGAAGATTTAAGGCTAGAAGTTGATACTTATCTGTGTTTGAAGACTACCTTTGGAGCTGAAGCTTGAAGATCAGGAAGAGCAAGTTGATACTTGTGAAGAAGGAAGAGCTGAAACTTGGAGAAGATGAAGAACAAGTTGATACTTGTGAGGGGAATTCATTGAAGATTGAATGAAGAAGCTGAAGCTTGAGGAAGAAGCAAGCTGATGCTTGTGGGTTTAATGCATTAGGCCTGAAGGTGGAGTTTACTGAAGAGCAGAAGCTTGAAGTTGAAGGAGAGGGATAGGTTGATACTTATGTGGATGTGTTGGAAGCTCAGAGAAGCAAGTTGATACTTGCTATTGAAGATGATAGCCTTGAAGGGAAGCTACAGATTGTGAACTGAATTGCTGTCAGAGGAAAGCTTAGCTGAGGGAATGGTTGATCTGCTTTCTTTCCTGTCTGTTTGCTTGTTGTGCAACTGTATTGATGTGACTTGTTTGATTTGCTTGATGCATTAGAATAAGTTCATATTTAGACTGATTTGAGCTAGGAGCATGATTTCACTAGAGGTTGAGTTGCTCCCTCTGCTTGTATTTTTACTATATGGCTTTGCTTGCGGGTATTCGGTAGAGCCCAGTTCCTTGCCTATGTGGTTTGTGTTTTGCTTTATGGCATTTTACTTCATTTCTTATGTATGATTGCAGTTATTCATATCTGGCTTGAGGTTGAGATGACCTTGTGGAGGCTGATGCCCCACACACATTTCCTCCCTCACTTGCATTGCATGCATTTTACAGTCATTTACTGTTTACTGTTTAAGCTGATGCTTTATCTGTTTCTGTTTCTCATTGATATGATCCCCTAGGAATCTCACTTCCTTTGATAAGGAAGTGACGATTAGAACTTTAGGTTGAAACCTATGCATGATAACTTTTAGGAGTTCCCTGTTTCAAACCTCAACCATAGGATGAATCCTTGGCATGACAACATTAGGACTTGATAGTCTCCCTTTAGTTGAACCAGCTCGTTCTCTCTTCCCATCTCAAAACAAATCAAGATACAGTAATAAAGGTCAACTGACGTCGTACGTTACGAGCCTTAAGCTATCTGAGAAAGGATTGTTGGAGAGTTTCTTTTCAACAGTCTGGATGTTTAGTATGGCACCCTTTGGGTGACATGCGACGCATTCACTCTCAGGTCATAGTCTCTAGTGCGATATTGGTTGCAAACATCCATAAAAAACAATTCTTCCGTAAAAGACAGAGAACAAACTTCAAACCTTTTTGCCCCGTGGGCCCATAATTCAAAGGAAGCTTTTTTGAAGAAAAGAGTGTCGTTAACTCTCAGTTCTACTGCAAACGGTAACGCCTAAGTCTCCAAGGGTCGAGCTGCGTACACCAAACTGCTGGAGCTGTTTGTTAACCCTACTCGATAAAACAGATGAATCTGAATCCCCGTAAGCCGAACTTTCCCGAACTACGTAAGCTCTGATCTCTCATACCTATTGAGAGTACGTAGGCACAATACTGACGTATTGGCGAGCCACCTTCCCTGTAACCCGTAGTTAGGCGAACTACGTTGACTCTGATTTCTCGTTCTCTGATGAGAATATGTAGGCATAAAGTGCAACGCTTTGCCGAGTCATTTTCTTTTCTTTTTTAAGCCAGCCTTGATAGGTAGATAGTAAAACCAACCCGTCAGATAAACACAACAAGCGTGGATCCCATCGAGTACGATGGACGTGAGGGGTGCTAATACCTTTCCCTTGCGTAACCGACTCCCGAACCTAGACAATGGTTGCGATGATCTTGTCTTATACCTTTTCGTCAGGTTTTTCCAATCGTTTCCTTTCCCGTTCTGAGGGATAAATAACGAAAGATGGCGACTTTTCTGTTTTGCCGGCACCTTATTTTCGCGGAAGCGACAGCTGGCGACTCTGCTGGGGACTTGATAGTTTCCTGGGATCCAACGTCCCTTATGCGAGTTAGTTTGGGAATCCAACGTCCCCTGCGAGAGTCAATCCTAGCGCTTGTATGATTACTTGTTGGGTTGTGTTTATTTATCGCATTTTATTTCCCGCACTTTATTTTCAGTATGATATGATTATTTGTGTTGTCGTGGGAGGGGCATTCTGATGAGTGAGAAGCCAGACCCAGGCTTGAGTGTACTTAGCATTAGTTGTGGAAATTAGTGAGCGCGTGCTTGCTTTGCAGGCACTAGTGTCTCATGAAATCCACGCTCAGACAAGGTTCTCCCGGTTGACTTCTTTTCTGGCCCTTTGGGCCTGAGGGGTTGTTGGTTTGGAGGATTGTCGACTCTGGGGACCGATCATTTGGGATTCAGCTAAGTGAGGCCGCTTCAGGAAACGGTGATGCCACACCTGCTGGGTATCGTATCACCCCTCTTGAATGCTTGTGACGCTGATGACCGCATAGGATGCCGAACTTGTGTCAATTTAGGTCCATACCTGTGAGCAGGGTCGGGTTTGTTGCAGGAAACCTTAACCTTCAAAATACCTGGTTTTCTTGATAGTGAATCAGTTTTGTTAGTATCAGAGGTTCTCATTATCAGATCTATGATTGTTCTTGATAGAGCAGATTTATGGTCCTGTATCAGAGGTCCTCATTATCAGATGTATGATTGTTCTTGATAGAGCAGATTTATGGTCCTGTATCAGAGGTCCTTATTATCAGATGTGTGTTCGTTCTTGACAGAGCAGAATTTATGGTCCGATATCAGGGTTTTCTTCTCATCAGAGATAGGGTTGTTCTTGACAGAGCAGTATTGTGGTTTTATTGATACAGAATCTTCACCTTCATCTCTTCAACAACACAGTTGTCTTGATCTCCTGCTGCATGATTGCATTTCACATTGCTTTGCATACTCATTTGCATTTCATTAACGTGTGTCTGTGTTGCAGGTACCGTTTCCCCTGGCTCAGGTTTTCTTGCCTTCTATTGTGCTAGTATGGGTTCTCTGAGGAAGACTGTGGCCTACGAGCTCCCCACTCCTGATGTGGTTCCGCTGACTGGTTTGATTGCTTTGGCAGATGATTCTGTAAGAGGTGAATTCAGAAAGCCTTACGGTAAACTGCTCAGCTTGGTTCGTAAACCTTCTGTGTTTGAGTTGAATGGGTTGCACGCCCTATTGCAGTTCTACGATCCTCCTTTGAGATGCTTTACTTTCCCGGATTTTGTTCTTGCACCTACACTAGAGGAGTATGCTGATTTGTTAGGTGTGCCTATCAAGAGTCAGATGCCTTTTGTTCATATGGATGCCGAGCCTAATCTGGCTAGTCTAGCTCATTCACTTCATCTGGATGCCTCCGAGTTGGTCTTGTCTAGTTGGAACAGGGTTCCCGGTTTCTCCTTGCAGTTCTTAGTGGGAAAAGCTCAGCAGTGCGCCAAAGACGATTGTTGGATCGTGTTCAACGCCATGCTCACTCTGTGCATATATGGCATCATTCTGTTCCCCAATATGCCTAACTTTGTAGACTTCGACGCCTTTCACATCTTTGCATCAGGGAATCCAGTCCCTACATTGATTGGAGATGTTTACCATTCCGTCCACTACAAAAACGAGAACAGAAGGGGTAAGAATGTCTCGTGTTATGTGCCCCTGCTCTATGGGTGGCTTGATAGTCACCTACCCAAGAAGGGTCCATTTGTTTCGTCCGCAGCCACAACTGAGTGGTCTGAGCGTTTGATGAGTCTGTCAGTGGAGGATATTACCTGGTTCGATATAGATAGGTTGGGTATTGAGATTATCTTCAGCTGCAGTGGGTTTCCGAATGTGCCTTTGATAGGCAGGAAGGGTTGTATCAACTATAATCCATCTCTGCTGGTCCGACAGTTTGCTTATGCTTTGAGAGCTCTGCCGAAGGATGAAGAGGTGCAGGAATCTTTGTACCTCACTGGACTTTTAGAGGGGGATATGTTATCTAAGCTTCAGCATGCTTGGAATGGTATCAGTAAGCGGGGAAAGCTGTTGCTGGGAAAAAGTAATAGCCAAGCCTACGCTCCGTATGTGACCTGGATCAGAGCTAGAGCAGATATCATAGGGATGCCGTTTCCACCTGCCAAGCTAGAAAGCCCTCCAGTGATTGAAGAGCCTACCACCGTGCCCATTCAGCAGCATCAGCAGGTGTTAGCTGAGAGAGATGAGCTGAAGAAGGCAAATGAAGAACTGGAGAAAGAATTGGCTCAACTCAGAAGCGAGAAAAGCGAAGCCGTCAATTCCTTCAAGAGGCAAACAGAGCTGGTGAACCAGTTAGGGACGGATTTGACTAAGCAGATGGCTGAGCGTGAGCGCTTGGGTCAGGACTTCAAAGCTGTCAATGACGTACTGACCACTAAGAAGCAGCACTTGGATGAAGCGTACCGGAGAATATCCAAGTTTAATCAGCATTGGAAGGCCACCCTAGCCAACGGCAAGGAACGGGAGGATAAACTGAAACAGCAGATCTCCAAGTTGAAAGCCCAGGTGAAGGCTGGTGAGAAAAGGTTTGATGAAGAAACCGCTCGCAGATATGCCGCTGAAGGCCTGCTCAACAAGGATCTTGCTAACCTGAAGGAGCGCAAACAGACGTTTGAATCCAAGAAGCGGAAGTTAGAAGATTGTTTCGGTGAAGGAGCATGGGAAGACTCAGTTGAAGGTCTTCAATACACTATTATGCAGAGGGAGTTACTCGTCGAAGGGTTGCTCACTCAGCCTGATCATCCAGAAACGAGGGATCTGTTAGAAGAGTTTCGAGCCCGTGGTCGTGCTTGACTATATTTGTAATCCTTTTGTTTTGATCATTGTTGTATGCTAACCATCACCAGGCTTGTTGGTCGAGGTCATGCTATTGATTCTTCTTGTACTCAGTGACGTTGTGTACTGCCTTGATGGGATTTCTTTATATATATGAGATGTTATTTCCATGACTGGACCCGGACTCCTTTTTATCAGCACTGGCACTCAGGCACTAGGATCGGGGGAAACCTCCCAAACACACAGACACACGTTTGCATTTGCATGAAGCATCTGCATAACGAGCACTTTGTCGTTTTTCTAACCTTTATGTGTATACAGGTTGTTCCAGGTTGTTCCAGGATTGAGCAAAGACCAATCCACCACTATCCGACCAGAGCAAATCGAGCTAGAGCAAAGGAACAAGTACAGACTGACGTTCAAGAACTCCGAGAGAGGATGGACCGCTTCATGGAGCTCATGCAAGCGGTCGCCAACGGCCAGGACCAGCTCAGAACATTGGTCCAGCCTCTGATTTCAAGGGTTGACAACAATGGTGTACTCCATGGTGGGACTGTTCCAACCCCTCCACCTGTTGAAACTCCTCAGAACGGCATCCCCGTGACCAGGGGGAACGGCAGTGGCAACGGCAACGTGATCGCTAACATGGGGCTCAATGGTAACACGACTGGCGTCGGTAATGGGAATTTTGAAGCTAACGTCAATGTTGGACTGGGCAACGGCAACACAGGTGTTGGAAATCTGTATGGGCCTCAGCCATGGTTAGAAGACCATCAAGAAGACTTGTTCTCATAGAAAGGTGCTGAAGGAGAACTGACTGCTGAAGCACGTCTGAGGTTTAAAGCACTCGAGGACAAGATGAGGAATTTCGAGAACCTGAACACTATGGGTGTCGATATGTCCAAACTGGGATTGATTTCTGATTTCAAGGTGCCTCCCAAGTTCAAGGTACTCGACTTTGAAAAGTACAAGGGCACCACCTGCCCTCGCGTCCACCTGAGATCCTACTACCAGAAGATGTCCGCTCACTCCGAAGACGAGAAGTTGCTGATGCACTTCTTTCAGGATAGCTTGTCCGGGCCATCCTTGGAATGGTACATGAGTCTAGAACCTACCAGTGTGCGCACGTGGAAGGAGCTTGCTGAGGCATTCGTGCACCATTACCAATACAACAGTGACTTGGATCCGAACCGGGTTCAACTGCAGAATTTGTCACAGAGGAACAACGAAGGGTTCAAAGAATACGCCCAGCGATGGCGTGAATTGGCAGCCAGGGTTCAGCGGCCGATGGTTGAACGGGAGCTTGTTGAAATGTTTGTAGCCACCCTCCCAGGGGTTTATTACGAGAAATTGGTCAGCAGTATGTCTGGAAGCTTCTCAGATCTCATCATCACGGGTGAGCACGTTGAAAATGGGATCAAACTGGGGAAAATTCAAGGTGATATATCCTCAGCTGGAGGAGGAAAGAAACCGTATGGTGGCTAGAGGCGGGAAGGAGAAACGAGCGCCGTGTCCAACGCTCGAAGGAAAGGTAAAGGCCCTCACCAGCAGGTGGCTAGCATAACCATCCCCGCTGTCCAACAACCCCAGCCACAGCAGCAGCAGCAGTAGCAGCCGAATCAGCAAGGGTACAGAAAGTATCAGAACAGGGCACCTCTATAAAATCGTCACCTTGAGACACCGCCCATGTCTTGTGCTCAGCTGTTACAGACTCTGCTTCAGTTACAGCTAATCCAGAAGAGAACCCTGGCTCCCTTGACAGGGGCACCTCCGCCGGGTTATGATGCGAATGCAACTTGTGAGTTTCACTCGGGGGCACCAGGCCACACGATAGAAAACTGCAAAGCCTTCAAGCACAAGGTGCAAGATACGGTGGACGCCAAGATCATCAATTTCTCAGATAATGTGTCGAACGTCACGAAGAACCCTATGCCGAATCATAGGGGAGGTGGGGTAAATGCCATTATTGAAGACGAGAATTTGGATGTGTTGACTGACGTCAGGGATCTGAAGACACCGCTTAGCTTCGTTAAAGCCAAGCTGATGAAGAGAGGTTTCTTCCCAGGCTGTGGAGAACTGTGTATGGGCTGTGCGATTCGTCCTGATGGATGTGAACAGTTGATAGAGGGGATTCAGAGTCTGATGACCGAAGGAATCTTGCAGTTTAGCCGAAGGGCCAAAAGTGGATCTGGAGAGGTAATGCTGAAGCAAGATGATGAGGTTGCCACCATCACCATCCCTTGCCGGACGATAACTATTTCTGCACCTAGACCGCCCACAATTACCATCACCAAAGCTGGGCCGATACCGTTTGAAAGCACCAATGCTGTCCCATGGCATTATGGGGCAGACGTCTACTGCAACAGACAGAAGTTGGAACTAGAACCATCTGGGCGATCTGTGGATAACCTAGTGGGCCTTGGCGGAATCACCTGCAGCGGAAGAGTATTTGCTCCACCTGAGATTGTGGCGGACAAAGCGGACAAAGCCGAAATAACCGATAAAGGAAAGAGTAAAGTCGTTGAGGAAACCCCTCATGGGGTAGAGAAGGAATTACTTGTTAAGGACGCTGAAGAGTTCATGAGGTTGATTAAGAAGAGTGACTACAAGATCGTAGATCATCTCCATCAAATGCCCTCGAAAATCTCCACCCTGAATTTGTTGTTGTGTTCTGAGGCACATCGCAACGCGCTGCTAAAGGTTTTGAATGCCACGTATGTACCGCAGGAAATATCGGTCAACCAGTTGGAAGGGGTCGTAGCCCACGTGAATGCTGGAAACGGGTTAGGGTTCACTGACCTGGAGCTGACGATGAAGGGAAGAAACCACAATAGTGCCCTGCACATCTCGATAGAGTGTAGGGGAACGATTATATCTCATGTGTTGGTGGACACGGGGTCGTCACTCAATGTTCTTCCGAAGAAAGCATTGATAAAGTTAGATACTCGAGGATCGATTTGCACACCCAGTGATCTGGTTGTGAAAGCGTTCGATGGAACCAAACATCATGTTTTCGGGGAAGTGACGCTACCAATCCAAGTGGGGCCGAAAACTTTCGACGCAGTCTTCTACATTATGGACATCATGCTTGCCTACAGTTGTCTCTTAGGCCGGCCATGGATCCATTTTGCTGGTGCCGTGACCTCCACGTTGCACCAGAAGCTCAAGTATACTGTCGGAGGCAGCATTGTAACTGTTTGTGGTGAGGAAGATATAATGGTGAGCCATTTGTTGTCCTTAAAATATGTTGAGATGGATGGGGAAATCCATGAAACCCTATGTCAGGCGTTCGAAGCTGTTAAAGTCAAGAACATAGCTTCTGTAATCACTGAGAAACCAGAGATGACTCTTTCTTCCTTCAAGGAAGCCCGGACCGTTGTTCAAGCCGGATCCACCCCAGGCTGGGGGCGAATTCTAGAGATACCTAACAAACAGGACAAGTTTGGGTTAGGATACTCTCCCGCGGCTGAAGCCTCCTCTTCTCACAGTGCGTCGCGAGGTAAAGGGCCGATCCAATTTACCAGTGGCGGGGTGATATTTGAAAGTGTCAACGCGGTGTCTGAAGACGGCGAAGACAGCGACTGCGATCTGGACTCTTGGATCCAGCCAAGCAAACCAGGCGAGAGCCTCAACAACTGGTCTATTAGGGATACCATCCAAGTGACAGGCAAAGAGTAATGATTTACTTTCTCCAATCATTGTAAAACCCTATGTCCTACCCGGGGCATAGTGGTTTTATTGTCAGGGCCTTGTTTGATTATGTACATGCATTTTACCAATAAATCAAAAGGCGTTTTTCTTCGTATTCAAATGTTGTGATCTCTGTTATTCCTGTTTTATATTTGTTTTGAAAAACAACAAAATGGCAACGGGGTTTGTGCTAACCTGCATATCCTTGTCTTAAGCTTAACCCTTGTTATTGCAGGATCCACATAGCAGATGACATCGACTCTGGACCTTCTACGACTCACTTCGACTTCGATTGCCTGATCTGTCAAGCCGAAGAAGAGATTGATGAAGACGAAGACCTTCCCGAAGAGTTGGCCCGCTTGTTGAAACAAGAAGAGAAAGTCATTCTGCCTCACGAGGAAGAGATTGAGATTGTGAACCTAGGTTCTGAAGAACTGGTCAGGAACGTCAGGATAGGGGCTGCATTGCAGAGTGATGTCAAGCAGAGATTGGTCGAGATGCTGCGAGAGTATAGTGACATCTTCGCTTGGTCATACGAAGATATGCCCGGACTTAATACTGACATTGTGGTCCACCACTTGCCGCTGCAAGAAGATTGTCCTCCCGTTAAGCAGAAGCTTAGGAGGACGCGACCAGATATGGCCGTTAAGATCAAAGAAGAAGTGCAAAAGCAGCTTGATGCTGGCTTCTTAGGGGTCACCACTTACCCTCCGTGGGTCGCCAACATAGTGCCTGTACCGAAGAAGGACGGTAAGGTACGAACGTGCGTCGATTATCGGGACTTGAACAGGGCGAGCCCTAAAGATGATTTCCCGCTCCCTCATATTGATGTGTTGGTCGACAATACAGCTCAGTTCTCCGTATTTTCGTTCATGGATGGCTTCTCCGGTTACAATCAGATCAAGATGGTGCCGGAGGACATGGAGAAAACTACGTTTATTACACCTTAGGGAACGTTTTGCTACAAGGTAATGCCTTTCGGTCTGAAGAACGCAGGGGCCACTTACCAACAAGCAATGGTTACTTTGTTTCATGACATGATTCATTATGAGATTGAAGTCTATGTTGATGACATGATTGCGAAGTCCCAAACGGAGGAGGGACATCTGGTCAATTTGCTGAAGCTTTTTGAGAGGATTAGGAAGTTCAGGTTGAGGCTGAATCCTAACAAGTGTACTTTCGGAGTACGGTTTGGAAAACTACTGGGGTTTATAGTGAGCGAAAGAGGCATTAAGGTTGATCCTGCAAAGATAAAAGCGATACAAGAAATGCCAGCGCCGAGAACGGAAAAAGAAGTTCGTGGTTTCCTGGGCAGAATAAACTACATTGCAAGGTTTATCTCTCAGCTCACGGCCACGTGTGAACCGATGTTCAAACTGCTAAAGAAAGACCAGGCGATTATCTGGAACGAGGATTGCCAGAAGGCATTTGATAAGATAAAACAGTATCTGCAGGAACCTCCGATCTTGATACCCCCAGTGGCCGGAAGACCCTTAATCATGTACTTGACAGTTCTTGAGAATAGTATGGGGTGTGTTCTCGGTCAGCACGACGAGACGGGCAGAAAGGAGCATGCCATCTATTACTTGAGTAAAAAGTTCACGGACTGTGAATCTCGTTACTCGATGTTGGAGAAGACGTGTTGTGCACTAGCCTGGGCTGCCAAACGTTTACGACAGTACATGCTCAATCACACAACCATGCTAATTTCGAAGATGGATCCGATCAAGTACGTCTTCGAGAAGCAAGCACTTTCGGGCAGGATTGCCAGATGGCAAATGGTGTTGACAGAATATGACATTCAGTACGTTTCCCAGAAGGCCATCAAGGGAAGCGTATTGTCTGAGTACCTTGCCGAAAAGCCGATCAAAGATTATCAGCCGATGAAATTTGAATTCCCTGATGAGGATATTATGTTTCTCAAAGCAAAGGATTGTAATGAACCGTTGCCCAACGAGGGGCCAGATAGGAAATCCCAATGGAAATTGATATTTGACGGGGCGGTTAACTCTTATGGAAGTGGCATTGGGGCGATCATCACAACTCCCCACGGATCCCACATCCCGTTCACTGCGAGACTGACGTTTCCGGTCACCAATAATGAAGCGGAGTACGAAGCATGCATCATGGGTCTAGAAGAGGCAATTGATTTGAGAATCAAGAACCTAGATGTATATGGTGACTCGGCACTTGTGATCAACCAGATTAAAGGGGAGTGGGAGACTCGCCAGTCGAATTTGGTGCCGTACATGAATTATGCCAGAAGGCTACTTCCATTTTTTGATCGAGTGGAACTCCATCATGTGCCCAGAGCTGAAAATCAGATGGCTGATGCCTTAGCCACGTTGGCTTCGATGTATAAAGTTAATTTTTGGAATGAAGCTCCAAGAATTGTCCTTTCTCGTCTTGATAGACCTGCATTCGTCTTTGCGATCGAGGAAGCCTCTGATGGCAAGCCATGGTTCCATGATATCCAGACCTTCCTTATGACTAAGGAGTATCCCGCGGGAGCGTCAACCCAGGATAAGAAGACTCTGAGGAGGCTGTCTGGAAATTTTTATCTCAATCCTGATGGAGTTTTGTATAAAAGAAACCATGATCTCGTGCTACTCAGATGTGTAGATGAGAAAGAAGCGAATATGCTCATGGAAGAAGTCCATGAAGGCACATTTGGTACGCACGCCGGCGGGCATGTTATGACAAGAAAGATCCTGAGAGCAGGATACTACTGGCTGACGATGGAGTCGGATTACTTCAAATTCGCGAAAAGATGTCATAAATGCCAGATTTATGCTGATAGGATTCACGTGCCGCCGTGCCCTTTAAACGTCATGTCCTCCCTGTGGCCGTTTTCCATGTGGGGCATCGATATGATAGGCAAGATCGAGCCCACTGCATCTAACGGTCATCGTTTCATTCTAGTAGCTATCGACTACTTCACCAAGTGGGTGGAGGCAGCCTCATATGCTAGTGTGACCAAGCAGGTGGTGGCTAAATTCATAAAGAGGGACATCATCTGTCGTTATGGAATTCCCGAGTGGATCATTACTGATAATTGTTCGAATTTGAATAACAAGATGATGAAGGAGCTGTGCCAGAGTTTCAAGATTGAACACCACAACTCATCTCCTTACCGGCCGAAGATGAATGGCGTCGTTGAAGCAGCCAATAAGAACATTAAGAAGATTGTACAGAAGATGGTTGTGACCTATAAGGATTGGCACGAGATGTTGCCATTTGCACTGCACGGTTATCGTACGACGGTACGTACATCAACCGGGGCAACTCCTTTCTCACTGGTGTATGGTATGGAAGCTGTCCTACCGTTAGAAGTTGAGATTCCATCTTTACGAGTTTTGGTTGATGTGAAACTCGATGAGGCAAAATGGATTAAGAACCGACTAAACCAACTCAGCCTGATGGACGAGAAGAGGTTAGCATCGATTGCATATGGTCGTCTGTACCAAAGCCGAATGAAGAAAGCTTATGATAAGAAGGTGCGTCCTAGAAGCTTTCAGATGGGTGATCTCGTCTTGAAGAAGATTCTTCCTCCACACTCCGATCACCGGGGCAAGTGGACTCCCAATTACGAAGGTCCGTACGTCGTCAGCAAGGTCTTTTCGGGAGGAGCCTTGTTGTTATCCACGATGGATGGCGAAGATTTTGCATCCTCGGTGAACGCGGATGCAGTTAAAAAATACTTTGCTTAAAAAATGACCCGCTAGAAAGAAAAAGAATATCCAGGCAAAAATGGGGCATCCCGGCGAACCATAAAAAAGGAAAAAGGTTCGGGCAAAAATTAGGGATATAAAGAAAAGAATGTACACCCGCAAAGTCGAAAACCTGGAAGGGAGACTTTGGCCAAAAAGGGTATCCCGGTGAATCGAAAACCCGAAAGGGCGATTCAGGCAAAAGTTAGGGATTTGAAAAAGCAAATGACTGCGTTTCGCGTATGGACTTTCATTGTTTAGTGGTTTGGAAGACCTGAGGGCCGTTTATCTGAATCAATCTCTTCTGAAGCTGAAGCGTCGGAGAAGTATCGAAGTCGAGTGGGTCATAGAGGGATCAACTCATAGTGTTCGTCTACGCCTCGTTGCCGACATTTGTGTATATACTGATGTATATTTATGTTTTTATTTCTGTGCAACTTCCTCATTCCAGGAGCTTGCATCTGTTGTAAAACATTTTTACCCATTCAGGGGTTCGTTATCAATAAAATATATATTACTCAGCAATTCTATTTGTTTGTTTAGCATCCATCTGTTTTGTTTGCGAAAAAGAACGCCAATGTCTTTGATAAAATGTGCATACATAAACTTACTGGCCTAGGCCGTTGATTGTTGAAGCAATGAATTACTTGAACATTGTCACAAGATGATAACCTTGATAGGTCCCTTTGAGTAGGGTATCTTGTCTATTTGTTTGTGTTGTTGCAGGTATAGCATATTCCAGGCAGTACGCCGTATGCGTCCCCAAGCAGGATGATTCCTTCTTCTCCAGCAAGTTCAGCAGCACCTCCCCGTGGAGTCTGAACATGAGATCGAAAGCATTGATATGTTTCCCCAAGCAGAGAAGATTCTCTCCCCAATCAGATGCATCCTGAAGGATCGTCATCTCCCCGGCTGAGTCATATACTGAAGTGTGCAGTACTCAATAGTGCGTACTGAAGTCTCCAGCGGAATTGAAATTCCCCACAGAGTCGTACTCTCCCCAGTAAGAGGGATGATTCTTTCTTCCCTAGCCGAGCTGGCAGTCCCCCAAGAGAGGCAAGTCTTGGAAAGTCGTGGAAGCCATGATTGGTTCCCCCAGTAGAGTGTTGAATAGCGGATGCTGTAGTTCCCCACCGGAGTCGGTACCTCCAGGAAGGTTTAGCCACGAAGGCCGTGCAGTTTATTTCTACAACTGACATCGTTTTTCCTCAATAGGATGATTCCTTCCTCCACCCGAGTGGCTCTTTCCCCTTGACAGGAGGCTTTTCCCTTCAGCATTTATTTTGCTGATGGGGTCGTAGCATTTGGCATGATTGGATAGCATTTACCCTAAAACACATAGCATTTCCACCGTGTGGAGCATTACGCCATTGTCAAAGC
Source organism: Lathyrus sativus (assembly GCA_963859935.3). Taxonomy (NCBI): domain Eukaryota; kingdom Viridiplantae; phylum Streptophyta; class Magnoliopsida; order Fabales; family Fabaceae; genus Lathyrus; species Lathyrus sativus. Next base: position 288,205,024 of record OZ012736.1, on the reverse strand, counting down.
ATGTGCATGCGAAACATGAGCTAGGTCGTTACCGTTCTTGTTTTGCAGGTGTTCCTCCGCAGAATGGTTCGGTTCAAGATGATTCTTGAATTCCCCAGCGAAGTCGTTTGCCCAAGATGATTCTTGAGTTCCTCAGGAAAGGTGTGTGCTTAAGACGATTCTTAAAAATCCCCAGTGAATTCGCCAGAGTTGGTGGCTCCAGTTGATGCTTAGAGTCCCTGGCAGAGTGTTTGCTCAAGATGATTCCTGAAATCTCCAGCAGAGTTATTGGTCCAAGATGATTCTTGAAGTCCTCAGTAGAGTTCATCCAGAATGATTTATGAATCCCCGAAGCAGAGTTACTAGCTAGTTCTCCAGAATCCCCAGCGGAGATGTGTCATCCCCAGCAGGTTTTAAACCGAGAAGTCGAAACTCCCTTGAAGACTTGATGATTGAAGCCCGGCAGCGGTGCCAAGACCCCGAGTTTACCGATGAAGTCTAACTACGATGTCGAAGCAGTTTGCCTAGCTGACGCAGGGTGCCTGACGGCAAAAGATTGTATATCCTTAGTTGATCCGTGAATAACTAAGGATCCCATTTCCTGACTTACCGATGAAGTCCAACTACGAGGTCGAAGTAGTCCTCCTAGCTGACGCGGGGTGCTTGGCGGCAGAAGAACAGATATCCCTATTGGGTTCATGATTGATTGAGGATTCTGTTTCCGACTTACTGACGAAGTCCGGCTGACGCCCAAAAATTCCTTTGAATGCCTGACGGCATAATTAACTTGATTGTTAAAAAGTTCCTAATGACCTGATGAGTCCCGAGGAATTTTTCTTCTGCTATGATGCGGAATGCCTGACGGCATGATCAACCATCCATTACCAGTTACCGTGTAACCGGTGAGCCCTTGATGACTTAAGGAAGAAGCTGCAGCAAAATCAGATGATCGTCCTGACGGAGATTTGAGATTAGACCCTTCACCGGTTCCCGTGTGGCCAATTCCCCGGCAGAGTTGCCGTGCAACTATCCTGCTCCGTTTGGAAGATGTTCCTACCAATCAGGGTATCGTTTACCTGCGTGGTTGGCAGATCGCCAGTTACCGTGTAACCGATGACCCCTCGATGATTTGAGGACGCAATGATATCAGATAAATCAGAGAATTATCCTGACGGAGATTCAGATCGGTATTTCTCCAGCTAGTTGCCGTGCAACTATTATTTCAGTTTCTGAAGATTTGTCCCCACCAGAGTACCGGGTACTTGTGCAGTTGGCAAATTTCCGGGTTTGTTGGTATTCAACCGTCTTTTACCTTGATTGTTTGAGAACTGTTCGCTTCTCACCCAGTCAGGTCCAAGTCGTTCGAATAGGGGCAGCTGTTGCACCCCAAAATTTGCCCAACATTTCTTTACCTAGCTTATGTTTCATTTCATTCACATTAGCACTATCATTTGCATTTCATTGACATATATGCAGGAGATCAAGAGGTATGATTACCAATCAAGGGCTATACAAGGCTATGAAGCTAGCTAAGAAGGTTATTCAAGTGTTCAAGGGTTGATATCCTTGTTAGAGAAGTTAAAAGATCCTTAGAGAGAATGGTTGAAGCCAAGTGTGTAGGTCTCTTGACTTGAGAGTTGTGGAAAGCCATCAGATGATTCTGAAGCCATGAAGTTGGACAGGAGGTCTTGAGAGAGCTCATGAGAAGTGTTGAAGATCACTTTGAGGCCTAGACAGGTCATTGTGCAAGAATAAGAAGGCTCAGCCATTAGTGGTGCAATTAGGGTTTGACTGGGTCAACCCTCAATCAACTGATGATTTGAAGAAGGTTGAGACCTAATCCAAGAGACATGGAATAATGGATTTATGCTTTAAGATGTTCTAAGGATGATTCCAAGGTCAACTCATCATTATTGAAGAGCTTGAGAAGTTTCAGGCTAGGGTTTCTAAGGCTTGACAGTGTAAAATCCCCTAGTTTGACCCCTATCTTCAAGGCAATTTAGCTCAAGATGTGATTGGCATCTAATCTTACCCCCAACATGATTTTTGTAGAGCATGAGCTTAGCTTTAATTTGAGTACTAGAAGTCCTTGATAGGATTTGTAGAACTCAAGTTATGGCTTTGACAAGTTACAAGTCATCTGAGGAATGTGAATTTGGAGCTTGAAAGTTACCCAACTTGCATGATACTTTTGTCCAAGAAGGATGATTCCTATGAACTTTTGGTCAACATGAATGTTGTTCCTTATCCTCTTATATTTCTAGAAAGTACTAGAAGTCCTTGATAGGATTTGTAGAACTCAAGTTATGGCTTTGACAAGTCAAGGGTATTTTGGACATTTGGTGATTATAGGTCATTTGTGATCATAAGCCATTTTCACCAACTTAGAGGCTTCAAATGAAGTTTGGTTCAACTAGAAAGTTGCTCAAATGGGGTTTTAACCTTGACCATGCATCAAGGAGGGATTGAAATGGCTCAAGGAGAGACTTGGTCCAAGAAATTTTGGAAAAAGGAAGAATTAAAAGGATTTAATTATCAAAAATTCAAATAATTCATTTGGTGACCAAATGAGACAAACTTATAGGTCATTTTGATTGGAAAATACATTTTAAAGACAATGGCAATGTTGGTTTTTTCATTTGACGCCCAATTTAAAGGTTTGCATTTAGTAGCTTATGATGTAAGTTACATATGCCAAACTATGCACAAGTGCAAGACCAATGTTCCAATCCATCCAAACACATTCAGAATCTCATTTGAGGAGAATTTGGATGAGAATGAGGGGCTGCAACAAGCCAAAGAAGAATTTTCGTGGATGAGCATGAGATGAAAAATTCAAAAGCAAGAGATATTGGATATCTCATATAGATGGTTCTAGAAACTTCTAGATCATTCCTACTGGTTTTATATAAACTCTAGAACTGGATCAGGCCAAGGTTGGTGGAAATTGAGAGAGAATAGAGAGATTGCAAACTGAATTTTCTTCTTGCAAATCAAATTCGGTTACACGGTTTTGATCCATTTCAGTCCAAATTCTTGCTTTCAACATCTTCCTCTTGAGTGTATGAGTGATTCTAGATAGAATTCAAGCCAAGATCATAGCAAAATCGTGAGAGAGCACCTTGAGTTCATAGCTTGCAAGTCAAAATCGAATTCAAGGATTCAGAGAGTTTCAATCCAATTTGTTGCATACAAAAGCTTCCTTTGGTGTTAGTGAAGGTATCTGAAGATTCTTGGAGGTTGATTTGAAGGTTTCAGTACTCTGTGCATTCAAGTTTTGCAGGTATGTAATTCTCATCGTGTAGCATGATTCATGTAGTTTGGCTAGGTTTTGATAGGTTAGAATCATTGTATATCATTGCTAGAAGCTTTCTGGGTCATTAATTTGAAGATTAGTGACAATTTAGGGATGATGCCATTTTCGGTTGAGATGGATATTTTTTGATCCTGGCATTTTTAGCATGATTGGTTAGTATATTTGGCTTCCTGGTGAAATTTAGGGCAAGATTCATGTAGAAATCGTGGCCAATGGTGGTCTGTAGAGGGAGTTAGGGTTGCTTGATGGTGGCCGGAAAAGCCACCGGAGGTGACCTTCGCGCGCGCAGGTTGGAAGGTTTCAGAAATTTGAATTGAGGAAGACATAATTTAGAGTGTTCATTCATGAAGAAGACTTTGACTCAGACCTGGATCCAAGGCTCCTCGTTGCGCTACATACCCCTCCCCTTGAACGCCCCATTTTGATAAGTTGAAAGTCCCAGGTTTGTTTCTTCGCTGCATATGCCAAGGGTGCACGAGCTCAAGTCCTCGCGTGTGCATTTTTATTTATTTGTGAATTGAACATGAGGAACTCAGGCGTATGGGCTTGGGTTGCAGTTGCTATCCTCACCCCTCTTTCCAGGCCCAATGAGATTTACAACATGAAATCCTTACTCAATGCACCCTCCCCTGGTTTTATTTTTTTTACTGAGTTGAAATTCAGATGGGCCTCACGCCCAGTTGCTATGCGCACCCCCAGGATTAAGGGCCCAAGCGAAGCTAGTGGGAACTGTTTGCTGATCACACCCTCTGGCCATATTCTCCATTTTATTGTTTTATTAATTTCATCATTTCATGTGACTTAGTAAATAATTCATAAAAAATTGAAGACTAACTCAATTAATTCCAATTTTTTTCCATTGATTCATGATTGAATCTAGAATCTTGTAGATAAAAAATATTAATAATTCATGCATTTTTGATTTTATTTGCATTTGTTGAATTTTAATTGATATTAGAATAACCATGGTTGATACCTTGTTTTGATGAATTTGGTTTGAGTATTTGGTGATGACTCTTGCCTTGATTTTTTGTGTATAGCTAGCATAGAAATGCATGTTCCCCTTAGATTTTCCTCACATTTTTGTGATGAATGTAGGTGGTAGTTTTAAGTTGAAACTTTAGGAGCTCCATTTTTAGGGTTTATGGTTAGTACCTTATGATTTAGGTTTTATTTCTAGGACTTGGTGAATGATTCAACCTCTGAATTTTGTATGGTAGGTTCATGATTGAATTAGGGTCCCTTAGGAATTTTTGTAGGAATTTATAATGTGGTTTATTATTTTAGTTTGATTTTAGTTTAGGTGCTAACTTTGGATGATTCTAATGCACTAAATTGACTAGATTGACTTCCTTAGTTCCCTTAGATTAGGGTTTTGCCTCTCTTTCCCTTGGTTGAAGATGAAGACAAGTTGAAGGTGCAATGGGATGCTTGAAGAAGTTTGGATGTGAAGATCTTCCCTTCTTTTGGTGTGATGTTGATTAGGTGTTAAGATTAGGGTTTGTAGGCAGAGCTTCTAGATAGATTCTCTTCTTTCAAAAACATGAAAGGTGTTGATCACTTCCCTTCTTCCCTATGATGTAAGGTTCCCTTGTAAAGGCCTCATCCCTCCTTTGGTAGGATGTGTGGCCCTTTACCAGTTGGTAGAACCTTGAGGGTCCCTTTCTCTGATGATAGGATGCTTAGTGGTGACCTTTGGTCTTCACTCTGCTACCAATCATCCAAACTTTGCTCTTGTTAGATGAATCTTTCTCCCTTGTTAGAGGATGGAGTTCCTTGCTTGAAGAAGATTGAAGGCTAGAAGTTGATACTTCTCTGTGTTTGAAGACTACCTTTGGAGCTGAAGCTTGAAGATCAGGAAGAGCAAGTTGATACTTGTGAAGAAGGAAGAGCTGAAACTTGGAGAAGATGAAGAACAAGTTGATACTTGTGAGGGGAATTCATTGAAGATTGAATGAAGAAGCTGAAACTTGAGGAAGAAGCAAGCTGATGCTTGTGGGTTTAAGGCATTGAGGCCTGAAGGTGGAGTTTACTGAAGAGCTGAAGCTTGAAGTTGAAGGAGAGGGATAGGTTGATACTTATGTGGATGTGTTGGAAGCTCAGAGAAGCAAGTTGATACTTGCTATTGAAGATGATAGCCTTGAAGGGAAGCTACAGATTGTGAACTGAATTGCTGTCAGAGGAGAGCTTAGCTGAGGGAGTGGTTGATCTGCTTTCTTTCCTGTCTGTTTGCTTGCTGTGCAACTGTATTGATGTGACTTGTTTGATTTGCTTGATCATTAGAATAAGTTCATACTTAGACTTATTTGAGCTAGGAGCATGATTGCACTAGAGGTTGAGTTGCTCCCTCTGCTTGTATTTTTACTATAAGGCTTTGCTTGCGGGTATTCGGTAGAGTCCAGCTCCCTTGCCTATGTGGTTTGTGTTTTGCTTGATGGCATTTTACTTCATTTCTTCTATATGATTGCAGTTATTCATATCTGGCTTGAGGTTGAGATGAGCTTGTGGAGGCTGATGCCCCATACACATTTCCTCCCTCACTTGCATTTCATGCATTTTACAGTCGTTTACTATTTACTATTTAAGCTGATGCTTTATCTGTTTCTGTTTATCATTGACATGATCCCCTAGGAATCTCACTTCCTTTGATAAGGAAGTGATGATTAGAACTTTAGGTTGAAACCTATGCATGATAACTTTTAGGAGTTCCTTGTTTCAAACCTCAACCATAGGATGAATCCTTGGCATGACAACATTAGGACTTGATAGTCTCCCTTTAGTTGAACCAGCTCGTTCTCTCTTCTCATCTCAAAACAAATCAAGATACAGTAATAAAGGTCAACTGACGTCGTACGTTACGAGCCTTAAGCTATCTGAGAAAGGATTGTTGGAGAGTTTCTTTTCAACAGTCTGGATGTTTAGTATGGCACCCTTTGGGTGACATGCGATGCATTCACTCTCAGGTCATAGTCTCTAGTGCGATATTGGTTGCAAACATCCATAAAAAAACAATTCTTTCGTAAAAGACAGAGAACAAACTTCAAACCTTTTTGCCCCGTGGGCCCATAATTCAAAGGAAGCTTTTCTGAAGAAAAGAGTGTCGTTAATTCTCAGTTCTACTGCAAACGGTAACGCCTAAGTCTCCAAGGGTCGAGCTGTGTACACCAAACTGCTGGAACTGTTTGTTAACCCTACTCGATAAAACAGATGAATCTGAATCCCCGTAAGCCGAACTTTCCCGAACTACGTAAGCTCTGATCTCTCATACCTGTTGAGAGTACGTAGGCACAATACTGACATATTGGCGAGCCACCTTCCCCATAACCCGTAGTTAGGCGAACTAGTTGACTCTGATTTCTCGTTCTCTGATGAGAATACGTAGGCATAAAGTGCAACGCTTTGCCGAGTCATTTTCTTTTCTTTTTTAAGCCATCCTTGATAGGTAGATAGTAAAACCAACCCGTCAGATAAACACAACAAGCGTGGATCCCATCGAGTACGATGGACGTGAGGGGTGCTAATACCTTCCCCTTGCGTAACCGACTCCCGAACCCAGACAATGGTTGCGATGACCTTGTCTTATACCTTTTCGTCAGGTTTTTCCGATCATTTCCTTTCCCGTTCTGAGGGATAAATAACGAAAGGTGGCGACTCTTCTGTTTTGCTGACACCTTATTTTCGCGGTAGCGACAATTACCAGCCAAACCCACTCTGAATTCATTGCAATGAATATATAGAATGTTCCCATGGGCTTTAGAAGCTCAATTGAGGCCCAATCCAGCCAATACAATTTTCTGTTTTTTCCTTCCCATGTGCAATGTAACAGTCACGAATTGGCCATCAAAATTGCTCTAGAAGCTTCCCTTTCACTTGCAAATTCCCTTGTGAGTGTATTCAGACCAAAAAAAGCACTTGAATTGCATTGGTAAGGAACTTGGATGTGTGACTTGCAAATGAGGAAATCAAATGACAACTCATGAAACTTGGTCTAAACTCAAAATTCTGGTAATGCCAAAGTGTCTAAAATTCAATTTCCATTCAAAAAATGTAGTTACTTGACATGTTTTGGTCCTATAACTCAAAATTGACATTTTCCCTCCTTAATTCATTTGAAAATTTCCTTTATTCAAACCATTTCAAACCAAGTCTTGCTATGAGCCCAATCAATCCATAATGACCTCTCGGATAGCCTAAAAACCCCATTTTGAACAACTTTCATGTTGAACAAAAATCCATTTGACAAGTGCAAGTTGGAGATTTTGACCTATGATTGAAAATGACCTATAATCTCACTTTCCCAAAATACCCCTGACTTGTAAACCTCATAACTTGAGTTCTACAAATCATATGGAATACTTCTAGTACAATTTAGAAAGCTAAGATCATTAGGAACAACTTTCATGTTGGACAAAAGTTCAGGTGAGACCTCCTTCTAGGTCAAAAATAACTTTGAAGTCAGATGATTTTCACAGACAAATTTCAGAGGCATCTGAGGACTTGTAACTTGTCTGGGTTATAACTTGAATTCTATAAATCCCCTTGAGGACTTCTAGTACTCAAATTAAAGGTATTGAGATGCTATACAAGTTTCATTTTGGCCAAAGATCCATTTGAAACTTTTATCTTGACTTATGTGGTCTTGAAGTTAGGCACTAAACAAGGAATTTTACACTGAAACCCTAATTTAGCAACTTCCCACACTCTTGACTCTTCTTGATTTGATCTTGGCACAACACCAAAAGTGTCTTAACATATAATTCCATGAACTCCATGACCTAAGAGTAGGCTTTGATACTCTTCAATTGCCCAGTTGACCTAGAATTAATCCAGATGAAACCCTAATTGTTTGCACCTCAACTGTGGCTCTTGCATTTGACACAATGACTTGATTACACTCTCCCATGGCCCTCTAGGCATCTTATGAGCTCCATACACATCCTCTTTTCACATTCAACACTTCACAACCCTCTGATGGTCTTCAGTTGATCCTCAAGTTAGGAGAAGATTCACACTCAAACATCTAAACCCTTAGGCACTCAAACCACCTTCTGATGACTTTGATAACTTCTCAATCTTGAATGAGACCTCTTTCTAGGCTTCTCTTGAGAAGAATCACACTTGATCCCTTACTATATGAATGATACAATGATATACAAATGATATAACTATGCAAATGTTAATGCAATGAAACATAAACCAGGTAAGAAAAGGTTGAGCAAATTTTGGGGTGCAACAGATGCCCCTATTCAAACGGCTTGGACCCGACTGTGTGAAGACCGAACGACCTTCAAACAATCGAGGTAGAAGACGGTTGAATACCAAGAAACCCGGAAATTTGCCAACCGCAGAAATACACAGCAAAACTGCTTGGGGAACGACATCCGTTGCGTTGAACCCATTTGTTACGGCAACAACTGATCAATCATCTGATAAAACTTTGGATTTCAACATTCACCTCCTGTGTGACGCCACAGGCATCGAATTAACTTTGCAAGAAACAACTCCGTCCATCATTGGACTAAACTTCGTCAACACGAGGAAAGACTCCATCGCCATGGGTACAATTTCGTCCATAATTGGGATAACGATCTCTGTCAATCACAGGTATTAATTTCGTCAACACTAATACTAATCATTGTTAACTTTAATGGGGATAATCCCGCCAATCCCGGATAATAACTCCGTCCACACGGGTAATAATCACTGTCAACATAAGGAAACGATTCAGTCAACACAGACGACAATCACTGTCAACACAGGTAACAAATCCGTCAACACGGGTAACAATCTCCGACGATTTCACTGAGACAACTCCATCGATCACGGGTAATAACTTTGTCCACACGAGTAACAATCACTGTCAACACAGGTAACACTTCCGTCAACACTGATAACAATCACTGTCAACATAGGTACGATTCCGTCAACACGGATACCAATCACCGTCAGCACGGGTAGCAATCACTGTCAATACAGGTAACACTTCCGTCAACACGGATAACAATCACTGTCAACACAGGTAAGATTCCGTCAACACGGACAACAATCAATGTCAACACAGGCGCAATCTTTATCCATCACAGGTAATAATCACTGTCAACACAGGGAAGCAATTCCGTCAACACAGATACATTTGAAGAATACTTTGTTGGGGAATACGAGAGACTTAGCCAAACCACTATGTGGGGAAATCATTAGTGACAACTCCAAAAGTTTAAGACATGAAATCTTTCAATGCTGACGTAACAGCAACCTGAGAAGAATCCTGCCGGGGACAAAGAGAAACTTAACCAAGCAACTCTGTTAGGGGACGAACACTATCATCACCTATCTCACGCCGAGAATTTGAATATCTAGAGATCCTTCTGAGCAAGAATCCCACTCCTCTGCAAGGGATAACACCTGAAAACAAAGAGGTAACCAACCTGGCTTATGTTTCAAAATGCGTATGCTCGACAATGGCGTAATGCTCTATATGGCATGGAAATGCTACGTGTTTGGGTAGATGCAAATATGATGATATATGCAAAATGCAAAGATGCCAAGAGGCGCTTCAGCAAAATAAATGCTGAAGACAAGACCGAATCCGCTGGGGATGAACGGGTACCACAGACATATTTCGGCAAAATAAATGCTGGACATGTGAAACCAACTCCACTGGGGATAACCATCTTGTTGGGGAATGGCTCACAAGCTTGAAATTACGAACTCTGCTGATGATGTTCATCCTGTCGGAGGAAAACAACCTGCTGGGGAGAAGGAGAAACAATCATGCGCGAGGATGTTCCTTTTGAACCAAAGACGACTTGGTTATACTGCGGGAGTTACCCATGTTGGGAATGGAGAGTGCCCATACTCACTGCTGGGAATGCATCTTCTGTTGGGGACATTCAGATCTACTGAGGATACTCTCTTGGAAGCTTTCCTGGGAAATACTCTTCTGGGGAGGACCACCCACATCCAATAGGGATACGTGCCATCTCAAATCTTCTGAGATAAGATGTGACTCCCATCTGCAGAGGAGTGATACAATCACTATGTCACGAGACTCTGGCTGAGGAAACACAAATTCCCTGACTGTTTGCTTCAAAGGTGAGAACCCTGCAAAACACAAACTAGACAAAACAAATCTATACAACAAGATCTATCCCGGTTAGTATCCGTGACATTCGTTCATTCAATTCGAAGTTTTAGCAATTATTGGCAAGGGCCAGCAAGTTTATGTACATGCAAGTTCATCAAAAACATCGGCGTTTTTCACAAACAAATCAGCAAAGAAACAAGCATCAAATACTGAATAACATGCTTTATTGATAACGGGCCTGTAAATAGGCAACATTTTGTACACTGGATGCAACTTCTGAAAAGAGGAAGTTACGCACAAGCAAATACAAATATTACAGAAGCATAAAGAAAATTTGTATACATGTTGGCAACGTGGTACATACGAACACCATGAGCTGATCCTCCTATGACTCTCCTGACTCTGACGCTTTCCCGATACTCGATCTTAGGAAGAGATTGTTTCGGATATAAGACCCTCAGGTACTCCCAAACCACTAAGCAATGCAGTATCAAACTCGGACCGCAGTCATTTGCTTTTTCAAATCCCTAACTTTTGCGTGAACCGCCCTTTGCGGGTTTTCAATTCACCGGGATACCCTTTTTTGCCGAAGTTGCCCTGTTCAGGTTTTCCACTTCGCGGGTGTACATTTTTCAATTTTATCCCTAACGTTTTCCCGAACCTTTTATTTCCTTTTTTATGGTTCGCCGGGATGCCCCATTTTTGCCTGGACTCTCTTTTTCTGTCCAGCGGGTCTCTTTAAGCAAAGTATTTTTTAACTGCGTCCGAGTTCACAGGTGACGTGAAATCCTCACCATCCATGGTGGACAAAAGTAAGGCTCCTCCAGAGAAAACCTTTCTAACAACATATGGACCTTCATAGTTGGGAGTCCATTTGCCCCTGTGATCTGATTGTGGTGGGAGAATCTTTTTCAGCACCAGATCGCCCGTCTGAAAGCTTCGAGGACACACCTTTTTATCATAAGCTTTCTTCATCCGACTCTGATACAACCGACCATATGCTAGAGAAGCCATTCTCTTCTCGTCCATTAAACTGAGTTGATTCAGCCTATCTTTCACCCATTCTGCCTCATCTTATTGGACATCACACAAAACCCTCAGAGAAGGAATCTCAACCTCCAATGGTAGGACAACCTCTATACCATATACCAGTGAAAAAGGAGTTGCCCCAGTTGATGTGCGTACCGTCGTACGATAACCGTGCAATGCAAAAGGCAACATCTCATGCCAGTCCTTGTAGGTCACAACCATCTTCTGAACGATCTTCTTTATGTTTTTATTAGCCTCTTCAACAACGCCATTCATCTTGGGCCGATAAGGAGAAGAGTTGTGATGTTCAATTTTGAAATTCTGGCACAATTCCTTCATCATCTTGTTATTCAAATTTGAACCGTTGTCAGTGATAATCCGCTCCGGGATTCCATATCTGCAGATAATATCTTTCTTGATAAATCTGGCTACCACCTGCTTGGTAACATTAGCATACGATGCCGCTTCAACCCATTTGGTGAAGTAATCAATAGCTACCAAGATAAAACGATGTCCGTTGGATGTCGTGGGCTCAATTTTCCCAATCACATCAATTCCCCACATGGAAAAAAGCCAAGGTGACGACATAACGTTCAGAGGGCTCGGAGGCACATGAATCTTGTCCGTATAAATCTATTATTTATGACACTTCTTTGCAAACTTGAAACAATCTGTTTCCATTGTTAGCCAGTAATACCCTGCTCTTAATAGCTTTCTCGTCATTGCATGTCTGCCGGCATGCGTACCAAATGTACCTTCGTGGATTTCTTCCATGAGCAACTTAGCCTATTTCTCATCCACACACCGCAACAACACCAAGTCGTGGTTTCTCTTGTACAAAACCTCATCCGGATTCAAATAGAAATTGCCAGCCAATCTCCTAAGAGTCTTCTGATCACGACTGGATGCCCCAGCCGGATACTCTTGGTTCTTCAGGAAATTCTGGATATCAAAGTACCACGGTTTGCCATCGGAAGCTTCCTCAATGGCGAATATGAAAGCGGGCCTATCAAGGCGAGAGATAACTATCCTGGGAGCCTCATTCCAGAAGTTAACTTTATACATCGAAGACAACGTCGTGAGAGCGTCTGCCATCTGATTTTCTGCTCGTGGTACATGGTGCAATTCCACCTTGTCAAAGAAAGGTAACAACCTCCTTGCATAATTCATATAAGGTATCAGATTGGGCTGACGAGTCTCCCACTCTCCCTTGATTTGGTTCACAACTAGATCAGAGTCTCCATACACATCAAGATTTTTAATTCTCAGATCGATAGCTTCTTCGAGCCCCATAATGCACGCTTCATATTCGGCCTCATTGTTGGTAACTGGAAAGGTCAATCTAGCAGTGAATGGGATGTGCGACCCATTGGGAGTAGTAATGATTGCCCCTATTCCACTTCCATATGAATTGACGGCACCGTCAAATATCAATTGCCATTTGGAACCCAGCTCTGGACCTTCATCAGGCAACGGCTCCTCACAGTCCTTCATCTTTAAGTACATGATATCCTCGTCAGGAAAATCAAAATTCATCGACTGGTAATCATCCACTGGCTGCTCAGCTAGATATTCTGACAAAACACTACCTTTAATAGCCTTTTGAGAAACATACTGAATATCGTATTCTGTCAGTACCATTTGCCATCGGGCAATCCTTCCGGAGAGTGCTTGCTTTTCAAACACGTATTTGATCGGATCCATCTTTGAAATTAGCATGGTTGTATGGTTTAGCATGTATTGCCTCAAACGTTTGGCAGCCCAGGCTAGCGCACAACATGTTTTTTCGAGCATTGAGTAACGGGACTCACAGTCTGTGAACTTTTTACTCAGGTAGTAAATCGCATGCTCTTTACGTCCAGTCTCGTCATGTTGACCGAGAACACAACCCATACTTTTCTCAAGAACCGTCAAATACATAATCAATGTTCTCCCTGCTACTAGGGGTATCAATATTGGAGGTTCCTGCAAATATTCTTTTATTTTCTCAAACGCCCTTTGACAATCTTCATTCCAGCTCACAGCCTGATCTTTTTTCAATAACTTGAATAATGGCTCGCACGTGGCCATTAGATGAGATATGAACCGAGCAATGTAGTTCAACCTCCCTAAAAAACCACAAACCTCTTTTTCTGTTTTCGGTGTTGGCATTTCTTGTATTGCTTTTATCTTAGCAGGATCAACCTCAATTCCTTTTTCGCTTACAATAAACCCCAATAGCTTACCAGATCTCACCCCGAAGGTGCACTTGTTAGGATTCAGTCTCAGCCTGAATTTCCTAAGCCTCTTGAACAATTTCAGAAGATTGACCAGATGCTCTTCCTCCGTCTGGGATTTGGCAATCATATCATCAACATAGACTTCGATCTCTTTATGCATCATGTCATGAAAGAGTGTCGTTATAGCTCGCTGATATGTTGCCCCGGCGTTCTTCAAACCAAAGGGCATCACTTTGTAGCAGAACGTTCCCCACGGGGTAATAAAAGTTGTTTTCTCCATATCATCCGGCGCCATCTTTATCTGATTATATCCCGAAAAGCCGTCCATGAAGGAAAACACGGAGACTTGAGCGGTATTGTCGACCAGCACATCAATATGAGGAAGTGGAAAATCATCTTTTGGGCTCGCCCTATTCAAATCTCGATAGTCCACGCACATCTGCACCTTACCATCTTTCTTTGGCACAGGTACTATATTGGCGACCCATGAGGGATAAGTTGTAACAGCCAGGAAACCGGCATCCCATTGTTTCTGAACTTCCTCTTTAATTTTCACAGCCATATCTGGTCGAGTTCTTCTGAGTTTTTGCTTAATAGGCGGACATTCCTCGCGCAATGGCAGACGGTGAACCACCATATCAGTATCCAAACCAGGCATGTCTTCGTAAGACCAAGCAAAGATATCACTGTACTCCCGCAGCATCTCGATAAGCCTTTGCTTGATATCACTTTGCAGTGCAGCCCATATCCCGATATTCCTGACAACCTCTTCGGACCCCACGTTGATAATTTCAATTTCCTCCTGATGAGGCAGAATGATTCTCTCTTCTTGTTTCAAAAGTCGAGTCAGCTCTTCTGATAAGTCACTATCCTCAACAATCTCTTCTTCTGCTTGAAATATCGGGTGCTCGAAGTCGAAGTGAGTCATAGGAAGTTCGTGATCGGTGTCATCTGAAATATGAATTTTGCAATGAGAATGGTTAAATGTTTCAAATAATGCAAACAAAGCACATAACTACGTTGCCATTTTATTGTTAAAGCAAAAATAGGAAAAACAAGGATCACAAAATTTGTATGGGAAAAACGCCTTTATTAATGATTAAACAAAGTACACACATAAGCAGGTAGCCCTAAAAACAAAATCACTATGCCCCGGGTAGGACACAGGATTGTACAATAATTGAGAAGACAAATCATTACTGTTTTGTAGTCACTGGGACAAGTTCCTGGATAGACCAGTTGCACAGATTCTGTCCTGGCACGCCGGGCTTGATCCACGAGTCCATATCGCAGTCACTATCTCTGTCTTCAGCATCGGAAACAGCATTGATCGTTTCATAACAGACCCCACCTGGAGTGATCACCACTGGTCCTTTGAACTTTGGCACGCCTGATGCGGAAGGTGACGACGTCGGGCGATACCCCAACCCAAACTTGTCCATCTTGACCGGAATTTCCAAGACTTGGCCCCATCCTTTGGTTGCTCCAGTCTGAACCACTGCCTGAGCGTCTTTGTACAAACACATGGCCACCTCTGGCCCTTTGCTAGGAACAATAGACTTGTCTTTGATCTGCAACCCCTCGAAGGCTTGGCACGGCGTCTCATGGATCTCTCCATCCACTTCGACGTACTTGAATGACGAATGATGACTAACTAAAATGTCCTCCTCTCCGCAAATAGTAACAACACTGTCACCGACCATGTATTTGAGTTTCTGATGCAGCATGGACGTCACAACCCCTGCAGAATGTATCCATGGTCGCCCAAGTAAACAGTTGTAAGCGGGATGTATGTCCATGATGTAGAACACGGTGTCAAAAACTTTTGGCCCGACCTGGAGTGGCAACGTTATGGACCCAAACACTGACCTTCTGGTCCCATCAAAAGCCCTCACGACCAAGTCACTTGGCGTGCAAATAATTCCTCGGACATCTAGCTTCATCATAGCCTTCTTTGGCAACACATTCAAAGATGATCCGGTGTCTACAAGAACGTGCGACATAACAGTGCCCCGACATTCCACTGAAATGTGCAAAGCCATATTATGGTCCCGACCTCTAGGCGTCAAATCAAAATCAGTAAATCCCAGGCTGTGGCCAGCATTCACATGCGCCAGTACCCCCTCAAGCTGATTAACAGTTACTTCCTGAGGTACAAAAGACGTGTCCAAGATTTTCAACAAGGCATTTCGATGGGCCTCGGAACAAAGCAACAAAGATAGTATTGAAATTTTGGAGGGCGCCTCCCGCTTCAACAATATTGCCCACTGCCCCTGCTGGCTGGCTATCCACATTAATCTTTTCCCCGATGCAAAAAGCTTCCAACCCATAATTCCATGGAATGGCTTTCGTACTTTCATAAGGAATGGGCCCTGCTTTCGTTATCATGATAGTTGGCCGCTTGGCGGACGCTGATATCATAATAGTCTTTCGTGGAATTGTAATTGTTGCGACCTCACCCTACTTTTCACATGTTACCTCATCAGGCTTCTCAACAGCAGTACGATCAAACTGCAAAGTTCCCTCATCAATCATGGCCTGAATACCTCTCTTCAAATCAATACAGCCCTCTGGTCAGGTCCAACAATCCAAACAGTACTCATCACATTCGGGGAAGACCCCTCCTTTCAACAATCTGCTTTTAACATAACTTAAAGGTGTCTTCAGATCATTTACGTCCATAACCAAATCCAAATCCTCCTCTGTCAAAACAACATTTGCTCCATGATTCGGCATTGGTTTCTGTACAATATTGGGACCATCATTACTGAAGTTGATGACTTTACTATCAATCAAATCTTGGACTTTGTGCTTAAAAGCATGACAACTCTCGATATCATGTTCGGGTGCCCCGGAATGAAATTCACACTACTTACTAGTATCATACCCGTAAGGAAGCGCTCCTGTGGGTGGGTTCAACGTTCTCTTCTCAACCAGATTCAAACTTAACAGCGTCTGAAGCAGTTCTGCATACGTTGACGGAGGTGTATCAAATACCCTCTTCGGCTTCCCATTCTGGATCCTTCTCTGAGCAGGATTATACCTTTGTTGTTGTTGCTGCTGCTGTTGTGGTTGTTGTCGTTGTTGTGGTATAGGGATCGTCACACTAGCAACCTGTTGTTGGATATACTGATTCTGACCTCTACCTCGTCCTCGACCACCATACACTGCACTGGCGTCTCCTTGCCTTTTACCACCAAAGACCTTTTTCGCACCTCCAGCTGAGGTCGATTCACCGGCTTGAGTCTTACCAATTTTGATGCCATTTTCAATTTGTTCCCCCATGAGTATCATGTTAGAGAAACTACCCATCGAGCAATTGAGCAATTTATCGTAATACATCCCAGAGAATGTTCCAACAAAAATATCAATCAATTCCCTTTCAACCATAGGGGGGTGGACTCTTGCCGCTAGATCGCGCCAACGCTGAGCATATTCCTTGAAACTCTCCCCATTCTTCTGTGAAAGACTTTGAAGCTGGACCCTATTTGGTGCAAGGTCACTATTGTATTGGTAATGTTTGACGAAAGCATCAGCCAATTCTTTCCAACTTCCGACCTGTGCAGGCTCTAGTCCTATGTACCATTCCAACGATGGTCCTGACAAACTATCTTGAAAAAAATGCATAAGTATCTTCTCATCATCAGAGTACGCAGACATCCTCCGGTAATATGAATGCACATGAACCCGTGGGCATGTATCCCTTTTATATTTATCGAAAGTGGGAGCTTTGAACTTCAATGGCACTCTCAGCCCAGGAACCAGCCCCATGGTAGCCATGTCCAAACCTGCAGAATTTTGATTGGCTATACCTCTCATCTGTTCCTCCAGCATTTTAATCCTCCGAATACTATCAATGGGACCCTCAAAACCCATGCCTTGCCCAGAAAAGGCATCTTCCTGACGATCTCTATTCCAGTACGGACCCTCATTACCATATCCGTCATAAGCAGCATTACGACCATGACCATGACCACTTTGGAAGAACCTGGGATCATACCTCAGATTGCCAAGCTCTTGATTAACAGCCGCTGTCCCAAAACTAGTATTAAAAGGACCCATCCCAGCACCATTGGTATTCACATTGCCAAACCCAGCATTACCGTAGCCATTATTACCAAAACCTTGATTATTATCACCAAACCCTCCGTTGCCGAGGCCCTGATTATTGAAACCATCATTGCCATCCCGATTGCCAAAGCCAAGACCCTGATTGTTATCACTAAAACTAATATTAATACCAACATTCCTGTTGGTTTCCACGTTCCCATTAACATTATCAGCATTTCTGTTACCAGTATTGCCGTTGCCGTTGCCAATACCAGTCTCACCAGCATTTGGTACCACTTCCTCTCTGCGAGGAGTCTCAACATGAGCAGAGTTGTATTCAGTATTACCAGCCGCTCGCGCCAGCAGCGGTTGCACCAGAGTTTGAAGATGTTCCTGGCCTTTAGCCACAACCTCCATTGTCTGCATGAATTGGGCCAACCTATCCCGGATCTCCTGCATCTCAGACTGTACCTGATCCATGATCTTCTTACTGTTGCTTCTTGTAGCGTACCGGTGAATTCTCTGTTCATCAATCTTGAAACAACCTGTAAGATGCAGGAGATAAGATCCAAGCTTTAAAATGGTACCTGCCATGCAATATGAATATGTAAATGCACACGTGTAAATATGTAACAGGTTAATTCCCCCCCCCCCCCGATTCTAGTTCCGGAGAAGAAGCCATAACGACAATGGAGTCCCAAGTAAGCAAGCGCAGAATCAGAAACCTCATACATAAACAAATGCCAAGAGGTAGAGTACAAAGATACAACTGAATACAACTGAAAAGGACCTCGGCCAACAAGCCTTGCGATGGTCAAGATACAAGTACGAATAACAAGAGAAAAGCAAAGGTAAATCAGGCCAAATGGCACGCCCTGACATCTTCCAATAGCCTCAACGTCTCTGAATGACCTAGTCTGGAGATTAGTTCCTGTATAAGTAATGCGTGCCGTTCAACAGTGGATCTTAGCTTTTTGGCGTCCTCTTCACAAGTTCCCCTGCCGAAACATTCATCAATCCTGCATCTTTTGAAGCCAGCCTTCAATTCACCACCCATAGTTTCTTTGACCATGTTGCTCACTCTAGACTCAGCGTCACGTCTAAGGGATACCTCTTTAGCAATCTTCGCATCCTTAGCACTGAGCTGCTCCTCTAACTGGGAAATCTGAAACTGCAACTCATCTTCACGCTTCTTCTGGCTAGTAAGCGTGGCATTCCACAAAAGTTCCCATTTAGAAAGTCGAGAATAAGCCTTGTCCAGAAGTTCTTTCTTAGTAGCAAGTACACTACTAACACCATTCAGAGCTACTCCCACCTTCTCTCTCCTGCTGGTCTCTTCAGTCAAATCTGAACCCAACCTATTAATCATCTCAGTCTGCTTCTTCAAAGTGAAGGTTGCCTCATTCTTCTCATGCCGAAGCTGGAAAATCTCTTTTTCTAGCTCTTCATTCGCTCTTTGCAACTCTTCTTTCTCAGCCAGCAACCTGTTATACTTCTCAATCTCTACTGAAGTAGGTTCCTTAATCACCGGAAGATAAAAAGGCTCTACAGCAGGATATGGCATCGAAGAAGTCCTAACTCTCTCATGGATCCAGAGCCGATAAGGATTATAAGCTCGACTGTCACTCTTGCCAAGAAATGTCTTTCCTCTTCTGTGAACATTACCCCAAGCACGCCTCAATCTGACCAAAACATCTCCGTATAATAAACTCGTGAGATACAAAGATTCCTGTATCTCGTCTTCAACCGCAGAGTCCCTCAAAGCATAGCCAAATTGTCTCACAAGCAGAGAAGGGTTATAGTTAATACAACATTTCCGTCCAATCAAAGGAACGTTCAGAAAGCCACTGCAACTATATATAATATTCACTCCGAGCAAGTTCCGATCAAACCAAACAATGTTCTCAGCACCCAATCCCATCAATCTGGAAGACCAATCTAAAGTACCAATAGCATCAACAAAAGGCCCCTTCTTAGGAAGATGTCCCTGAAACCACCTGCATAGAAGAGGTACACAGCAAGAAACATTCTTTCCTCGACGCTTCTCATTCTTATAGTGAATAGAATGATAAACGTCACCCAAGAGAGTAGGCACCAGATTCTTCGAGGCAAGAATAAAGAAAGCATCTGAGTCAACAAAGTCAGGCAGGTTAGGGAACAATACAATCCCATAAATGCAAACAGCCAGAATAGCATTGAAGACAATCCAACATCCATCCTTCGCACATTGCGTAGCCTTCTCAACCAAGCAAGAAAGATGAAAACCATAAGCTTCATTCAGCTTAACCAAACCTCCGGGGAACTCAAAAGCATCTAAACTAACAATCTCAGCAAGCTTAGCCAACTCAGGCTCAGTATCCTCGTGAACAAAAGGCATCTGATCTAACATAGGAACTCCTAGCATATCAGAATACTCCTCCAAAGTAGGAGCCAGAATAAAATTAGGGAACAGGAAGCATATCAACTGAGGCTCGTAAAACTGCATCAAGGTATACAATCCAGTCATCTCAAACATAGAAGGCCTGCACAACAAACTGAGCAGTTTCCCATAAGACTCTCTAAACTCAGCCCTCACTCTCTGATCTGCTAAAGCAACCAACCGCAACAAGGAACTGATATCTGGAAAAGGCAACCTGTAAGCAACTGTTCTCTTCATGGACTCCATGTCTGGCAAGAAGAACACTAGAATCTGAGAGGGAAAACACACTTGCAACATAAATACATGTTAATGAAATGCAGACATGAAAATGCAGATGCATATGCAAATAGGGGATCAAGTGCAATGATGAAGAACTGTGTTGTGCTGTACTGCAGCTTGAGAACCATCAGATCTTCTTCTCAAACCAAACCAACCACAAAAGAACCCTCACAACCAATTCTCACTGACAGAGACAAACCAGGTGTTTTGAGGCCAGAGTTTTCCTGCAAAAAGACCCACCTACCCTCTCACAGGTATGTACTTAACTCGCAGACGAGGTACGGCATCCTATGCGGTCATCAACGTCACATACTTTCAAGAGCGATGATACGATACCCAGAAGGTGTGGCATCATCATCCCTTGAAGAGGCCTCACTTAGCCGAATCCCAAATGATAGGTTCCCAGAGTCGACAACCCTCAAATCCAACAACCTGTCGAGCCCAAAGGGCCAGGCAAGATGCCATCAAAGAGAATCTCGTCTGAGCGTAAATTTCATAGCTAGCTGGTGCGAGAAAGCAAGCAGGCTAATCACTACTGTCGCTTGCGCGAAAATAAGGTGCCGGCAAAACAGAAGAGTCGCCACCTTTCGTTATTTATCCCTCAGAGTGGGAAAGCAAATGATCGGAAAAACCTGACGAAAAAGGGTAAGACAAGGTCGTCGCAACCATTGTCTGGGTTCGGAAGTCGGTTACGCAAGGGGAAGGTATTAGCACCCCTCACGTCCATCGTTCTCGACGGGATCCACGCTTGTTTGGTTTACTTGGACGGGTGAAAAAAAACTATCTACGGCTGCTAAATCTAAACGGAAAGAAATTAACTCGATAGAGCGTCACGCTCTATTCCTACCTATTCTTATCAGAGAAAATCAGAGTCTACGTAGTTCGGGAAACTACGGGTTAGGTTGCTCGGCAAGACGTCGCGTCTTGGGCCTACGTATTCTCTTCAGAGAAATCAGAGCATGACGTAGTTCAGGCTAACTACGGTTAGACAAGGGTGTTCTCGGTCACACGGGGGTGAGAGATATGATTGACGATACTAGCGTACGCATTCAAGCAGTTAGGTGGACGCTGCTCGACCATTGGAGACTTAGGCGTACCTGTTTGCGGTAGAACGAACGTAGTATGTCGGGTTTCGAGGTATGGGAACCTACGGGAACTAGAACTACGGTCTGGTCTCAAATGCACTTGGGCAAGAGAAAAGGATAACATCAGTTGTCAGCGGGAAAGTCTCGATCGCACAGCAGCGAGGAGAACAAAAAGTTAGTTGTTAGTATGCTCGCTAGGATGTCGCATCCTATGCCTACATATTCTCATCAAAGAAAGTCAGAGCAGCTGTAGTTCAGCCTAACTACGGGTAGAACGGAGACCATAGCACAAATCTCATTTTATTAATATTCTGAAAGAAATTACAATGATTGAGTACAGGAAAATAAACTCCTAAAAAATCCTATCCAACTATCATGGAAAATCTAATGCAAAATAGTCCCCTAACAAGTGGACTTTTAAATCTACTTCTAAAAGTGCAAAAATAAACTCTATGAGAAATTATATCCTAAAAAGAAAATGTTAAAAAAAACTATTAGCTAATATTTCACTATTTTTTATTACATATGTTTTCTATATTCTTTTCTTAAAAAAACTAAACAAATGATAATAAAAGAAAATAAAGAAAAAAGAGAAAAACACAAGGGGGGGTGCAAAACTGCTGCTAGGGGTGCAGCCAGCAAAAACAGAACAAAAAAACTGGGCCCAGCCCATTAAGAATACCAACAAAAAAATTGTTGGGAGGGGGTGTTGGAAGAAAACGGGGAGTATGCACAGAAATGGCTCGTAGTGGGCCCAGCCCGTTTACCAAGCAATAACCAAAAACAGAAACGGAGGGTATCTTGGCCAAAACGGGGGGGTGTAACCAGAAGAGTGACCAGGGCCCAGCCCATTTACACACGGAGCGAGGGTGTAGAAGGAAAACAGAGGGGTGTACGGACGAAAGTCAATGGGCCTAGCCCAATCCAATACGCGGTCCACCTTGTTTCCTCTCAGAATCCTAATTCCTCTACTCCCATCACACTGTTCATTCTCCTCCCCATGCGCCGTTTCTCTCTTCAGCTTCACTCTCTCTCGTTCGTCTCCTCAACCAACACGAAACCCTACCTTCTCCCGATTCCACATTGAACACTCGTAAATCACTCAAAGCTTCCCTTGAAAATTATTGAAGGCTTAAGATCTAAAAACCTGGAGATCCAATGATGTTGATGAAGGTCCAAAGGATGAGAACTAGTTATGGACGATGAAGCTTCTGAAGAAATCTTGAAGTTCGTTTGAAGGATTTATGAAGATCGATGTAGCTTATGAACGATCTTGGTGATTCTGAGGAAATCTAGAGATCTCGTGGGAGAAGCAGGGAGATCTGGACGAATGTTCTTCGTTGATGAGTTCTGGATGAAGAACGAGGGAAGAACATCTATGGACTTTGTGCGAAAACTGGAAAAATTCTCCAGAACGGTTGAAGATCCTCAAGAACGGATGAAGATCTGGCGTTTCTGGAAATCGTTGCGAAGATCAAGATGAAGGTGGACTCAGTTCTGGAAAAACGCATGCACCTTGATGAACTTGGACGAAGATCTTGAAGATCTTCTGGGAAACGGTTGGAGATTGATGAATATGCAAAGAACTCAATGACGATCATGAACGAGTTGGTGAAGATTCGTATGAATCTTGATGAAGTTGCACGGATCAGAGAACGGATGAAGGTATGATGAATCAGTGGACGAAATCTGGAAAAACACTCACATGTTGATGAAGATCTTGTGATTTCTGATGAGTTTTCTGATGACGGATGGATTTTCCGGTGATATCTCCGGCGAGGGCAGGAACATGGTAGATGAGGAAGATGAAGATTGAAGGTTTTCTGGGCAAAACGCAGTTTCTGGTGAGATTTGGGAACTCCGGCGACGGTTACGGTGGTCGGAGGGAGTTAGGGTTGCCGGAGTTGGTTGGAGCGGTGGTTGCATGGCCGGCGGCCATGCATCCGGCGAGGGGATGCGTGGCATGGCTGCATGCAGAGGGAGCTAGGAACGAGACGCGTGGTGGTATGGTGCAGCGTGAGAGAGCCACATGGCTTGAAGTGAAACGTGGAGGACTGTGGTGAGACCTGAAGTGAAAACGTGGAAAGCTGAGGGAGATCCTGAGGCACACGCGTGGCCTCCTTTATATATTGACACATGGCATGATAACTTGGACAGACTGGGCCTCCACAACAAATGGGCCCACGAAAATGGATTGAATTGAAGACTAATGACCCTAATTAACTCTAATGATTAAACCTAATTAATACTGAATTAAAACTAAAAATTACAATTAAGCTAAATGAAAATTAAAACAAATCATAATCCTAATTAATTCTGATAAGCCCTAATTAAAATCTAACTAATTCCTAATTAAATCTAAAAAAACTCTATTAATTCTAATTAAATCTAAGAAAAGAGAATTAACTACTAAATCTATATTAATTCTAAACTAATAAAACTCTTCCACTAATTTCTATAGAAAAACTATATTAATTTCTACTTAAAAAAATACCTATTAAAAGAATATTCTATCATTATCTAAAAATATACTTAATATCTAAAAAATGATTTATTCTAAAACCTATTTAAAAATTATTAAAATCCCTAAACCATTAAAAAATCAATTAATATCTAAAAGCTATTTAAAAAATCTATCTAATACTTAGAAAGATCAATTAAATCTATAAAAATTCTAGAAAAATAAGGAAAAAAATCTAAAAACTACCGAGGAAGCCGATTAAATCAATTAGCGAGCTATATCGAAATAAATGGTAAAAACCCGGACACCGAGATGTCCTCAAAAACAACAGCGAGAGCTGAAAACACCGGGACAAGCACCGATTCTCAAAATACGTCCTCGTATTAGCCTGAAATGCTATCAGAGGGCTGTGATCCCGATAAACCAATTTGACTGGAAAAAATGCAATGTACGTAGTATGCAAATGCGAAATGAAATGAGTCGAAACATGAGCCAAATTGCGATGAGTAGTTGGTCAAATTTTGGGGTGCAACAACTACTCTCTACTTCTAAGTCTATGTGCACTCAAGCCCAGGTCCGGCTTTTCTCTCAAACTAACCTTCTACCCACAGCACAACGACAAATATATATAGTACTGAAAGTAAAGACAGAAAGATAAATACATACAAAACCCCAGACGGGAAAACAAGCGCTAGGATTGACTCGCATAGGGAACCGCTAGAGTCCCCAGCAGAGTCGCCAGCTGTCGCTACTGCAAAAATTGGCGCCGGCTATGACAGAAGAGTCGCCACCGTGCGTTATTTATCCCACAAAAGGGAAAGGAAACGCTTAGAGTAAACCTAACTCAAAGAGGGAAAGGAATGGTCATCGCAACCAAATCCTGGATTCGGGAGTCGGTTACTCAAGGGGAAGGTATTAGCACCCCTCACGTCCGTCGTACTCGACGGGATCCACGCTTGTTTTCTATCTAAGGGTATGTTATTCTATCTACTCTAATGGTCTGGGTTAAAAAGAAAAGAAAATGACTCGGCAAAGTATCGCACTTTATGCCTACGTATTCCCGTCTGGAACGAGAAATCAGAGTCAACGTAGTTCGCCTAACTACGGGTCATGGGGGAAGGTTGCTCGCCGAGATGTCGCATCTCGTGCCTACGTACTTTCATACGACATGAAAGATCAGAGCAAACGTAGTTCGGGCTACGGAAGGCACAAGTTTGTCTGGCAGTTTTTTATCTCCTTAAGAAAGGGTTTTCCTGATTAAAGGTCCAAGAGGACAAAAACAGAGTTTGAATGTTTGTTTGAATCTTTTACGAAAGAATTGTTTTTTAGGATGTTTGCAATCGCAGTCGCACTAGAGACTATGACCCAGGAGTGAACGCTTCGTATGTCACCCAAAGGGTACCATACTAACATCCAGATTACTTGAGAGAGGCCCTCCACCAACCTTTTCCCAGATAGCTTAAGGCTCGTAACGCACGACTTCAATTAACCTTATTACTGTGTTTTTGAATTGTTTGAGATGAGAAAAGAAAGACACCCTAAAACTATGGTTGAAAGGGGAATCTACCTACAGTTATCATGCATAGGTCAAAACCTAATGTCTGTCATAATTCCCTCTTGTACAGAGGAAATCAGAGATCCTAGGGAAAACAACAAAAGAAAGCAAACAGTAAACAGTAAACAGTAAAATGCATGCTATGCAACAGTACAGGCGAGGCAAGGGAGAAAACAACAGGCAAGAGGATACAAGCTCCACCTCAAACCTAGAGGTAATCAACACAAGCAAACAGACAACAAAAGAAAAGAAACAGAGAAAGCAGCCCAAGCAACAGCAACAGTCTTCAGCAGACAGCAACTTCAATTCTCAACAGCAGCAACTCTAAACAGCAAATCTTCTTGACAGCAAAATTGACAGCAAAAGACTTTCTTCTTCAAGCTAGCTTCTATCTTCAAGCTTCATCTAACTTCATCTTCAAGTTCTAGCAAGCACACTCCAAGCAGAGGAATAATCACAGAGATCAAGGTTGAAATGTTGAAAACTTAATGAAAACCAAAGGAAATCATCAAGTACCAACATTGAAATAGAAAGGCATCCTCAAAGTTCTACTCAACTATGGGCATACCACACATCCCTCCAAAGGAGAGATGGAGTTTCCCTAGGAGGACTTTACATCATTGGATAGAACAGAAGCACACAATGCATTCTATGTTTGATGAAAGAATCAAAACTAGTCCTAATGCCCCTTCCTAAAACCCTAATTTCCTAAGCTCCTAAAACAACTCCTAAAAGAAAAGGAAACTTCAACTCCAAGCTCCAATATTTAAGGCACAGTAGCTACACCAAGTCTAGAAGACCTCTCAAAAAGGAAACCAAGCAAATCCAGCTCCAAAGTCACCAACAAGACCAAACAAGCAAAGACACACAAAATAGAACACCACAAGCACAAGCAACTTGCAAAATACAACTAAAATAGAAAACAAATTTTAAAAATTCTAATAAAATTCCTAGGGGAACATACATGTTTGAACAACCTAAGGTTAAAATATTAAAGCCTTATTCAACTTCTAGGTCACCTAAATAATTTCTAGATTGAAGGGTATCAAAGTGATCCACAAGTTTGGGAAGGCTCTAATCTCAACACCTAAACCAGAACCTAAAGTTGTTCTAAAATTCCAAAAAAAATCCTAAGGGAGCATACATGTCTACCCTAACACATACTAAAAAATCAAAGCCAAATTCATCACCAATTGGAAGAACAAAATTCAACAAAACAGATGGTCAAATATGCAAAATTAAAAGAATTAAACAAAATAAGAAAAATCAAATTAAATTGAAAAATGCATGAAAATTCATTTTATTGATTTC
Source organism: Lathyrus sativus (assembly GCA_963859935.3). Lineage (NCBI taxonomy): Eukaryota > Viridiplantae > Streptophyta > Magnoliopsida > Fabales > Fabaceae > Lathyrus > Lathyrus sativus. Next base: position 288,178,237 of record OZ012736.1, on the reverse strand, counting down.
AGAAAATCACAAATTCTCTCAAGATCATGGATATATTTTTGAAATAATTTTTGGATCAAAATTGAATTTATTGTGATTTTTTGAATCAATAAAGCATTTTAAAATAATAAAAATGAATAAAAGAAAATCAAAACTCAAAATAAAACATGAGCCACAAGATGCGTTGACAAGTCCACTGATCCAAGCGCTGAGGGCATGCCACCTCATTAAATGAAACTGCATCGTTTTGATCCTCAGAAAGTCAAATAAAACTTTAAGTCGTGGCCGTTGGATGATTGGTTTAGTCGTTGGTCAAAGGCAGATCTGATGGCTTAGGAGTCATCTTCTCCAAATCTTAGGTTGGCCAGATGGAGACTCAGTGTGGTGGCCGGAGAAGACTCTGGTCGTCTTCTTCGGTGAGCAGGTGGTTGCAGGTGTCTAGAAACAGCAATCCTTATACCAATCTCACTCAGAATTTCAACAGGAATTCAAATCTCCTATCCATATGTTCTAACTCTCCATAGATTTCAAGATTCAAAGCAAGCTCAGAACACACATTCAGATCAAACATCACCAATTGCAAATCTAATGATATAGAATTCATCCTCATGTCACATACATCACTCTGATCTATCTAGATTGCTCTAACTCTTCATGAATCAAGAGATTCAAATCAAAACAGAAATGCTATGTCATAATCAATCATCACCAAATGATTCCAAATTGATCCTAAAACGATCTACATCTTGTCTAGATCCTAACCACAAGTTCATATCTAACTACATCATGCTAATTCATGTGGAAATTTGAAAGTTACTAACCTGTTGTAGATCTAGTAACAGAGGTAGCTAGAGCTTGATTCAATCTTCAAAACTCTCCAGAATCATTCAAGGATGCAAGATAAAGATGTTGTAAGCTTCAATTTGCTCTGAATCAGCCTGGAACTCAAAACACGATTTCACTTGCTCCTTGGAATTTTTCAACTGCAACTTCAGTGTTCTTCACGAATTACCAGCCAAACCCACTCTGAATTCAATGCAATGAATATATAGAATGTTCCCATGGGCTTTAGAAGCTCAATTGAGGCCCAATCCAGCCAATCCAATTTTCTGTTTTTTCCTTCCCATGTGCAATGTAACAGTCACGAATTGGCCATGAAAATTTCTCTAGAAGCTTCCCTTTCACTTGCAAATTCCCTTGTGAGTGTATTCAGAACAAAAAAAGCACTTGAATTGTATTGGTAAGGAACTTGGATGTGTGACTTGCAAATGAGGAAATCAAATGACAACTCATGAAACTTGGCCTAAACTCAAAATTATGGTAATGCCAAAGTGTCTAAAATTCAATTTCCATTCAAAAAATGTAGTTACTTGACATGTTTTGGTCCTATAACTCAAAATTGGCATTTTCCCTCCTTAATTCATTTGAAAATTTCCTTTATTCAAACCATTTCAAACCAAGTCTTGCTATGAGCCCAATAAATCCATCATGACCTCTTGGATAGCCTAAAAACCCCATTTTGAACAACTTTCATGTTTAACAAAAATCCATTTGACAAGTGAAAGTTGGAGATTTTGACCTATGATTGAAAATGACCTATAATCTCACTTTCCCAAAATACCCCTGACTTGTAAACCTCATAACTTGAGTTCAACAAATCAGATGGAAGACTTCTAGTACAATTTAGAAAGCTAAGATCATGAGGAACAACTTTCATGATGGCCAAAAGTTCAGGTGAGACCTCCTTCTAGGTCAAAAATAGCTTTGAAGTCAGATGATTTTCACAGACAAATTTTAGAGGCATCTGAGGACTTGTAAGTTGTCTGGGTCATAACTTGAATTATATAAATCCCCTTGAGGACTTCTAGTACTCAAATTAAAGGTATTGAGATGCTATACAAGTTTCATGTTGGCCAAAGATCCATTTGAAACTTGTATCTTGACTTATGTGGTCTTGAAGTTAGGCACTAAACAGGGAATTTTACACTGAAACCCTAATTTAGCAACTTCCCACACTCTTGACTCTTCTTGATTTGATCTTGGAACAACACCACAAGTGTCTTAACATATCATTCCATGAACTACATGACCTAAAAGTAGGCTTTGATACTCTTCAATTGCCCAGTTGACCTAGAATTAATCCAGATGAAACCCTAATTGCTTGCACCTCAACTGTGGCTCTTGCATTTGACACAATGACTTGATTACACTCTCCCATGGCCCTCTAGGCATATTATGAGCTCCATACACATCCTCTTCTCACATTCAACACTTCACAACCCTCTGATGGTCTTCAGTTGATCCTCAAGTTAGGAGAAGATTCACACTCAAACATCTAAACCCTTAGGCACTCAAACCACCTTCTGATGACTTTGATAACTTCTCAATCTTGAATGAGACCTCTTGCTAGGCTTCTCTTGAGAAGAATCACACTTGATCCCCTACTATATGAATGATACCATGATATGAAAATGATATAACTATGCAAATGTTAATGCAATGAAACATAAACCAGGTAAGAAAAGGTTGAGCAAATTTTGGGGTGCAACAATAATGCTAATGTGAATGAAATGAAACATGAGCTAGGTAAAGAAATGTTGGGCAAATTTTGGGGTGCAACAGCTGCCCCTATTCAAACGGCTTGGACCCAATTGGGTGAGAAGCGAACGGCTCTCAAACAATCAAGGTAAAAGACAGTTGAATACCAATAAATCCGGAAATTTGCCAACTGCGCAAGTACATGGTACTCGGATGGGGACAAATCTTCGGAACTGAAATGGCAGTTGCACGACAACTAGCTGGAAAAATACTGATCTGAATCTCCTTCAGGATGATTCTCTGATTCATCTGATATCATTGCATCCTCAAATCATCAAGGGGTCACCAGTTACACGGCAACAGGCGAATTGCCAACCGTACGGGTAAACGATACTCTGATTGGTAAGAACATCTTCAAAACTGAGCATGACAGTTGCACGGCAACTAGCTGGGGAATTGGTCACACGGTAATTGGTGAAGGGTATAATCTCAAATCTCCGTCAGGATGATCATCTGATTTTGCTGTAGATCTTCGTCCTCAAGTCATCCAGGGATCACTGGTCATTCGGTAACCGGTGATACATAGCTGGTATTGCCGTCAGGCATTCGGCGACACTGCGGCAGAAGGATTCCTCGGGACTCATCAGGTCATTAGGAACTTTTTAACCATCAAGTTAATTATGCCGTCGGGCATTCAAAGAAATTTTCGGGCGTCAGCCGGACTTCGTCAGTAAGTCGGGAATAGAATCCTCGGTCAATCATGAACCAAATAGGGATATCCAAACTTCTGCCATCAGGCACTCCGCATCAGCCGAGAGCACTGCTTCGATATCATAGTTGGACTTCGTCAGTAAGTCTTAAAATGGAATCCTTAATCCATCATGGACCAATAATGATATCTAATCTTCTGCCGTCAGGCACCCTGCTGTAGGGGAATAAAGCTCTCTGAGAACCTGAACCTGCTCATCTAGGTATACAACCTACAATATGCTGAGGGAAACAATGTCAATCACAGAAATAACCTGCACGGCCTTCGCGGAGAAACTTTCCGGGAGATAACGACTCCGTTGGGGAAATACAACATCAGTTATTCAACACTCTACTAGGGAGAACCAATCATGACCTAAACGCTTCCAAGGACTCGGCTCTCTCGGGGAACTGCAAACTCGGCTGAGGAAGAAGGAATCATCCTGCTTGCCGGGGAGAGTACAACTCTGTGGGGAATTTCAATTCTCCCGGAGACCTCAGTCTGGGCTTATCGAAAGCTGCATACTTGCGAGTAGTCTTTCATGAGAAAACTGCACCTTGTCCAATTGTTGGGGATGAGTATACACTTCAGCGCATGACTCAGTTGGGGAGATGACGATCCTTCAGGATACATCTGATTGGGGATACATATCAATGCTCTTGGTCCCATGTTCAGGCTCCGTGGGGAGATGCTGCTGAACTCGCTGGGGTAGAAGGCATCATCCTGCTTGGGGACGCATACGACGTACTGCCTGGAACATGCCATACCTGCAACAACACAAACAAACAGACGAGATACCCTTCTCAAAGGGACCTATCAAGGTTATTATCCTGTGACAATGTCCAAGTAATTCATTGTTCCAACAATCGGTGGCCTAGGCCAGTAAGTTTATGTATGCGCATTTTATCAAAAACTTCGACGTTCTTTTTTTGCAAACAAAACAGATAAATGCTAAACAAGCAAACAAAATTGCTGAATAGTATACATTTTATTTATAACGAACCCCTGAATGGGAAAAAATGTTTTACAACAGATGCAAGCTCCTGGAATGAGGAAGCTGCGTAAATATAAGAACATAAATATACATCAGTATATACACAAATGTCGGCAATATGGCGTAGACAAACACCATGAGTTGATCCCTCTATGACCCACTCGACTTTGATACTTCTCCGATGCTTCTGCTTCAGAAGAGACTGATTCAGATAAACGGCCCTCAGGTCCTCCAAACCACTAAACAATGAAAGTCCATACGCGGAACGCAGTCATTTGCTTTTTCAAATCCCTAACTTTTGCCTGAATCGCCCTTTCGGGTTTTCGATTCACCGGCATACCCTTTTTTGCCAAAGTCGCCCTTCCAGGTTTTCGACTTTGCGAGTGTACATTATTTTCATTTATATCCCTAATTTTTGCCCGAACCTTTTTCCTTTTTTATGGTTCGCCGGGATGCCCCATTTTTGCCTGGATATTCCTTTTCTTTCCAGCGGGTCATTTTTTAAGCAAAGTATTTTTTAACTGCGTCCGCGTTCACCGGGGATGCAAAATCTTCGCCATCCATCGTGGATAACAACAAGGCTCCTCCCGATAAGACCTTGTTGACGATGTACGGACCTTCGTAATTGGGAGTCCACTTGCCCCGGTGATCGGAGTGTGGAGGAAGAATCTTCTTCAGGATGAGATCACCCGTCTGAAAGCTTCTAGGACGCACCTTCTTATCGTAAGCTTTCTTCATTCGTCTTTGGTACAGAAGACCATATGCAATCAATGTTAACCTCTTCTCGTCCATCAGGATGAGTTGGTTTAGTCGGTTCTTAATCCATTCTGCCTCATCAAGTTTCACGTCAACCAAAACTCGTAAAGAAGGAATCTCAACTTCTAACAGTAGGACAACTTCCATACCGTACACCAGTGAGAAAGGGGTTGCCCCGGTTGATGTACGTACTGTCGTACGATAACCGTGCAGTGCAAATGGCGACATCTCATGCAAGTCTTTATAGGTCACAACCATCTTCTGTACAATCTTCTTAATGTTTTTATTGGCCGTTTCAACGGCGCCATTCATCTTCGGTCGGTAAGGAGATGAGTTGTGGTGTTCAATCTTGAAACTCTGGCACAACTCCTTCATCATCTTGTTATTCAAATTCGAACCATTATCAGTAATGATCCTCTCGGGAATTCCGTAACGACAGATGATGTCCCTCTTTATGAATTTAGCCACCACCTGCTTGGTCACGTTAGCATACGAGGCTGCCTCCACCCACTTGGTGAAGTAGTCGATGGCTACTAAAATGAAGTGATGACCGTTAGATGCGGTGGGCTCGATCTTGCCTATCATGTCGATGCCCCACATGGAGAACGGCCACGGGGAGGAAATGACATTCAACGGGCACGGCGGCACATGTATTTTATCAGCATAAATCTGGCATTTATGACATCTCTTCGTGAATTTAAAGCAATCCGACTCCATCGTCAGCCAGTAATATCCTGCTCTCAGGATATTTATTGTCATAGCATGCCCACCGGCGTACATACCAAATGTGCCTTCATGGACTTCTTCCATGAGCATACTCACTTCTTTCTCATCTACACATCTGAGTAGCACGAGATCGTGGTTTCTTTTATACAGAACTTCGTCAGGATTGAGATAGAAATTTCTAGACAGCCTCCTCAGAGTCTTCTTATCCTGGGTTGACGCTCCCGCAGGATACTCCTTAGTCATAAGGAAGGTCTGGATGTCATGGAACCATGGCTTGCCGTCGGGGGCTTCCTCGATCGCAAAGACGAATGCAGGTCTATCAAGACGAGAAAGGACAATTCTTGGAGCTTCATTCTAAAAATTGACTTTATACATCGAAGCCAACGTGGCTAAGGCATCAGCCATCTGATTTTCAGCTCTGGGCACATGATGGACTTCCACTCGATCAAAGAACGGAAGCAGCCTTCTGGCATAATTCATATACGGCACCAAATTCGATTGACGAGTCTCCCACTCCCCTTTAATCTGGTTGATCACAAGTGCCGAGTCACCATATACATCTAGGTTCATGATTCTCAAATCAATCGCTTCTTCTAGACCCATGATGCATGCTTCGTACTCCGCTTCATTTTTGGTGACCGGAAACGTTAGTCTAGCAGTGAACGGGATGTGGGATCCATGGGGAGTCGTGATGATTGCCCCTATGCCACTTTCGTAAGAATTAACCGCCCCGTCAAATATCAATTTCCATTGGGATTTCCTATCTGGACCCTCGTCGGGAAACGGTTCATCACAATCCTTTGCTTTGAGAAACATGATATCCTCATCAGGGAATTCAAATTTCATCGGCTGATAATCCTCGATCGGCTGTTCGGAAAGGTAGTCAGGCAATACACTTCCCTTGATGGCCTTCTGGGAAACGTACTGAATGTCATATTCCGTCAACACCATTTTCCATCTGGCAATCCTGCCCGAAAGTGCTTGTTTCTCGAAGACGTACTTGATCGGATCCATCTTCGAAATTAGCACGGTTGTGTGATTGAGCATGTACTGTCGTAAACGTTTGGCAGCCCAAGCGAGTGCACAACACGTCTTCTCCAGCATTGAGTACCGGGATTCACAATCCGTGAAGTTTTTACTCAAATAACAAATGGCATGCTCCTTTCTGCCCGTCTCGTCGTGCTGACCGAGAACACACCCCATACTATTCTCAAGAACTGTCAAGTACATGATTAAGGGTCTTCCGACCACTGGGGGTATCAATATAGGAGGTTCCTGCAGATACTGTTTTATCTTATCAAATGCCCTCTGGCAATCATCGTTCCAGACAACCGCCTGATCCTTTTTTAGTAGTTTGAACATCGGTTCACACGTGGCCGTGAGCTGAGAGATAAACCTTGCAATGTAGTTTATTCTGCCCAGGAAACCACGAACTTCTTTTTCGGTTTTTGGCGCTGGCATTTCTTGTATTGCTTTTATCTTCGCAGGATCAACCTCGATTCCTCTTTCACTCACGATAAACCCCAGTAGTTTTCCCGACCGTACTCCGAAAGTACACTTGTTAGGATTCAGCCTCAACCTGAATTTCCTAAGCCTCTCAAAAAGCTTCAGCAAATTGACTAGATGTCCCTCCTCCATTTGGGACTTCGCAATCGTGTCATCAACATAGACTTCAATCTCATGATGAATCATGTCATGAAACAAAGTGACCATTGCTCTTTGGCAAGTGGCCCCTGCGTTCTTCAGACCAAAAGGCATTCCCTTGTAGCAAAATGTTCCCCAAGGTGTAATAAACGTGGTTTTCTCCATGTCCTCCGGCGCCATTTTGATCTGATTGTAGCCGGAGAAGCCATCCATGAACGAAAATACGGAGAACTGAGTTGTATTGTCGACCAACACATCAATATGAGGGAGCGGGAAATCATCTTTAGGGCTCACCCTATTCAAATCCCAATAATCGACGCACATTCACACCTTACCGTCCTTCTTCGGTACAGGCACTATGTTGGCGACCCACGGAGGGTAAGTAGTAACCGCTAAGAAGCCAACATCAAGCTGTTTTTGCACTTCTTCTTTGATCTTAACGGTTATATCTGGCCGTGTCCTTCTAAGCTTCCGCTTAACGGGAGGACAATCTTCTCGCAGCGGCAAGTGATGGACCACTATGTCAGTATCAAGTCCGGGCATATCTTTGTATGACCAAGCAAATATGTCACTATACTCTCTCAGCATCTCGACCAATCTCTGCTTGACATCACTCTGCAATGCAGCCCCTATCCTGACGTTCCTGACCAGTTCTTCAGAACCTAGGTTCACAATCTCAATCTCTTCCTCGTGAGGCAGAATGACTTTCTCTTCTTGTTTCAACAAGCGGGCCAACTTTTCGGGAAGGTATTCGTCTTCATCAATCTCTTCTTCGGCTTGATAGATTGGGCAATCGAAGTCGAAGTGAGTCGTAGAAGGTCCAGAGTCGATGTCATCTGCTATGTGGATCCTACAATAACAAGGGTTAAGCTTAAAACAAGGATATGCAGGTTAGCACAAACCTATTTCCATTTTATTGTTTTTCAAAACAAATATAAAACAGGAATAACAGGGATCACAATATTTGAATGCGAAAAAATGCCTTTTGATTTATTGGTAAAATGCATGTACATAACCAAATAAGGCTCTGACAATAAAACCGTTATGCCTCGGATAGGACATAGGGTTGTACAATAATTGGAGAAAGTAAATCATTACTCTTTGCCTGTCACTTGGATGGTATCCCTGATGGACCAGTTGTTGAGGCTCTGGCCTGGTTTGCTTGGCTGGATCCAGGAATCCAGGTCACAATCGCTGTCTTCGCCGTCTTCAGACACTGCGTTGACACTTTCAAATATCACCCCGCCACTAGTAAACTGGATCGGCCCTTTACCTCGCGATGCACTGTGGGAAGAGGAGGCTTCATCCGCAGGGGAGTATCCTAACCCAAACTTGTCCTGTTTGTTAGATATTTCTAGAACTTGTCCCCAGCCTGGGGTAGATCCGGCTTGAACAACGGCCCGAGCTTCCTTGAAGAAAGAAAGAGTCATCTCTGGTTTCTCAGTCATTACTGGAGTCACGTCCTTGACCTTAACAGCTTCGAATGCCTGACATAGGGTTTTGTGGATTTCCCCATCCATCTCAACATATTTGAAGGATGACAAATGGCTCACCATTATGTCTTCCTCGCCACAGACAGTTACAATGCTGCCTCCGACAGCATACTTGAGCTTCTGGTGCAACGTGGAGGTCATGGCACCAGCAGAATGGATCCATGGCTGGCCTAAGAGACAGCTGTAGGCGGGCATGATGTCCATGATGTAGAAGACAACGTCGAAAGTTTCCGGCCCAACTTGAATTGGCAGGGTTACCTCTCCAAAGACATGACGCTTGCTTCCATCGAAAGCCTTCACCACCAGGTCACTGGGTGTGCAAATCAATACTCGAGTATCTAACTTCATCAATGCCTTCTTCGGAAGAACATTGAGCGATGACCCAGTGTCCACCAACACATGAGCCATAACTGTTCCCCTACACTCTATCGAGATGTGCAGGGCGCTGTTGTGGTTTCTTCCATTCGGCGTTAGCTCTAGGTCAGTGAACCCTAACCCGTTTCCAGCATTCACGTGGGCGACTACCCCTTCCAACTAGTTAATCGAGATCTCCTGCGGTACATACGTGGCATTCAAAACCTTTAACAGCACGTTGCAATGTGACTCCGAACACAGCAACAAATTCAGGATGGAAATTTTCGAGGGCGTTTGATGAAGATGGTCAATGATCTTGTAATCACTCTTCTTGATCAACCTCATGAACTCTTCAGCGTCCTTTACAAGTAAGTCCTTCTCTACCCCACGAGGGGTTTCCTCAACGACTTTACTCTTTCCCTTATCAGTTTCCTCAGCTTTATCTGCTTTGTCCACCACAATCTCGGGTGGAGCAAATACTCTTCCGCTGCGTGTGATTCCGCCAATTCCCACTAGGGTATCCACAGACCGCCCAGAGGGTTCCAGTTCTAACTTCTGTCCATTACAGTAGACGTCTGCCCCATAATGCCACGGGACAACATTGGTGCTTTCAAAAGGTATCGGCCCAGTCTTTGTGATGGTAATTGTGGGCGGCCTGGGTGCAGAAATGGTTATCGTCTGGCGAGGGATGATGATGGTGGCAACCTCATCACCTTGTTTCAGCATTACCTCTCCAGATCCACATTCAGCCCTTCGGCTAAACTACAAGATTCCTTCGGTCATCAGACTCTGAATCCCCATTGTCAACTGTTCACATCCATCAGGACGAGTCGCACAACCCATACACAATTCTCCACAGCTCGGAAAGAAGCCTCTCTTAATCAGCTTGGATTTAACGAAGTTAAGCGGTGTCTTCAGATCCTTGACATCAGTCAACAAATCTAAGTTATCTTCTTCAATAATGGCATTCACCCCACCTCCCCTATGGTTCGACATAGGGTTCTTTGTGACATTCGACACATTTTCTGAGAAATTGATGATTTTATCATCCACCATATCTTGCACCTTGTGTTTGAAGGCTTTGCAATTTTCTATCGTGTGGCCGGGTGCCCCTGAGTGAAAATCACACGTTGCGTTCGCATCATAACCCTACGGAGGTGCCCCTGTCAAGGGAGCCAGGGTTCTTTTCTGGACTAGCTGTAACTGAAGCAGAGTTTGTAATAGCTGAGCATAAGACATGGGTGGTGTCTCAAGGTGACGACTTGACAGAGGTGCCCTGTTCTGATACCTTCTGTATCCTTGCTGATTTGGCTGCTGCTGCTGCGGCTGGGGTTGTTGGACAGCAGGGATGGTTATGCTAGCCACCTGCTGGCGCTGGCCCTTACCTTTCCTCCAAGCATTAGACACGGCGCTCGTCTCTCCTTCACGCCTTTTGTTACTGTACGGTTTCTTTCCTCCTTCAGCTGAGGATAGATCAACACCTTGAATTTTTCCCAACTTGATCCCATTTTCAACGTGCTCGCCAGTAATGATGATATCAGAGAAACTCCCTGACATACCACTGACCAATTTCTCGTAATAGACCCTCGGGAGAGTGGCTACAAACATCTCAACAAGCTCTCGCTCAACCATCGGCGGCTGAACTCTAGCTGCTAATTCACGCCATCGCTGGGCGTATTCTTTGAACCCCTCGTTGTTCCTCTGTGACAAGTTCTCCAGTTGAACCCGGTTCGGAGCCAAGTCACTGTTATACTGATAATGGTGTACAAAGGCCTCAGCCAGTTCCTTCCATGTGCGCACACTGGTGGGTTCCAAACCCATGTACCATTCCAAGGATGGCCCGGACAAGCTATCCTGAAAGAAGTGCATCAGCAGCTTCTCGTCTTCAGAGTGAGCGGACATCTTTCGGTAGTATGACCTTAAGTGGACACGAGGGCAAGTGGTGCCCTTGTATTTCTCAAAGTTGGGTACCTTGAATTTAGGAGGCACCTTGAAATCAGCAATCAATCCCAGTTTAGTCATGTCGACACCCATAGTGTTCTGGTTCTCGAAATTCCTCATTTTGTCCTCGAGTGCCTTAAACCTCAGACGTGCTTCAGCAGTCAGTTCTCCTTCAGCACTCCTCTGTGAGAACAAATCTTCTTGACGATCTTCTAGCCATGGCTGAGGCCCATATAGATTTCCAGCACCTGTGTTGCCATTGCCTAGTCCGGCGTTGCCATTAGCCTCAAAGTTTCTATTACCGACGCCAGTCGTATTACCATTGAGCCCGATGTTAGTGATCACATTGCCGTTACCACTTCCATTCCCCCCAGTCACAGGGATGCCACCCTGAGGAGTTTCAACAGAAGGAGGGGTTGGAACACTCCCACCATGAAGTACACCGTTGATGTCAACCCTTGAGATTAGAGGCTGGACCAGTGTTCTGAGCTGGTCTTGGCCGTTGGCAACCACTTGCATGAGCTCCATGAAGCGGTCCATCCTCTCTCGGAGTTCCTGGACGTCAGTTTGCACTTGTTCCATTGCTCTAGCTTGATTCGCCCTGGTCGGATAGCGGTGGATCGGTCTTCGGTCAATCCTGGAACAACCTGCATACACAAAGGGTTAGAAAAATGACAAGGTGTTCGTTATGCAAATGCTTCATGCAAATGCAATCGTGTGTCTGTGCCTTGGGGAGATTCCCCCCGATCCTAGTTTCTGAGACAAATAAAGTCTATCATCCAATCATGGAAAAGAAATCCTCATATATTCATCTGAAAAGCCCGCTCGGGTAGCGTACAACTGTAATCACATACAACTAAAGCAATAAGGCATGACCCCAACCAACAGACCTGGCGGTGATCAGCATATCAATGCATAAAATATACAAAAAGAGATACAAAAGATCAGGTGCGGCCACGAGCACAAAAATATTCTACCAACTTCTTTGTAGCGGGATGACTTGGCTGAGTAAGCAAACCCTGGGCCAGCAGGTCCCTCTGCTTGATGGACTCTGGGAGGTTCTCGGCAACGCTCCTAGAAACACCTTCTTCAGAATGGTTCTCGACTCTACTCCTCTTAGCATCAGCTCGGAGTTGAGAATCTTGCAAATTCGCCTCGGCCTCAGCCAATCTATACTGGACGTCTCGTCGCAGTGAGGCTTCAGCCTCTATCTTCTTGTCTTACACCATAATCTGAGCTTCTAGCTCGGCTACTTGCTGCTTCAGCTTTTCTTCCCGCTCTTTGTATTTGGCTAGGGTGCTGCTCCAGACCCTCTCGTATTGGGTTAGCTTCTGGTACACTCTGTCCAGATCCTGTTTCTTGGTTGTCAACACACCATTTACTGACTTCAGGTCCAATCCCAGACGTTCCCTAGCATCAGTTTCTTTGGTCAGGTGGAGCCTAGATGGTTGATCATCTCAGTCTGCTTCTTGTAGGTATAAACGGCTTCACTTTTCTCTTTCCGATGTTGAGCGATCTCTTTCTCCAACTCTTTGTTGGCTTTTCGTAGCTCTTCCTTCTCTTGGAGTACCTGGTTGAATCTCTGAATATCAACTGTGGTAGGCTCTTTGTGCACCGGAGGATACAATGGTTCCACGGCAGGAAATGGCATTAGAAACTTGGCGGCTCTCTCTCGAACCCAAGTCACATACGGATCAAAGGCCTTGTTGTTGCTCTTTCCCAGCAGGACCTTTCCCTTTCGGTGAATTTTACTCCAAGCATTTTGTACCTTGACCAAAGTGTCGCCTTCAAGCAACCCTGTGAAATACAAAGATTCCCGTATCTCTTCCTCTTCAAGAGGACCTCGTAGTGCATACCCAAATTGCCGTACCAGCAGAGATGGATTGTAGTTGATACATCCATTCCTTCCGACCAAGGGGACGTTAGGAAAGCCACAACAGCTATACACAATATCTTTTCCCAACAGATCTCTATCAAACCAGATAATATTGTCAGCAGTCAAACCCATCAAACGCGTGGACCAAGGCGAAGACTCAACAGAATCAATGAACGGCCCCGACTTAGGAAGATGGCTAGCAAACCACTTATACAGTAAAGGAGCACAACATGCCACGTTCTTCCCCTTTCTGTTTTCGTTCTTACTGTGCACTGAATGGTAAACGTCTCCAAGGAGTGTGGGTACTGGATTCCCGGAGGCAAATATGTGGCAAGCATCCATGCTTATGAAGTCTAGATGACTTGGGAATAACACGATCCCATAGATACAGAGGGCTAAGAAGGCATTGAATACATCCCAGTGACCTTTCTCGGCAAACTTGCAAGCTTTTTCCATCAGGAAATGCAAAAGGAAAACATGAACTCCAATCTTCCTGGATATCATCCCTTCCAACTCAGACTCATCTACATGAAGAGCGTCAGTCAGCTTACTCAATTTGGGTTCACCCTCAACACGGTAGTAAGGCATTTGATTCATCAAAGGCACCCCTAATAAGTCAGAGTACTCCTCCAGGGTCGGAGCTAGGACATAGTCGGGAAACACAAAGCATCTGAGCTGTGGGTCGTAAAACTGCAGCAGGGCGTAGAGGCTATTCAACTCGTACGCAGGAAGCTTATACACAAGACCCAGAAGTCTCCCGTAACTCTTCCTGAAACTTTCCATCATTGTCTTGTCAGCCAAGGAAATCAAAGTCCGTAACTCTCGGATGTCAGGTGTTGGTAGCTTGTAAGCCAAAGTCTTCTTCAGAGATGCCATATCTTCCGTAAGGATCAAGATCACTAGAACCAGGGTAGAACTATGCACCTGCAACACAGACACACGTTAATGACATGCAAATGAGGATGCAAGTAATGCAAAATGCAATCATGCAGCAGGAGATCAGGACGATTGTGCTGTTGAGGAGATGAAGGCTCTGTATCAACAAAACCACAATACTGCTCTGTCAAGAACAATCATATCTCTGATGAGAACCCCATTATACCAGACCATAAATCTGCTCTGTCAAGAACACACATATCTGATGGTGAGAACCTCTGATACGAACAAAACTAATTCATTGTCAAGAAAACCAGGTAGTCTGGGGGTTAAGGTTTCCTACATCACACCCGACCCTGCTCACAGGTTATGACCTAATCACGGAAAAGGTTCGGCATCCTATGCGGTCATCAGTGTCACAGACTTTCAAGAAATGATGATACGATACCCAGGAGGTGTGGCATCATCATCTCTTGAAGCGACCTCACTTAGCTGAATTCCAAATGATCGGTTCCCAGAGTCGACAATCCTCAGATCCAACAACCCCTCGAGTCCAAAGGACCGATAGGAAGCCATCAAAGAGAACCTCGTCTGAGTGTGGATTACATGGGAACAGATGCAAGCAAAGCAAGCACGTCCTCCACTAACCCACTCTAATACTATGTAGCTCTCAAGCCTGGGTCTGGCTTCTCACTCATCAGAATGCCCTTCCCACAACGGTACAGATAATCATATCATACTGAAAATAAAGTGCGGGAAATAAAATGTGATAAATAAACACAACCCAACAAGTAAACATACAAGCGCTAGGATTGACTCTCGCAGGGGACGTTGGATCCCCAAATTGACTCGCATAAGGGACGTTGGATCCCCAGGAAACTATCAGAGTCCCCAGCAGAGTCGCCAGCTGTCGCTTCCGTGGAAATAAGGTGCCGGAAAAACAGAAGAGTTGCCACCTTTCGTTATTTATCCCTCGGAATAGGAAAGGAAACGATCGGAAAAACCTGACGAAAAGGTATAAGACAAGGTCATCGCAACCATTGTCTGGGTTCGGGAGTCGGTTACGCAAGGGGAAGGTATTAGCACCCCTCACGTCCATCGTACTCGATGGGATCCATGCTTGTTGTGTTTATCTGACGAGTTGGTTTTATCTATCTACCTATCAAGGCTGGTCTAAAAATAAAAGAAAATGACTAGGCAAAGCGTCGCACTTTATGCCTACGTATTCTCATCAGAGAATGAGAAATCAGAGTCAACGTAGTTCACCTAACTACGGGTTACGGGGGAAGGTGGCTCGCCAATACATCAGTATTGTGCCTACGTACTCTCAACAGGTATGAGAGATCAGAGCTTACGTAGTTCGGGATAATACGGATTACGGGGATTCAGATTCATCTGTTTTATCGAGTATGGTTAACAAGCAGCTTCAGTAGTTTGGCGTACGCAGCTCAACCTTTGGAGACTCAGGCGTTACCATTTGCAGTAGAACGGGGAGTTAACGACACTCTTTTCTTCAGAAAAGCTTCCTTGGAATTATGGGCCCACGGGGCAAAAAGGTTTGAAGTCTGTTTTCTGTCTTTTACGGAAGAACTGTTTTTAGTTGTCTGTAGCGTGTACAACACTAGAGACTATGACCTGGGAACGAATGCGTCGCATATCGTCCAAAGAATGTATACTAAACATTCTAGATGATTGAGAGGAGGCCGCTCAATTATCATTACCCAACTAGCTTAAGACTCGTATCGCGCTTATACTAACTTGCATTTATTATGTTTTTTACTATTGTTTCAAGATGAGAAGAGAGAGGGACAACTACGGGGAGACTATCAAGTCCTAATGTTGTCATGCCAAGGATTCATCCTATGGTAGAAGTTTGAAACAGGGGACTCCTAGAAGTTATCATGCATAGGTTTCAACCTAAAGTTCTAATCATCACTTCCTTGTCAAAGGAAGTGAGATTCCTAGGGGATCATGCCAATGAGATACAGAAACAGATAAAGCATCAGCTTAAACAGTAAACAGATATATAGTAAAATGCATGCAATGCAAGTGAGGGAGGAAATGTGTGTGGGGCATCAGCCTCCACAAGCTCGACTCAACCTCAAGCCAGATATGAATAACTGCAATCATACAGGAAAAAATAACATGCCATCAAGCAAATCACAAACCACACAGGCAAGGGAGCAGAGCTATACCGAATACCCGCAAGCAAAGCCATACAGTACAAATACAAGCAGAGGGAGCAACTCAACCTCTAGTGCAATCATGCTCCTAGCTTAAAAACAGTCTAAACATGAACTTATTCTAATGCATCAAGCAAATCAAACAAGTCACATCAATACAGTTGCACAGAAAGCAAACAGATCAACAGCTTCCACAGCTTCACAGCAAAGCAATCCTCTGACAGCAGTTCAGTCCTCAGTCTGTAACTGTTCTTCAAGTCTATCCTCTTCAAGAGAATGAAAGGTACTCCATCTTCAAGTTTCAATCTTCAATAGCAAGTATCAACTGGCTTCTTCAAGCTTTCAATGCATCAAACACAAGTATCAACTTGCTCTTCATCTTCTTCCAGCTTCAGCTCTTTCTTCAATCTCAATTTGATCTTCTTCACACAAGTATCAACTTGTTCTTCTTGATCTTCAAGCCTCAGCTTCAATGGCAGTCTTCCAACAAAGGGGAAGTGCAACCTCTAGCATCTTCAATCTTCTAGCAAGTAACTCCATCCTCTAGCAAGGGAGAAAGATTCATCTAACAAGAGCAAAGTGGGACAGGGAGAAGCAAAGTGAAGACCAAAGGTCACCTCTGAGCACTCCACGATCAAAAAAAGGAACCCTCAAAGGTTCTACCAACTTGTGAAGAGCCACACATCCTACCAAAGGAGGGATGATGCCTTCACAAGGGGACCTTACATCATAGGGAGGAATGGAAGTGATCAACATCTTCCATGTTTCATGAAGGAAGAAAATCTATTCTAAGGGATCTCCCTAAAAACCCAAATCCTTAACCCTGAACAAACTACACCAAAGGGAGAGCAATCTTCAAGTCCCAGCTCCACCATGCATTCCACAGCAGCCCACACAAGTCTTCATCATCATCCAAAAGCAAGAGAAGCACAACCATAGTCTAAGGGAACTAGTGAGGTCATTCTAGTTGAGTTAGTAGGTTAGGATCACCTAAAACCTAGTATTAAAGTTAATTCTAACTAAAATACTAAAATCAATTATAAAATCCTACAAAAATAACTATGGGAACCTATGTCAATCATGACTCTACCATGTTAATTCCAGAGATCAAATCCTCAAATAAGACCTAGAAATAAATTCTACATTACAAGGTACTAAACTTAAACCCTAAAGGGGAGCACCTAAGGTTTCAACCTAAAAACAACACCTAATTTCATCACAAAAATGTGAGAAAAATACTAAGGGAGCATACATGTCTAATCTAATCACAAACCAAAAATCAAGCAAAAACTCATCACCAAATGATCAAACTAAATTCATCAAACATAGGTATCAACCATGGTAATTTTATTATCAAATAAAATGTAAAAATGCACATAAAATAAAAATGCATGGTTTTCCTAGTATTTTTATTCTATAAAATTCTAGATTCAATCATGAATCAGGGGGAAAAACCTGGAATTAATTGACTTATTCTTCTATTTTTTATGAATTATTATCAAACTAATATGAAATGAAGAAAATAAAAGAAATCAAAAGAAAATAACAAAAGTTGCGTGCCAAATAGCAATCCTGATCAGTTCAATACGCTGGGTTGGGCCAAAGTGGGGGTGTAAGTAGCAATCAGTCATTAAGCCCAATGCTTCCAATTAATGAAACGGTGTGTATCAATGAGGGGGTCAAAGTCTGACTTTCAACATCAATCGTGGCCGTGTGTTTGTCCTACTGAGTCAAGATGTCATATCAATCCAATGCTCCAGGTGCATCTTCCCCATTTAAACGTTCAGACTGGAGGGAAACCAGACGGTGGCCAGAGCAGTGGCGCCACCGTCTTCTCCGGTGAGTCATCTTTCACAGGTCATCAAAAATCACATAACTATACATCATCTTGTCCAGTTTTTAATGCTGATCACGAATCTAACCTTAGAATCATCTAACTCTCTATGGATTTTCAAACCCGATAACTCTTTCAAAATATACCTCAATCCTGAATCTCATCAGAACATCAATTAAATGCGCATAAATAATCCTCATCTCAAGGTGATCATCTTACACTATACAATCTTGATTATCAGTCCAAGAATCTCTAGAATTCAGCCTCAACAAAAATTGGTCATCATCCTAACTTGTCTCTAATTCACCAATTCTTGTTCTAGAATCCAACTACACATTGCAAGGATCCTAACCACCTAGAGATTTCTATCTATCTCCTCCTAAATTATGCATAAGAGTGAAAGATACCAACCTGAGTTCAGAGGTGTAACAGAAGGGGTTCTTGATCACTTCAACCTTCAAGATGATGCAGATACACTCCAAAACTCCTTCTAAAGCCAATGCAACCTTCAATTTGCTTTGATTCTTCCTTGAACTCAGAAATCGATTTCCTCTTGCAACTCTGAAATTTCACATCCACTCTCTGCTTCCAGCTTCGAATCCTCCCAAAAAAATGGCTGAACACACTCAACACCTTATATAGAACTTATTAGAATCATCCAGAACCTTCTCAAAGCTTCAGAACGAGAAATTGGATTTTCAAATTCTCACCAAAATCTCCTCCACACCAGTCATGATATGCACTCTGTTTTGGCTTCAAAATGCTTGCTTTGCACTCCTCATGAGATATTGAATCTGAATGGTGGTGTTTCACTCCTTGTTTCCATCCAATGGCTCATGTTTGACATGTTACTTCATCATGAAGAAACAAAGAAAAAGGGCATTATATTGAACTAAAATCAAAAATCTAACATTGCCAATGTTTCCAAAATGCATTTTCCATTCAAAAAATGATATTATTTTGCCTCATTTGCACACATATCATTAATTTTGAATTTTTGGCCTTTAATTCTCTTTAATTCTTCCTTTTTCACAATTTCTTGAACCAAGTCTCTCCTTGAGCCATTTCAATGCCTCCTTGATACATGGTCAAGGTTAAAACCCCATTTTGAGCAACTTTCAAGTTGCACAAAATTTTATTTGAGATGTCCAAGTTAGTGAAAATGACCCATAACCAAAAATGACCCATAATCACAACTTCCCAAAATACCCTTGACTTGTCAAAGCCATAACTTGAGTTATACAAATCCTATCATGGACTTCTAGTACTCTCTAGAAATCTAAGAGAATAAGTAACAACATTCTTGTTGACAAAAAGTTCATAGGAATCATCCTTCTTGGGCAAAAGTGTCATGCAAGTTGGGTAACTTTCAAGCTCTAAATTCACATGCCTCAGATGACTTGTAACTTGTCTGACTCATAACTTGAGTTCTATAAACCCTATCAAGGACTTCTAGTACTCAAATTAAAGCTAAAATCATGCCCTACAACAATCATGTTAGGGTCAAAATGAGACGAAGATCCTATCTTGAGCCACATTGCCTTGAAGAGAGGGGTCAAATTAGGGGATTTTACACTGTCAAGTCTTAGAAACCCTAGCTTGAAACTTCTCAAACTCTTCAATCATGATGAGTTAGCCTTGTAATCATCCTTATAACATCTCAATGTATCAATCCATAATCACATGGCTCTTGAATTAAGTCTCAACTTCTTTCAAATCATCAGCTGACTTAGGGTTGACCCAGTCAAACCCTAATTGCACCACTCATGGCTGAGTCTTCTTAATCTTGCAGAATGACCTGTCTAGGCCTCAAAGTGATCTTCAACACTTCTCCTGAGCTCTCTCAAGACCTCAAGTCCATCTTCATGACCTCAGAATCATCTGATGACTTCCCACAACTCTCAAGTTAGGGGACCTACAAACTTGGCTTCAATCACTCTCTCTAAGGATCTTCTAACTTCTCTGACAAGGATATCAACCCTTGAACATCTGAATAACCTTCTTAGCTAGCCTCACAGTCTTGTGTAGCTCTTGATTGGTAATCATACCTCTTGATCTCCTGCACACATGTTAATGAAATGCAAATGATAATGCTAATGTGAATGAAATGAAACATGAGCTAGGTAAAGAAATGTTGGGCAAATTTTGGGGTGCAACAGTATCCAGACTCCGGTTATTACGTTGAGCATTCAGGCTCCGGTCATTTTCGTTGAGTATCCAGACTCCGGTTATTACGTTGAGCGTTCAGGCTCTAGTCATTTTCTTTCAGTACTTAGACTCTAGTTATTACGTTGAGCGTTCAGGCTCCGGTAATTTTCGTTGAGTATCCAGACTCCATTTATTACATTGAGCATTCAAGCTACGGTCATTTTCGTTGAGTATCCAGACTCCAGTCATTACATTGAGCCTATAGGCTTCGGTCAGTTTTGTTGAGTATCCAAACTCCGGTTATTATGTTGAGCGATCAGGCTCCGGTCAGTTTCGTTGAGTATCCAGACTCTGGTCATTACATTGAGCGTTCGAGCTCCGGTCATTTCTGTTGAGTATCCAGACTCCGGTCATTACATTGAGCGTTCAGGCTCCGGTCATTTTTGTTGAGTATCCAGACTCCGGTCATTACGTTAAGCGTTCGGGCTCCGGTCATTTTCGTTGAGTATCTAGACTTCGATCATTACATTGCGCGTTCAGGCTCCGATCATTTTCGTTGAGTATCCAGACTCCGGTTATTACGTTGAGCATTCAGGCTCTTGTCATTTTTGTTGAGTATCTAGAATCCAGTTATTACGTTGAGCGTTCAGGCTCCGGTTATTTTCGTTGAATATCCAGACTCCGGTTATTATGTTGAGCGTTCAGGCTCCGGTCATTTTTGTTGAGTATCCAGACTCCAATTATTACGTTGAGCGTTCAAGCTCCGGTCATTTTCCTTGAATATCCAGACTCCGGTTATTACATTGAGTGTTCAAGCTCCTGTAAGTTTCGTTGAGTATCCAGGCTCCGGTCATTACGTTGAGCGTTTAGGCTCCGGTCAGTTTTGTTAAGTATCTAGGATTTGGTCATTACGTTGAGCATTCAGGTTATTACATTGAGCGTTCAGGCTTCCGTCATTTTTGTTGAGTATCCAGACTCCGGTTATTACGTTAGGCGTTCAGGCTCCGGTCAGTTTCGTTGAGTTTCCAGACTTCGGTTATTATGTTGAGCGTTCAGGCTCCGGTCAGTTTTGTTGAGTATCTAGACTCCGGTTATCACGTTGATCGTTCAGGCTCCGGTCATTTTCGTTGAGTATCCAGACTACGGTTATTACGTTGAGCATTCAAGTTCTAGTCATTTTCGTTGAGTATCCAGACTCCGATTATTATGTTGACCGTTCAGGCTCCGGTCATTTTTGTTGAGTATCCAGACTCCGTTTATTTCGTTGAGCATTCAAGCTACGGTCATTTTCGTTGAGTATCCAGACTCCGGTCATTACATTGAGCCTATAGGCTTCGGTCAGTTTCGTTGAGTATCCAAACTACGGTTATTACGTTAAGTGATCAGGCTACGGTCAGTTTCGTTGAGTATCCAAACTCTGGTTATTACGTTCAGTGTTCAGGCTCCGGTCATTTTCGTTGAGTATCCAGACTCCGGTTATTACGTTGAGCGTTCAGGCTCTAGTCATTTTCGTTCAGTACCTAGACTCTAGTTATTACGTTGAGCGTTCAAGCTCCGGTCATTTTCATTGAGTATCCAGACTCCGTTCATTACATTGAGCCTATAGGCTTCGGTCAGTTTCGTTGATTATCCAAACTCCGGTTATTATGTTTAGAGATCAGGCTTCGGTCATTTTCGTTGAGTATGCAGACTCTGGTCATTACGTTGAGCGTTCGAGCTCCGATCATTTCTATTGAGTATGCAGACTCCGGTCATTATGTTAAGCGTTCGGGCTCCGGTCATTTTCGTTGAGTATATAGACTTCGGTCATAACGTTGAACGTTCAGGCTCCGATCATTTTCGTTGAGTATCCAGACTCCGGTTATTACGTTGAGCATTCAGGCTCCTGTCATTTTCGTTGAGTATCCAGAATCCAGTTATTTAGTTGAGCGTCCATGCTCCGGTTATTTTCGTTGAATATCCAGACTCCGGTTATTACGTTGAGGGTTCAGGCTCAGGTCATTTTCGTTGAGTATCCAGACTCTGGTTATTACGTTGAGCGTTCAGGCTCCGGTCATTTTTGTTGAGTATCCAGACTCCAATTATTATGTTGAGCGTTCAGGCTCCGATTATTTTCGTTGAATATCCATACTCCGGTTATTACGTTGAGCGTTCAGGCTCAGGTTATTTTCGTTGAGTATCCAGACTCTGTTTATTACGTTGAGCGTTCAAGCTACGGTCATTTTCGTTGAGTATCCAGACTCCGGTTATTACGTTGAGCGTTCAGGCTCCAGTCATTTTCGTTGAATATCCAGACTCCGGTTATTACATTGAGCATTCAGGCTCCTGTCAGTTTCGTTGAGTATCCAGGCTCCGGTCATTACGTTGAGCGTTTAGGCTTCGGTCAGATTTGTTAAGTATCTAGGCTTCGGTCATCACGTTGAGCGTTCAGGTTATTACATTGAGCGTTCATGCTCCGATCATTTTTGTTGAGTATCCAGACTCCGGTTATTACGTTAAGCTTTCAGGCTGCGGTCAGTTTCGTTGAGTATCCAGACTTCGGTTATTATGTTGAGTGTTCAAGCTCCGGTCAGTTTAGTTGTGTATCCAGACTCCGGTTATCACGTTGATCGGTCAGGCTCCGGTCATTTTCGTTGAGTATCCAGACTCCGTTTATTACGTTGAGCGTTCAAGCTACGGTCATTTTCGTTGAGTATCCAGACTCCGGTCATTACATTGAGCCTATAGGCTTCGGTCAGTTTCATTGAGTATCCAGTCTCCGATTATTACATTGAGCGATCAGGCTCCGGTCATTTTTGTTGAGTATCCAGACTCTGGTCATTACGTTGAGCGTTCGAGCTCCGGTCATTTCTGTTGAGTATCCAGACTTTGGTCATAGCATTGAACGTTCAGGCTTTGGTCATTTTTGTTGAGTATCCAGACTCCGATCATTACATTGAGCGTTCGGGCTCCATTCATTTTCGTTGAGTATCTAGACTTCGGTCATTAAGTTGAGCATTCAGGCTCCGAACATATTCGTTGAGTATCCAGACTCCGGTTATTACGTTGAGCATTCAGGCTCCAGTCATTTTTGTTGAGTATCCAGAATCCAGTTATTACGTTAAGCGTTCAGGCTCCGGTTATTTTCATTGAATATCCAGACTCTGGTTATTACGTTGAGCGTTCAGGCTCAGGTCATTTTCATTGAGTATCCAGACTCCGGTTATTACGTTGAGCCTTCAGACTCCGGTAATTTTCGTTGAGTATCCAGACTCTGGTCGTTACATTGAGCGTTCAGGTTATTACGTTGAGCGTTCAGGCTCCGGTCATTTTCATTGATTATCCAGACTCCGGTTATTACGTTAAGTGTTCAGGCTCCGGTCAGTTTTGTTGAGTATCTAGACTCCGGTTATTACGTTGAGTGTTCAGGCTCCGGTCATTTTCGTTGAGTATCTAGACTTCGGTTATTACGTTGAGCATTCAGGTTCTGATCATTTTTGTTGAGTATCCAGACTCCGATTATTACGTTGAGCGTTCAGGCTCCGGTCATTTTTGTTGAGTATCCAGACTCCAATTATTACGTTGAGCATTCAGGCTTCGGTCTTTTTCGTTGAATATCCAGACTCCGGTTATTACGTTGAGCATTCAGGCTCCTATCAATTTCGTATAGTATCCAGGCTCCGGTCTTTACGTTGAGCGTTTAGGCTTCGGTCAGTTTTGTTAAGTATCTAGGCTTCGGTCATTACATTGAGCGTTCAGGTTATTACATTGAGTGTTCAGGCTCCGGTCAGTTTCTTTGAGTATCCAGACTTCGGTTATTACGTTGAGCGTTCAGGCTCCGGTCATTTTTGTTGAGTATCCAGACTCCGGTTATTACGTTGAGCGTTCAGGTTCCAGTCATTTTCGTTGAGTATCCAGACTCCGGTTATTACATTGAGCGTTGAGGCTACGGTCATTTTTGTTGAGTATCCAGACTCTGTTTATTACGTTGAGCGTTCAAGTTACGGTTATTTTTGTTGATTATACAGACTCCGGTCATTACATTGAGCCTATAGGCTTCGGTCAGTTTCGTTGAGTATCCAGACTCCGGTTATTACGTTGAGCGATCAGGCTCCGGTCATTTTCTTTGAGTATCCATACTCTGGTCATTATATGGAGCGTTCGAGCTCCGGTCATTTCTGTTGAGTATCCAGACTCCGGTCATTATGTTGAGCGTTCAGGCTCTGGTCATTTTTGTTGAGTATCCAGACTCCGGTCATTACCTTGAGCGTTCGGGCTCTGGTCATTTTCGTTGAGTATCTAGACTTCGGTCATTACGTTGAGCGCTCAGGCTCCGATTATTTTCGTTGAGTATCCAGACTCCGGTTATTACGTTGAGCATTCAGGCTCCGGTCATTTTTGTTGAGTATCCAGAATCTAGTTATCACTTTGAGCCTTCAGGCTCCGGTCATTTTCGTTGGATATCCAGACTCCGGTTATTACGTTGAATATTCAGGCTCAGGTCATTTTCGTTGAGTATCCAGACTCCAGTTATTACGTTGAGCGTTCAGGCTCCGGTCATTTATATTGAGTATCCAGACTCCAATTATTACGATGAGCGTTCAGGCTCCGGTCATTTTTGTTGAATATCCAGACTCTTGGTATTACATTGAGCGTTCAAGCTCCTGTCAGTTTCGTTGAGTATCCAGGCTCCAGTCATTATGCTCAGCGTTTAGGCTTCGGTCAGTTTTGTTAAGTATCTTGGCTTCGGTCATTACATTGAGCGTTCAGGTTATTACATTAACGTTCAGGCTCCGGTCATTTTTGTTGAGTATCCAGACTCCGGTTATTACGTTAAGCGTTTTGGCTCCGGTCAGTTTCGTTGAGTATCCAGACTTTGGTTATTACGTTGAACGTTCAGGCTCCGGTCAGTTTCATTGAGTATCCAGACTCCGGTTATCACGTTGATCGTTCAGGCTCTGGTCATTTTCATTGAGTATCCAGACTCTGGTTATTACGTTGAGCGTTCAGGTTCCAGTCATTTCCGTTGAGTATCCAGACTCTGGTTATTACGTTGAACGTTCAGGCTCCGGTCTTTTTCGTTGAGTATCCAGACTCCGTTTATTTCATTGAGCGTTCAAGCTACGATCATTTTCATTGAGTATCCAGACTCCGGTCATCACATTGAGCCTATAGTCTTCGGTCAGTTTTGTTGATGATCCAGACTCCGGTTATTACGTTGAGCGATCAGGCTCCGGTCATTTTCGTTGAGTATCCAGACTCTGGTCATTACATTGAGCGTTCGAGCTCCGGTCATTTCTGTTGAGTATCCAGACTCCGGTCATTACGTTGAGCGTTCAGGCTCCGGTCATTTTGGTTGAGTATCCAGACTCCGGCCATTACATTGAGCGTTCGGGCTTCGGTCATTTTTGTTGAGTATTTAGACTTCGGTTATTACATTGAGCGTTCAGGCTCCGATCATTTTCGTCGAGTATCCAGGCTCCGGTTATTACGTTGAGCGTTCAGGCTCCTAACATTTTTGTTGAGTATCCAGAATCCAGTTATTACGTTGAGCGTTCAGGCTCCGGTTATTTTCATTGAATATCCAGACTCCTGTTATTACGTTGAGCGTTCAGGCTCAGGTCATTTTCGTTGAGTATCCAGACTCCGGTTATTACGTTGAGCGTTCAGGCTCCGGTCATTTTCATTGAGTATCCAGACTCTAATTATTACGTTGAGCGTTCAAGCTCCGGTCATTTTCGTCGAATATCCAGACTCCGGTTATTACATTGAGCGTTCAGGCTCCTGTCAGTTTCGTTGAGTATCCAAGCTCCGGTCATTACGTTGAGCGTTTAGGCTTCGGTCAGTTTTGTTAAGTATCTAGGATTTGGTCATTACGTTGAGCGTTCAGGTTATTACATTGAGCGTTCAGGCTTCCGTCATTTTTGTTGAGTATCCAGACTCCGGTTATTACATTAGGCGTTCAGGCTCCGATCAGTTTCATTGAGTATCCAGACTTTGGTTATTATGTTGAGCGTTCAGGCTCCGGTCAGTTTTGTTTAGTATCCAGACTCCGGTTATCACGTTGATCGTTCAGGCTCCGGTCATTCTCGTTGAGTATCCAGACTCTGGTTATTACGTTGAGCATTCAAGTTCCAGTCATTTTCGTTGAGTATCCAGACTCCGATTATTACGTTGACCATTCAGGCTCCGGTCATTTCCGTTGAGTATCTAGACTCTGTTTATTACGTTGAGCGTTCAAGCTACAATCATTTTCGTTGAGTTCCCAGACTCCGGTCATTAAATTGAGCCTATAGGCTTCGATCAGTTTCGTTGAGTATCCAGACTCCGGTTATTACGTTAAGTGATCAGGCTACGGTCAGTTTCGTTGAGTATCCAGACTCTGGTTAATACGTTGAGTGTTCAGGCTCCGGTCATTTTTGTTGAGTATCCAGACTCCGGTTATTACGTTGAGCGTTCAGGCTCTAGTCATTTTCTTTCAGTACTTAGACTCTAGTTATTACGTTGAACGTTCAGGCTCCGGTAATTTTCGTTGAGTATCCAGACTCCATTTATTACATTGAGCGTTCAAGCTACGGTCATTTTCGTTGAGTATCCAGACTCCAGTCATTACATTGAGCCTATAGGCTTCGGACAGTTTTGTTGAGTATCCAAACTCCGGTTATTATGTTGAGCGATCAGGCTCCGGTCAGTTTCGTTGAGTATCCAGACTCTGGTCATTACATTGAGCGTTTGAGCTCCGGTCATTTCTGTTGAGTATCCAGACTCCGGTCATTACATTGAGCGTTCAGGCTCCGGTCATTTTTGTTGAGTATCCAGACTCCGGTCATTACGTTAAGCGTTCGGGCTCCGGTCATTTTCGTTGAGTATCTAGACTTCGATCATTACATTGCGCGTTCAGGCTCCGATCATTTTCATTGAGTATCAAGACTCCGGTTATTACGTTGAGCATTCAGGCTCTTGTCATTTTTGTTGAGTATCTAGAATCCAGTTATTACGTTGAGCGTTCAGGCTCCGGTTATTTTCGTTGAATATCCAGACTCCGGTTATTTTCGTTGAATATCCAGACTCCGGTTATTACGTTGAGCGTTCAGGCTCAGGTCATTTTCGTTGAGTATCCAGACTCCGATTATTACGTTGAGCGTTCAGGCTCCGGTCATTTTTGTTGAGTATCCAGACTCCAATTATTACGTTGAGCGTTCAAGCTCCGGTCATTTTCCTTGAATATCCAGACTCCGGTTATTACATTGAGTGTTCAAGCTCCTGTCAGTTTCATTGAGTATCCAGGCTCCGGTCATTACGTTGAGCGTTTAGGCTCCGGTCAGTTTTGTTAAGTATCTAGGATTTGGTCATTACGTTGAGCGTTCAGGTTATTACATTGAGCGTTCAGGCTTCCGTCATTTTTGTTGAGTATCCAGACTCCGGTTATTACGTTAGGCGTTCAGGCTCCGGTCAGTTTCGTTGAGTTTCCAGACTTCGGTTATTATGTTGAGCGTTCAGGCTCCGGTCAGTTTTGTTGAGTATCTAGACTCCGGTTATCACGTTGATCGTTCAGGCTCCGGTCATTTTCGTTGAGTATCCAGACTCCGGTCATTACATTGAGCCTATAGGCTTCGGTCAGTTTCCAGACTCCGGATCCTGAACGTTCAACGTAATAAAAGGAGTTATGATACTCAACGAAAATGCTTGGATCCTGAACATTCAATGTAATGACCGGAGTCTGGATACTCAACGAAAATGACCGGAGCCTGAAATCTCAACGTATTGACTAGAGTATGTATACTCAACGAAAATTATTGGAGCCTGAACGCTCAACGTAATGACAGGAGTCTAGATACTCAACAAAAATGACCGGAGTCTGAACCTTCAACGTAATAACCGGAGTCTAGATATTCAACGAAAATAACTGGAGCCTGAACGATCAACTTAATAACCGGAGTCTGGATACTCAACGAAAATGATCGGAACCTGACGCTCAACTTAATAACAGGAGTCTGGATACTTAACAAAAATGACCGGAGCCTGAACGCTCCACGTAATAACAGGAGTCTGGATACTAAAGGAAAATGACTGAAGCCTAAACGCTCAACGTAATAACCGGAGTCTGGATACCCAAGGAAACTGACCAGAGCCTGAACGCTCAACGTAATAACCGGAGTCTGGATACCCAACGAAACTGACTGGAGCCTGAACGCTCAACGTAATAACCGGAATCCAGATACTCAACGAAACTGACCGGAGCCTGATCGCGCAGCATAATAACTAGAGTCTGGATACTCAACGAAAATGACCGAAGCCTGAACGCTCAACGTAATAACCGGAGTTTGGATACCCAACGAAACTGACTGGATCCAGAACGTTCAACGTAATAACTGGAGTCTGGATACTCAACGAATTTGACCGGAGACTGAACGATCAACGTAATAACCGGAGTCTGGATACCCAATGAAACTGACCTGAGCCTGAACGCTCAACGTAATAACCGGTGTCTTGATACCCAATGAAACTGACCGGAGCCTGAACGCTCAACGTAAAAACCAGAATCTGGATACTCAACGAAACTGACCGGAGCCTGAACGCTCAACGTAATAACCAGAGTCTGGATACTCACCGAAAATTACCTGAGCCTGAACGCTCAACTTAATAACCAGAGTTTGGATACTAAACTAAACTGAATGGAGCCTGAACGCTCAACGTAATAACCGGAGTCTGGATATTCAACAAAAATGACCGGACCCTGAACGCTCAACGTAATAACCGGTGTCTGGATACCCAACAAAACTGACCGGAGCCTGAACGCTCAACGTGATAACCGGAGTCTGGATACTTAACGAAACTGACTAGAGACTGAACGATCAACGTAATAACTGGAGCTTGGATACCCAACGAAACTTACCGGAGCCTGAACGCTCAACGTAATAACTGGTGTCTGGATACTCAACGAAACTGACTGGAGCCTGAACGCTCAACGTAATAACCAGAGTCTGGATACCCTACGAAACTGACTGGAGCCTGAACGCTCAACCTAATAACCGGAATCTGGATACTCAATGAAACTGACCGGAGCCTGAATGCTCAGCGTAATAACTAGAGTCTGGATACTCAACGAAAATGACCGGAGCCTAAACGCTCAACGTAATAACCGGAGTCTGGATACCCAATGAAACTGACCGGAGCCTAAACGCTTAAAGTAATAACTGGAGTCTAGATACTCAACGAAACTGACCGCATCCTGAATGCTCAACGTAATAAATGGAGTTATGATACTCAACGAAAATGACTGGATCCTAAACGCTCAATGTAATGACCGGAGTCTGGATACTCAACGAAAATGACCGGAGCCTGAAATCTCAACGTATTGACCAGAGTATGTATACTCAACGAAAATGATCGGAGCCTGAACACTCAACGTAATGACAGGAGTTTAGATACTCAACAAAAATGACCGAAGTCTGAATCCTCAACGTAATAACTGGAGTCTAGATACTCAACAAAAATGACCGGAGCCTGAACGTTCAACTTAATAACCGGAGTCTGGATACTCAATGAAAATGATCGGAGCCTGACGCTCAACTTAATAACCGGAGTTTAGATACTCAACAAAAATGACCGGAGCCTGAACGCTCAACGAAATAATAGGAGTCTGGATACTAAAGGAAAATGATTGGAGCTTGAACGCTCAACGTAATAACCGGAGTATGGATACCCAAGGAAACTGACCCGAGCCTGAACGCTCAACGTAATAACCGGAATCTGGATACTCAACGAAACTGACCAGAGCCTGAACGCTCAGCGTAATAATTAGAGTCTGGATACTCAACGAAAATGACCGGAGCCTGAAAGCTCAACGTAATAACCGGAGTTTGGATACCTACGAAACTGACTGGAGCCAGAACGTTCAACGTAATAACTGGAGTCTGGATACTCAACAAAACTGACCGGAGACTGAACGATCAACGTAATAACCGGTGTCTTGATACCCAATGAAACTGACCGGAGCCTGAACGCTCAACGTAATAACCATAATCTGGATACTCAACGAAACTGACCGGAGCCTGAACGCTCAACTTAATAACCAGAGTCTGGATACTCAACGAAAATGACCGGAGCCTGAACGCTCAACTTAATAACCAGAGTTTAGATACTAAACTAAACTGACCGGAGCCAGAACGCTCAACGTAATAACCGGAGTCTGGATACTCAACAAAAATTACCGCACCCTAAACGCTCAACGTAATAACTGGTGGCTTGATACCCAACGAAACTGACCGGAGCCTGAACGCTCAACGTAATAACCGGAGTCTGGATAATCAACGAAACTGACCAGAGACTGAACGATCAACGTAATAACCGGAGTCTGGATACCCAACAAAATTGACCGGAGCCTGAACGCTTAACGTAATAACTGGTGTCTGGATACTCAAAGAAACTGAACGAGCCTGAACGCTCAATGTAATAACCGGAGTCTGGATACCGTACGAAACTGACTAGAGCCTGAACGCTCAACCTAATAACCGAAATCTGGATTCTCAACTAAACTGACCGGAGCCTGAACGCTCAGTGTAATAACTAGAGTCTGGATACTCAACGAAAATGACCGGAGCCTGAACGCTCAACGTAATAACTGGAGTCTGGATACCCAACGAAACTGACCGGAACCTGAACGCTCAACGTAATAACTGGAGTCTGGATACTCAAAGAAACTGACCGGATCCTGAACGTTCAACGTAATAAAAGGAGTTATGATACTCAACGAAAATGACTGGATCCTGAACGTTTAATGTAATGACCGGAGTCTGGATACTCAACGAAAATGACCGGAGCCTGAAATCTCAACGTATTGACTAGAGTATGTATACTCAACGAAAATGATTGGAGCCTGAACGCTCAACGTAATGACAGGAGTCTAGATACTCAACGAAAATGACCGGAGTCTGAACCTTCAACGTGATAACCGGAGTCTAGATACTCAACGAAAATAACTGGAGCCTGAACGCTCAACTTAATAATCGGAGTCTGGATACTCAACGAAAATGATCGGAACCTGACGCTCAACTTAATAACAGGAGTCTGGATACTCAACAAAAATGACCGGAGCCTGAACGCTCCACGTAATAACAGGAGTCTGGATACTAAAGGAAAATGACTGGAGCCTAAACGCTCAACGTAATAACCGGAGTCTGGATACCCAAGGAAACTGACCAGAGCCTGAATGCTCAACGTAATAACCGGAGTCTGGATACCCAACGAAACTGACTGGAGCCTGAACGCTCAACGTAATAACCGGAATCCGGATACTCAACGAAACTGACCGGAGCCTGATCGCGCAACATAATAACTAGAGTCTGGATAATCAATGAAAATGACCGGAGCCTGAACGCTCAACGTAATAACCGGAGTTTGGATACCCAACGAAACTGACTGGAGCCAGAACGTTCAACGTAATAACTGGAGTCTGGATACTCAACGAAACTGACCGGAGACTGAACGATCAACGTAATAACCGGAGTCTGGATACCCAATGAAACTGACCTGAGCCTGAACGCTCAACGTAATAATCGGTGTCTTGATACCCAATGAGACTGACCGGAGCCTGAACGCTCAACGTAAAAACCAGAATCTGGATACTCAACGAAACTGACCGGAGCCTGAACGCTCAACGTAATAACCAGAGTCTGGATACTCAACGAAAATGACCTGAGCCTGAACGCTCAACTTAATAACCAGAGTTTGGATACTAAACTAAACTGACTGGAGCCTGAACGCTCAACGTAATAACCGGAGTCTGGATATTCAACAAAAATGACCGGACCCTGAACGCTCAACGTAATAACCGGTGTCTGGATCCCCAACGAAACTGACCGGAGCCTGTACGCTCAACGTGATAACCGGAGTCTGGATATTTAACGAAACTGACTAGAGACTGAACGATCAACGTAATAACCGGAGCTTGGATACCCAACGAAACTGACCGGAGCCTGAACGCTTAACGTAATAACTGGTGTCTGGATACTCAAAGAAATTGACTGGAGCCTGAACGCTTAACGTAATAACAAGAGTCTGGATACCCTACGAAACTGACTGGAGCCTGAACGCTCAACCTAATAACCGGAATCTGGATACTCAATGAAACTGACTGGAGCCTGAACGCTCAACGTAATGACAGGAGTCTAGATACACAACGAAAATGACCGAAGCCTAAACGCTCAACGTAATAACCGGAGTCTGGATACCCAATGAAACTGACCGGAGCCTAAACGCTTAAGGTAATAACTGGAGTCTGGATACACAACGAAACGGACCGGATCCTGAACGCTCAACGTAATAAATGGAGTTATGATACTCAACGAAAATGACTGGATCCTAAACGCTCAATGTAATGACCGGAGTCTGGATACTCAACGAAAATGACCGGAGCCTGAAATCTCAACGTATTGACCAGAGTATGTATACTCAACGAAAATGATCTGAGCCTGAACACTCAACGTCATGACAGGAGCTTAGATACTCAACAAAAATGACCGGAGTCTGAACCCTCAACGTAATAACCGGAGTCTAGATACTCAACAAAAATGACCGGAGCCTAAACACTCAATTCAATTACCGGAGTCTGGATACTCAACGAAAATGATCGGAGCCTAACGCTCAACTTAATAACCAGAGATGAGATACTCAACAAAAATGACCGGAGCCTGAATGCTCAACGTAATAATAGGAGTCTGGATACTAAAGGAAAATGACTGGTGCCTGAACGCTCAACGTAATAACCGGAGTCTGGATACCGAAGGAAATTGACCCGAGCCTGAATGCTCAACGTAATAACCGGAGTCTGGATACCCAACGAAACTGACTAGAGCCTGAACGCTCAACGTAATAACCGAAATCTGGATACTCAACGAAACTGACCAGAGCCTGAACGCTCAGCGTAATAACTAGAGTCTGGATACTCAACGAAAACGACCGGAGCCTGAAAGCTCAACTTAATAACCGGAGTTTGGATACCCAACGAAACTGACTGGAGCCAGAACGTTCAACGTAATAACTGGAGTCTGGAAAGTCAACGAAACTGACCGGAGACTGAACGATCAACGTAATAACCGGAGTCTGGATACCCAATGAAACTGACCTGAGCCTGAACGCTCAACGTAATTACCGGTGTCTTGATACCCAATGAAACTGACCGGAGCCTGAACGCTCAACGTAATAACCAGAATCTGGATACTCAACGAAACTGACCAGAGCCTGAACGCTCAACTTAATAACCAGAGTCTGGATACTCAACGAAAATGACCGGAGCCTGAACGCTCAACTTAATAACCAAAGTTTGGATACTAAAATAAACTGACCGGATCCTGAACGCTCAACGTAATAACCGGAGTCTGGGTACTCAACAAAAATGACCGGACCCTGAATGCTCAACGTAATAACCGGTGGCTGGATACCCAATGAAACTGACCGGAGCCTGAACACTCAACGTAATAACCGGAGTCTGGATAATCAACGAAACTGACCAGAGACTGAACGATCAACGAAATAACCGGAGTCTGGATACCCAACGAAACTGACCGGAGCCTGAACGCTCAACGTAATAACTGGTGTCTGGATACTCAACGAAACTGAACGGAGCCTGAACGCTCAACATAATAACCGGAGTCTGGATACCCTACAAAACTGACTGGAGCCTGAACGCTCAACCTAATAACCGGAATCTGGATACTCAACGAAACTGACCGGAGCCTGAACGCTCAGCGTAATAACTAGAGTCTGGATACTCAATGAAAATGACCGGAGCTTGAACGCTCAACGTAATAACCAAAGTCTGGATACCCAACGAAACTCACCAGAGCCTGAACGCTCAACGTAATAACTGGAGTCTGGATACTCAACGAAACAGACCGGATCCTGAACGCTCAATGTAATAAAAGGAGTTATGATACTCAACGAAAATGACTGGATCCTGAACGCTCAATGTAATGACCGGAGTCTCGATACTCAACGAAAATGACCGGAGCCTAAAATCTCAACGTATTGACCAGAGTATGTATACTCAACAAAAATGATTGGAGCCTGAACGCTAAACGTAATGACAGGAGTCTAGACACTCAACGAAAATGACCGGAGTCTGAACCCTCAAAGTAATAACCGGAGTCTAGATACTCAACAAAAATGACCGGAGCCTGAACGCTCAACTTAATAACCGGAGTCTGGATACTCAACGAAAATGATCGGAACCTGACGCTCAACTTAATAACCGGAGTCTAGATACTCAACAAAAATGACCGGAGCATGAACGCTCAACGTAATAATAGGACTCTGGATACTAAAGGAAAATGACGGGAGCCTGAACGCTCAACGTAATAACCGGAGTCTGGATACCCAAGCAAACTGACCCGAGCCTGAATGCTGAACGTAATAACCGGAGTCTGGATACCCAACGAAACTGACTGGAGCCTGAACGCTCAACGTAATAACCGGAATCTGGATACTCAACGAAACTGACCAGAGCCTGAACGCTCAGCGTAATAACTAGAGTCTGGATACTCAACGAAAATGACCAGAGCCTGAATGCTCAACGTAATAACCGGAGTTTGGATACCCAACGAAACGGACTGGAGCCAGAATGTTCAACGTAATAACTGGAGTCTGGATACTAAACGAAACTGACCGGAGACTGAACGATCAACGTAATAACCGGAGTCTGGATACTCAATGAAACTGACCTGAGCCTGAACGCTCAATGTAATAACTAGTGTCTTGATACCCAATGAAACTGACCGGAGCCTGAACGCTCAACGTAATAACCAGAATCTGGATACTCAACGAAATTGACCAGAGCCTGAACGCTCAACTTAAGAACCAGAGTCTGGATACTCAGCGAAAATGACCGGAGCTTGAACGCTTAACTTAATAACCAGAGTTTGGATACTAAACTAAACTGACCGGAGCCTGAACGCTCAACGTAATAACCAGAGTCTGGATACTCAACAAAAATGACCTGACCCTGAACGATCAACGTAATAACCGGTGGCTGGATACTGTTGCACCCCAAAATTTGCCCTCTTTCAAGGCTTGAATCATTTCTTCATTTCTTTCAAATTCAATGACATAAAGGAAATCCATCATGAATTCAAGATTAAAGGCAAGAATATTATAAAGAGAAGTTTTGTGACATTACAAGAATGTCATTTGTTGCAAGATTTTCAACTCTAAGTAATGTTTAGAAATTAATTTATTTCTAATACTTCATTCAAGCCTCTAGTCAAATTCATGTTATGGTAATGCCACACCAAGTCTACATTATGCTTACAAACATCCAAGAAACATGCAAGGATTAAATCAACATTGGAATGTTTTAGGACCAAGAGTATGCATGTTTAATCATGGCAAAACAGTCCCATGCAAGAGGTGACAAATTTCTTCATGTCACAAAATCACATGTCACAAAACCAAAGGAATAACATGTGACAATGCTTCTACATATCAGAATTTTCAAAATGTTGTCAAGAGTTGGTGGCATTGACCAAGTGGAGCTGTCCAAACACAAACAAACAAAATGGGTGCAAGGCACAAGGTGCTGCAGCAAATAGGCCTAGCAATAGTGCAGAAAATACAACATAGCAACATACATGGAAGTGGAAAGAAAGAGAGTGACATGAAGAAAGTTGCCTTGGACATTTCTAAGTAAGAATTTGAAGTCTTGAAGGAAGAGTAAACCCTAATGTGCTGAGATAAGAGAGGAGAGGGGGCTGCAAACACATTTCAACTATCATTCACATACACAAGATTGAGAGAGCAAGATAGAAGAGAAAAAACAGAAAATAGTGAGAGCAACACACATTTTGCAAAACCAGAAAAATAGGAAGCTTTGCAAACCAGAAAAAGAGAGTGATATAGAACCAAGAGGATCATTGAGAAACAAAACCTTCACAACATAGAGTGAAGAGGAGTGAAGTACTTTCAACCAAGACCAAGGAGGACTTGCAAGAAGGATAGAAAGCTCTTGGGTATCCATTTCCTCTAACCTTTCTCTCTTTATATTTTTGCTTTTTACATTCATTCCGTTTAATCTTTTATGTGTTGTTGTATTGTATGCATCATGTAAGGTCCTATGGGACCAAGGAACCTTTCTTAAGAAACCACAAAAACGAAAGAAAAACATAGAAAATGTTAGGTTTTTCACTCTGGTAGCCTGACACGGGCCGTGTCACACAACACGGCCACCCGTGTCGCCCAACTGTTTGAGGTTTCAACATCCAAAAACCCCAGGCTTCACAACACGGGCCGTGTCACACAACACGACCACCCGTGTTGCACTTCTGTTTGCCCTAAAACATTATTTTTCACCCAGACTCTACAACACGGGCCGTGTCACACAATACGGCCACCCGTGTTGCACCTCTGTCATGCCCTAAAAACTCACATTGCAGGTACCCTATGACACGGGCCGTGTCATACAACACGGCCACCCGTGTTACCCCACTGTTTTCGACTTATTGCATGTCTCGATTTTTTTTAGCCGACTAATCCCATATGTTGTATGATTTTAGTAGGAATGTTGCTATTGTCCTTGGTGACTTCTGATTCCAAAAACCATTTTCAAAAGCAAACTCTCGATTTTATCGAGCCATTTTTAACCCTTGTAAGTCGGCCGCCTTGTGCGTCCGCCATCGACCTTGCTCGCTTCACCTCAAACCTTTTTAAGCAACTAAAACCCTTGACCCAACGTCAAGCGGATTTTCTCAAGTAATGGTTAAACCAACTCACCATATTTAACAAAACGATAAAGTTCACTTTGTATTGAATTAAAGAGAGAGGATTGAGTGTAGACTTCTTCCTCTCCGAGTGTTGAGATGCTCACTGTAGTGTGGGTGGTTTTGACACTCGTCTTTCAATACGAAGATGTTTTCATCCACACCTTTTTCTCCTAAAAAACCTCGGCCCCGTATCGAGTGCATTTTCAAAACACTTACAATAAATAAATCGATTCCCTTTGTATTTAACTAAAGAGAGAGGATTGAGTGTAGACTCCTTCCTCTCCGAGTGTTGGGATATTCAAAATAGTGTGGGTGGTCTCGATACTCGTCTTTCAATACGAAGACGTGACTTTATCCGCCACCTATCTTCCCACAAATTCCTCCCGCAACCTTTGTCACCTAAAAACCTCGGTTCCGTACCGAGCGCTTTTTTAAACTTCCTTTCGTAACAAAAACTTGAATGGTCGTGGAGTGGTTAGGCGTAGGCCTTCTCCTATCCCAAGTGCTGACATTTACCGTAGGGTTCTCTGTCGCAAAAGCACTTACCATTCAAAACCAAAAAACACTTTAAAAAGAGAATGAAGTTCTCCTTGTATTGAACTAAAGAGAGAGGATTAAGTGTAGACTTCTTCCTCTCCGAGTGTCGAGACGCTCACTGTAGTGTGTGGTTTTGATACTCGTCTTTCAATACGAAGACGCAATGTTCGCCACACCCTTTCATAACAAAAACTTTGAGATAAAGAATTGGGTACTACCCGTAGGGGTTACTATCCGAGGACCTATCTCTCCCCCTAAAAAACAATTCAACAAATCAAATGTGACATCTTGCCTCGCATGGCGAAAACCTATCTTTCGAAAAGGATATGATACGTCCGTTCTACCGCAAACAGGTAATGCCTAAGTCTCCAACGAGCGAGCAACAATACACCTAACTGCTAGAATGCGTACGATAGCATCATCCATAAAAACATCAACAAATCGTAAGGCCGAACTACGGCTGCTCTGATTCTTTACTTTTTCAAGTAAAGATACGTAGGCACAAGGGCCACAATCCTTGCCGAGCACAATCCCCCCTATCACCCGTAGTTTCCCGAACTACGTCGACTCTGATTTTCTCATATCCGTTGAGAATACGTAGGCCTAGGACCGCGAAGTCCTACCGAGTCCGTCTTTTCCCTTCTCCCCCCCGTTACCTTTCTTTCCCCGTTTCTAAACCCTTTTCTGTGTCTTTTGGAACACTCTTTTATAGCATAATCTTTTAGCAAATAATTCACACGTCGACAAACAAATGGTTCCCATCGAGTACGATGGATGCGAGGGGTGCTAATACCTTCCCTTCGCATAACCGGCTTCCGAACCCGTTCTTGGTCGCGAGACCATCTTATCCATTTCTTTCTTAAGGTTTTCTCGATATTTTCCTTTCCCCTCATGGGATAAATAAAGTTCGGTGGCGACTCTTCTGTCCTTTTTCTTTTCTCCTTCCCCGTCGTTGCGCGTATTTTTCGAGTAGCGACAGCTGGCGACTCTGCTGGGGACACCTAGCAAGCCAAACCTAGTTTGTTTGTTGCATTTGTGCTTTATTTGCTTTTATGTTTTATTTTATTTTATTATTGTGTTTCTTTCTAACCTGTTGGGTTTATTGGGATGGTTTGTGAGGATAAAGCTTTCTACCCGAGCTTTCGAGTATACACTAAGATTAGGAGGTGGTTTCTTTCTGATTTGCGAGACGTAGGACTCGTTGAGTTGGATCGAATTCCACCGCTCAGATGAGACCCCGTTGGAAAGATTATGTCCTACGTGTAGTCGTAACGGCGTTTTATTTCTGACGTGGGATTCCGTGATTCTGAGGACCTCTTGTAGAACCTTATTCCAAAATGTTACTAAAACATAACTCTGTGTTCATCCTTTTGAAGGGATTATCGTCTTACGAGTAGTCATTATGATGGAAAACTTTTGAGGGGTAGTGCATGGGACTTTGTTTAAAAGCCTTTTGGGA
Organism: Lathyrus sativus; assembly: GCA_963859935.3. Lineage (NCBI taxonomy): Eukaryota > Viridiplantae > Streptophyta > Magnoliopsida > Fabales > Fabaceae > Lathyrus > Lathyrus sativus. Next base: position 288,139,418 of record OZ012736.1, on the reverse strand, counting down.
TGCCCTCCTAAACCAATAGATTGCCCACCCGTGGTGAGAGATATTTTGTTACAATACCCTGCAGGATCTGTGATTTTAATCCATGTGTTTCCATTCTCATATGCATCCATAAAGCATTGCATTTCATAACATTGTTGCATATCAAGGGACTTAAGAGACTGTGATTATCATAGGTATTGAAGAACAAGATGAATGATCAAAGGAAAAGAAGTACAAATTCCTTAAAGTTCAAAGAACCGAAGTTGGGACCAATCCAAGATCTTTTGATTGATGTGCCAAAAGCTATGAAAATTAACTTTCAAGGGAAATATGGGAAATTGCTTGACCTTATCCATTCTGGGGTCGATACATGGGCTTTGTTCGCTATGGTTCAATTTTATGATGTGCCTCTCAGATGCTTCACCTTTCAAGATTATCAGTTGGCTCCTACTCTTGAAGAATATTCTCACCTTTTGAATATCAAGATCAAGGATCAACCTATTTATACCGGCCTAGAAGAAGAGCCAAAGTCTTCTGTCATTGCTCTCGCTCTCCGTATGACCGAGGAAGAGGTTAAAAATGGTCTAACCAATAAGGGAGGTACTCAAGGCTTTCCTTTGAGGTTTTTGCTAGATAAAGCCGATCAATACAAGACCAATGGGGATTGGGAAGGTTTTGGTATTGTCGTTGCTCTAATGATTTATGGGATTGTCCTCTTTCCAAATGTGGACAATTTCATAGACATCACTGCTATCATTTTCTTCATGCAAAAGAATCCTATCCCTACCCTCCTTGCTGATGTTTACCACTCCATTCATTGGAGAAGTGAAAAGAAGACAGGAATGGTCCAATGTTGTTCTCATCTACTGTTCAAATGGTATGCTTCCCACCTGCCGAAGAAAGGGCCGTTTGTGGAAAACAAGAAGAAACTGAAATGGTCTCAACGCATTATGCCTCTAGAGGCCAGTGATATTGCTTGGTACTCTCATGAGTATTACGACGTGGATATCATCTTTAGTTGTGGGAATTTCGGTAATGTACCTCTGATCAGTAGGGCTGGTTGCATCAACTACAACCCCGTCATGGCGTTGCGTCAGTTGGGCTATGCTCTGGAAGATGAGCCCGAAGCAGAGAAGGTTCAGAGTTTCTTTTTGCTAGCCACAACAGACGATCCTGCATTTGTCAGGAATATTGTTAAAGCGTGGGCCAAGGTTCATACGAAGGGGAGGAAAGAGTTAAAGGCGAAGAACTGTGTGGCTAAGGAGCCCTACAACCGATGGTTGCAAGCTAGAGTGGCCAAAAGGTTGCTTCCATTTCCCTCCGAACCATCCATGAGAGAAGAACCTCCTGCTCCCACTCATGTATCCATGGAGGAGTATGAGAAACTAAAGCTATTAATAGAAAGGTTGACAAAGGAAAATCAAGACCTTCGGGCTGAGGTTCACCAAGCAGGAGTGGAGAATGGCCAATATAAGAGGAAAGTGGAGTTCGAACAATACAAAGTGGCTAAGAGTAGTAAGAAGCTGAAGCTAGAAGCAGATCTGAGGGTCAGGTATCAAGAAGGTTTTGAAGGAGATGATGCATCGGTAAAAGCCCTCCGGCAACGCCTAAAGGAAACCAAGGCCTCCTGTGATAAAGCATGGAGATTCTTCGAGTTAGCCTCTGCTGAAAAAAAGAAGACAAGGGAGGAACTTGAGGCCGATATTGATGTCCTTGAAAAGGAGTTGAGGGGTGCCTTAATTCTAGCCGAAAGCGAGCGACAACTCAAAGAAGAAGCATTGAGAGCTTCATATGTCACCTCTGATGTATGGCACAACAAATGCTCAGAATTGAAGACCGCTCAGGAAACAGCCACCTTGTGGAAAGACCGTTTCGAGGCCCTGCAAAGGAATAGTTCACTATGGTTGAAGAAGGAAGCTCAACTCAACGAACTTTTGGATACGTATGAGGATTCTCTTCATTATTACCAGCCGACCCTAGACATGTGCCGCGCTAGGTATAACAATCTAGTGGAGCATTGCAACCTTATGATCCGGGATATCCCATGGAGGTTGGAAAGTGCAATTCAAGACTTGGAAGGAAATGATATTCCTCCTTCCATCCATCACTTTATCCGGCTCTGCGACAAAATGGTTAGAAGATTCATTTTCGAGACAAAAAAGCTTGAAGAACGTCTTCGGAAGAAAGAGTTTTAATTCATTCAGTATTCTCATGTAGCATGAGTTTTTATTTTACAGCTTATTGAACAATCAGTTGTATTGACTCTTCCCTCAAAATTAATGAAAGTTTGCTTTTTGGCTTAAATTGTGCATTCTTTACTATTCATTTATAGTTCCATAATACCATTGATAATCATAAATCTTGAAAGTCCCTTGAACATCATTCGAGCATTGCATATACCCACGCATCATGTTTGCATTCCCTGAAACCCGACCTCATACCGCTTGCCATTTCAGAAGGAAAGAGAAAGAGCAAGCTGACTTCTCAACATTCTTACAACACAAGAGGGAACCAGCGAAGAGTCATGGATCAAGTACAACAAGAGCTGCAGGAGTTTAGGGAAAAGATGACGCAATTCATGGAAACAATGCAAGGGGTAGCCAATGGGCAGGAACAATTGAGAACGCTGGTTCAACCACTAATAGCTCGAGTGGATGGCAGTGGTGTTCTTCATGGAGGAACTACTGTTGTTCCTCCTCCGGCTAATGGTAGCACTTCGCAGGCCAATGGTGGTCCAACTGTAGTCAATATTCCGGGTGGAGAGAACCAAGATGGAATTCCCATCCCAATTGCGGCTGGCGCCGTGCCAGTTAACAATGGTCCTCAGTGGAACCAAGATGAGCAAGATGACGTCTTCTCCATGGGAGACCTTGGGGCAGGATTACGATCTGACGCTAATAGAAGGTTCGATGCAATCGAAGAAAAGATGAGGAGCATTCTTGAAGGCCAGAATACTATGGGTCTTGACATGTCCAATCTGGGATTGATTCCGGGACTTAGGATTCCTCCAAAGTTCAAAGTGCCAGATTTCGATAAATACAAAGGAACAACATGTCCAAGGGTGCATCTTCACTCCTATTTCCGAAGAATGTATGCATACTCCGATGATGAGAAGTTGCTGATGCACTTCTTTCAAGATAGCTTGTCAGGTCCATCTTTAGAATGGTATATGGGACTGGAGCCGGTCCATATCAGAAGTTGGAAGGATTTAGCAGAAGCTTTTGTCAAACACTACCAGTATAACAGTGACCTAGCACCGAATCGTGTACAGTTACAGAACCTATCGCAAAGGAACAACGAAGGATTCAAGGAGTACGCCCAGAGATGGCGCGAGTTGGCTGCGAGGGTTCAACCTCCAATGGTGGAGAGAGAACTCATCGACTTGTTTGTAGCTACACTACCTGGTGTGTATTATGAGAAATTGATAAGCAACATGTCTGGAAGTTTCTCAGATCTGATCATCACAGGCGAGAGAGTAGAAAATGGGATTAAATTGGGTAAAATACAAGCAGGAGAAGGGACCTCATCTGGAGGTGGAAGAAAGAACTTCGGTATTAAAAGAAAGGAGAATGAGACAAACGCAATATCAGGTTTTAAGAATCAAAATTGGAACCAGAATCAGAATCAGTATCACCCACGACCGTACTATCAACAACAACCACAAGTAGCTAGTATTGCCATCCCGGCAGTACAACCTCAGCAACAACCACGTCAACAGCAACAATAGCAACGACAACAACCACAACAACAGAATTACGCGCCAAGACCATATCAAGACCGAAGAAGGATGGTGGATAGGCACTTTGACGCACCACCAATGCCTTACTCTCAACTACTACAACACTTATTGCAACTGCAATTGGTCCAGAAAAGGACGATGGCCCCTCTAAATGGCTCACCACCACCCGGGTATGATGCCAACGCTAGGTGTGACTTCCACTCTGGCGCTCCCGGCCATCATATTGATAATTGCAAAGCCTTCAAGAACAAGGTACAGGACCTTGTTGATAGTAGGGCCATTAATTTCAACCATGATGCGCCGAATGTTGATCAGAAACCTATGCCAAATCATGGAGCAGGTAGAGTAAATGTTGTTGTTGAAGGGGAGGATTTAGATCTGGTATATGATGTTGAAGAATTGAAGACTCCTTTAAGTTTTGTAAAATGCATGTTGTTAGAAGGTGGGGTGTTTCCCGGGTGTGACAAGGATTGTGAAAATTGTGCCGCCCATCCTGAAGGGTGTGAGAGTCTGAAGAATTATATATAGTGTATGATAAACGAATGTGTTCTGCAGTTTGACAAGATCTGTGAGAAAAAGAATGAGAAGATAGTCAGTAAGAAAGAGGATGAGGTGGCCACCATCTCTATCCCTTACAAAACAATCACTATTTCTGCGCCGCCAGCGCGACCTACCATCATCTTTACGAAGGCAGGGCCTATACCTTATGAAAGCTCCAAGGCGATCCCTTGGAACTATGGAGCGGAAGTCTACTGCAATGGACAGAAGTAGGAATTAAAAAGCTTGTCATTGGACTCAGTTGACAACTTGGTGGGAACCGGGGGAATGACTCGGAGTGGGAGGATATTTGCACCTCCCGAAGTAAGTGCAGAAAGAGCTGATAAAGGTAAAGGGAAGGTAGTAGCGGAGGAAAGCTCTCAGGCTGGAGAAAAAGAAGTCGTGCGAAAAGACGCAGAAGAGTTCATGCGCCTAATAAGAAAGAGCGACTATAAGATCATGGATCATCTACAACAGACGCCTTCAAAAATTTCTATCTTGTCGTTGTTGTTATGTTCGGAGGCTCATAGGAACGCTTTGCTCAGAGTCTTGGATAATGCTTATGTGCCACAAGAAATATCCGTCAATCAGTTGGAAGGAATAGTGGCCCATGTCAATGCAGGGAATGGTTTGGGATTCACTGACCGTGATTTGACACCGAAAGGAAGGAATCATAACTTGGCTCTGCATATCTCTATGGAATGTAGAGGTGTCGTCTTGTCTCATGTATTGGTAGACACTGGGTCGTCATTAAATGTGCTACCCTAGAAAGCCCTCATGAAGCTAGACACTCTAGGGATAATATGTACGCCAAGCGATATGGTGGTCAGAGCTTTTGATGGGACAAGAAGGTCCGTGTTTGGAGAGCTAACCTTGCCAATTCAAGTCGGTCCTGAGGTTTTTGATGCGGTTTTCTATATAATGGATATCCAGCCGGCATATAGCTGTCTCTTGGGTCGGCCTTGGATACACTCAGCAGGAGCGGTGACGTCAACCCTACACCAGAAGCTGAAGTATATGGTGGGTGATAACATTGTGACTGTTTGTGGAGAGGAAGACATCGTGGTAAGCCATCTGTCCTCATTCAAGTATGTGGAGGTCGATGGTGAAATTCACGAAACCCTGTGCCAAGCCTTTGAGACCGTCCAAATCAAAGAGAAAGCAACAGTTGAAGCCAAGGCGCCAGAAGTTGCTATGTCATCCTACAAGGAAGCCCAGGCTGTGGTGAAGTCTGGATCAGCGAAAGGATGGGGGGAGGTGATAAGTGTCCCCAACAAACAAGATAAGTTCGGATTAGGGTACAACCCATACGCATCTTCTTCAAGCGCTCCTCGCTACAAAGGACCTGTTCAATTCACCAGTGTTGGGGTGGTGTTCGAAGAGATCAACGCCGTATCTGACAAAGAAGGAGATAGTGACTGTGACATGGATGCATGGATCCAGCCATGCGTCCCCGGCCAAGGCTTGAAGAATTGGACCCTGGAAGAAGTTATCATTGCGACTTATGAAGAGTAATTGTTTTGTTTTGATTAATGTATTGCCATGTGCTCTGCCCGGGGTATAATGGTCTTTATTTGTTGGGCCTTATCTTTTATGTGTGTGAACAACCCTTTTATCATTATCAATCAAAAAGCGTCTTTTCATTCAAAAATTTGTGATCCTTGTTTTTCTTATTTTTATTTACAACAATAAAATGGCAATGTGGTTTGTGTTTATTTGTTTTCATATCATTTAAGCATGAAATCATCATCATTACAGGTTTCACATTTCAGATACCACCGATTCAGACTCGTCTATGACTCGTGTGACTTTGACAATCCGATCTTTCAAGTGGAAGGAGAGATTGACGAAAATGAAGACCTGCCTGAAGAGCTTGCCAAATTGTTAAAACAAGAGGAGAAGGTCATCATGCCTCATCAGGAGGAAGTTGAAGTCGTCAACCTGGGAACAGAAGAGGATAAAAAGGAGGTCAGAGTAGGGGTTGCGCTGCAGAATGATATCAAGCACAGATTGATTGAGTTACTCCAAGAGTATAAGGATGTCTTTGCTTGGTCATACGAAGATATGCCCGGACTCGACACAGATATTGTAGTTCATCGCCTGCCTTTGCGTGAAGAGTGTCCTCCTGTCAAACAGAAACTGAGAAGAACCAGGCTAGATATGGCAGTGAAGATCAAGGAAGAAGTCCAGAAGCAACTAGATGCTGGATTTCTTGCTGTGGCCAACTACCCTCCTTGGGTCGCTAACATCGTGCCCGTGCCTAAGAAGGACGGCAAAGTCAGGATGTGTGTTGACTATAGGGACCTGAATAGAGCAAGCCCAAAAGATGATTTCCCGCTCCCCCATATTGACGTTCTCATTGATAACACCGCACAATACTCAGTGTTTTCCTTCATGGACGGTTTCTCCGGATATAACCAAATCAAGATGGCACCGGAGGACATGGAGAAGACGACTTTTATCACACCTTGGGGGACGTTTTATTATAAAGTAATGCCTTTTGGGTTGAAGAATGCAGGGGCAACTTATCAGCGAGCAATGGTCACTCTCTTTCATGATATGATTCATCATGAGATTGAGGTCTATGTCGATGATATGATTGCGAAATCCCAAACGGAGGAGGAGCACTTGGTGAATCTTCTAAAGTTGTTTGAGAGGTTGAGAAAGTTCAAATTGAGGTTGAACCCGAATAAGTGCACTTTCGGCGTACGGTCAGGAAAGCTGTTGGGGTTCGTTGTCAGTGAGAAAGGTATTGAGGTCGATCCTGTGAAGATCAAGGCGATTCAAGAAATGCCAGCGCCAAAGACCGAAAAGGAGGTTCGTGGTTTCTTAGGTAGATTGAACTACATCGCAAGGTTCATATCTCACCTCATAGCCACTTGTGAGCCATTGTTTAAGCTATTGAAAAAGGATCAGGCAATTATCTGGAATGAGAATTGCCAGAGAGCGTTTGAGAAGATAAAAGAGTATCTATAAGAACCTCCAATACTGATGCCTCCGGTGGCTGGAAGACCGTTGATAATGTACTTAACAGTTCTTGAGAATTCCATGGGTTGTGTTCTCGGTCAGCACAACGAGACTGGAAGAAAAGAGCATGCAATTTACTACTTTAGTAAGAAGTTCACAGACTGTGAATCCAGATACTCAATGTTGGAGAAAACTTGTTGCGCACTCGCTTGGGCCGCCAAACGCCTAAGATAGTATATGCTAAACCATACAACCATGTTAATTTCAAAGATGGATCCTATTAAGTACGTATTCGAAAAGCAAGCACTATCAGGAAGGATTGCTAGATGGCAGATGGTTCTGATAGAATACGACATCCAGTACGTGCCTCAGAAAGCAATTAAAGGTAGTGTCTTGTCAGAATATCTTGCAGAGCAACCAGTCGATGACTACCAGCCAATGAAGTTTAATTTTCCTGATGAGGACATTATGTATTTAAAGATGAAGGATTGTGATGAGCCGTTTCCAGACGAAGGTCCAGAGTTAGGTTCCCAGTGGAAATTAATCTTTGACGGTGCTGTTAACTCCTACGGTAGCGGGATTGGGGCAATCATTACGACTCCCCATGGTTCCCATATACCATTCACTGCAAGGCTAACATTCCCATGTACCAACAATGAGGCTGAATATGAAGCGTGTATCATGGGTATCGAAGAAGCAATCGATTTAAGGATAAAGAACCTTGATATCTATGGAGATTCAGCTTTGGTGGTAAACCAGATCAAGGGAGAGTGGGAGAACCGCCAGCCTAATCTGATCCCTTATATGAATTATGCCAGAAGGTTGCTACCTTTATTTGACCGAGTAGAGTTTCACCATGTACCAAGGGCAGAAAATCAGATGGCTGATGCTTTGGCTACATTGTCCTCGATGTACAAAGTAAACTTCTGGAATGATGCACCGAGAATTGTCATCTCACGCCTCGACAGGCCGGCTTTTGTTTTCGCAATAGAAGAAGCTTCTGATGGTAAACCGTGGTTTTATGACATCCAGAACTTTCTCAAGAACCAAGAATATCCGCCTGGGGCATCGGCCCAGGATAAGAAGACCTTGAGAAGATTATCTGGTAACTTCTATCTAAATCCAGACGGTGTACTCTATCGGAGAAACTTTGACTTGGTGCTGCTAAGATGTGTGGACGAAAAAGAAGCAGGTTTGCTTATGGAAGAAGTCCACGAAGGTGCCTTTGGAACACATGCAGGTGGGCATGCCATGTCTCGAAAATTATTAAGGGCGGGCTATTATTGGTTAACTATGGAGTCGGATTGCTTCAAATACGCCAAAAAGTGCCATAAATGCCAGATTTATGCCGACAAGATTCATGTGCCACCCTGTCCTTTGAATGTCATGTCATCCCCATGGCCTTTCTCCATGTGGGGCATCGATATGATTGGCAAGATCGAGCCAACTGCATCTATTGGACATCGCTTCATCTTAGTAGCCATCGACTATTTCACCAAATGGGTCGAAGCAGCTTCTTACGCCAATGTCACGAAGCAAGTCGTAGCCCGGTTTATCAAAAGGGACATCATCTGTCGATATGGAATACCCGAGAGGATCATTACTGATAATGGTTCTAACCTGAATAACAAGATGATGGAGGAACTGTGCCAGAATTTCAAAATCGAGCATCACAATTCTTCTCCCTATCGTCCGAAAATGAATGGCGTTGTAGAAGCGGCTAACAAGAACATTAAGAAGATAGTACAGAAGATGCTTGTGACTTATAAGGATTGGCACGAGATGTTGCCTTTTGCTTTGCATGGATATCGCACCTCGGTGCGTACTTCAACTGGGGAAACTCCTTTCTCGTTGGTATATGGCATGGAGGCTGTTCTGCCATTGGAGGTCGAGATCCCATCTTTGAGAGTTCTGGCTGATGTCAAGTTGGATGAAGCAGAATGGGTGAAGAACAGGTTGAATCAACTCAGTTTGATGGATGAGAAGAGGTTGGCGTCTCTTGCGTACGGTCGTCTGTATCAGAGTAGGATGAAGAAAGCCTACGATAAGAAGATGCGTCCTCGAAGCTTTCAGACAGGCGATCTGGTGTTGAAGCGGATTCTCCCACCATTGAACGATCATAGGGGCAAATGGACTCCCAATTATGAAGGTCCGTATGTTGTAAGGAAGGTCTTCTCTAGAGGAGCCTTGCTACTTTCAACCATGGATGGTGAAGATTTTACGTCCCCTGTGAACGCGAACGCAGTCAAAAGATACTTTGCTTAAAATAGACCCGCTGGTAAGAAAAAGAAAATCCAGGCAAGAATGGGGCATCTCGGCGAACCATAAAAGGATAGGTTCGGGCAAAAATTAGAGATAAAAAAAAATGTAAACCTGCAAAGTTGAAAACCTGAAAGGGCGACTTTGGCAAAAATGGGTATCCTGGTGAATCGAAAACCCGCAAGGGCGATTCAAGCAAAAGTTAGGAATTTGAAAAGCAAATGACTGCGGCCTGCGTATTGATCTTTAAAGCATAGTGGATTATAGGAGAATTCGAGAAGCAGTCATTCAAATCAATCTCTTTAGAAGATGAAGCATCGGAAAGGCGTCGAAGTCATGCGAGTCATAATTGAGTCGTTCTATGGTGGTTGTCTATACCACATTGTCGACATTTTGATATTCTTGTACATTTCTGTATATTTCTTACACAGCTTTCTCATTTCAGGAGTTGTGTCCCATGTAAATTTTCCTATTTATAGGCCGTTTATCAATAATACATACTATCCATAAAACCTTTTGTTTTGTTTTTACCGTTTTGTTTGCAAAAGACGCCTGATGTTTTTGATAAAACTTTGCATACATAAATTTGTGGGCTTTGCTATCTATAATTGAAGCATTATATTTGCTTAAATAACGTCTTAAGTGATAATTGAGATGGTACCTGCTGCATAAAACATACTTGTTTATTTGTTATTTGCAAGAAAAACTTTCCTCAAGGCTTCTCCAGAAGTTCCTCATCTAAAGGAAGTGTGCAGTTTAAGTGGGTTCTCACCCCCAACAGATTGAAACCTTGACAATCAAAGGGTATCCTCAACAGGTCAAGATTGACATCTCCAGCAGAGCAGGATCGTTTCCAGTGAGCGGATGTGGGTTTATCCCTCAGCAGTGGAACAAATTCAGAAATTTGTTTTCCCCATAGAGTTTGAACAACTGGCTCCTTTTCCCCTCAGAGTCTAGGTCATTGACTCATTCCTCAAGCGGAAGTTGTGTTTTTTGAGTTTATTGCCCATTTCCCCAAGCAAAGGTTGATATTGGTTCCCTCATTGTCTAATCCTCAGTAGGGTGGGTTTGCTCTTAGCGGAACAATTTTACCCAGAAGTTTGCTCAGAAAACCATCCAGGGTTTGTTTTCCCCAACGTTTGTACTAGACGTGTCTAGTCTTTTCCCCGACGGAATTAATCCTTCCTCTTTGGCATTTATTTTGCTAAAGTGTTTCCTTTCCATTTGCATCATACATAACATCCTCCCAAATGCGTAGCATTTCCATTTCGTATGAAGCATTACGCCATATTCAAACATATGCATGTAAAACATAAACCGGGTTGCCACCCCTTTGTTTTCAAGCGTATCTCCAGCAGTTATCAGTATATTTCTCAATCCTGCGTGGTATCCAGACCTCCGGCTAGGTCATTGATAAATGTGTTCATCTTATCGGTCTCCCTAGCAGAGTCTATTTATTCAAGTTCATGTTTCCCCAACGGATTTCTTCACCCAGATGGTGAATCGACGAATGTTCTTCTGAACTTAGGGTTGAGCCGACCTTTGGGTTTGATGCTCGCTTTTTAGCAAAATGAAATGACGGTGAAGTCAAATGATTTTGATAATTGACGACGAGGTCATATTATGAAGAGGATTGACGACGAAGTCAGATTATGAAGGGAATTGACGACGAAGTCAAGCCATGTTGGGAATCGACGACGAGGTCTGATTATGAAGGGAATTGACGATGAAGTCAAGCCATGTTGAAAAATTGACGACGAAGTCAGATTATGAAAAAATTGACGACGAGGTCAGATTGTGAAGATTGACGACGCAGTCAGATTATGAAGGGAATTGACGACGAAGTCAGATTATGAAAAATTGACGACGAAGTCAGACTATGAGAGCAGTGGACAACGAAGTCAGATTGTGGAGGGGTGACGGCGAAGTCAGGTGTCCTACCAATTTGATGTTAATGACTGACAGCGAAGTCAGGTGTTTTGCCAAATTTTATATGGAGAATTGATGGCGAAGTCAGATCATGTAGAGGGTTGACGGCGACGTCAGAATGGTTTGAGAAATAACGACGAAGTCAGATTATGAAAAAATTGACGACGAAGTCAGATTATGTTGTAAGTTGATGACGAAGTCAGAGGATATGGAGGACTGATGGCGAGATCAGATGTTCTACCAATCAGATGTTTTTACAGATTATGTTGAATATTGACGGTGAGGTCATATCTCACAAATCTGATGTTGAGTTCCGACGGCGAAGTTAGAATGTTATTAAGAGCTGACGGTAAGGTCAGGTGTTTGTGTTTGATCGACGACTGATGGCGAAGTCAGATGTTCTACCTGTCATAGGTGCCTGACGGCGATGTCAGAGGTTTCATTCTACGGTTGACAAATTTTTGGGTTCTTTTGTATTCAATCGCCTTTTACCTCGAATGTTTGAAGGCGTTTGCTTTTCATCCCTTCAGGTCCAAGTCGTTTGAATAGGGGCAGCTGTTGCACCCCAAAATTTGCCCTCTTTCAAGGCTTGACTCATTTCTTCATTTCTTTCAAATTCAATGACATAAAGGAAATCCATCATGAATTCAAGATTAAAGGCAAGAATATTATAAAGAGAAGTTTTGTGACATTACAAGAATGTCATTTGTTGCAAGATTTTCAAATCTAAGTAATGTTTAGAAATTAATTTATTTCTAATACTTCATTCAAGCCTCTAGTCAAATTCATGTTATGGTAATGCCACACCAAGTCTACATTATGCTTACAAACATCCAAGAAACATGCAAGGATTAAATCAACATTGGAATGTTTTAGGACCAAGAGTATGCATGTTTAATCATGGCAAAACAGTCCCATGCAAGAGGTGACAAATTTCTTCATGTCACAAAATCACATGTCACAAGACCAAAGGAATAACATGTGACAATGCTTCTACATATCAGAATTTTCAAAATGCTGTCAAGAGTTGGTGGCATTGACCAAGAGGAGCTGTCCAAACACAAACAAACAAAATGGGTGCAAGGCACAAGGTGCTGCAGCAAATAGGCCTAGCAATAGTGCAGAAAATACAGCATAGCAACATACATGGAAGTGGAAAGAAAGAGAGTGACATGAAGAAAGTTGCCTTGGACATTTCTAAGTAAGGATTTGAAGTCTTGAAGGAAGAGTAAACCCTAATGTGCTAAGATAAGAGAGGAGAGGGGGCTGCAAACACATTTCAACTATCATTCACATACACAAGATTGAGAGAGCAAGAGAGAAGAGAAAAAACAGAAAATAGTGAGAGCAACACATATTTTGCAAAACCAGAAAAATAGGAAGCTTTGCAAACCAGAAAAAGAGAGTGATATAGAACCAAGAGGATCATTGAGAAACAAAACCTTTACAACATAGAGTGAAGAGGAGTGAAGTACTTTCAACCAAGACCAAGGAGGACTTGCAAGAAGGATAGAAAGCTCATGGGTATCCATTTCCTCCAACCTTTCTCTCTTTATATTTTTGCTTTTTACATTCATTCCGTTTACTCTTTTATGTGTTGTTGTATTGTATGCATCATGTAAGGTCCTATGGGACCAAGGAACCTTTCTTAAGAAACCCCAAAAACGAAAGAAAAACATAGAAAAAGTTAGGTTTTTCACTCTGGTAGCCTGACACAGGCCGTGTCACACAACACGGCCACCCGTGTCGCCCAACACGGGCCGTGTCACACAACACGGCCACCCGTGTTGCACTTCTGTTTGCCCTAAAACATCATTTTTCACCCAGACTCTAAAACACGGGCCGTGTCACACAACACGGCCACCCGTGTTGCACCTCTGTCATGCCCTAAAAACTCACATTGCAGGTACCCTATGACACGGGTTGTGTCATACAACACGGCCACCCGTGTTACCCCACTGTTTTCGACTTATTGCATGTCTCGATTTTTTTTTTTAGCCGACTAATCCCATATGTTGTATGATTTTAGTAGGAATGTTGCTATTGTCCTTGGTGACTTCTGATTCCAAAAACCATTTTCAAAAGCAAACTCTCGATTTTATCGAGCCATTTTTAACCCTTGTAAGTCAGCCGCCTTGTGCGTCCGCCATCGACCTTGCTCGCTTCACCTCAAACCTTTTTAAGCAACTAAAACCTTTGACCCAACGTCAAGCGGATTTTCTCAAGTAATGGTTAAACCAACTCACCATATTTAACAAAACGATAAAGTTCACTTTGTATTGAATTAAAGAGAGAGGATTGAGTGTAGACTTCTTCCTCTCCGAGTGTTGAGATGCTCACTATAGTGTGGGTGGTTTTGACACTCGTCTTTCAATACGAAGATGTTTTCATCCACTCCTTTTTCTCCTAAAAAACCTCGGCCCTGTACCGAGTGCATTTTCAAAACACTTACAATAAATAAATCGATTCCCTTTGTATTGAACTAAAGAGAGAGGATTGAGTGTAGACTCCTTCCTCTCCGAGTGTTGGGATATTCACTGTAGTGTGGGTGGTCTTGATACTCGTCTTTCAATACGAAGACGTGACTTTATCCGCCACCTATCTTCCCACAAATTCCTCCCGCAACCTTTGTCACCTAAAAACCTCGGTTCCGTACCGAGCGCATTTTTAAACTTCCTTTCGTAACAAAAACTTGAATGGTCGTGGAGTGGTTAGGCGTAGGCCTTCTCCTATCCCGAGTGCTGACATTTACCGTAGGGTTCTCTGTCGCAAAAGCACTTACCATTCAAAACCAAAAAAAACTTTAAAAAGAGAATGAAGTTCTCCTTGTATTGAACTAAAGAGAGAGGATTAAGTGTAGACTTCTTCCTCTCCGAGTGTCGAGACGCTCACTGTAGTGTGTGTGGTTTTGATACTCGTCTTTCAATACGAAAACGCAATGTTCGCCACACCCTTTCATAACAAAAACTTTGAGATAAAGAATTGGGTACTACCCGTAGGGGTTACTATCCGAGGACCTATCTTGCCCCCTAAAAACAATTCAACAAATCAAATGTGACATCTTGCCTCGCATGGCGAAAATCTATCTTTCGAAAAGGATATGATACATCCGTTCTACCATAAACAGGTAATGCCTAAGTCTCCAACGAGCGAGCAACAATACACCTAACTGCTAGAATGCGTACGATAGCATCATCCAAAAAACATCAACAAATCGTAAGACCGAACTACGGCTGCTCTGATTCTTTACTTTTTCAAGTAAAGATACTTAGGCACAAGGGCCACAATCCTTGCCGAGCACAATCCCCCCTATCACCCGTAGTTTCCCGAACTACGTCGACTCTGATTTTCTCATATCCGTTGAGAATACGTAGGCCTAGGACCGCGAAGTCCTACCGAGTCCGTCTTTTCCCTTCTCCCCCCCCGTTACCTTTCTTTCCCCGTTTCTAAACCCTTTTCTGTGTCTTTTGGAACACTCTTTTATAGCATAATCTTTTAGCAAATAATTCACACGTCGACAAACAAATGGTTCCCAACGAGTACGATGGATGTGAGGGGTGCTAATACCTTCCCTTCGCATAACCGGCTTCCGAACCCGTTCTTGGTCGCAAGACCATCTTATCCATTTCTTTCTTAAGGTTTTCTCGATATTTTCCTTTCCCCTCATGGGATAAATAAAGTTCGGTGGCGACTCTTCTGTCCTTTTTCTTTTCGCCTTCCCCGTCGTTACGCATATTTTTCTAGTAGCGACAGATACCAACCGAAACTGACCGGAGCCTGAACACTCAACGTAATAACCGGAGTCTGGATAATCAATGAAGCTGACCAGAGACTGAACGATCAATGTAATAACCGAAGTCTGGATACCCAACGAAACTGACCGGAGCCTGAACGCTCAACGTAATAACTGGTGTCTGGATACTCAACGAAACTGAACGGAGCCTGAACACTCAATGTAATAACCGGAGTCTGGATACCCTACGAAACTGACTGGAGCCTGAACGCTCAACCTAATAACCGGAATCTGGATACTCAACGAAACTGACCGGAGCCTGAACGCTCAGCGTAATAACTAGAGTCTGGATACTCAACGAAAATGACCGGAGCCTGAACGCTCAACGTAATAACCGGAGTCTGGATACCCAACGAAACTGACTGGAGCCTGAACGCTCAACGTAATAACTGGAGTCTGGATACTCAACGAAACTGACCGGATCCTGAACGCTCAATGTAATAAATGGAGTTATGATACTCAACGAAAATGACTGGATCCTGAACGCTCAATATAATGACCGGAGTCTGGATACTCAACGAAAATGACCAGAGCCTGAAATCTTAACGTATTGACTAGAGTATGTATACTCAATGAAAATGATTGGAGCCTGAACGCTCAACATAATGACAGGAGTCTAGATACTCAACGAAAATGACCGGAGCCTGAACGCTCAGCGTAATAACCGGAGTCTGGATACTCAACAAAAATGACCACACCCTGAACGCTCAACGTAATAACCGAAGTCTGGATACCCAACGAAACTGACCGGAGCCTGAACGCTCAATGTAATAACTGGTGTCTGGATACTCAACGAAACTGACCGGAGACTAAACGATCAACTTAATAACCGGAGTCTGGATACCCAACGAAACTGACCAGAGCCTGCACGTTCAGCGTAATAACCGGAGTCTGGATACCCTACGAAACTGACTGGAGCCTGAACGCTCAACCTAATAACCGAAATCTGGATACTCAACGAAACTGACCGTAGCCTGAACGCTCAGCGTAATAACTAGAGTCTGGATACTCAACGAAAATGACCGGAGCCTGAACGCTCAACGTAATAAGTTGAGTCTGGATACCCAACGAAACTGACTGGAGCCAGAACGCTCAACGTAATAACTGGAGTCTGGATACTCAACGAAACTGACCGGATCCTGAATGCTCAACGTAATAACCAGAATCTGGATACTCAACGAAACTGACCGGAGGCCTGAACGCTCAACGTAATAACTAGAGTCTGGATACTCAACGAAAATGACCAGAGCCTGAACGCTCAACTTAATAACCATAGTTTGGATACTAAACTAAACTGACCGGAGCCTGAACGCTCAACGTAATAACCGGAGTCTGGAAACTCAACAAAAATGACCGGACCCTGAATGCTCAACGTAGTAACCGGTGTCTGGATACCCAACGAAACTGACCGGAGCCTGAACGCTCAACGTAATAACTGGTGTCTGGATACTCAACGAAACTGACCGGAGCCTGAACGCTCAACGTAATAACCGGAGTCTGGATACCCAACAAAACTGACTGGAGCCTGAACGCTGAACCTAATAATCAGAATCTGGATACTCAACAAAACTGACCGGAGCCTGAACGCTCAGCATAATAACTAGAGTCTGGATACTCAACGAAAATGACCAGAGCCTGAACGCTCAACGTAATAACCGGAGTTTGGATACCCAACGAAATTGACTGGAGCCTGAATGTTCAACGTAATAACTGGAGTCTGGATACTCAACGAAACTGACCGAAGACTAAAGGATCAACGTAACAACCGGAATCTGAATACCCAATTAAACTGACCTGAGCTTAAACGTTCAACGTAATAACCGGTGTCTTGATACATAATGAAACTGACCGCAGCCTGAACGCTCAACGTAATAACCAGAATCTAGATACTCAACAAAACTGACCGGAAACTGAACGCTCAACGTAATAACCAGAGTCTGGATACTCAAAGAAAAAGACCGGAGCCTGAACGCTCAACTTAATAACCAGAGTTTGGATACTAAACAAAACTGACCGGAGCCTGAACGCTCAACGTAATAACCGGAGTCTGGATACTCAATAAAAATGGTCGGACCCTGAACGCTCAACGTAATAAAGGGTGTCTGGATACCCAACGAAACTGACCAGAGCCTGAACGCTCAACGTAATAACCGGAGTCTGGATACTCAACAAAACTGACCAGAGACTGAATGATCAACGTAATAACCGGAGTCTGGATACCCAACGAAATTGGCCGGAGCCTGAACGCTCAACGTAATAACTGGTGTCTGGATACTCAACAAAACTGACCGGAGCCTAAACACTCAACGTAATAACCGGAGTTATGATACTCAACGAAAATGACTAGATCCTGAATGCTGAACGGAATGACCGAATTCTGGATGCTCAACGAAAATGACCGGAGCCTGAACGCTCAACATATTGACGGGAGTCTGGATACTCAACGAAAATGATCGGAGCATGAACGCTCAACGTAATGACAGGAGTTTAGATACTCAACGAAAATGACCAAAGTCTGAACCCTCAACGTAATAACCGGAGTCTGGATACTCAATGAAAATGACCGGAGCCTGAACGCTCAACGTAATAACCGGAGTTTTGATACTCAACGAAACTGACCGGAGCCTGAACGCTCAACTTAAAGGTCGGAGTCTGGATACTCAACAAAAATGATCGGAGCCTTAACGTTCAATGTAATGACCGGAGTCTGGATACTCGACGAAAATGATCGAGGTCTGAACCCTCAACGTAATAATCGGTGTCTGGATACTCAACAAAAATGACCAGAGCCTGAACGCTCGATGTAATAACTGGAGTTTGGATACTCAACGAAAATGACCGGAGCCTGAACGCTCAACATAATAAATGGAGTCTTGATACCCAACAAAACTAACCGAACCCGGATTGCTCAACGTAATAACCGGAGTCTGGATACCCAACGAAACTGACCGGACTTGAATGCTCAACGTAATAACCGAAGTCTGGATACCCAACGAAACTGACCGGAGCCTGAACGCTCAACGTAATAACCGGAGTCTGGATACCCAACAAAACTGACTGGAGCCTGAACGCTCAACCTAATAATCGGAATCTGGATACTCAACAAAACTGAACGGAGCCTGAACGCTCAGCGTAATAACTAGAGTCTGGATACTCAATGAAGCTGACCAGAGACTGAACGATAAACGTAATAACCGAAGTCTGGATACCCAACGAAACTGACCGGAGCCTGAACGCTCAACGTAATAACTGGTGTCTGGATACTCAACGAAACTGAACGGAGCCTAAACGCTCAATGTAATAACCGGAGTCTGGATACCCTACGAAACTGACTCGAGCCTGAACGCTCAACCTAATAACCGGAATCTGGATACTCAACGAAACTGACCGGAGCCTGAACCCTCAGCGTAATAACTAGAGTCTGGATACTCAACGAAAATGACCGGAGCCTGAACGCTCAACGTAATAAGCGGAGTCTGGATACCCAACGAAACTGACCGGAGCCAGAACGCTCAACGTAATAACTGGAGTCTGGATACTCAATGAAACTGACCGGATCCTGAACGCTCAACGTAATAACCAGAATCTGGATACTAAACGAAACTGACCGGAGGCCTGAACGCTCAACGTAATAACTAGAGTCTGAATACTCAACGAAAATGACCAGAGCCTGAACGCTCAACTTAATAACCATAGTTTGGATACTAAACTAAATTGACTGGAGCCTGAACGCTCAACGTAATAACCGAAGTCTGGAAACTCAACAAAAATGACCGGACCCTGAATGCTCAACATAATAACCGGTGTCTGGATACCCAACGAAACTGACCGGAGCCTGAACGCTCAACGTAATAACCGGAGTCTGGATACTCAACGAAACTGACCAGAGACTGAACGATCAACGTAATAACCGGAGTCTGGATACCCAACGAAACTGACCGGAGCCTGAACGCTCAACGTAATAATTGGTGTCTGGATACTCAACGGAACTGACCGGAGCCTGAACGCTCAACGTAATAACCGGAGTCTGGATACCCGACAAAACTGACTGGAGCCTGAACGTTGAACCTAATAATCGGAATCTGGATACTCAACAAAACTGACCGGAGCCTGAACGCTCAGCGTAATAACTAGAGTTTGGATACTCAACGAAAATGACCAGAGCCTGAACGCTCAACGTAATAACCGGAGTTTGGATACCCAACGAAATTGACTGGAGCCTGAACGTTCAACGTAATAACTGGAGTCTGGATACTCAACGAAACTGACCGGAGACTGAAGGATCAACGTAATAACCGGAATCTGAATACCCCATTAAATTGACCTGAGCTTAAACGTTCAACGTGATAACCGGTGTCTTGATACATAATGAAACTGACCGGAGCCTGAACGCTCAACGTAATAACCAGAATCTAGATACTCAACAAAACTGACCGGAAACTGAACGCTCAACGTAATAAACAGAGTCTGGATACTCAAAGAAAATGACCGGAGCCTGAACGCTCAACTTAATAACCAGAGTTTGGATACTAAACAAAACTGACCGGAGCCTGAACGCTCAACGTAATAACCGGAGTTTGGATACTTAATAAAAATGACCGGACCCTGAACGGTCAACATAATAAACGGTGTCTGGATACCCAACGAAACTGACTAGAGCCTGAACGCTCAACGTAATAACCGGAGTCTGGATACTCAACAAAACTGACCAGAGACTGAATGATCAACGTAATAACCGGAGTCTGGATACCCAACGAAATTGGCTGGAGCCTGAACGCTCAACGTAATAACTGGTGTCTGGATACTCAACAAAATTGACCGGAGCCTAAACACTCAACGTAATAACCGGAGTTATGATACTCAACGAAAATGACTGGATCCTGAATGCTGAACGAAATGACCGGAGTCTGGATACTCAACGAAAATGACCGGAGCCTGAACGCTCAACATATTGACCGGAGTCTGGATACTCAACGAAAATGATCGGAGCCTGAACGCTCAACGTAATGACAGGAGTCTAGATACTCAACGAAAATGACCAAAGTCTGAACCCTCAACGTAATAACCGGAGTCTAGATACTCAATGAAAATGACCGGAGCCTGAACGCTCAACGTAATAACCGGAGTTTGGATACTCAACGAAACTGACTGGAGCCTGAACGCTCAACGTAAAGATCGGAGTCTGGTTAGTCAACAAAAATGATCGGAGCCTTAACGTTCAATGTAATGACCGGAGTCTGGATACTCGACGAAAATGACCGGAGTCTGGACCCTCAACGTAATAATCAGTGTCTGGATACTCAAAAAAAATGACCAGAGCCTGAACGCTCGACGTAATAACTGGAGTTTGGATACTCAACGAAAATGACCGGAGCCTGAATGCTCAACATAATAAATGGAGTCTGGATACCCAACAAAACTAACCGAACCCGGAATGCTCAACGTAATAACCGGAGTCTGGATACCCAACGAAACTGACCGGACCTGAATGCTCAACGTAATAACCGAAGTTTGGATACCCAACGAAACTGACCGGAGCCTGAACGCTCAACGTAATAACCGGAGTCTGGATACCCAACAAAACTGACTGGAGCCTGAACGCTCAACCTAATAATCGGAATCTGGATACTCAACAAAACTGAACGGAGCCTGAACGCTCAGCGTAATAACTAGAGTCTGGATACTCAACGAAGCTGACCAGAGACTGAACGATTAGCGTAATAACCGAAGTCTGGATACCCAACGAAACTGACCGGAGCCTGAACGCTCAACGTAATAACTGGTGTCTGGATACTCAACGAAACTGAACGGAGCCTGAACGCTCAATGTAATAACCGGAGTCTGGATACCCTACGAAACTGACTGGAGCCTGAACGCTCAACCTAATAACCGGAATCTGGATACTCAACGAAACTGACCGGAGCCTGAACCCTCAGCGTAATAACTAGAGTCTGGATACTCAACGAAAATGACCGGAGCCTGAACGCTCAACGTAATAAGCGGAGTCTAGATACCCAACGAAACTGACCGGAGCCAGAACGCTCAATGTAATAACTGGAGTCTGGATACTCAACGAAACTGACCGGATCCTGAACGCTCAACGTAATAACCAAAATCTGAATACTCAACGAAACTGACCGGAGGCCTGAACACTCAACGTAATAACTAGAGTCTGGATACTCAACGAAAATGACCAGAGCCTGAACGCTTAACTTAATAACCATAGTTTGGATACTAAACTAAACTGACCGGAGCCTGAACGCTCAACGTAATAACCGAGTCTGGAAATTCAACAAAAATGACCGGACCCTGAATGCTCAACGTAATAACCGGTGTCTGGATACCCAACGAAACTGACCGGAGCCTAAACGTTCAACGTAATAACCGGATTCTGGATACTCAACGAAACTGACCAGAGACTGAACGATCAACGTAATAACCGGAGTCTAGATACCCAACGAAACTGACCGGAGCCTGAACGCTCAAAGTAATAACTGGTGTCTGGATACTCAACGAAACTGACCGGAGCCTGAACGCTCAACGTAATAACCGGAGTCTGGATACCCAACAAAACTGACTGGAGCCTGAACGCTGAACCTAATAATCGGAATCTGGATACTCAACAAAACTGACCAGAGCCTGAACGCTCAGCGTAATAACTAGAGTCTGGATACTCAACGAAAATGACCAGAGCCTGAACGCTCAACGTAATAACCGGAGTTTGGATACCCAACGAAATTGACTGGAGCCTGAACGTTCAACGTAATAACTGGAGTCTGGATACTCAACGAAACTGACCGGAGACTGAAGGATCAACGTAATAACCGGAATCTGAATACCAAATTAAACTGACCTGAGCTTAAACGTTCAATGTAATAACCGGTGTCTTGATACATAATGAAACTGACCGGAGCCTGAACGCTCAACGTAATAACCAGAAGCTAGATACTCAACAAAACTGACCGGAAACTAAACGCTCAACGTAATAAACAGAGTCTGGATACTCAAAGAAAATGACCGGAGCCTGAACGCTCAACTTAATAACCAGAGTTTGGATACTAAACAAAACTGACCGGAGCCTGAACGCTCAACGTAATAACCAGAGTCTGGATACTCAATAAAAATGACCGGACCCTGAACGCTCAACGTAATAAATGGTGTCTGGATACCGAACGAATTTGACCAGAGCCTGAACGCTCAACGTAATAACCGGAGTCTGGATACTCAACAAAACTGACCAGAGACTGAATGATCAACGTAATAACCGGTGTCTGGATACTCAACAAAATTGACTGGAGCCTAAACACTCAACGTAATAACCGGAGTTATGATACTCAACGAAAATGACTGGATCCTAAATGCTGAACGGAATGACCGGAGTCTGGATACTCAACAAAAATGACCGGAGCCTGAACGCTCAACATATTGACCGGAGTCTGGATACTCAACGAAAATGATCGGAGCCTGAACGCTCAATGTAATGACAGGAGTCTAGATACTCAACGAAAATGACCAAAGTCTGAACCCTCAACGTAATAACCGGAGTCTGGATACTCAATGAAAATGACCAGAGCCTGAACGCTCAACGAAATAACCGGAGTTTGGATACTCAACGAAACTGACCGGAGCCTGAACGCTCAACGTAAAGATCGGAGTCTGGATACTCAACATAAATGATCGGAGCCTTAACGTTCAATGTAATGACCGGAGTCTGGATACTCGATGAAAATTACTGGAGTCTGAACCCTCAACGTAATAATCGGTGTCTGGATACTCACAAAAAATGACCAGAGCCTGAACGCTCGACGTAATAACTGGAGTCTGGATACTCAACGAAAATGACCTGAGCCTGAACGCTCAACATAATAAATGGAGTCTGGATACCCAACAAAACTAACCAAACTCGAAATGCTCAACGTAATAACCGGAGTCTGGATACCCAACGAAACTGACCGGACCTGAATGCTCAACGTAATAACCGAAGTCTGGATACCCAACGAAACTGACCGGAGCCTGAACGCTTAACGTAATAAACGGAGTCTGGATACCCAACAAAACTGACTGGAGCCTGAACGCTCAACCTAATAATCGGAATCTGGATACTCAACAAAACTGAACAGAGCTTGAACGCTCAGCGTAATAACTAGAGACTGGATACTCAACGAAGCTGACCCGAGACTGAACGATCAACGTAATAAGTGAAGTCTGGATACCCAACGAAACTTACCGGAGCCTGAACGCTCAACGTAATAACTGCAGTCTGGATACTCAACGAAACTGAACGGAGCCTGAACGCTCAATGTAATAACCGGAGTCTGGATACCCTACGAAACTGACTGGAGCCTGAACGCTCAACCTAATAACCAGAATCTGGATACTCAACGAAACTGACCGGAGCCTGAACGCTCAGGGTAATAACTAGAGTCTGGATACTCAACGAAAATGACCAGAGCCTGAACACTCAACGTAATAACCGGAGTCTAGATACCTAACGAAACTGACCGGAGCCTGAACGCTCAACGTAATAACTGGAGTCTAGATACTCAACGAAACTGACCGGATCCTGAACGCTCAACGTAATAAATGGAGTTATGATACTCAACGAAAATGACTGGATCCTAAACGCTCAATATAATGACCGGAGTCTGGATACTCAACGAAAATGACGAGAGCCTGAAATCTTAACGTATTGGCTAGAGTATGTATACTCAATGCAAATAATTGGAGCCTGAACGCTCAACATAATGACAGGAGTCTAGATACTCAACGAAAATGACCGGAGCCTGAACGCTCAACGTAATAACCGGAGTCTGGATACTCAACAAAAATGACCGCACACTGAACGCTCAACGTAATAACCGGTGTCTGGATACCCAACGAAACTGACCGGAGCCTGAACGCTCAACGTAATAACCGGATTCTGGATACCCAACGAAACTGACCATAGACTGAACGATCAACGTAATAACCGGAGTCTGGCTACCCAACGAAACTGACCGGAGCCTGAACGCTCAACGTAATAACTGGTGTCTGGATACTCAACGAAACTGACCGGAGACTGAACGATCAACTTAATAACCGGAGTCTGGATACCCAACGAATTTGACTGGAGCCTGAACGCTCAACCTAATAACCGGAATCTGGATACTCAACGAAACTGACCGGAGCCTGCACGCTCAGCGTAATAACCGGAGTCTGGATACCCTACGAAACTGACTGGAGCCTAAACGCTCAACCTAATAACCGGAATCTGGATACTCAACGAAACTGACCGGAGCCTGAACGCTCAGCGTAATAACTAGAGTCTGGATACTCAACGAAAATGACCGGAGCCTGAACGCTCAACGTAATAAGCGGAGTCTGGATACCCAACGAAACTGACCGGATCCTGAACGCTCAACGTAATAACTGGAGTCTGGATACTCAACGAAACTGACCGGATCCTGAACGCTCAACGTAATAACCAGAATCTGGATACTCAACGAAACTGACCGGAGGCCTGAACGGTCAACGTAATAACTAGAGTCTGGATACTCAACGAAAATGACCAGAGCCTGAACGCTCAACTTAATAACCATAGTTTGGATACTAAACTAAATTGACCGGAGCATGAACGCTCAACGTAATAACCGGAGTCTGGAAACTCAACAAAAATGACCGACCCTGAATGCTAAACGTAATAACCGGTGTCTGGATACCCGACGAAACTGACCGGAGCCTGAACGCTCAACGTAATAACCCGAGTGTGGATACTCAACGAAACTGACCAGAGACTGAATGATCAACGTAATAACTGGAGTCTGGATACCCAACGAAACTGACTGGAGCTTGAACGCTCAACGTAATAACTGGTGTCTGGATACTCAACGAAACTGACCGGAGCCTGAACGCTCAACGTAATAACCGGAGTCTGGATACCCAACAAAACTGACTGGAGCCTGAATGCTGAACCTAATAATCGGAATCTGGATACTCAACAAAACTGACCGGAGCCTGAACGCTCAGCGTAATAACTAGAGTCTGGATACTCAACGAAAATGACTTGAGCCTGAACGCTCAACGTAATAACCGGAGTTTGGATACCCAACGAAATTGATTGGAGCCTGAACGTTCAACGTAATAACTGGAGTCTGGATACTCAACGAAACTGACCGTAGACTGAAGGATCAACGTAATAACCGGAATCTGAATACCCAATTAAACTAACCTGAGCTTAAACGTTCAACGTAATAACCGGTGTCTTGATACATAATGAAACTGACCGGAGCCTGAACGCTCAACGTAATAACCAGAATCTAGATACTCAACAAAACTGACCGGAAACTGAACGCTCAACGTAATAACCAGAGTCTGGATACTCAAAGAAAATGAACAGAGCCTGAACGCTAAACTTAATAACCAGAGTTTGGATACTAAACAAAACTGACCGGAGCCTGAACGCTCAAAGTAATAACCGGAGTCTGGATACTCAATAAAAATGACCAGAGCCTGAACGCTCAACGTAATAAACGGTGTCTGGATACCTAACGAAATTGACCGGAGCCTGAACACTCAACGTAATAACCGGAGTCTGGATACTCAACGAAACTGACCAGAGACTGAATGATCAACGTAATAACCGGAGTCTGGATAGCCAACGAAATTGGCCGGAGCCTGAACGCTCAACGTAATAACTGGTGTCTGGATACACAACAAAGTTGACCGGAGCCTAAACACTCAACGTAATAACCAGAGTTATGATACTCAACGAAAATGACTGGATCCTGAATGCTGAACGGAATGACCGGAGTCTGGATACTCAACGAAAATGACCGGAGCCTGAACGCTCAACATATTGACCGGAGTCTGGATACTCAACAAAAAGGATCGGAGCCTGAACGCTCAACGTAATGACAGAAGTCTAGATACTCAACGAAAATGACCAAAGTCTGAACCCTCAACGTAATAACCGAAGTCTGGATACTCAATGAAAATGACCGGAGCCTGAACGCTCAACGTAATAACCGGAGTTTGGATACTCAACGAAACTGACCGGAGCCTGAACGCTCAACGTAAAGACCGGAGTCTGGATACTCAACAAAAATGATCGGAGCCTTAACGTTTAATGTAATGACTAGAGTCTGGATACTCGACGAAAATGACCGGAGTCTGAACCCTCAACGTAATAATCGGAGTCTGGATACTCAACAAAAATGACCAGAGCCTGAACGCTCAACGTAATAACCGGTGTCTGGATACTCAACAAAAATGACCAGAGCCTGAATGCTCGACGTAATAACTGGAGTCTGGATACTCAACGAAAATGACCGGAGCCTGAACGCTCAACATAATAAATGGAGTCTGGATACCCAACAAAACTAACCGAACCCGGAATGCTCAACATAATAACCGGAGTCTGGATACCCAACGAAACTGACCGGACCTGAATGCTCAACGTAATAACCGAAGTCTGGATACCCAACGAAACTGACCGGAGCCTGAACGCTCAACGTAATAACCGGAGTCTGGATACCCAACAAAACTGACTGGATCCTGAACGCTCAACCTAATAATCGAAATCTGGATACTCAACAAAACTGACCGGAGCCTGAACGCTCAGCGTAATAATTAGAGTCTGGATACTCAACGAAAATGACTTGAGCCTGAACGCTCAACGTAATAACCGGAGTTTGGATACCCAACGAAATTGACTGGAGCCTGAACGTTCAACGTAATAACTGGAGTCTGGATACTCAACGAAACTGACCATAGACTGAAGGATCAACGTAATAACCAGAATCTGAATATCCAATTAAACTGACCTGAGCTTAAACGTTCAACGTAATAACCGGTGTCTTGATACATAATGAAACTGACCGGAGCCTGAACGCTCAACGTAATAACCAGAATCTAGATACTCAACAAAACTGACCGGAAACTGAACGCTCAACGTAATAACCAGAGTCTGGATACTCAAAGAAAATGACCGGAGCCTGAACGCTAAACTTAATAACCAGAGTTTGGATACTAAACAAAACTGACCGGAGCCTGAACGCTCAAAGTAATAACCGGAGTCTGGATACTCAATAAAAATGACCAGAGCCTGAACGCTCAACATAATAAACGGTGTCTGGATACCCAACGAAATTGACCGGAGCCTGAACACTCAACGTAATAACCGGAGTCTGGACACTCAACGAAACTGACCAGAGACTGAATGATCAACGTAATAACCGGAGTCTGGATAGCCAGCGAAATTGGCCGGAGCCTGAACGCTCAACGTAATAACTAGTGTCTGGATACACAACAAAACTGACCGGAGCCTAAACACTCAACGTAATAACCAGAGTTAAGATACTCAACGAAAATGACTGGATCCTGAATGCTGAACGGAATGACCGGAGTCTGGATACTCAACGAAAATGACCGGAGCCTGAACGCTCAACATATTGACCGGAGTCTGGATACTCAACGAAAATGATCGGAGCCTAAACGCTCAACGTAATGACAGGAGTCTAGATACTCAACGAAAATGACCAAAGTCTGAACCCTCAACGTAATAACCGAAGTCTGGATACTCAATGAAAATGACCGGAGCCTGAACGCTCAACGTAATAACCGGAGTTTGGATACTCAACGAAATTGACCGGAGCCTGAACGCTCAACATAAAGACCGGAGTCTGGATACTCAACAAAAATGATCGGAGACTTAACGTTTAATGTAATGACTAGAGTCTGGATACTCGACGAAAATGACCGGAGTCTGAACCCTCAACGTAATAATCGGAGTCTGGATACTCAACAAAAATGACCAGAGCCTGAACGCTCAACGTAATAACCGGTGTCTGGATACTCAACAAAAATGACCAGAGCCTGAATGCTCGACGTAATAACTGGAGTCTGGATACTCAACGAAAATGACCGGAGCCTGAACGCTCAACATAATAAATGGAGTCTGGATACCCAACAAAACTAACCGAACCCGAAATGCTCAACATAATAACCGGAGTCTGGATACCCAACGAAACTGACCGGACCTGAATGCTCAACGTAATAACCGAAGTCTGGATACCCAACGAAACTGACTGGAGCCTGAACGCTCAACGTAATAACCGGAGTCTGGATACCCAACAAAACTGACTGGAGCCTGAACGCTCAACCTAATAATCGGAATCTGGATACTCAACAAAACTGAACGGAGCCTGAACGCTCAGCGTAATAACTAGAGTCTGGATACTCAACGAAAATAACCAGAGCCTGAACACTCAACGTAATAACCGGGGTTTGGATACCCAACGAAATTGACTGGAGCCTGAACGTTCAACGTAATAACTGGAGTCTGGATACTCAACGAAACTGACCGGAGACTGAACGATCAACATAATATCCGGAATCTGAATACCCAATTAAACTGACCTGAGCTTAAACGTTCAACGTAATAACCGGTGTCTTGATACATAATGAAACTGACCGGAGCCTGAACGCTCAACGTAATAACCAGAATCTAGATACTCAACAAAACTGACCGGAAACTGAACGCTCAATGTAATAACCAGAGTCTGGATACTCAAAGAAAATGACCGGAGCCTGAACGCTAAACTTAATAACCAGAGTTTGGATACTAAACAAAACTGACCAGAGCCTGAACGCTCAACGTAATAACTAGAGTCTGGATACTCAATAAAAATGACCGGAGCCTGAACGCTCAACGTAATAAACGGTGTCTGGATACCCAACGAAATTGACCGGAGCCTGAACACTCAACGTAATAACCGGAGTCTGGATACTCAACGAAACTGACCAGAGACTGAATGATCAACGTAATAACCAGAGTCTGGATAGCCAAAGAAATTGGCCGGAGCCTGAACGCTCAACGTAATAACTGGTGTCTGGATACATAACAAAACTGACCGGAGCCTAAACACTCAACGTAATAACCAGAGTTATGATACTCAACGAAAATGACTGGATCCTGAATGCTGAACGGAATGACCGGAGTCTGGATACTCAACGAAAATGACCGGAGCCTGAACGCTCAACATATTGACCGGAGTCTGGATACTCAACGAAAATGATCGGAGCCTGAACGCTCAACGTAATGACAAGAGTCTAGATACTCAACGAAAATGACCAAAGTCTGAACACTCAACGTAATAACCGAAGTCTGGATACTCAATGAAAATGACCGAAGCCTGAACGCTCAACGTAATAACCGGAGTTTGGATACTCAACGAAACTGACCGGAGCCTGAACGCTCAACGTAAAGACCGGAGTCTGGATACTCAACAAAAATGATCGGAGCCTTAACGTTTAATGTAATGACCAGAGTCTGGATACTCGACGAAAATGACCGGAGCCTGAACCCTCAACGTAATAATCGGAGTCTGGATACTCAACAAAAATGACCAGAGCCTGAACGCTCAACGAAATAACCGGTGTCTGGATACTCAACAAAAATGACCAGAGCCTGAATGCTCGACGTAATAACTGGAGTCTGGATACTCAACGAAAATGACCGGAGCCTGAACGTTCAACATAATAAATGGAGTCTGGATACCCAACAAAACTAACCGAACCCGGAATGCTCAACGTAATAACCGGAGTCTGGATACCCAACGAAACTGACCGGACCTGAATGCTCAACGTAATAACCGAAGTCTGGATACCCAACGAAACTGACCAGAGCCTGAACGCTCAACGTAATAACCGTAGTCTGGATACCCAACAAAACTGACTGGAGCCTGAACGCTCAACCTAATAATCGGAATCTGGATACTCAACAAAACTGAACGGAGCCTGAACGCTCAGCGTAATAACTAGAGTCTGGATACTCAACGAAAATAACCAGAGCCTGAACGCTCAACGTAATAACCGGAGTTTGGATACCCAACGAAATTGAATGGAGCCTGAACGTTCAACGTAATAACTGGAGTCTGGATACTCAACGAAACTGACCTGAGACTGAACGATCAACGTAATAACCGGAATCTGAATACCCAATTAAACTGACCTGAGCTTAAACGTGCAACGTAATAACCGGTGTCTTGATACATAATGAAACTGACCGGAGCCTGAACGCTCAACGTAATAACCAGAATCTAGATACTCAACAAAACTGACCGGAAACTGAACGCTCAACGTAATAACCAGAGTCTGGATACTCAAAGAAAATGACCAGAGCCTGAACGCTCAACTTAATAACCAGAGTTTGGATACTAAACAAAACTGACCGGAGCCTGAACGCTCAACGTAATAATCGGAGTCTGGATACTCAATAAAAATGACCGGACCCTGAATGCTCAACATAATAAACGGTGTCTGGATACCCAACGAAACTGACCGGAGCCTGAATGCTCAACATAATAACCGGACTCTGGATACTCAACGAAACTGACCAGAGACTGAATGATCAACGTAATAACCGGAGTCTGGATAGCCAACGAAATTGGTCGAAGCCTGAACGCTCAACGTAATAAGTGGTGTCTAGATACTCAACAAAACTGACCGGAGCCTAAACACTCAACGTAATAACCAGAGTTATGATACTCAACGAAAATGACTGGATCCTGAATGATGAACGGAATGACCGGAGTCTGGATACTCAACGAAAATGACCGGAGCCTGAACGCTCAACATATTGACCGGAGTCTGGATACTCAACGAAAATGATCGGAGCCTGAACGCTCAACGTAATGACCAGAGTCTAGATACTCAACGAAAATGACCAAAGTCTGAACCCTCAATGTAACACCCCCTTTCTATACCCCCAAATAATACAATTAATCATTTAAGCATAATTCAAATTTTTATCAGAGTACATATAAGTCATGGCATAAAAGGGGTATGTCACATTATCACAAAAGAATTCAACGCATACAACACCTGCTCAATCAGATATGCAACAACGGGTCAACACCCACAAGAAAATATTTAGAACAAGGCGGAAACATCTAAATATTCCATATTTCCAAGACATGTATTCACGTATACAATTGTCATCCAACATGTTAACAAAACATAACATCAGCAGATACATACACAGATGTATCACAAAAGAATCAAAATAACTCCTATCTACCCGGTGCTACATATCAGAGCCGACCGACCAAAAAGAATGAAGTCACGCTTCACAAAAATGTATCCAGCCATCTAATCTGCAATGCCTCATAGAGCATTATCAAACAGCAGAAGGGTGAGAAACAATATCATAATAAATAATGCATAAAGGCATGAATATATATATCGTATCAAGAATTATGCATCTTACGCATTCTCACCACAACTCACCTCGTTTATTGCAATGTATCTATATACAAATAGGACCCAAGCGTGCTCAATATGTATCATCAATGTGTATATCATTTCATAAACATACACACACATATATGTATATATTGTCCAACATCTACATTGTGCCAAATCATACATTTCACAATTAATTCAACAAACGTACATAACATATTTATTTCACCATACATCATGCACAGAAGGTAAATGCAAATCATAGAGGCCAACTCGCTACTCTATGCAAATGCAACACAATATCGACCTAATCGTCCATCAGATTCTCCTAAGAATCAATTTACTCTCACCCCTCACGGGTATCCTATAACTCATTAGATCTTCCTAGAAATCACATCACTCATCAGACTCTCCTAGGAATCACACCATTCGTCAGATTCTCCTAGGAATCACATCGTTCGTCAGATTCTCCTAGGAATCACATCGTTCGTCAGATTCTCCTAGGAATCACATCGTTCGTCAGATTCTCCGAGGAATCACACCATTCATCAGATTCTCCTAGGAATCAGGTCATTCAGCAGATTCTCCGAGGAATCACATCTCTCATCAGATTCTCCTAGGAATCAGGTCACTCAGCAGATTCTTCGAGGAATCACATCTCTCATCAGATCCTCCTAGGAATCAATTCACCCTTCAGACTCTCCTAAAAGTCATATCACTCATCAGACTCTCCTAAGAGTCAATCAGCA
This sequence comes from Lathyrus sativus, assembly GCA_963859935.3. Taxonomy (NCBI): domain Eukaryota; kingdom Viridiplantae; phylum Streptophyta; class Magnoliopsida; order Fabales; family Fabaceae; genus Lathyrus; species Lathyrus sativus. The sequence goes on along the minus strand of OZ012736.1, from coordinate 288,107,245 downwards.
CAAGAATGTACTTCCTACACTTCTTGAAATGCATACATGCTTACAAACATACTCATGCATTCTTCACATTCATCGCATATATATATTATGCACTCAACATATATGTATCAAAAAGAAAACATATATATATTCATCATCCATTCAAACCAATCACACATGGTTCACATTCACAAACAATTCCTTCATGCATTTCTAATCAATTTAAGCAAATGCACAAAATTGCCAAACGGCTACACCTCGCACCTCACAAATCATAAACTAGGATTCACGCCATACGGCTATCCACAACACATATGACAACACATAATCAGTCATTTCTGACAAGGAATGATTGCAACCAAACCACACAACCAATCCTCCATTGGAAAGCACAGGAAGATAAAATATGCTGCTGCATTCGCCAACCTTCGCCTGGCGAAGCCACGCAGCGAATGCTCGCTGACCTTCGCCTGGCGAACTCCCCAGCGAAGTCCACTGGGAGTAATTCTGGAATTACTCGCTGAGGCTCGCTACCCATTCGCCTGGCGAACCTTCGCCAACTCACTTCGCCTGGCGAACTTGCCAGCGAATACAGGATGTTAGCTTCTGACTTGCTTCGCTACAGCTCGCTAGGCTTCGCCTGGCGAACTTGCGAAGACAGAACTTCCATGGCTGTCTCAAGAGCCCAAACTCCACAAAATCAACCGATTACATCCAAACCAGTCTCAGTAGCACAACCCAATCATCACCCGACTAAACTACATCGTCTAATCCGAGTTCTAACCGATTAAAACCTCATTCTACTCACAAAACCAACTTCTAACCTAAGTGGAAAAAGAGTAGAAACTCTACAAAATCCACACACATACACATACAATCATATACATTAAAGAGATGATGGAGATTCACACCCTTACCTGATTAATCGCAAGCTTTGGTTGATCTTGGTGAATATAGGTTTTCTCCTCTTTCTCTTCTCTTCCTCCTCTTCTCCTTTCTTTCTCTTTTCTTTCTTTCTTCCTACTATCCTTTTTCTTTCCCTTCTATTTCCTCTTTAATATCTTTTTCCTTATTTTTCCAAAACATCCACTAATTCAATATCTCATAAATATCTCACTTATTATTAAAAATAGGAAATGTCCAAAATACCCTCCAAACTATTTCCTCCGAAACCTCTCAAAATCGGTTAAAATAGGATAATATGTAAATATAACATATTTCCACACAATTTCTACATTCAAATAATATTCTCCCAATTAAATTAATTAGGGACCCAATAAAAGGGGATAATCGAAATTGGGGCGTTACACTCAACGTAATAACCAGAGTCTGGATACTCAATGAAAATGACCGGAACCTGAACGCTCAACGTAATAACCGGAGTTTGGATACTCAACGAAACTGACCGGAACCTGAACGCTCAACGTAAAGACCGGAGTCTGGATACTCAACAAAAATGATCGGAGCCTTAACGTTCAATGTAATGACCGGAGTCTGGATACTCGACGAAAATGACCAGAGTCTGAACCCTCAACGTAATAATCGGAGTCTGGATACTCAACAAAAATGACCAGAGCCTGAACGCTCAACGTAATAACCGGTGTCTGGATACTCAACAAAAATGACCAGAGCCTGAACGCTCGACGTAATAACTGGAGTCTGGATACTCAACGAAAATGACCGGAGCCTGAACGCTCAACATAATAAATGAAGTCTGGATACCCAACAAAACTAACTGAACCCGGAATGCTCAACGTAATAACCGGAGTCTGGATACTCAACGAAACTGATCGGAGCCTAAACGCTGAACCTAATAATCGGAATCTGGATACTCAACAATACTGACCGGAGCCTGAACGCTCAGCGTAATAACTAGAGTCTGGATACTCAACGAAAATGACCAGAGCCTGAACGCTCAACGTAATAACCGGAGTTTGGATACCCAACGAAATTGACTGGAGCCTGAACGTTCAACGTAATAACTGGAGTCTGGATACTCAACGAAACTGACCGGAGACTGAAGGATCAACGTAATAACCGGAATCTGAATACCCAATTAAACTGACCTGAGCTTAAACGTTCAATGTAATAACTGGAGTCTGGATACTCAACGAAACTGACCGAAGACTGAACGATCAACGTAATAACCGGAATCTGAATACCCAATTAAACTGACCTGAGCTTAAACGTTCAGCGTAATAACCGGTGTCTTGATACATAATGAAACTGACCGGAGCCTGAACGCTCAACGTAATAACCAGAATCTAGATACTCAACAAAACTGACTGGAAACTGAACGCTCAACGTAATAACCAGAGTCTGGATACTCAAAGAAAATGACCAGAGCCTGTACGCTCAACTTAATAACCAGAGTTTGGATACTAAACAAAACTGACCGGAGCCTGAACGCTCAACGTAATAACCGGAGTCTGGATACTCAATAAAAATGACCGGACCCTGAACGCTCAACATAATAAACGGTGTCTGGATACCCAACGAAACTGACCGGAGCCTGAATGCTCAACGTAATAACCGAACTCTGGATACTCAACGAAACTGACCAGAGACTGAATGATCAACGTAATAACCGGAGTCTGGATAGCCAACGAAATTGGTCGGAGCCTGAACACTCAACGTAATAAGTGGTGTCTGGATACTCAACAAAACTGACCGGAGCCTAAACACTCAACGTAATAACCAGAGTTATGATACTCAACGAAAATGACTGGATCCTGAATGCTGAACGGAATGACCGGAGTCTGGATACTCAACGAAAATGACCGGAGCCTGAACACTCAACATATTGACCGGAGTCTGGATACTCAACGAAAATGATCGGAGCCTGAACGCTCAACGTAATGACAAGAGTCTAGATACTCAACGAAAATGACCAAAGTCTAAACCCTCAACGTAATAACCAGAGTCTGGATACTCAATGAAAATGACCGGAGCCTGAACGCTCAACGTAATAACCGGAGTTTGGATACTCAACGAAACTGACCGGAGCCTGACTGCTCAACATAAAGACCGGAGTCTGGATACTCAACAAAAATGATCGGAGCCTTAACGTTCAATGTAATGACCGGAGTCTGGATACTCGACGAAAATGACCGGAGTCTGAACGCTCAACGTAATAACCGGTGTCTGGATACTCAACAAAAATGACCAGAGCCTGAACGCTCGACGTAATAACTGGAGTCTGGATACTCAACGAAAATGACCGGAGCCTGAACGCTCAACATAATAACTGGAGTCTAGATACCCAACAAAACTAACCGAACCCGGAATGCTCAACGTAATATCCGGAGTCTGGATACTCAACGAAACCGATCGGAGCCTAAACGCTGAACCTAATAATCGGAATCTGGATACTCAACAAAATTGACCGGAGCCTGAACGCTCAGCGTAATAACTAGAGTCTGGTTACTCAACGAAAATGACCAGAGCCTGAACGCTCAACGTAATAATCGGAGTTTGGATACCCAACGAAATTGACTGGAGCCTGAACGTTCAACGTAATAACTGGAGTCTGGATACTCAACGAAACTGACCGGAGACTGAAGGATCAACGTAATAACCGGAATCTGAATACCCAATTAAACTGACCTGAGCTTAAACGTTCAATGTAATAACTGGAGTCTGGATACTCAACGAAACTGACCGGAGACTGAACGATCAACGTAATAACCGGAGTCTGAATACCCAATTAAACTGACCTGAGCTTAAACGTTCAACGTAATAACCGGTGTCTTGATACATAATGAAACTGACCGGAGCCTGAACGCTCAACGTAATAACCAGAATCTAGATACTCAACAAAACTGACCGGAAACTGAACGCTCAACGTAATAACCAGAGTCTGGATACTCAAAGAAAATGACCAGAGCCTGAACGCTCAACTTAATAACCAGAGTTTGGATACTAAACAAAACTGACCGGAGCCTGAACGCTCAACGTAATAACCGGAGTCTGGATACTCAATAAAAATGACAGGACCCTGAACGCTCAACATAATAAACGGTGTCTGGATACCCAACGAAACTGACCGGAGCCTGAATGCTCAACGTAATAACCGGACTCTGGATACTCAACGAAACTGACCAGAGACTGAATGATCAACGTAATAACCGGAGTCTGGATAGCCAACGAAATTGGTCGGAGCCTGAACACTCAACGTAATAAGTGGTGTCTGGATACTCAACAAAACTGACCGGAGCCTAAACACTCAACGTAATAACCAGAGTTATGATACTCAACGAAAATGACTGGATCCTGAATGCTGAACGGAATGACCGGAGTCTGGATACTCAACGAAAATGACCGGAGCCTGAACGCTCAACATATTGACCGGAGTCTGGATACTCAACGAAAATGATCGGAGCCTGAACGCTCAACGTAATGACAAGAGTCTAGATACTCAACGAAAATGACCAAAGTCTAAACCCTCAACGTAATAACCAGAGTCTGGATACTCAATGAAAATGACCGGAGCCTGAACGCTCAATGTAATAACCGGAGTTTGGATACTCAACGAAACTGACTGGAGCCTGAATGCTCAACATAAAGACCGGAGTCTGGATACTCAACAAAAATGATCGGAGCCTTAACGTTCAATGTAATGACCGGAGTCTGGATACCCGACGAAAATGACCGGAGTCTGAACCCTCAACGTAATAATCGGAGTCTGGATACTCAACAAAAATGACCAGAGCCTGAACGCTCAACGTAATAACCGGTGTCTGGATACTCAACAAAAATGACCAGAGCCTGAACGCTCGACGTAATAACTGGAGTCTGGATACTCAACGAAAATGACCGGAGCCTGAACGCTCAACATAATAACTGGAGTCTAGATACCCAACAAAACTAACCGAACCCGGAATGCTCAACGTAATAACCGGAGTCTGGATACTCAACGAAACTGATCGGAGCCTAAACGTTGAACCTAATAATCGGAATCTGGATACTCAACAAAACTGACCGGAGCCTGAACGCTGAGCGTAATAACTAGAGTCTGGATACTCAACGAAAATGACCAGAGCCTGAACGCTCAACGTAATAATCGGAGTTTGGATACCCAACGAAATTGACTGGAGCCTGAACGTTCAACGTAATAACTGGAGTCTGGATACTCAACGAAACTGACCGGAGACTGAAGGATCAACGTAATAACCGGAATCTGAATACCCAATTAAACTGACCTGAGCTTAAACGTTCAATGTAATAACTGGAGTCTGGATACTCAACGAAACTGACCGGAGACTGAACGATCAACGTAATAACCGGAGTCTGAATACCCAATTAAACTGACCTGAGCTTAAACGTTCAACGTAATAACCGGTGTCTTGATACATAATGAAACTGACCGGAGCCTGAACGCTCAACGTAATAACCAGAATCTAGATACTCAACAAAACTGACCGGAAACTGAACTCTCAACGTAATAACCAGAGTCTGGATACTCAAAGAAAATGACCAGAGCCTGAACGCTCAACTTAATAACCAGAGTTTGGATACTAAACAAAACTGACCGGAGCCTGAACGCTCAACGTAATAACCGGAGTCTGGATACTCAATAAAAATGACAGGACCCTGAACGCTCAACATAATAAACGGTGTCTGGATACCCAACGAAAATGACCGGAGCCTGAATGCTCAACGTAATAACCGGACTCTGGATACTCAACGAAACTATCCAGAGACTGAATGATCAACGTAATAACCAGAGTCTGGATACACAACGAAATTGGTCGGAGCCTGAACGCTCAACGTAATAAGTGGTGTCTGGATACTCAACAAAACTGGCCGGAGCCTAAACACTCAGCGTAATAACCGGAGTTATGATACTCAATGAAAATGACTGCATCCTGAATGCTGAACGGAATGACCGGAGTCTGGATACTCAACGAAAATGACCAGAGCCTGAACGCTCAACATATTGACCGGAGTCTGGATACTCAACGAAAATGATCGGAGCCTGAACGCTCAACGTAATGACAAGAGTCTAGATACTCAACGAAAATGACCAAAGTCTGAACCCTCAACGTAATAACCAGAGTCTGGATACTCAATGAAAATGACCGGAGCCTGAACACTCAACGTAATAACCGGAGTTTGGATACTCAACGAAACTGACCGGAGCCTGAACGCTCAACGTAAAGACCGGAGTCTGGATACTCAACAAAAATGATTAGAGCCTTAACGTTTAATGTAATGACTGGAGTCTGGATACTCGACGAAAATGACCGGAGTCTGAACCCTCAACATAATAATCGGAGTCTGGATACTCAACAAAAATGACCAGAGCCTGAACGCTCAACGTAATAACCGGTGTTTGGATACTCAACAAAAATGACCAGAGCCTGAACGCTCGACGTAATAACTGGAGTCTGGATACCCAACAAAACTAACCGAACCCGGAATGCTCAACGTAATAACCGGAGTCTGGATACTCAACGAAACTGATCGGAGCCTAAACGCTGAACCTAATAATCGGAATCTGGATACTCAACAAAACTGACCGGAGCCTGAACGCTCAGCGTAATAACTAGAGTCTAGATACTCAACGAAAATGACCAGAGCCTGAACGCTCAACGTAATAACAGGAGTTTGGATACCCAACGAAATTGACTGGAGCCTGAACGTTCAACGTAATAACTGGAGTCTGGATACTCAACGAAACATTACCGGAGACTGAAGGATCAACGTAATAATCGGAATCTGAATACCCAATTAAACTGACCTGAGCTTAAACGTTCAATGTAATAACCAGTGTCTTGATACATAATGAAACTGACCGGAGCCTGAACGCTCAACGTAATAACCGGAGTCTGGATACTCAACGAAACTGACCAGAGCCTGAACGCTCAACGTAATAACAGGAGTCTGGATACCAAAGGAAACTGATCAGAGCCTGAACGCTCAACGTAATAACCGGAGTCTGGATACCCAACGAAACTGACTGGAGCCTAAACGCTCAACGTAATAACCCGAGTCTAGATACACAACGAAAATGAACGGAGCCTGAACGATCAACATAATCACCGGATCCTAGATACCCAACGAAACTGACCAGAGCCTGAACGCTCAACGTAATAACTGGAGTCTGGATACTCAACGAAACTGACCGGATCCTGCACGTTTAACGTAATAAATGGAGTTATGATACTCAACGAAAATGATTGGATCGTGAATGCTCTATGTAATGACCGGAGTCTGGATACCAAACGAAAATGACCGGAGCCTGAAATCTCAACGTATTGACCAGAGTATGCATACTCAACGAAAATGATCGGAGCCTGAACGCTCAACGTAATGACAGGAGTCTAGATACTCAACAAAAATGACCGGAGTCTGAACCCTCAACGTAATAACCGGAGTCTAGATACTCAACGAAAATAACCGTAGCCTGAACGCTCAACTTAATAACCGGAGTTATGATACTCAACGAAAATGACTGGATCCTGAATGCTCAACGTAATAACCGGAGTCTGGATACTCAACAAAACTGATCGGAGCCTGAACGCTCAACGAAATGACAGGAGTATGGATACTCAAAGAAAATGACCGAAGTCTGAACCCTCAACGTAATAACTGGAGTCTGGATACTCAATGAAAATGACCAGAGCCTGAACGCTCAACGTAATAACCGGAGTTTGTATACTCAACTAAACTGACCGGAGCCCGAACGCTCAACGTAATGACCGGAGTCTGGATACTCAACAAAAATGATCGGAGCCTTAACGCTCAATGTAATAACCGGAGTCTGGATAATCGACGAAAATGACCAGAGTCTGAACCCTCAATGTAATAACTGGAGTCTGGATACTCAATGAAAATGACCAGAGCCTGAACGCTCAACGTAATAACCAGAGTTTGTATACTCAACTAAACTGACCGGAGCCTGAACGCTCAACGTAATGACCGGAGTCTGGATACTCAACAAAAATGATCGGAGCCTTAACACTCAATGTAATAACCAGAGTCTAGATACTCAACAAAAATGACCAGAGTCAGAACGCTCAACGTGATAATCGGTGTCTGGGTACTCAACAAAAATGACCAGAGCCTAAACGCTCGACGTAATAACTGGAGTCTGGATACTCAATGAAAATGACCGGAGCCTGAAGGCTCAATGTAATAAACGGAGTCTGGATACCCAATAAAACTGACCGAACCCGGAATGCTCAATGTAATAACCGGAGTCTGGATACCGAACAAAACTGACCGGAGCCTGAACGCTCAACGTAATAACCGAAGTATGGATACCCAACGAAACTGACCGGAGCTTGAACGCTCAACGTAATAACCAGAGTCTGGATACCCAACGAAACTCACCGGAGCCTGAACGCTCAATGTAATAACCGGAATCTGGATACTCAACGAAACTGACCGGAGCCTGAACGCTCAACGTAATAACCCAAGTCTGGATACTCAACGAAAATGACCGGAGCCTGAACGATCAACGTAATAACCGGAGTCTGGATACCCAACGAAACTGACCGGAGCCTGAACGCTCAACGTAATAACCAGAGTGTGGATACTCAACGAAACTTACCGGGTCCTGAACGCTCAACGTAATAACAGGAGTCTGGATACTAAAGGAAAATGACTGGAGCCTGAATGCTCAACGTAATAACCGGAGTCTGGATACCCAAGGAAACTGACCAGAGCCTGAACGCTCAACATAATAACCAGAGTCTGGATACCGAACGAAACTGACTGGAGCCTGAACACTCAACGTAATAACCGGAATCTGGATACTCAACGAAACTGACCGGATCCTGAACGCTCAACGTAATAACCCGACTCTGGATACTCAATGAAAATGAACAAAGCCTGAACGATCAACATAATCACCGGAGTCTGGATACCCAACGAAACTGACCGGAGCCTGAACGCTCAACGTAATGACCGGAGTCTGGATACTCAACGAAAATGATCGGATCCTGAACGCTCAACGTAATAACCAAAGACTGGATACCTAACGAAACTGGCCGGATCCTGAACGCTCAACGTAATGACCGGAGTCTGGATAATCAACGAAAATGAACGGAGCCTGAAATCTCAACATATTGACCAGAGTATGCATACTCAATGAAAATGATCGGAGCCTGAACGCTCAACATAATGACAGGAGTCTAGATACTCAACGAAAATGACCAGAGTCTGAAACCTCAACGTAATAACCGGATTCTAGATACTCAACGAAAATGACCGGAGCCTGAACGCTCAACTTAATAACCAGAGTTTGGATACTCAACGAAAATGATCGGAGCCTGACGCTCAACTTAATAACCGGAGTCTGGATACTCAACAAAAATGACCGGAGCCTGAATGCTCAACGTAATAACCAGAGTCTAGATACCCAACGAAACTGATCGGAGCCTGAACGCTCAACGTAATAATCGGAATCTGGATACTCAACGAAACTGACAGGAGCATGAAGGCTCAACGTAATAACTAGAGTCTGGATACTCAACGAAACTGACCGAATCTTGAACGCTCAACGTAATAAATGGAGTTATGATACTCAACGAAAATGACTGGATCCTGAACGCTCAATGTAATGACCGGAGTCTGGATACCCATTGAAAATAATCGGAGCCTAAACACTCAACGTAATAACCGGAGTTATGATACTCAACGAAAATGACTGGATCCTGAATGTTGAACGGAATGACCGGAGTCTGGATACTCAACGAAAATGACCGGAGCCTGAACGCTCAACATATTGACCGGAGTCTGGATACTCAACGAAAATGATCGGAGCCTGAATGCTCAACGTAATGACAGGAGTCTAGATACTCAACGAAAATGACCAAAGTCTGAACCCTTAACGTAATAACCGGAGTCTGGATATTCAATGAAAATGACCGGAGCCTGAACGCTCAACGTAATAACCGGAGTTTGGATACTCAACTAAACTGACCGGAGCCTGAATGCTCAACATAAAGACCGGAGTCTGGATACTCAACAAAAATGATCGGAGCCTTAACGTTCAATGTAATGACCGGAGTCTGGATACTCGACGAAAATGACCGGAGTCTGAACCCTCAACGTAATAATCGGAGTCTGGATACTCAACAAAAATGACCAAAGCCTAAACGCTCAACGTAATAACCGGTGTCTGGATACTCAACAAAAATGACCAGAGCCTGAACGTTCGACGTAATAACTGGAGTCTGGATACTCAACGAAAATGACCGGAGCCTGAACGCTCAACGTAATAAATGGAGTCTGGATACCCAACAAAACTAACCGAACCCGGAATGCTCAACGTAATAATCGGAGTCTGGATACCCAACGAAACTGACCGGAGCCTGAATGCTCAACGTAATAACTGAAGTCTGGATACCCAACGAAACTGACCGGAGCCTGAACGCTCAACGTAATAACCGGAGTCTGGATACCCAACAAAACTGACCGGAGCCTTAATGCTCAACATAATAACCGGAGTCTGGATACTCAACGAAACTGACCGGAGCATGAACGCTCAATGTAATAACAGGAGTATGGATACTAAAGGAAAATGACTGGAGCCTGAACTCTCAACGTAATAACCGGAGTCTGGATACCAAAGGAAACTGACCAGAGCCTGAACACTCAACGTAATAACCGGAGTCTGGATACCCAACGAAACTCACTGGAGCCTGAACGCTCAACGTAATAACCGAAATCTATATACTCAACGAAACTGACTGGAGCCTGAACGCTCAACGTGATAACCCGAGTCTGGATACAGAACGAAAATGAACGGAGCCTGAACGATCAACATAATCACCGGAGTCTGGGTACCCAACGAAACTGACCGGAGCCTGAACGCTCAACGTAATAACTGGAGTCTGGATACTCAACGAAACTGACCGGATCCTGAACGTTTAACGTAATAAATGGAATTATGATACTCAACGAAAATGACTGGATCGTGAATGCTCAATGTAATGACCGGAGTCTGGATACCCAGCGAAAATGACCGGAGCCTGAAATCTCAACGTATTGACCAGAGTATGCATACTCAACGAAAATGATCGGAGCCTGAACGTCAACGTAATGACAGGAGTCTAGATACTCAACAAAAATGACCGGAGTCTGAACCCTCAACGTAATAACCGGAGTCTAGATACTCAACGAAAATGACCGGAGCCTGAACGCTCAACTTAATAACCGGAGTCTGGATACTCAACAAAAATGATCGGAGCCTGACGCTCAACTTAATAACCGGAGTCTGGATACTCAACAAAAATGACCGTAGCCTGAACGCTCAACGTAATAACAGGAGTCTGGATACTAAAGGAAAATGACTGGAGCCTGAACGCTCAACGTAATAACCGGAGTCTGGATACCCAAGGAAACTGACCAGAGCCTGAACGCTCAACGTAATAACCGGAGTCTAGATACCCAACGAAATTGACTGGAGCCTGAACGCTCAACGTAATAACCGGAATCTGGATACTCAACGAAACTGACCGGAGCCTGAACGCTCAACGTAATAACCCGAGTCTGGATACACAACGAAAATGAACGGAGCCTGAAAGCTCAACGTAATAACAAGAGTTTGGATACCAAACGAAACTAACTGGAGCCTGAACGCTCAACGTAATGACAAGACTCTGGATACTCAACAAAAATGACCGGAGACTGAACGATCAACGTAATAACCGGAGTCTAGATACCCAATGAAACTGACCTGAGCCTGAACGCTCAACGTAATAACCGGTGTCTTGATACCCAACGAAACTGACCGGGGCCTAAACGCTCAACGTAATAACCAGAGTTTGGATACCCAACTAAAATGACTGGAGCCTGAACGTTCAACGTAATAACTGGTGTCTGGATACTCAATGAAACTGACCGGAGACTGAACGATCAATGTAATAACCGGAGTATGGATACCTAATGAAACTGACCTGAGCCTGAACGTTCAACGTAATAACTGGAGTCTGGATACCCAACGAAACTGACTGGAGCATGAACGCTCAACGTAATAACTGGAGTCTGGATACTCAACGAAACTGACCAGAGACTGAACGACCAACGTAATAACCGGAGTCTGGATACCCAAGGAAACTGACCGGAGCCAGAACGCTCAGCGTAATAATCGGTGTCTTGATACCCGACGAAACTGACCGGAGCCTGAACGCTCAACGTAATAACCGAAATCTGGATACTCAACGAAACTGACCGGAGCCAGAACGCTCAATGTAATAACCAGAGTCTGGATACTCAACGAAAATGACCGGAGCATGAACGCTGAACTTAATAACCAGAGTCACGATACTCAACGAAACTGACCGGAGCCTGAACGCTCAACGTAATTACAAGAGTCTGGATACTCAACAAAAATGATTAGAGCCTGAACGCTCAACGTAATAACCGGAGTCTGGATACCCAACGAAACTTACCGGAGCCTGAACGCTCAACGTAATAACCGGAGTTTGGATACCCAACAAAACTTACCAGAGCCTGAACGCTCAACGTAATAACCAGAATCTGGATACTCAACGAAACTGACCGGAGCCTGAACGCTCAACGTAATAACGCGAATCTGGATACTCAACAAAAATGACCGGAGCCTGAACGATCAACGTAATCACCGGAGTCTGGATACCCAACAAAACTGACCAGAGCCTGAACACTAAAAGTAATAACTGGAATCTGGAGACTCAACAAAACTGACCGGAGCCTGAACGCTCAATGTAATAACCGAAGTCTGGATACCCAACGAAACTGACCGGAGCCTGAACGCTCAACGTAATAACCGGAGTCTGGATACCCAACGAAACTGACCGGAGCCTAAACCCTCAACATAATAACTGGAGTCTGGATACCCAACAAAACTTACCGGAGCCTGAACGCTCAAAGTAAAAACCGGAGTCTGGATACCCAACGAAACTGACCGTAGCCTGAACGCTCAACGTAATAACCGGAGTCTGGATACCCAACGAAACTGACCGGAGCCTGAACGCTCAACGTAATAACCGGAATCTGGATACTCAACGAAACTGACTAGAGCCTGAACGCTCAACGTAATAACCGGAGTCTGGATAATCAACGAAACTGACTGGAGCCTCAATGATCAACGTAATAACCGGAGTCTGGATACACAACGAAATTGACCGGAGCCTGATTACTCAACGTAATAACTGGAGTCTGGATACACAACGAAACTGACCGGAGCCTGAACGCTCAACGTAATAACCAGAGTCTGGATACCCAACGAAACTGACCGGAGCCTGAACGCTCAACGTAATAACCGAAGTCTGGATACCAAACGACACTGATTGGAGCCTGAACGCTCAACGTAATAAACGGAGTTTGGATACCCAACGAAACTGACCGGAGCTTGAATGCTCAACGTAATAAACGGAGTCTGGATACCCAAAGAAACTGACCGGAGCCTGAACGCTCAAAGTAATAACCAGAGTCTGGATACCCAACCAAACTGACCGAAGCCTGAACGCTCAACGTAATAACCGAAGTCTGGATACCCATCGAAACTGACCTGAGCCTGAACGCTCAATGTAAAAACCGAAGTCTGGATACCAAACGAAACTGACCGGAGCCTGAACGCTCAACGTAATAAACGAAGTCTAAATACCCAACGAAACTGACCGGAGCCTGAACGCTCAACGTAATAATCGGAGTCTGGATACCCAACGAAACTGACCGGAGGCTGAACACTCAACGTAATAACCGAAGTCTGAATACCCAACGAAACTGACCGGAGCCTGAACGCTCAACGTAATAACCGGAGTCTGGAAACCCAACGAAACTGACCAGAGCCTGAACCCTCAACATAATAACCGGAGTCTGGATACCCAACAAAACTGACCGGAGCCTGAACGCTCAACGTAAAAACAGGAGTCTGGATACGCAACGAAACTGACCGGAGCCTGAACGCTCAACGTAATAACCGGAGTCTGGATACCCAACGAAACTGACCGGAGGCTGAACGCTCAACGTAATAACCGGAGTCTGGATACCCAACAAAACTTACCGGAGCCTGCTATCTCAACGTAAAAACCGGAGTCTGGATACCCAACAAAACTGACCGGAGCCTGAACGTTCAACGTAATAAAAGAAGTCTGGATACCCAACAAATTTGACCGGAGCCTGAACGCTCAACGTAATAAATGAAGTCTGAATACCCAACGAAACTTACCGGAGCCTGAATGCTCAACGTAATAATCCGAGTCTGGATACCCAACGAAACTGACCGGAAACAGAACACTCAACGTAATAACCGAAGTCTGAATACCCAACGAAACTGACCGGAGCCTGAACGCTCAACGTAATAACCGGAGTCTGGATACCCAACGAAACTGACCGGAGCCTGAACCCTCAACATAATAACCGGAGTCTGGATACCCAACAAAACTGACCGGAGCCTGAACGCTCAACGTAAAAACCGGAGTCTGGATACGCAATGAAACTGATCGGAGCCTGAATGGTCAACGTAATAACCGGAGTCTGGATACCAAACGAAATTGAATGGAGCTTGAACGCTCAACGTAATAACCGGAATCTGGATACTCAACGAAACTGACTGGAGCCTGAACGCTCAATGAATAACCGGAGTCTGGATAATCAACGAAACTGACTGGAGCCTCAACGATCAACGTGATAACCGGAGTCTAGATACACAACGAAATTGACCGGAGTCTGATTGCTCAACGTAATAACCGGAGTCTGGATACACAACAAAACTGACCGGAGCCTGAACGCTCAACATAATAACCGGAGTCTGGATACCCAACGAAACTAACTGGAGCCTGAACGCTTAACGTAATAACCGAAGACTGAATACCCAGCGAAACTGACCGGAGCCTGAATGCTCAACGTAATATCCGGAGTCTGGATACCCAACGAAAATGACCGGAGCCTGAACGCTCAACGTAATAACCGGAGTCAGGATACCCAAAGAAACTGACCGGAGCCTGAACGCTCAACGTAATAACCGGAGTCTGGATACCCAACGAAACTGACCGGAGCCTAAACCCTCAACATAATAACCGGAGTCTGGATACCCAACGAAACTGACCGGAGCTTGAACGCTCAACGTAATAACCGGAATCTGGATACTCAACGAAACTGACTGGAGCCTGAACGCTTAAAGTAATAACCGGAGTCTGGATAATCAACGAAACAGACTGGAGCCTCAACGATCAACGTAATAACCGGAGTCTGGATACACAACGAAATTGACCGAAGCCTGATTGCTCAACGTATTAACCAGAGTCTGGATACCCAACGAAACTGACCGGAGCCTGAACGCTCAACGTAATAACCGAAGTCTGGATACCAAACGAAACTGACCGGAGCCTGAACGCTCAACATAATAACCGGAGTCTGGATACCCAACGAAACTGACCGGATCTTGAATGCTCAACGTAATAAACGGAGTCTGGATACCCAAAGAAACTGACCGGAGCCTGAACATTCAACGTAATAACCAGAGTCTGGATACCCAACGAAACTGACCGATGCCTGAACGCTCAACGTAATAACCGTAGTCTGGATACCCAACGAAACTGACCGGAGCCTGAACGCTCAATGTAAAAACCGGAGTCTGGATACACAACGAAACTGACCGGAGCCTGAACGCTCAACGTAATAACCAGAGTCTGGATACCCAACGAAACTGACCGGAGGCTGAACGCTCAACGTAATAACCGGTGTCTGGATACCCAACGAAACTGACAGGACCCATCTATCTCAACGTAATAACCGGAGTCTGGATACCCAACAAAACTGACCGGAGCCTGAACGCTCAACGTAATAACCGAAGTCTGGATACCCAACAAATTTGACCGGAGCCTGAACGCTTAACGAAAAACCGGAGTCTGGATACCCAACGAAACTGACTGGAGCCTGAACGCTCAACGTAATAACCGGAGTCTGGTTACCCAACAAAACTGACCGGAGCCCGAACGCTCAACGTAATAACCGGAGTCTGGATACCCAACGAAACTGACCGGAGCCTGAACCCTCAACATAATAACCGGAGTCTGGATACCCAACAAAACTGACTGGAGCCTGAACGCTAAACGTAAAAACCAGAGTCTGGATACGCAACGAAACTGACCGGAGCCTAAACGCTCAACGTAATAACCGGAGTCTGGATACCCAACGAAACTGACCGGAGCCTGAACGCTCAACATAATAACCAGAGTCTAGATACCCAACAAAACTGACCGGAGCCTGAACGCTCAACGTAAAAACCGGAGTCTGGATATCCAACGAAACTGACCGGAGCCTGAACGCTCAACGTAATAACCGGAGTCTGGATACCCAACGAAACTGACCGGAGCCTGAACGTTCAACGTAATAACCAGAGTCTGGATACCCAACGAAATTGAATGGAGCTTGAACGATCAACGTAATATTCGGAATCTGGATACTCAACGAAACTTACTGGAGCCTGAACGCTCAACTTAATAACCGGAGTCTGGATAATCAACGAAACTGACTGGAGCCTCAACGATCAACGTAATAACCGGAGTCTGGATACACAACGAAATTGACCGGAGCCTGATTGCTCAACGTATTAACCGGAGTCTGGATACCCAACGAAACTGACCGGAGCCTGAACGCTCAACGTAATAACCGAAGTCTGGATACCAAACGAAACTGACCGGAGCCTAAACGCTCAACGTAATAATTGGAGTCTGGATACCCAACGAAACTGACCGGATCTTGAATGCTCAACGTAATAAACGGAGTCTGGATACCCAAAGAAACTGACCGGAGCCTGAACGTTCAACGTAATAACCAGAGTCTGGATACCCAACGAAACTGACCGAAGCCTGCACGCTTAACGTAATAACCGAAGTCTGGATACCCAACGAAACTGACCGGAGCCTGAACGCTCAATGTAAAAACCGGAGTCTGGATACACAACGAAACTGACCGGAGCCTGAACGCTTAACGTAATAACCAGAATCTGGATACCCAACGAAACTGACCGGAGGCTGAACGCTCAACGTAATAACCGGTGTCTGGATACCCAACAAAACTGACCGGAGCCTGCTATCTCAACGTAATAACCGGAGTCTGGATACCCAACAAAACTGACCGGAGCCTGAACGCTCAACGTAATAACCGAAGTCTGGATACCCAACAAATTTGACCGGAGCCTGAACGCTTAACGAAAAACCGGAGTCTGGATACCCAACGAAACTGACTGGAGCTTGAACACTCAACGTAATAACCGGAGTCTGGTTACCTAACGAAACTGACCGGAGCCCGAACGCTCAACGTAATAACCGGAGTCTGGATACCCAACGAAACTGACCGGAGCCTGAACCCTCAACATAATAACCGGAGTCTGGATACCCAACAAAACTGACTGGAGCCTGAACGCTAAACGTAAAAACCGGAGTCTGGATACGCAACGAAACTGACCGGAGCCTGAACGCTCAACGTAATAACCGGAGTCTGGATACCCAACGAAACTGACCGGAGCCTAAACCCTCAACATAATAATCGGAGTCTGGATACCCAACAAAACTGACCGGAGCCTGAACGCTCAACGTAAAAACTGGAGTCTGGATATCAAATGAAACTGACCGGAGCCTGAACGCTCAACGTAATAACCGGAGTCTGGATACCCAACGAAACTGACCGGAGCCTGAACGTTCAACGTAATAACCAGAGTCTGGATACCCAACGAAATTGAATGGAGCTTGAACGCTCAACGTAATAACCGGAATCTGGATACTCAACGAAACTGACTGGAGCCTGAACGCTCAACGTAATAACCGGAGTCTGGATAATCAATGAAACTGACTAGAGCCTCAACGATCAACGTAATAACCGGAATCTGGATACACAACGAAATTGACCGGAGCCTGATTGCTCAACGTATTAACCGGAGTCTGGATACCCAACGAAACTGACCGGAGCCTGAACGCTCAACGTAATAACCGAAGTCTGGATACCAAACGAAACTGACCGGAGCCTGAACGCTCAACGTAATAACCGGAGTCTGGATACCCAACGAAACTGACCGGATCTTGAATGCTCAACGTAATAAACGGAGTCTGGATACCCAAAGAAACTGACCGGAGCCTGAACGTTCAACGTAATAACCAGAGTCTGGATACCCAACGAAACTGACCGAAGCCTGCACGCCTAACGTAATAACCGAAGTCTGGATACCCAACGAAACTGACCGGAGCCTGAACGCTCAATGTAAAAACCGGAGTCTGGATACACAACGAAACTGACCGGAGCCTGAACGCTCAACGTAATAACCAGAATCTAGATACCCAACGAAACTGACCGGAGGCTGAACGCTCAACCTAATAACCGGTGTCTGGATACCCAACAAAACTGACCGGAGCCTGCTATCTCAACGTAATAACCGGAGTCTGGATACCCAACAAAACTGACCGGAGCCTGAACGCTCAACGTAATAACCGAAGTCTGGATACCCAACAAATTTGACCGGAGCCTGAACGCTTAACGAAAAACCGGAGTCTGGATACCCAACGAAACTGACCGGAGCCTGAACGCTCAACGTAATAACCGGAGTCTGGATACCCAACGAAACTGACCGGAGCCTGAACGCTCAACGTAATAACTGGAGTCTAGATACCCAACGAAACTGACCGGAGCCTGAACCCTCAACATAATAACCGGAGTCTGGATACCCAACGAAACTGACCGGAGGCTGAACGCTCAACGTAATAACCGGTGTCTGGATACCCAACAAAACTGACCGGAGCCTGCTATCTCAAAGTAAAAACCGGAGTCTGGATACCCAACAAAACTGACCGGAGCCTGAACGCTCAACGTAAAAACCGGAGTCTGGATACGCAACGAAACTGACCGGAGCCTGAATGCTCAACGTAAAAACCGGTGTCTGGATACCCAACGAAATTGAATGGAGCTTGAACGCTCAACGTAATAACCGGAATCTGGATACTCAACGAAACTGACTGGAGCCTGAATGCTCAATGAATAACCCGAGTCTGGATAATCAACGAAACTGACTGGAGCCTCAACGATGAACGTAATAACCGGAGTCTAGATACACAACGAAATTGACCGGAGTCTGATTGCTCAACGTAATAACCGGAGTCTGGATACACAACAAAACTGACCGGAGCCTGAACGCTCAACGTAATAACCGGAGTCTGGATACCCAACGAAACTAACTGGAGCCTGAACGTTCAACGTAATAACCGAAGACTGAATACCCAGCGAAACTGACCGGAGCCTGAACGCTCAACGTAATAACCGGAGTCTGGATACCCAACGAAAATGACCGGAGCCTGAACGCTCAACGTAATAACCGGAGTCTGGATACCCAAAGAAACTGACCGGAGCCTGAACGCTCAACGTAATAACCGAAGTCTGGATACCCAACGAAACTGACCGGAGCCTGAACGCTCAACGTAATAACCGGAGTCTGGATACCCAACAAAACTGACCGGAGCCTAAACCCTCAACATAATAATCGGAGTCTGGATACTGTTGCACCCCAAAATTTGACCAACAATTATTTATTCATTGAGTGTTGGAAAGTTGATACCCTCATCAGAAAGTTCAAGAGATCCTCAGAGGAGTGGTTTGAAACCAGGGTTGTGTGCTTCTTAGCTTGAGAGTTGTGAGTGCCCCTCAGATGATTCTGAGACTTTGAGAATGGACTAGATGTTTTGAGAAAGCTTATGAGATGTCTTGATAGCCTTCATGAAGCCCAGAGAAGTCATTATGCAAGAGTTCAGAGAATTCAACCATGAATGATGGAATTAGGGTTTTGACTGGGTCAACCCTAAGTCAACTGAAAATTTGGAGAAGGTTGAGACCTAATCCAAGGGCCATGAGATCATGGAATGATGCATAGAGGTGTTATAAAGATGATTCCTAGACCAACTCATCATGATTGAGGAGTTTGAGAAGTTTCAAGTCAGGGTTTCTGAGGATTGTCAGTGGAAAAACCCTAATTTGATCCCTATCTTCCAGGCAGTTTTAGCTATAGATGTGATTGAGATCTCATCTTCCCCACAACATGAATGTTGTAGAGCTTGTTCTAAGCTTTAATTTGAGTGGTGGAAGTCCTTGATAGGAGTTACAGAGCTCAAGTTATGGTTTTGACAAATTACAGGTCAGCAGAGGTGTGTGAATCTGGGTCCTTGAAAGTCACCCAACTTGCAGACAATTTTTGCCCTAGTAGGAGGATTCCTATGATTTCTTGGTCAACATGAATGTTGAAGAGGATCTTCTTAGCTTTAATTTGAGGGGTAGAAGTCCTTGATTGGATTTGTGGAACTCAACTTATGGTTTGAACAAGGCAGGGGTATTTTGGTCATTTGTCAGTTATAGGTCATTTTAGCCAATGCCTAAAACTCCTATTTCCAAGCCTCAAATGGAAAAACTCAAAACATGAAAGTTGCTCAAAATGTGATTTTAAGTCTAGAAAGAAGGTCACAAAGTGTTGAAAAAGCTCATAGCACAAGATTGCATGATTGGTCAAAAATGAACTAAAAAAGGCTTATAACTTTGAAAAGTTGAAATTGAAAAGTGGTTTGGGAGATCCACAAATCCAAAATAGGTCATCCAATATATCATTTTGATTGGAAAAACCATTTTGAGAACATTGGTTTAGCCACATTTTTGAGTTAAGGTCTAAAAAATGGACTTCCTTTGGAAATTCATCACTTGCATAATAAGGCACCAAGGTGAAACTCAAGGGAAGTGAACATACAAGCTTGCAATGCATTCCTTATCACTCAATAACTCATTTAAGGAGAAGTTCAAGTGAAATTGAAGGGCTGTACCAAGGGAAACAAGGATTGGCATATGAGATGAGTTGGAATCAAAATGTCATGACATGACAAATTGAACATCCCATAGGATCATTCCAGAACCTTCTAGATGAGTCTAAACCTATCTATATAAGGATTATAGCTGGTGCAGGGCATTGGTTAGAGAAGAATGAATCAGAATTGAAGGATAGCACTTGGATTTTCAAGCTTGCATCAAGAATCAAATCGTGGAATTAAGGAAGATTCAACCTCTACTCTTGCAAACAGAAGCAAGGAGGTGATTCCCTGAGTGATTCCACAAGAGATTGAGGCTTGGTTTGAGCAAATACCTCATCTGTTCATCAAGAAACCAGGTCTGCCATTTTCTTCTTTACACCCTTAATTATGCATTGATAGATTGAGTTGTTAGCATAGAACTGTTAGAAACAACTAGAGGACCAATTCCTGAAAGTTAGAGATCATTTCATGGAGTTTGAGTTTTTGACTTGAATCTTGAATCACCAAGAACTACTTGTATGTTGAGTGTTAAGATTAGATAATTATATCAGAATAATGAGGGCCATGAGTAGAGTAAGTTAGTGTCAAGAAACGCAAGAAACAAGGAGGTCGAAAATGGAGTATTTACTCAAGTTGGTACTATCGGTTTATGCAGTAGGGAGAGTTTTAATAAA
Source organism: Lathyrus sativus (assembly GCA_963859935.3). Taxonomy (NCBI): domain Eukaryota; kingdom Viridiplantae; phylum Streptophyta; class Magnoliopsida; order Fabales; family Fabaceae; genus Lathyrus; species Lathyrus sativus. The sequence goes on along the minus strand of OZ012736.1, from coordinate 288,085,821 downwards.
AACTATCGGTCCAGCTGTGTAGAGCTTGAAAAATGGAGCAATATTGATGTTTACACCTTGGGATTTCATTGAGTAACGAGAGAGAACCGTTGGGAGAGAGGTGTTCACGTATGGTGCATCAATGGAAGTTTGAAACCCTAGCTTGTGACCAAGCTTGAAGATGATATACTGTCCGTCGGATCCATGCGTTTTAATTGACTGAAAATTGCATCTCACGGTCCAGATTAATTCACGAAATGGAGGGAAATTTAAATGTAGCAAAACGCAGAGTTTAACTTATGTGGTGTCTTGGGCTTGAGCAACTTCGCTAATGACACCCCCCAAAGCCAGCCCACTTCAAAACACACTGAAATCCCTTCCTATTCGCACCAGGGTTTTACTCTTTTCTTTTATTTTTTTAATTGAATTTCTGATAGTACCTGGGCTTAACGCGTATGCTACGCGCACCCCCACCCTTAAAGCCCAACTGGAATAACCCTGGGCGCATTTACTTAATGCACCTCCCAGTCCAATTTAATTCATTTCTTTATATTTTGTTTTCTTTTAATATTTTCTGTTTTGATTAATTCCTAAATAAATGATAAAAAATGATTTTTGACTTCTTCTTTTTTCTGTGATTAGATCAAAATGTGTAAAAAATTATAAAAATAAAAATGGGATTTTATTTTTAGGTTTAATATTTTTAATAGATTTTCCAAATAAATAGCTTTTTAATAGTCTTAATTTGGTATTTGGTTTTTGTAGGATTTGTTTTAGAACCTTCCCTTAGGGTTTTTAATCCATTCTTTTTTGTGCAATTAGATGATGAATCATAGTTCCCCATAGGATTTTTTCTAGATTTTTAGAATTAAATTTTGATTAGTTTAATTAGGGTAGATTTAGGGTATCCTAATTAGGGTTTAGATTGTGTTTAGGTGATGAATCCCTTTCTTTGACTGAGTTTTATCTTGATTTTTAGGTAGAGACCTTTGTAGATGTTATGAGTAGGTGTTGAGGACCCTTGTGAATATTTGTTAGATTTTTCCCCATTAGTTTAGTATTTTCAGGTATTTTCTGAAGTTGCCTATTGATTTTGTCTCCCCTGTGGTTATCTGTTCATCTTTGGGGTTCATTCTGAGGAATTTGTTGAGGGGCTTGTGTTGCCTTGAAGATATTGATGGAGAGCATCATGAAGTGAAGATTGTAGATCAAGACTCAGAGACCCAGAGCTTGGTTTTTTCTCTGTCTGTGAGGTTTGAGATCCTGAAGTTTGAAGGAAGTTCATGGTACTTTCCTGAGGAAGGCACTATGAATGACTTTCATGCTTTCTTCTCACCTCTTTCTTAAGTATCCAATGATGTTGGAGCCAACTTGTGAGTTTAATTTCTCCTGAGGAGGAATGTAAACTGATCACATGTTGTTGAGCCACATGGGATACACTTCCTAAGTGGAAGCCTCCTAGTACTTTCCTGAGGAAGGTCCTATGGGTCTATTCACTTAGTTCCATTAGTTTGTCTAGGATTTCTCAAGTATCCAATGATGTTGGAGCCAACTTGTGAGTTTAATTTCTCCTGAGGAGGAATGTAAACTGATCACCTGTTGTTGAGCCACATGGGATACAACTCCTAAGTGGAAGCCTCCTAGTACTTTCCTGAGGAAGGTCCTATGAGTCTGTTCATTTAGTTCCACTAGTTCAGATAGGATTTCCTAAATATCCAGTGATGTTGGAGCCTGCTTGTGAGTTTAATTTCTCCTGAGGAGGAACGTAAACTGATCACAGTGGTTGAGCCACATAGGGTATGACTCCTGAGTAGTCACCTCTTAGTGCTTTCCTGAGGAAGACACTATGAGCCTGCTTGCTTAGCTCCCTTTCTTTGGTAAGCTTGTTCTGAAGCTTGAAGACTGGGATTGTTTCTCTTGTTTAGGGTTTGCTTGAGAGCTTTGCTTAGATTGTTCAGATTCTGTGATTAGGGTTAGGATTAGAGAGTGGATTCTTTCTTTCTCAAGCATGTGTTTTGTTTGCCTGTTGGCACTTCATTTCCTTTATCTGGTTCTTTGCTTGATAGCATGTTGTTTATTTTCAGTATGATTACTGTTATTTCATGACTGGCTTGAGGTCGAGATGAGCTTGTGGAGGCTGAAACCCCACACCCATTTCCTCCCTCACTTGCATTGCATGCACTTTACTGTTAAAGCTGATGCTTTTGTCTGTTTCTGTGTATCATTGACATGATCCCTTAGGACTCTCATTTCTTCTGATGAGGATTTGATGATAGACTTTTAGGTTGAAACCTATGCATGATAACTTCTAGGAGTTCCCTGTTCAAACCTCAACCATAGGATGAATCCATGGCATGATAACAGTAGGACTTGATAGTCTCCCTCCTAGTTGAGCCTTTTATCTCGTAGTTTCCCGAACTACGTTTGCTCTGATCTTCCATACTGTGTGGAAGTACGTAGGCATAGGATGCGACATCCTAGCGAGCAACCTTTCCCCCGTAACCCCGTAGTTAGCCGAACTACGTCGACTCTGATTTCTCATTCTCTGATGAGAATACGTAGGCATAAAGTGCGATGCTTTGCCGAGTCATTTTTCTTTTCTTTTTCAGCCAGCCTTGATAGGTAGATAGATTATAACCAACCCGTCCAAGTAAACAAACAAGCGAGGATCCCGTCGAGTACGACGGACGTGAGGGGTGCTAATACCTTCCCCTTGCGTAACCGACTCCCGAACCCAGACAATGGTTGCGATGACCTTGTCTTACCTTTTTTTCGTCAGGTTTTTCCGATCGTTTCCTTTCCCGCTCTGAGGGATAAATAACGAAAGGTGGCGACTCTTCTGTCATGCCGGCACCTTATTTTCGCGCAAGCGACAGCTGGCGACTCTGCTGGGGACTCATGGCATCTAGGGACTTTTCCCATCCCTTATGCTGGGACCGTTTCCCATCCCCTACGCGAGTCAATCCTATCGTTTGTGTGTTTGCTTGTTGGGTTGCGTTTATTTATCGCATTTGTACTTCCCGCATTTTATTTCCCGCATTTTATTTCCAGTTGATATGATTATCTGTGCTGCTGTGGGAGAGGGATGTTACTATGAGTGAGAAGCCGGACCTGGGCTTTGAGTACACACCTAGATATAGTTGCGGAGAAGTAGTAGACGAACCTGTCTGCTGAGCAGGCACAGTTCCCTACGAAAATCTGCGCTCAGACGAGATTCTTGCAGAGGTGCTCCTTTCCGGTCCTGAGGATCTGAGGGGAGTCCAGACGTGAGGATTGTCGACTCTGGGGACCGATCATTTGGAAGTCAGCTAAGAGAGGCCTCTTCATGACTTGACGATGCCACTCCTTCTGGGAATCGTATCGTCACTCGTGAAAGTCTGTGACGCTAACGACCGCATAGGATGTCGTACCTTTGTCCGTGGATTAGGTCCATCATACCTGTGAGCGGGGTTGGGATATTGCAGGAAACCTTGACCTCCAGACTACCTGGTTTTCTTGACAGCGAATCAGTTATGTTGGGTTCTCAGTTGCAGAGATGTTCTTGATAGAGCAAGGGTTTGATCAGAGGATTTTTATCATCGGGTGTTTGTCTGTTCTTGATAGAGCAGGTTCCGATCAGAGTATTGTTATCAGAGGTTTGTTCTGGATGGAGCAGATTTTTGAGTGGGGTCTGAGGATCTCGTCAGCAGTTGTTATTTTGTTCTTGACAGGGCAGATTTTGAGTGGGGTTTGAAGATCTCATCAGCAGCTGTGTATTTGTTCTTGAGAGGACAGATTTGTGACTTGGGGTCTGAAGACTTCATCAACAGATATTCCTTGATATTGCACTCGGGATCCTTATTATCAGGCACATGCTCTTGACAGAGCAGAATTTTGATCTCGATCCTATCAGATGGTTATTCTCAGCGGGTTGGATCAGTGGTTTTACACCGGGGTCTCCTTCTCATCAGTGACTGTTGATACCGAATCTCCACAGCAGCCACCTGGATATATTATTGCACGACTGCATTTTGCATTAGCTCGCATATTCATGTTTGCATTCCATTAGCATGTGTCTGTGCTGTAGGCGCATTTCGTACCCTGATTCCGGTGTCCCGAGCAAGATGAGATATTTTCTTCCATGAATGGATCCAGTCTTATCATTGCATTAACGCTATGTTGGCACGTCGACACCAGAATTAGGGGTGATCTCCTAAACGTACAGACACCTATGGCATTAGCATAATTCATCTTGCATGACAGAAGTCGGGGCTTGTCTTCTAACCCTTGTGTTTGCAGGTTTGACTCAGAATCAAGCAGCTCAGATTGATGGAGCAGGTACAAGCTGAACTGGGGAAAATCCAAAGCCAGCTGGGGCAGGTCATGAATGACATACAGGCAGTGCGTCTGGACCAACAAGTACTCAGAGAGGAGAATCAGCAGCTGCAGAATCAGTTGAGCTTTCTCATGGGAGTGGTGAGAAGTATGCTAAATAAGGAGAGTGGTCAAGCACCCAAGGAGGAGACCAGAGTGCTTCCTCCGTTACCGTCAGTGCCGCCTATGCTGAAGCCAAGTGGACCTCATGGACCCTCTGCGCAGCATGAAGCTCGAGGCCTGTCTCGTCATCAGCCGCGCCGAGCATCTCAGAATAACCCTGAAGGTTATGGTCAGAAGAAGAAGCTACTTGATAGAGCTGTGGACCCACTACCTGTGAGTTATGCCCAGCTGCTGCCGCTGTTGGTTCAGAACCGTGTTCTCAAGCTTCGGACCTCAAATCCATCAGATGACGTGTCACCAGACGTTGATCTAAGCATGCGTTGTGATTTCCACTCAGGAGCGCCAGGGCACCATGTCGAAACATGTAAGGCTCTCCGGAATAAGATTCAGGACCTGATCGACTCAAGGGCGATTAGGCTTGTGTCGGGCGGCATAAGAGCATCGGGAAAGTTCATCCCTTACCCTGCGGAAAAGGTGGATGATTCCACTCCTTTGCCTGAAGCTGAGAAAGATCTCGAATACGTCCCACGACCTTTGGTGACTGAATCGCCTCGCTCGCAGTTTCTACCTGGATCAAGCTCAAGGACGCAAGCGCCTAAACGAGAGACCGTCGCCATTCAGAAACGACGACCTCTTGCTCCTGGGCGGAAAGAATACCAGCACCAGGATCACAAGAGACCTCGCAACCACGTGGAACAAAGGAATGTTTCTTTCCAACCTGTGCCTGTGCCGTATAGCCAGATTCTTCCACTGTTGGTTCAGAATTCCTTGGTGGAACCGAAAGCTCTCAAGCCCGTGCTAGAGCCTTACACTCCAGGGTACGATCCTCATGCTCAGTGTGGCTACCATGGTGGATCTCTGGGGCATTCAACTGAAGATTGCAAGGCTTTCCAGGCGAAGGTGCAGCAATTGATCGACCAAGGGTGTATTTCCTTTCCAGATGGAGTCTTGGTTGTGCGTGACAACCTCTCAGCTGTCTGAGCTCGCAGATTCAGAGGGTTATTTCCAGAAGCCAGTGATCCAGACAAGCAGACGTCCTCAACATTGGCAGCCCTCAGACTTTTTACCATTTGCATTTGTAGTTTCTTTTCTGTTAGTTACTACTTGCTGTTAAACATTGTATGTTTCGAATGGTAATATTAATAAAGTGACGAGGCATTTTTCTGAATTAGTTATGTCGTTGTCACTCATTTACTGCATTACACTGACACTTGCATTTTATTTACTCCGATTTCTTACTATGATTAGCAAGGAGCGGAGGGAGGATGATGAAACTGAATACTCATAACCGATGATCGTATTGCTTTCAGACAAAACTTTGCCGATGACGTACAAGGCATTGTTTCAAATCCCCTAAACACCGGAGAAATAAGGAAGAGAATCCCTTGTTAACCACTTCGAGCCGAGAAGTAGGAGCTTCTTTCGGATTTTTAAACCCTCGCATCTTAACCCGGGGCAGGGTAGTTGTCAGTTAGCTTGATTGAGCGTTCAAGTCTTACAGAGGAGTGTTGTCCTTCGAGGACCAATCACATCGTATTCCTCTCCAGAGGTCGTACCTCATCAACCACAATGGTTAAACCTCACCAATCAGGAGTGAGACAGTTATAATCCTTTCGGAGCAATCAAGACAACCAGTGTCGCACGACTTGTTCCAAGAAAAAAAAGAGAAATAAGAAAGCCCGCTAAGTAAAAAAAGAAAAGCTAGAAAGCAAATACTTAGGCAAAAATCAGGGCATCCCGCTGGACTTCAAAAGAAAAATCGAAAAGAACTCAAAAGGAGTCAGTCCAGGCAAAAATTGGGGAATCAAAACAAAAGAATGAAAAAGAAAGGATTATAAAAAAGAAAAATCCTCGAACAAGGACGAAGTCGTGTAGACACAGACACCGAAAACGAAAAGGAGTAACTGTCACTCCGAAACACCTTGAGAATTCTTTAACCAGTTGTTCCCGATGTTCAAACATACCTCTCGAAGAGGCGAGCGCTCGAGCCAAGTTAACTGGACTTTAGGATCGGAGAACATCACGTAGACGGGGTGGGTACAAATTATAATTTGAGCCAAATATCCTTTGTTTCACGAACCGTGAACCCGACCACGATACAACCCTTAAAAGACCTAATTGAGGCAGGGTTTATTCTGAGAGTGCATTACGATAAGGTTGAGTAACCTGACTCCTTCATGATTTGCTAATCATATCCTTATTGCATTTTTCACGGATCGCATCAGCACTACGTTTGAACTCTTTGGTTCATTCGTCACTCACTAGCATGACACGTAAATGAGTGACAGTACAACATTTTTCGAAATTTGCATGAACACTGCATTAAAATTACTATTCGTGAATAAACAATTTTAGTTGCAGGTTAGTAGCTGATACGAAGGAACTTCAGCAAGGAATAGTCAATCAGGACTGAATCGCCAGAGGTCTGGATCAGAATGGTGTGCTTTGAAACCCTGTGAATCTGGGGCAATGAACTCCTGTGAGTTTGGAATCGGTTTGTCTGAGGACAAGTCCCGGAGCATCAGCTGATTATGGGGCAGTTTATGCAAGCAGCGGTTGATCGGAAGTGAATCTTCTCGAGACCCAATCAGGGGCAGTTATCCGGAATCCTTGCGATTTAAGGGCAGATCCCTCCAGTGTTCGATCAGAGCATGTTGAGTCGCTCATCGCTCGTTCAGGGGCAAATTACTTCAGAGGTATTGAAGCCGACCATGCTGAGAGTTAATTAGTTGAGGATGAATCCTCCCGTTGTGCAGATGCTGGGGCAAGCCCTCTGAAGATTGTCTTGTTACCAGTTGTTTTCGGCTCAGAATGAATTATTCCCAAAGGTCGGATTGGGGCAAGTTGAATTGCGCTGGGGCAAGTTGTTCAAATGAGTTTGTTCACCCTAGCAAGAATTGAGTATCGGGGAATCGTGTCATTACCCCGTCAAAACCCGAACCTTCTGAAGAAGCCTTGCGGTCATTGGGTTGCTATCCTACAGCATAACCTGTTACTTGACTCCATGATTGGTAGCCTGTATTCCCTGTGTTGGCGTTGTTGAATCAGGATTGTTTCTCCGCAGAGATGTACGGTTCGAGGTTGTTCCCCCGTACAGTTGGAGACTGCAGCAGATTGAGATGGCGTTTATCCCTCATCAGATTAGGGTCGAGATTGCCCTCAATAGACCAGGATTGATATCCCCGAAGCGGAGCGAGTCCTCCTTCTCCAGCAGAGTTCAATAGTCTCTCCTCCGCAGAATCAGAATCAGAATAGTGAGCATTGACATGTCTCCCCGCGCAGAGATGATTCTCTTCCAAGCAGGCGCATCCTGAAGGAATGTCACCTCATCAGCTGAGTCAAGCGCTGAAGCATGATGTCTTCCCCAGCACCGGGTCACAAGTGCAGATTTCAGGGCAGTGTTCGGGTGCCGAAGCTCGTGTTTTCCCCCAGTAAAGTCACCAAAGCAGGTGTTTCCCCCGCACCGGGCCATAAGTGCAGGTTTCGCAGGAGGTTGTTCGTATGCCGAAGGATGCAGTAACTGATGATGCCAGACTGAAGTCTCCAGTGGAATTGAGATTCCCCACCAGAGTCATGCTCTCTCCTGAAGATGGATGGTTCCCTCTTCCCCAGTAGAGTGTTGGAACAGCTGATGTTGTATTCCCTTGCAGAGTTGTACTCTCCCCCGAAGTCAGATAATTCCTTCTTCCCCAGTGGAATTGAAATTCCCCATCAGAGTTGTACTCTCCAGCGAAGTAGAATGATTTCCCTCCCCGGCTGAGTCCGCAAAAAAAAGCAGAATCCTTGGGAGTTGATCAGATCATGATCAAGTTTCCCCAGCAGAGCGTGGGGCAGCTAATGCTGTGTTCCCCCAGAGTCGTACTCTATCCAGCAAAGCAGAATGATTTCTCCTCCCCCAGCCAAGTTTGCAGATATCCAAGAGATCCGAATCCTTGGAAGTTGGTCAGATCATGATGGGTTTTTCCCCAGTGGAGTATTGAACAGCTGAAGTTGGTTCCCCACAGAGTGGTCATCCCCAGAAGAGTAGCCGAGACGGCTGCGCAGTTCATTCTCGTGATTGATATCAGCAGATCCAAGTTCTCGTAGAGCTTCGTCCCCTGCAGCAGTCAGCTGAAGTTGTTTTCCCTGCAGCAATCAACGGAAGATCATTTCCCCGGACAGAGCCCGATTGATATTGGCGTGTTCACAATCTCCTCAGCGGGATGATTCCTCTACCTGAGTGGTTCTTTCTCCTTGACAGGAGGATTTCCCCTTCGGCATTTATTTTGCTGATGGGATCGCATCTTTGTGCATGATTGCATAGCATTGTGCATGACTGCATAGCATTTAACGCTGCATAGCATTATGCATGATTGCACAGCATTTAGCATATCGTTCCCACTGTGTGGGGCATGACGCAAAAGCATACGCACCGCAAGCATGATCTAGGTCATTATCATCCTTGTTGAACAGGTGTACTCCCAAAAGACCGGTTGCTCAGGACGATTCTTGATGTTCTCCCCGGCAAGGTTATTTTCTTAGATGATTCTAAAGACCCCGGTGTGATCCCCGCAGTCGCTCGCTCAAGATGATTTTTGAGATCCCCAGCGAAGTCTTCGGTTCAAGATGATTCTCGAACTCCTCAGCAGGGCCGTTTGCTTAAGACGATCCTTAAGATCTCAGTGCAGCTTCCCGAGTTGTTTGCTTAGTATGATACTCGAGCTCCCCAATAGCGTCTCCAGCAGGAGTTGCCCAGGAAGATTCCTGGAATTCCCAACAGAATGTTTGCTCCAGAAAGGGTATTAGTTCAGGACGATTCCTGAAGATGCCCGACAGATCTGTTTGTTCAAGTTGATTCTTGAAGTCCTCAGCAGCATGATATGTCTGCTCCAACAACGATGTCTAATCTGAAGATGGATTTCGTAAGCGCCCGATGGCGATATCAGAAGGTTCCTGTGAGTCCAGATTTCCGTGTTGATGAATCAACGGGTGACTGAAGACAAGGTTCCAGAGGTTGTAGATACAACCGAGTGATTCGTGTGGGTCTGAAGACCAAGTCAGTTATCCTGAGGGGATGATTGATTGCGATCAAGTGGATGGTTTTTCTTCTGACTGAAGTCAAAGATGTTTCTCCAGCTGAAGCGGAGTTTTGCCTGAAGGCAAAGTGTTTGAATCCCCGTAGAGTCATGAATGGCTCAGGACACCATTTCTCTGACTGAAGTCACAGATTTCCCCAAGCTAAAGCGAAGGTGCCTAAGGGCAAGGATATTCCCCAAGGTCATGAATGACCTAGGATTCATTTTTTCGGACTGAAGGCCCAAGTATATCCCTGACTGAAGTCTCGGATACTCTATAGCAGAGGCGGAGTTGCCTGAAGGCAGATCCATGTATCCTTGAAGGCCAAGGATGCTTATCTTCAGAAGTACTTGAAGATCTTTTCTGGCTGAAGTTGGAAGTGGCCAGGGGCCAGGGTTTCATATATCTTTAATGTTGAAGTTCTACGGCAGGCAGTGTGCAGCAGTATTTGGATGTTCGTTATGGTTCTGAGGGTGAACCCCAGATCAGAGTGTGCTCAGTTAAGTCCCTCATTCCCAGCGGAGTAGGTTCAAATACGCAAGTGTACTATACCAGGGGTGAACCCCAGGTCAGAATTGTTCAGTGATATAGTGGTCCAGCAGTAAGGGTGGGTATTTTGATTATCCGACGGCGAGGTCAGATTATGTTTGTTTCCGGCAGCGAGGTTGGATGTTTGTTCAACGGCAATGTCAGACTCTTTAAATCCCCAGCAGAGATGACGTTGGTACGACGGCGATGTCGAGTGCCTCTCAGAATGATGTTTGTTTCCGACGGCGATGTCAGATCAGTATCTCTCCAGCTAGTTGTTGAGCAGCTCGTGTTGCAGTATTCAAAGATTTGTTCCTCGCAGAGTACCATGTGGTCGTGCAGTTGGCAAATTTTCGGGTTTACCGATATTCAACCGTCTCGTACTTTGATTGGTTGAGAGCCGTTCGCTTCTCACCCAATCAGGTTCAAGCCGTTTGAATAGGGGCAGCTGTTGCACCCCAAAATTTGACCAACAATTATTTATTCATTGAGTGTTGGAAAGTTGATACCCTCATCAGAAAGTTCAAGAGATCCTCAGAGGAGTGGTTTGAAACCAGGGTTGTGTGCTTCTTAGCTTGAGAGTTGTGAGTGCCCCTCAGATGATTCTGAGACTTTGAGAATGGACTAGATGTTTTGAGAAAGCTTATGAGATGTCTTGATAGCCTTCATGAAGCCCAGAGAAGTCATTATGCAAGAGTTCAGAGAATTCAACCATGAATGATGGAATTAGGGTTTTGACTGGGTCAACCCTAAGTCAACTGAAAATTTGGAGAAGGTTGAGACCTAATCCAAGGGCCATGAGATCATGGAATGATGCATAGAGGTGTTATAAAGATGATTCCTAGACCAACTCATCATGATTGAGGAGTTTGAGAAGTTTCAAGTCAGGGTTTCTGAGGATTGTCAGTGGAAAAACCCTAATTTGATTCCTATCTTCCAGGCAGTTTTAGCTATAGATGTGATTGAGATCTCATCTTCCCCACAACATGAATGTTGTAGAGATTGTTCTAAGCTTTAATTTGAGTGGTGGAAGTCCTTGATAGGAGTTACAGAGCTCAAGTTATGGTTTTGACAAATTACAGGTCAGCAGAGGTGTGTGAATCTGGGTCCTTGAAAGTCACCCAACTTGCAGACAATTTTTGCCCTAGTAGGAGGATTCCTATGATTTCTTGGTCAACATGAATGTTGAAGAGGATCTTCTTAGCTTTAATTTGAGGGGTAGAAGTCCTTGATTGGATTTGTGGAACTCAACTTATGGTTTGAACAAGGCAGGGGTATTTTGGTCATTTGTCAGTTATAGGTCATTTTAGCCAATGCCTAAAACTCCTATTTCCAAGCCTCAAATGGAAAAACTCAAAACATGAAAGTTGCTCAAAATGTGATTTTAAGTCTAGAAAGAAGGTCACAAAGTGTTGAAAAAGCTCATAGCACAAGATTGCATGATTGGTCAAAAATGAACTAAAAAAGGCTTATAACTTTGAAAAGTTGAAATTGAAAAGTGGTTTGGGAGATCCACAAATCCAAAATAGGTCATCCAATATATCATTTTGATTGGAAAAACCATTTTGAGAACATTGGTTTAGCCACATTTTTGAGTTAAGGTCTAAAAAATGGACTTCCTTTGGAAATTCATCACTTGCATAATAAGGCACCAAGGTGAAACTCAAGGGAAGTGAACATACAAGCTTGCAATGCATTCCTTATCACTCAATAACTCATTTAAGGAGAAGTTCAAGTGAAATTGAAGGGTTGTACCAAGGGAAACAAGGATTGGCATATGAGATGAGTTGGAATCAAAATGTCATGACATGACAAATTGAACATCCCATAGGATCATTCCAGAACCTTCTAGATGAGTCTAAACCTATCTATATAAGGATTATAGCTGGTGCAGGGCATTGGTTAGAGAAGAATGAATCAGAATTGAAGGATAGCACTTGGATTTTCAAGCTTGCATCAAGAATCAAATCGTGGAATTAAGGAAGATTCAACCTCTACTCTTGCAAACAGAAGCAAGGAGGTGATTCCCTGAGTGATTCCACAAGAGATTGAGGCTTGGTTTGAGCAAATACCTCATCTGTTCATCAAGAAACCAGGTCTGCCATTTTCTTCTTTACACCCTTAATTATGCATTGATAGATTGAGTTGTTAGCATAGAACTGTTAGAAACAACTAGAGGACCAATTCCTGAAAGTTAGAGATCATTTCATGGAGTTTGAGTTTTTGACTTGAATCTTGAATCACCAAGAACTACTTGTATGTTGAGTGTTAAGATTAGATAATTATATCAGAATAATGAGGGCCATGAGTAGAGTAAGTTAGTGTCAAGAAACGCAAGAAACAAGGAGGTCGAAAATGGAGTATTTACTCAAGTTGGTACTATCGGTTTATGCAGTAGGGAGAGTTTTAATAAAAACTATCGGTCCAGCTGTGTAGAGCTTGAAAAATGGAGCAATATTGATGTTTACACCTTGGGATTTCATTGAGTAACGAGAGAGAACCGTTGGGAGAGAGGTGTTCACGTATGGTGCATCAATGGAAGTTTGAAACCCTAGCTTGTGACCAAGCTTGAAGATGATATACTGTCCGTCGGATCCATGCGTTTTAATTGACTGAAAATTGCATCTCACGGTCCAAATTAATTCACGAAATGGAGGGAAATTTAAATGTAGCAAAACGCAGAGTTTAACTTATGTGGTGTCTTGGGCTTGAGCAACTTCGCTAATGACACCCCCCAAAGCCAACCCACTTCAAAACACACTGAAATCCCTTCCTATTCGCACCAGGGTTTTACTCTTTTCTTTTATTTTTTTAATTGAATTTCTGATAGTACCTGGGCTTAACGCGTATGCTACGCGCACCCCCACCCTTAAAGCCCAACTGGAATAACCCTGGGCGCATTTACTTAATGCACCTCCCAGTCCAATTTAATTCATTTCTTTATATTTTGTTTTCTTTTAATATTTTCTGTTTTGATTAATTCCTAAATAAATGATAAAAAATGATTTTTGACTTCTTCTTTTTTCTGTGATTAGATCAAAATGTGTAAAAAATTATAAAAATAAAAATGGGATTTTATTTTTAGGTTTAATATTTTTAATAGATTTTCCAAATAAATAGCTTTTTAATAGTCTTAATTTGGTATTTGGTTTTTGTAGGATTTGTTTTAGAACCTTCCCTTAGGGTTTTTAATCCATTCTTTTTTGTGCAATTAGATGATGAATCATAGTTCCCCATAGGATTTTTTCTAGATTTTTAGAATTAAATTTTGATTAGTTTAATTAGGGTAGATTTAGGGTATCCTAATTAGGGTTTAGATTGTGTTTAGGTGATGAATCCCTTTCTTTGACTGAGTTTTATCTTGATTTTTAGGTAGAGACCTTTGTAGATGTTATGAGTAGGTGTTGAGGACCCTTGTGAATATTTGTTAGATTTTTCCCCATTAGTTTAGTATTTTCAGGTATTTTCTGAAGTTGCCTATTGATTTTGTCTCCCCTGTGGTTATCTGTTCATCTTTGGGGTTCATTCTGAGGAATTTGTTGAGGGGCTTGTGTTGCCTTGAAGATATTGATGGAGAGCATCATGAAGTGAAGATTGTAGATCAAGACTCAGAGACCCAGAGCTTGGTTTTTTCTCTGTCTGTGAGGTTTGAGATCCTGAAGTTTGAAGGAAGTTCATGGTACTTTCCTGAGGAAGGCACTATGAATGACTTTCATGCTTTCTTCTCACCTCTTTCTTAAGTATCCAATGATGTTGGAGCCAACTTGTGAGTTTAATTTCTCCTGAGGAGGAATGTAAACTGATCACATGTTGTTGAGCCACATGGGATACACTTCCTAAGTGGAAGCCTCCTAGTACTTTCCTGAGGAAGGTCCTATGGGTCTATTCACTTAGTTCCATTAGTTTGTCTAGGATTTCTCAAGTATCCAATGATGTTGGAGCCAACTTGTGAGTTTAATTTCTCCTGAGGAGGAATGTAAACTGATCACCTGTTGTTGAGCCACATGGGATACAACTCCTAAGTGGAAGCCTCCTAGTACTTTCCTGAGGAAGGTCCTATGAGTCTGTTCATTTAGTTCCACTAGTTCAGATAGGATTTCCTAAATATCCAGTGATGTTGGAGCCTGCTTGTGAGTTTAATTTCTCCTGAGGAGGAACGTAAACTGATCACAGTGGTTGAGCCACATAGGGTATGACTCCTGAGTAGTCACCTCTTAGTGCTTTCCTGAGGAAGACACTATGAGCCTGCTTGCTTAGCTCCCTTTCTTTGGTAAGCTTGTTCTGAAGCTTGAAGACTGGGATTGTTTCTCTTGTTTAGGGTTTGCTTGAGAGCTTTGCTTAGATTGTTCAGATTCTGTGATTAGGGTTAGGATTAGAGAGTGGATTCTTTCTTTCTCAAGCATGTGTTTTGTTTGCCTGTTGGCACTTCATTTCCTTTATCTGGTTCTTTGCTTGATAGCATGTTGTTTATTTTCAGTATGATTACTGTTATTTCATGACTGGCTTGAGGTCGAGATGAGCTTGTGGAGGCTGAAACCCCACACCCATTTCCTCCCTCACTTGCATTGCATGCACTTTACTGTTAAAGCTGATGCTTTTGTCTGTTTCTGTGTATCATTGACATGATCCCTTAGGACTCTCATTTCTTCTGATGAGGATTTGATGATAGACTTTTAGGTTGAAACCTATGCATGATAACTTCTAGGAGTTCCCTGTTCAAACCTCAACCATAGGATGAATCCATGGCATGATAACAGTAGGACTTGATAGTCTCCCTCCTAGTTGAGCCTTTTATCTCGTAGTTTCCCGAACTACGTTTGCTCTGATCTTCCATACTGTGTGGAAGTACGTAGGCATAGGATGCGACATCCTAGCGAGCAACCTTTCCCCCGTAACCCCGTAGTTAGCCGAACTACGTCGACTCTGATTTCTCATTCTCTGATGAGAATACGTAGGCATAAAGTGCGATGCTTTGCCGAGTCATTTTTCTTTTCTTTTTCAGCCAGCCTTGATAGGTAGATAGATTATAACCAACCCGTCCAAGTAAACAAACAAGCGAGGATCCCGTCGAGTACGACGGACGTGAGGGGTGCTAATACCTTCCCCTTGCGTAACCGACTCCCGAACCCAGACAATGGTTGCGATGACCTTGTCTTACCTTTTTTTCGTCAGGTTTTTCCGATCGTTTCCTTTCCCGCTCTGAGGGATAAATAACGAAAGGTGGCGACTCTTCTGTCATGCCCAACAAATTTGACCGGAGCCTGAACGTTCAACGTAATAACCGGAGTCTAGATACTCAACAAAATTGAATGGAGCTTGAACGCTCAATGTAATAACCGGAATCTGGATACTCAACGAAACTGACTGGAGCCTGAATGCTCAACGTAATAACTAGAGTCTGGATAATCAACGAAACTGACTAGAGCCTCAACGATCAACGTAATAACCGGAGTCTGGATACACAACGAAATTGACCGGAGCCTGATTGCTCAACGTATTAACCGGAGTCTGGATACCCAACAAAACTGACCGGAGCCTGAACGCTCAATGTAAAAACCGGAGTCTGGATACACAACGAAACTGACCGGAGCCTGAACGCTCAACGTAATAACCAGAATCTGGATACCCAACGAAACTGACCGGAGGCTGAACGCTCAACGTAATAACCGGTGTCTGGATACCCAACAAAACTGACCGGAGCCTGCTATCTCAACGTAATAACCGGAGTCTGGATACCCAACAAAATTGACCGGAGCCTGAACGCTCAACGTAATAACCGAAGTCTGGATACCCAACAAATTTGACCGGAGCCTGAACGCTTAACGAAAAACTGGAGTCTGGATACCCAACGAAACTGACCGGAGCCTGAACGCTCAACGTAATAACCGGAGTCTGGATACCCAACGAAACTGACCGGAGCCTGAACGCTCAACGTAATAACTGGAGTCTAGATACCCAACGAAACTGACCGGAGCCTGAACCCTCAACATAATAACCGGAGTCTGGATACCCAACGAAACTGACCGGAGGCTGAACGCTCAACGTAATAACCGGTGTCTGGATACCCAACAAAACTGACCGGAGCCTGCTATCTCAACGTAAAAACCGGAGTCTGGATACCCAACAAAACTGACCGGAGCCTGAACGCTCAACGTAAAAACTGGAGTCTGGATACGCAACGAAACTGACCGGAGCCTGAATGCTCAACGTAATAACCGGAGTCTGGATACCCAACGAAATTGAATGGAGCTTGAACGCTCAACGTAATAACCGGAATCTGGATACTCAACGAAACTGACTGGAGCCTGAATGCTCAATGAATAACCCGAGTCTGGATAATCAACGAAACTGACTGGAGCCTCAACGATGAACGTAATAACCGGAGTCTAGATACTTAACGAAATTGACCGGAGTCTGATTGCTCAACGTAATAACCGGAGTCTGGATACACAACAAAACTGACCGGAGCCTGAACGCTCAACGTAATAACCGGAGTCTGGATACCCAACGAAACTAACTGGAGCCTGAACGCTCAACGTAATAACCGAAGACTGAATACCCAGCGAAACTGACCGGAGCCTGAACGCTCAACGTAATAACCGGAGTCTGGATACCCAACGAAAATGACCGGAGCCTGAATGCTCAACGTAATAACCGGAGTCTGGATACCCAAAGAAACTGACCGGAGCCTGAACGCTCAACGTAATAACCGAAGTCTGGATACCCAACGAAACTGACCGGAGCCTGAACGCTCAACGTAATAACCGGAGTCTGGATACCCAACGAAACTGACCGGAGCTTAAACCCTCAACATAATAATCGGAGTCTGGATACCCAACAAAACTGACCGGAGCCTGAACGCTCAACGTAAAAACTGGAGTCTGGATATCCAACGAAACTGACCGGAGCCTGAACGCTCAACGTAATAACCGGAGTCTGGATACCCAACGAAACTGACCGGAGCCTGAACGTTCAACGTAATAACCGGAGTCTAGATACCCAACGAAATTGAATGGAGCTTGAACGCTCAATGTAATAACCGGAATCTGGATACTCAACGAAACTGACTGGAGCCTGAATGCTCAACGTAATAACTAGAGTCTGGATAATCAACGAAACTGACTAGAGCCTCAACGATCAACGTAATAACCGGAGTCTGGATACACAACGAAATTGACCGGAGCCTGATTGCTCAACGTATTAACCGGAGTCTGGATACCCAACAAAACTGACCGGAGCCTGAACGCTCAACGTAATAACCGAAGTCTGGATACCAAACGAAACTGACCGGAGCCTGAACGCTCAACGTAATAACCGAAGTCTGGATACCCAACGAAATTGACAGGATCTTGAATGCTCAACGTAATAAAAGGAGTCTGGATACCCAAAGAAACTGACCGGAGCCTGAACGTTCAACGTAATAACCAGAGTCTGGATACCCAACGAAACTGACCGAAGCCTGAACGCTCAACGTAATAACCGAAGTCTGGATACCCAACGAAACTGACCGGAGCCTGAACGCTCAATGTAAAAACCGGAGTCTGGATACACAACGAAACTGACCGGAGCCTGAACGCTCAACGTAATAACCAGAGTCTGGATACCCAACGTAATTGACCTGAGGCTGAACGCTCAACGTAATAACCGATGTCTGGATACCCAACGAAACTGACCGGAGCCTGCTATCTCAACGTAATAACCGGAGTCTAGATACCAAACAAAACTGACCAGAGCCTGAACGCTCAACGTAATAACCGAAGTCTGGATACCCAACAAATTTGACCGGAGCCTGAACGCTTAACGAAAAACCGGAGTCTGGATACCCTACGAAACTGACCGGAGCCTGAACGCTCAACGTAATAACCGGAGTCTAGATACCCAACGAAACTGACTGGAGCCTGAACGCTCAACGTAATAACCGGAGTCTGGATACCCAACGAAACTGACCGGAGCCTGAACCCTCAACATAATAACCGGAGTCTGGATACCCAACAAAACTGACCGGAACCTGAACGCTCAACATAAAAACCGGAGTCTGGATACGCAACGAAACTGACCGGAGCCTGAACGCTCAACGTAATAACCGGAGTCTGGATACCCAACGAAACTGACCGGAGGCTGAACGCTCAACGTAATAACCAAAGTCTGGATACCCAACGAAACTAACCGGAGCCTGAACGCTCAATGTAAAAACCGGAGTCTGGATACACAACGAAACTAACCGGAGCCTGAACGCTCAACGTAATAACCAGAATTTGGATACCCAACGAAACTGACCGGAGGCTGAACGCTCAATGTAATAACCGGTGTCTGGATACCCAACAAAACTGACCGGAGCCTGCTATCTCAATGTAGTAACCGGAGTCTGGATACCCAACAAAACTGACCGGAGCCTGAACGCTCAACATAATAACCGAAGTCTGGATACCCAACAAATTTGACCGGAGCCTGAACGCTTAACGAAAAACCGGAGTCTGGATACCCAACGAAACTGACCGAAGCCTGAACGCTCAACGTAATAACCGGAGTCTGGATACCCAACGAAACTGACCGGAGCCTGAACGCTCAACGTAATAACCGGAGTCTGGATACCCAACGAAACTGACCGGAGCCTGAACCCTCAACATAATAACCGGAGTCTGGATACCCAACGAAACTGACCGGAGGCTGAACGCTCAACGTAATAACCGGTTTCTGGATACCCAACAAAACTGACCGGAGCCTGCTATCTCAACGTAAAAACCGGAGTCTGGATACCCAACAAAACTGACCGGATCCTGAACGCTCAACGTAAAAACTGGAGTCTGGATACGCAACGAAACTGACCGAAGCCTGAATGTTCAACGTAATAACCGGAGTCTGGATACCCAACGAAATTGAATGGAGCTTGAACGCTCAACGTAATAACCGGAATCTGGATACTCAACGAAACTGACTGGAGCCTGAATGCTCAATGAATAACCGGAGTCTGGATAATCAACGAAACTAACTAGAGCCTCAACGATCAACGTAATAACCGGAGTCTAGATACACAACGAAATTGACCGGAGTCTGATTGCTCAACGTAATAACCGGAGTCTAGATACACAACAAAACTGACCGGAGCCTGAACGCTCAACGTAATAACCAGAGTCTGGATACCCAACGAAACTAACTGGAGCCTGAACGCTCAACGTAATAACCGAAGACTGAATACCCAGCGAAACTGACCAGAGCCTGAACGCTCAACGTAATAACCGGAGTCTGGATACCCAATGAAAATGACCGGAGCCTGAACGCTCAATGTAATAACCGGAGTCTGGATACCCAAAGAAACTAACCGGAGCCTGAACGCTCAACGTAATAACCAAAGTCTGGATACCCAACGAAACTGACCGGAGCCTGAACGCTCAACGTAATAACCGGAGTCTGGATACCCAATGAAACTGACTGGAGCCTAAACCCTCAACATAATAACCGGAGTCTGGATACCCAACAAAACTGACCGGAGCCTGAACGCTCAACGTAAAAACCGGAGTCTGGATATCCAACGAAACTGACCGGAGCCTGAACGCTCAACGTAATAACCGGAGTCTGGATACCCAACGAAACTGACCGGAGCCTGAACGTTCAACGTAATAACCGGAGTCTGGATACCCAACGAAATTGAATAGAGCTTGAACGCTCAATGTAATAACCAGAATCTGGATACTCAACGAAACTAACTGGAGCCTGAACGCTCAACGTAATAACCGGAGTCTGGATAATCAACGAAACTGACTGGAGCCTCAACGATCAACGTAATAACCGGAGTCTGGATACACAACGAAATTGACCGGAGCCTGATTGCTCAACGTATTAACCGCAGTCTGGATACCCAACGAAACTGACCGGAGCCTGAACGCTCAACGTAATAACCGAAGTCTGGATACCAAACGAAACTGACCGGAGCCTGAACGCTCAACGTAATAACCGAAGTCTGGATACCCAACGAAACTGACCGGATCTTGAATGCTCAACGTAATAAACGGAGTCTGGATACCCAAAGAAACTGACCGGAACCTGAACGTTCAACGTAATAACCAGAGTCTGGATACCCAACGAAACTGACCGAAGCCTGAACGCTCAACGTAATAACCGAAGTCTGGATACCCAACGAAACTGAACGGAGCCTGAACGCTCAATGTAAAAACCGGAGTCTGGATACACAACGAAACTGACCGGAGCCTGAACGCTCAACGTAATAACCAGAGTCTGGATACCCAACGAAACTGACCAGATGCTGAACGCTCAACGTAATAACCGGTGTATAGAAACCCACCGAAACTGAACGGAGCCTGCTATCTCAACGTAATAACCGGAGTCTGGATACCCAACAAAACTGACAGGAGCCTGAACGCTCAACGTAATAACCGAAGTCTGGATACCCAACAAATTTGACCGGAGCCTGAACGCTTAAGGAAAAACCGGAGTCGGGATACCCAACGAAACTGACCGGAGCCTGAACGCTCAACGTAATAACCGGAGTCTGGATACCCAACGAAACTGACCGGAGCCTGAACGCTCAACGTAATAACCGGAGTCTGGATACCCAACGAAACTGACCGGAGCCTGAACCCTCAACATAATAACCGGAGTCTGGATACCCAACAAAACTGACCGGAGCCTGAACGCTCAACGTAAAAACCGGAGTCTGGATACGCAACGAAACTGACCGGAGCCTGAACGCTCAACGTAATAACCGGAGTCTGGATACCCAACGAAACTGACCGGAGCCTGGACGCTCAACGTAATAACCGGAGTCTGGATACCCAACGAAACTGACCGGAGCCTGAACCCTCAACATAATAACCGGAGTCTGGATACCCAACAAAACTGACCGGAACCTGAACGCTCAACATAAAAACCGGAGTCTGGATACGCAACGAAACTGACCGGAGCCTGAACGCTCAACGTAATAACCGGAGTCTGGATACCCAACGAAACTGACCGGAGGCTGAACGCTCAACGTAATAACCAAAGTCTGGATACCCAACGAAACTAACCGGAGCCTGAACGCTCAATATAAAAACCGGAGTCTGGATACACAACGAAACTAACCGGAGCCTGAACGCTCAACGTAATAACCAGAATCTGGATACCCAACGAAACTGACCGGAGGCTGAACGCTCAACGTAATAACCGGTGTCTGGATACCCAACAAAACTGACCGGAGCCTGCTATCTCAATGTAGTAACCGGAGTCTGGATACCCAACAAAACTGACCGGAGCCTGAACGCTCAACATAATAACCGAAGTCTGGATACCCAACAAATTTGACCGGAGCCTGAACGCTTAACGAAAAACCGGAGTCTGGATACCCAACGAAACTGACCGGAGCCTGAACGCTCAACGTAATAACCGGAGTCTGGATACCCAACGAAACTGACCGGAGCCTGAACGCTCAACGTAATAACCGGAGTCTGGATACCCAACGAAACTGACCGGAGCCTGAACCCTCAACATAATAACCGGAGTCTGGATACCCAACGAAACTGATCGGAGGCTGAACGCTCAACGTAATAACCGGTTTCTGGATACCCAACAAAACTGACCGGAGCCTGCTATCTCAACGTAAAAACCGGAGTCTGGATACCCAACAAAACTGACCGGATCCTGAACGCTCAACGTAAAAACTGGAGTCTGGATACGCAACGAAACTGACCGAAGCCTGAATGTTCAACGTAATAACCGGAGTCTGGATACCCAACGAAATTGAATGGAGCTTGAACGCTCAACGTAATAACCGGAATCTGGATACTCAACGAAACTGACTGGAGCCTGAATGCTCAATGAATAACCGGAGTCTGGATAATCAACGAAACTAACTAGAGCCTCAACGATCAACGTAATAACCGGAGTCTAGATACACAACGAAATTGACCGGAGTCTGATTGCTCAACGTAATAACCGGAGTCTGGATACACAACAAAACTGACCGGATCCTGAACGCTCAACGTAATAACCAGAGTCTGGATACCCAACGAAACTAACTGGAGCCTGAACGCTCAACGTAATAACCGAAGACTGAATACCCAGCGAAACTGACCAGAGCCTGAACGCTCAACGTAATAACCGGAGTCTGGATACCCAACGAAAATGACCGGAGCCTGAACGCTCAATGTAATAACCGGAGTCTGGATACCCAAAGAAACTAACCGGAGCCTGAACGCTCAACGTAATAACCAAAGTCTGGATACCCAACGAAACTGACCGGAGCCTGAACGCTCAACGTAATAACCGGAGTCTGGATACCCAATGAAACTGACTGGAGCCTAAACCCTCAACATAATAACCGGAGTCTGGATACCCAACAAAACTGACCGGAGCCTGAACGCTCAACGTAAAAACCGGAGTCTGGATATCCAACGAAACTGACCGGAGCCTGAACGCTCAACGTAATAACCGGAGTCTGGATACCCAACGAAACTGACCGGAGCCTGAACGTTCAACGTAATAACCGGAGTC
Source organism: Lathyrus sativus (assembly GCA_963859935.3). NCBI lineage: Eukaryota > Viridiplantae > Streptophyta > Magnoliopsida > Fabales > Fabaceae > Lathyrus > Lathyrus sativus. The sequence goes on along the minus strand of OZ012736.1, from coordinate 288,063,297 downwards.
TGGATACCCAACGAAATTGAATGGAGCTTGAACGCTCAATGTAATAACCGGAATCTGGATACTCAACGAAACTAACTGGAGCCTGAACGCTCAACGTAATAACCGGAGTCTGGATAATCAACGAAACTGACTGGAGCCTCAACGATCAACGTAATAACCGGAGTCTGGATACACAACGAAATTGACCGGAGCCTGATTGCTCAACGTATTAACCGGAGTCTGGATACCCAACGAAACTGACCGGAGCCTGAACGCTCAACGTAATAACCAAAGTCTGGATACCAAACGAAACTGACCGGAGCCTGAACGCTCAACGTAATAACCGAAGTCTGGATACCCAACGAAACTGACTGGATCTTGAATGCTCAACGTAATAAACGGAGTCTGGATACCCAAAGAAACTGACCGGAACCTGAACGTTCAACGTAATAACCAGAGTCTGGATACCCAACGAAACTGACCGAAGCCTGAACCCTCAACGTAATAACCGAAGTCTGGATACCCAACGAAACTGAACGGAGCCTGAACGCTCAATGTAAAAACCGGAGTCTGGATACACAACGAAACTGACCGGAGCCTGAACGCTCAACGTAATAACCAGAGTCTGGATACCCAACGAAACTGACCAGAGGCTGAACGCTCAACGTAATAACCGGTGTCTAGAAACCCAACGAAACTGAACGGAGCCTGCTATCTCAACGTAATAACCGGAGTCTGGATACCCAACAAAACTGACAGGAGCCTGAACGCTCAACGTAATAACCGAAGTCTGGATACCCAACAAATTTGACTGGAGCCTGAACGCTTAACGAAAAACCGGAGTCGGGATACCCAACGAAACTGACCGGAGCCTGAACGCTCAACGTAATAACCGGAGTCTGGATACCCAACGAAACTGACCGGAGCCTGAACGCTCAACGTAATAACCGGAGTCTGGATACCCAACGAAACTGACCGGAGCCTGAACCCTCAACATAATAACCGGAGTCTGGATACCCAACAAAACTGACCGGAGCCTGAACGCTCAACGTAAAAACCGGAGTCTGGATACGCAACGAAACTGACCGGAGCCTGAACGCTCAACGTAATAACCGGAGTCTGGATACCCAACGAAACTGACTGGAGGCTGAACACTCAACGTAATAACCGGTGTCTGGATACCCAACAAAACTGACCGGAGCCTGCTATGCCAACGTAAAAACTGGAGTCTGGATACCCAACAAAACTGACCGGAGCCTGAACGCTCAACGTAATAACCGAAGTCTGGATACCCAACAAATTTAACTGGAGCCTGAACGCTCAACGAAAAACTGGAGTCTAGATACCCAACGAAACTGACCGGAGCTTGAACGCTCAACGTAATAACCGGAGTCTGGATACCCAAAGAAACTGACCGGAGCCTGAACGCTCAACGTAATAACCGGAGTCTGGATATCCAAAGAAACTGACCGGAGCCTGAACGCTCAACGTAATAACCGGAGTCTAGATACCGAACGAAACTGACCGGAGCCTGAACGCTCAACGTAATAACCGGAGTCTGGATACCAAACGAAACTGACCAGAGCCTGAACGCTCAACGTAATAAATGAAGTCTGAATACCCAACGAAACTGACCGGAGCCTGAACGCTCAACGTAATAATCGGAGTCTAGATACCCAACGAAACTGACCAGAACCAGAACACTCAACGTAATAACCAAAGTCTGAATACCCAACGAAACTGACCGGAGCCTGAACCCTCAACATAATAACCGGAGTCTGGATACCCAACAAAACTGACCGGAGCCTGTACGCTCAACGTAAAAACCGGAGTCTGGATACGCAACGAAACTGACTGGAGCCTGAACGCTCAACGTAATAACCGGAGTCTAGATGCCCAACGAAATTGAATGGAGCTTGAACGCTCAACGTAATAACCGGAATCTGGATACTCAACGAAACTGACTGGAGCCTGAACGCTCAACGTAATAACCGGAGTCTGGATAATCAACGAAACTGACTGGAGCCTCAACGATCAACGTAATAACCGGAGTCTGGATACACAACGAAATTGACCAGAGCCTGATTGCTCAACGTATTAACCGGAGTCTGGATACCCAACGAAACTGACCGGAGCCTGAACACTCAACGTAATAACCGAAGTCTGGATACCAAACGAAACTGACCGGAGCCTGAACGCTCAACGTAATAACCGAAGTCTGGATACCCAACGAAACTGACCGGATCTTGAATGCTCAACGTAATAAACGGAGTCTGGATACCCAACGAAACTAACCGGAGCCTGAATGCTCAACGTAATAACCGTAGTCTGGAAAATCAACAAAAATGACCGGAGCCTGAACGCTCAACATAATAAGCGGAGTCTGGATACCCAAAGAAACTGACCGGAGCCTGAACGCTCAACGTAATAACCGAAGTCTGGATACCCAACGAAACTGACCGGAGCCTGAACGCTCAACATAATAACCGGAGTCTGGATACCCAACGAAACTGACCGGAGCCTAAACCCTCAACATAATAACCGGAGTCTGGATACCCAACAAAACTGACCGGAGCCTGCACGCTAAACGTAAAAACCGGAGTCTGGATAACCAACGAAACTGACCGGAGCCTGAACGCTCAACGTAATAACCGGAGTCTGGATACCCAACGAAACTGACCGGAGCCTGAACGTTCAACGTAATAACCGGAGTCTGGATACCCAACGAAATTGAATGGAGCTTGAACGCTCAACGTAATAACCGAAATCTGGATACTCAACGAAACTGACTGGAGCCTGAACGCTCAACGTAATAACCGGAGTCTGGATAATCAACGAAACTGACTGGAGCCTCAACGATCAACGTAATAACCGGAGTCTGGATACACAACGAAATTGACCGGAGCCTGATTGCTCAACGTATTAACCGGAGTCTGGATACCCAACGAAACTAACCGGAGCCTGAACACTCAACGTAATAACCGAAGTCTGGATACCAAACGAAACTGACCGGAGCCTGAACGCTCAACGTAATAACCGAAGTCTGGATACCCAACGAAACTGACCGAATCTTGAATGCTCAACGTAATAAACGGAGTCTGGATACCCAAAGAAACTGACCGGAGCCTGAACGTTCAACGTAATAACCAGAGTCTGGATACCCAACGAAACTGACCGAAGCCTGAACGCTCAACGTAATAACCGAAGTCTGGATACCTAACGAAACTAACCGGAGCCTAAACGCTCAATGTAAAAGCCGGAGTCTGGATACACAACGAAACTGACCGGAGCCTGAACGCTCAACGTAATAACCAGAGTCTGGATACCCAACCAAACTGACCGGAGGCTGAACGCTCAACGTAATAACCGGTGTCCGGATACCCAACGAAACTGACCGGAGCCTGCTATCTCAATGTAATAACCGGAGTCTGGATACCCAACAAAACTGACCGGAGCCTGAACGCTCAACGTAATAACCGAAGTCTGGATACCCAACAAATTTAACCGGAGCCTGAACGCTTAACGAAAAACCGGAGTCTGGATACCCAACGAAACTGACCGGAGCCTGAACGCTCAACGTAATAACCGGAGTCTGGATACCCAAAGAAACAGACCGGAGCCTGAACGCTCAACGTAATAACCGGAGTCTAGATACCCAACGAAACTGACCGTAGCCTGAACGTTCAACGTAATAACCGGAGTCTGGATACCCAACGAAATTGAATGGAGCTTGAACGCTCAACGTAATAACCAGAATCTGGATACTCAACGAAACTGACTGGAGCCTGAACGGTCAACTTAATAACCGGAGTCTGGATAATCAACGAAACTGACTGGAGCCTCAACGATCAACGTAATAACCGGAGTCTGGATACACAACGAAATTGACCAGAGCCTGATTGCTCAACGTAATAACCGGAGTCTCGTTACGCAACGAAACTGACCGGAGCCTGAACGCTAAACCTAATAACCAGAGTTTGGATACCCAACGAAACTGCCCGGAGCCTGAACGCTCAACGTAATAACCGATGTCTGGATACCAAATCGACAATGACTGGAGCCTGAACGCTCAACGTAATAACCGGAGTCTGGATACCCAACAAAACTGACCGGAGCTTGAACGCTCAACGTAATAAACGGAGTCTGGATACCTAAAGAAAGTGACCGGAGCCTGAATGCTCAACGTAATAACCAGAGTCTGGATACCCAACGAAACTGACCGAAGCTTTAACGCTCAACGTAATAACCGAAGTCTGGATACCCAACGAAACTGACCTGAGCCTGAACGCTCAATGTAATAACCGAAGTCTGGATACCAAACGAAACTAACCGGAGCCTGAACGCTCAACGTAATAAACGAAGTATGAATTCCCAACGAAACTGACCGGAGCCTGAACGCTCAACGTAATAATCGGAGTCTGGATACCCAACGAAACTGACCGGAGCCTGAACACTCAACGTAATAACCGAAGTCTGAATACCCAACGAAACTGACCGGAGCCTGAACGATCAACGTAATAACCGGAGTCTGGATACCCAACGAAACTGACCGGAGCCTGAACCCTCAACATAATAACCGGAGTCTGGATACCCAACAAAACTGACCGGAGCCTGAACGCTCAACGTAAAAACCGGAGTCTGGATACGCAACGAAACTGACCGGAGCCTGAACGCTCAACGTAATAACCGGAGTCTAGATACCCAAAGAAACTGACCGGAGCCTGAACGCTCAACGTAATAACCGGAGTCTGGATACCCAACGAAACTGACCGGAGCCTGAACGCTCAACGTAATAACCGGAGTCTGGATACCCAAAGAAACTGACCGGAGCCTGAACGCTCAACGTAATAACCGGAGTCTGGATACCCAAAGAAACTGACCGGAGCCTGAACGCTCAATGTAATAACCGGAGTCTGGATACCCAACGAAACTGACCGGAGCCTGAACCCTCAACATAATAACCGGAGTCTGGATAGCCAACAAAACTGACCGGAGCCTAAACGCTCAACGTAAAAACCAGAGTCTGGATACCCAACGAAACTGACCGGAGCCTGAATGCTCAACGTAATAACCGGAGTCTGGATACCCAAAGAAACTGACCGGAGCCTGAATGTTCAACGTAATAAACGGAGTCTGGATACCCAATGAATCTGACCGGAGCCTGAATGCTAAACGTAATAACCGAAGTCTGGATACCAAACGAAACTGACCAGAGCCTGAACGCTCTACGTAATAACCGGAGTCTGGATACCCAACAAAATTGACTGGAGCCTGAACGATCAACGTAATAACCGGAGTCTGGATACACAACGAAATTAACCGGAGCCTGAACGCTCAATAAAATAACCGGAGTCTGGATACCCAACGAAACTGACCGGAGCCTGAACGCTCAACGTAATAACCGGAGTCTTGATACCCAAAGAAACTGACCGGAGCCTGAACGCTCAACGTAATAACCGGAGTCTGGATACCAAACGAAACTGACCGGAGCCTGAACGCTCAACGTAATAACCGAAGTCTGGATACCCAACGAAACTGACCGAATCTTGAAAGCTCAACGTAATAAACGGAGTCTGGATACCCAAAGAAACTGACCGGAGCCTGAACGTTCAACGTAATAACCAGAGTCTGGATACCCAACGAAACTGACCGAAGCCTGAACGCTCAACGTAATAACCGAAGTCTGGATACCTAACGAATCTAACCGGAGCCTGAACGCTCAATGTAAAAACCGGAGTCTGGATACACAACGAAACTGACCGGAGCCTGAACGCTCAACGTAATAACCAGAGTCTGGATACCCAACCAAACTGACCGGAGGCTGAACGCTCAACGTAATAACCGGTGTCCGGATACCCAACGAAACTGACCGGAGCCTGCTATCTCAACGTAATAACCGGAGTCTGGATACCCAACAAAACTGACCGGAGCCTGAACGCTCAACGTAATAACCGAAGTCTGGATACCCAACAAATTTAACCGGAGCCTGAACGCTTAACGAAAAACCGGAGTCTGGATACCCAACGAAACTGACCGGAGCCTGAACGCTCAACGTAATAACCGGAGTCTGGATACCCAAAGAAACAGACCGGAGCCTGAACGCTCAACGTAATAACCGGAGTCTAGATACCCAACGAAACTGACCGTAGCCTGAACGTTCAACGTAATAACCGGAGTCTGGATACCCAACGAAATTGAATGGAGCTTGAACGCTCAACGTAATAACCGGAATCTGGATACTCAACGAAACTGACTGGAGCCTGAACGGTCAACTTAATAACCGGAGTCTGGATAATCAACGAAACTGACTGGAGCCTCAACGATCAACGTAATAACCGGAGTCTGGATACACAACGAAATTGACCAGAGCCTGATTGCTCAACGTAATAACCGGAGTCTCGATACGCAACGAAACTGACCGGAGCCTGAACGCTAAACCTAATAACCAGAGTTTGGATACCCAACGAAACTGCCCGGAGCCTGAACGCTCAACGTAATAACCGATGTCTGGATACCAAATCGACAATGACTGGAGCCTGAATGCTCAACGTAATAACCGGAGTCTGGATACCCAACAAAACTGACCGGAGCTTGAACGCTCAACGTAATAAACAGAGTCTGGATACCTAAAGAAAGTGACCGGAGCCTGAATGCTCAACGTAATAACCAGAGTCTGGATACCCAACGAAACTGACCGAAGCCTGAACGCTCAACGTAATAACCGAAGTCTGGATACCCAACGAAACTGACCTGAGCCTGAACGCTCAATGTAATAACCGAAGTCTGGATACCAAACGAAACTAACCGGAGCCTGAACGCTCAACGTAATAAACGAAGTATGAATACCCAACGAAACTGACCGGAGCCTGAACGCTCAACGTAATAATCGGAGTCTGGATACCCAACGAAACTGACCGGAGCCTGAACACTCAACGTAATAACCGAAGTCTGAATACCCAACGAAACTGACCGGAGCCTGAACGATCAACGTAATAACCGGAGTCTGGATACCCAACGAAACTGACCGGAGCCTGAACCCTCAACATAATAACCGGAGTCTGGATACCCAACAAAACTGGCCGGAGCCTGAACGCTCAACGTAAAAACCGGAGTCTGGATACAAAACGAAACTGACCGGAGCCTGAACGCTCAACGTAATAACCGGAGTCTGGATACCCAAAGAAACTGACCGGAGCCTGAACGCTCAACGTAATAACCGGAGTCTGGATACCCAACGAAACTGACCGGAGCCTGAACGCTCAACGTAATAACCGGAGTCTGGATACCCAAAGAAACTGACCGGAGCCTGAACGCTCAACGTAATAACCGGAGTCTGGATACCCAAAGAAACTGACCGGAGCCTGAACGCTCAATGTAATAACCGGAGTCTGGATACCCAACGAAACTGACCGGAGCCTGAACCCTCAACATAATAACCGGAGTCTGGATAGCCAACAAAACTGACCGGAGCCTAAACGCTCAACGTAAAAACCAGAGTCTGGATACCCAACGAAACTGACCGGAGCCTGAATGCTCAACGTAATAACCGGAGTCTGGATACCCAAAGAAACTGACCGGAGCCTTAATGTTCAACGTAATAAACGGAGTCTGGATACCCAACGAAACTGACCGGAGCCTGAATGCTCAACGTAATAACCGAAGTCTGGATACCAAACGAAACTGACCGGAGCCTGAACGCTCTTTGTAATAACCGGAGTCTGGATACCCAACAAAATTGACTGGAGCCTGAACGATCAACGTAATAACCGGGGTCTGGATACACAACGAAATTAACCGGAGCCTGAACGCTCAATAAAATAACCGGAGTCTGGATACCCAACGAAACTGACCGGAGCCTGAACGCTCAACGTAATAACCGGAGTCTTGATACCCAAACAAACTGACCGGAGCCTGAACGCTCAACGTAATAACCGGAGTCTGGATACCAAACAAAACTGACCGGAGCCTGAACGCTCAACGTAATAACCGAAGTCTGGATACCCAACGAAACTGACCGAATCTTGAAAGCTCAACGTAATAAACGGAGTCTGGATACCCAAAGAAACTGACCGAAGCCTGAACGTTCAACGTAATAACCAGAGTCTGGATACCCAACGAAACTGACCGAAGCCTGAACGCTCAACGTAATAACCGAAGTCTGGATACCTAACGAAACTAACCGGAGCCTGAACGCTCAATGTAAAAACCGGAGTCTGGATACACAACGAAACTGACCGGAGCCTGAACGCTCAACGTAATAACCAGAGTCTGGATACCCAACCAAACTGACCGGAGGCTGAACGCTCAACGTAATAACCGGTGTCCGGATACCCAACGAAACTGACCGGAGCCTGCTATCTCAACGTAATAACCGGAGTCTGGATACCCAACAAAACTGACCGGAGCCTGAACGCTCAACGTAATAACCGAAGTCTGGATACCCAACAAATTTAACCGGAGCCTGAACGCTTAACGAAAAACCGGAGTCTGGATACCCAACGAAACTGACCGGAGCCTGAACGCTCAACGTAATAACCGGAGTCTGGATACCCAAAGAAACAGACCGGAGCCTGAACGCTCAACGTAATAACCGGAGTCTAGATACCCAACGAAACTGACCGTAGCCTGAACGTTCAACGTAATAACCGGAGTCTGGATACCCAACGAAATTGAATGGAGCTTGAACGCTCAACGTAATAACCGGAATCTGGATACTCAACGAAACTGACTGGAGCCTGAACGGTCAACTTAATAACCGGAGTCTGGATAATCAACGAAACTGACTGGAGCCTCAACGATCAACGTAATAACCGAAGTCTGGATACACAACGAAATTGACCGGAGCCTGATTGCTCAACGTAATAATCGGAGTCTCGATACGCAACGAAACTGACCGGAGCCTGAACGCTAAACCTAATAACCAGAGTTTGGATACCCAACGAAACTGCCCGGAGCCTGAACGCTCAACGTAATAACCGATGTCTGGATACCAAATCGACAATGACTGGAGCCTGAACGCTCAACGTAATAACCGGAGTCTGGATACCCAACAAAACTGATCGGAGCTTGAACGCTCAACGTAATAAACGGAGTCTGGATACCTAAAGAAAGTGACCGGAGCCTGAATGCTCAACGTAATAACCAGAGTCTGGATACCCAACGAAACTGACCGAAGCCTGAACGCTCAACGTAATAACCGAAGTCTGGATACCCAACGAAACTGACCTGAGCCTGAACGCTCAATGTAATACCGAAGTCTGGATACCAAACGAAACTGACCGGAGCCTGAACGCTCAACGTAATAAACGAAGTATGAATACCCAACAAAACTGACTGGAGGCTGAACGCTCAACGTAATAACCGGAGTTTGGATACACAACGAAACTGACCGGTGCTTGAACGCTCAACATAATAACCTGAGTCTCGATACCCAACGAAACTGACCGGAGCCTGAATGCTCAATGTAATAACCGGAGTCTGGATACCCAACGAAACTGACCGGAGCCTGAATGTTCAACGTAATAAACGGAGTCTGGATACCCAACGAAACTGACCGGAGCCTGAACGCTCAACGTAATAACCGAAGTCTGGATACAGAACGAAACTGACCGGAGCCTGAACGCTCAACGTAATAACCGGAGTCTGGATACCCAAAGAAACTGACCGGAGCCTGAACGCTCAACGTAATAACCGGAGTCTGGATACCCAACGAAACTGACCGGAGCCTGAACGCTCAACGTAATAACCGGAGTCTGGATACCCAAAGAAACTGACCGGAGCCTGAACGCTCAACGTAATAACCGGAGTCAGGATACCCAAAGAAACTGACCGGAGCCTGAACGTTCAATGTAATAACCGGAGTCTGGATACCCAACGAAACTGACCGGAGCCTGAACCCTCAACATAATAACCGGAGTCTGGATAGCCAACAAAACTGACCGGAGCCTAAACGCTCAATGTAAAAACCAGAGTCTGGATACCCAACGAAACTGACCGGAGCCTGAATGGTCAACGTAATAACCGGAGTCTGGATACCCAACGAAACTGACCGGAGCCTGAATGTTCAACGTAATAAACGCAGTCTGGATACCCGACGAAACTGACCGGAGCCTGAATGCTCAACGTAATAACCGAAGTCTGGATACCAAACGAAACTGACCAGAGCCTGAACGCTCCACGTAATAACCGGAGTCTGGATACCCAACGAAATTGACTGGAGCCTGAACGATCAACGTAATAACCGGAGTCTGGATACACAACGAAATTAACCGGAGCCTGAACGCTCAACAAAATAACCGGAGTCTGGATACCCAACGAAACTGACCGGAGCCTGAACGCTCAACGTAATAACCGGAGTCTGGATACCCAAAGAAACTGACCGGAGCCTGAACGATCAACGTAATAACCGAAGCCTGGATACCCAACGAAACTGACCGGAGCCTGAACGCTCAACGTAATAACCGGAGTCTGGATACCCAACGAAACTGACCGGAGCCTGAACCCTCAACGTAAAAACCGGAGTCTGGATACCCAACAAAACTGACTGGAGCCTGAACGCTCAACGTAATAACCGGAGTCTGGATACATAACGAAACTGATCGGTGCTTGAACGCTCAACATAATAACCTGAGTCTTGATACCCAACGAAACTGACCGGAGCCTGAATGCTCAATGTAATAACCGGAGTCTGGATACCCAACGAAACTGACCGGAGCCTGAACGTTCAACGTAATAAACGGAATCTGGATACCCAACGAAACTGACCGGAGCCTGAACGCTCAACGTAATAACCGAAGTCTGGATACAGAACGAAACTGACCGGAGCCTGAACGCTCAACGTAATAACCGGAGTCTGGATACCCAAAGAAACTGACCGGAGCCTGAACGCTCAACGTAATAACCGGAGTCTGGATACCCAAAGAAACTGACCGGAGCCTGAACACTCAACGTAATAACCGGGATCTGGATACCCAACAAAACTGACCGGAGCCTGAACGCTCAACGTAATAACCGGAGTCTAGATACCCAAAGAAACTGACCGGAGCCTGACCGCTCAACGTAATAACCGGAATCTGGATACCCAACGAAACTGACCGGAGCCTGAACGCTCAACGTAATAACCGGAGTCTGGATACCCAAAGAAACTGACCGAAGCCTGAATGCTCAACGTAATAACCGGAGTCTGGATACCTAACGAAACTGACCGGAGCCTGAACACACAACATAATAACCGGAGTCTGGATACCCAAAGAAACTGACCGGAGCCTGAACGCTCAACGTAATAACCGGAGTCTGGATACCCAAAGAAACTGACCGGAACCTGAACGCTCAACGTAATAACCGGAGTCTAGATACCCAACGAAACTGACCGGAGCCTGAACGCTCAACGTAATAACCGGAGTCTGGATACCCAAAGAAACTGACCGGAGCCTGAACACTCAATGTAATAACCGGAGTCTGGATACCCAACAAAACTGACCGGAGCCTGAATGCTCAACGTAAAAACCAGAGTCTGGATACCCAACGAAACTGACCGGAGCCTGAATGCTCAACGTAATAACCGGAGTCTGGATACCCAACGAAACTGACCGGAGCCTGAACGTTCAACGTAATAAACGGAGTCTGGATACCCAACGAAGTTGACCGGAGCCTGAACGCTCAACGTAATAACCGAAGTCTGGATACCAAACGAAACTGACCGGAGCCTGAACGCTCAACGTAATAACCGGAGTCTGGATACCCAAAGAAACTAACTGGAGCCTGAACGCTCAACGTAATAACCTGAGTCTGGATACCCAAAGAAACTGACCGGAGCCTGAATGCTCAACGTAATAACCGGAGTCTGGATACCCAACGAAACTGACCGGAGCCTGAACGCACAACATAATAACCGGAGTCTGGATACCCAACGAAACTGACCGGAGCCTGAACGCTCAATGTAATAACCGGAGTCTGGATACCCAACGAAACTGACCGGAGCCTGAACCCTCAACATAATAACCGGAGTCTGGATACCCAACAAAACTGACCGGAGCCTAAACGCTCAACGTAAAAACCAGAGTCTGGATACCAAACGAAACTGACCGGAGCCTGAACGCTCAATGTAATAACCGGAGTCTAGATACCCAACAAAACTGACCGGAGCCTGAACGCTCAACAAAATAACCGGAGTCTGGATACCCAACGAAACTGACCGGAGCCTGAACGTTCAATGTAATAAAGGGAGTCTGGATACCCAACGAAACTGACCGAAGCCTGAATGCTCAACCTAATAACCGGAGTCTGGATACCTAACGAAACTGACGAGAGCCTGAACGCTCAACGTAATAACCAGAGTCTGGATACCCAAAGAAACTGACCGGAGCCTGAACGCTCAACGTAATAACCGGAGTCTGGATACCTAAAGAAACTGACCGGAGCCTGAATGCTCAACGTAATAACCGGAGTCTAGATACCCAACGAAACTGACCGGAGCCTGAACGCTCAACGTAATAACCGGAGTCTGGATACCCAAAAAAACTGACCGGAGCCTGAATGCTCAACGTAATAACCGAAGTCTGGATACCCAACGAAACTGACCGGAGCCTGAACGCTCAATGTAATAACCGGAGTCTGGATACCCAAACAAACTGACCGGAGCCTGAACCCTCAACATAATAACCGGAGTCTGGATACCCAACAAAACTGACCGGAGCCTGAACGCTCAACGTAAAAACCAGAGTCTGGATACCCAACGAAATTGACCGGAGCCTGAATGCTCAACGTAATAACCGGAGTCTGGATACCCAAAGAAACTGACCGGAGCCTGAACGCTCAACGTAATAACCGGAATCTGGATACCCAACGAAACTGACCGGAGCCTGATCGCTCAACGTAATAACCGAAGTCTGGATACCAAACGAAACTGACCGGAGCCTGAACGCTCAACGGAATAACCGGAGTCTGGATACCCAAAGAAACTAACCGGAGCCTGAACGCTCAACGTAATATCCTGAGTCTGGATACCCAAAGAAACTGACCGGAGCCTGAATGCTCAACGTAATAACCGGAGTCTGGATACCCAACGAAACTGACCGGAGCCTGAACGCACAACATAATAACCGGAGTCTGGATACCCAAAGAAACTGACCGGAGCCTGAACGCTCAACGTAATAACCGGAGTCTGGATACCCAAAGAAACTGACCGGAGCCTGAACGCTCAACGTAATAACCGGGATCTGGATACCCAACGAAACTGACCGGAGCCTGAACGCTCAACGTAATAACCGGAGTCTGGATACCCAAAGAAACTGACCGGAGCCTGAACGCTCAACGTAATAACCGGAATCTGGATACCCAACGAAACTGACCGGTGCCTGAACGCTCAACGTAATAACCGGAGTCTGGATACCCAAAGAAACTGACCGGAGCCTGAATGCTCAACGTAATAACCGGAGTCTGGATACCTAACGAAACTGACCGGAGCCTGAACGCACAACATAATAACCGGAGTCTGGATACCCAAAGAAACTGACCGGAGCCTGAACGCTCAACGTAATAACCGGAGTCTGGATACCCAAAGAAACTGACCGGAACCTGAACGCTCAACGTAATAACCGGAGTCTAGATACCCAACGAAACTGACCGGAGCCTGAACGCTCAACGTAATAACCGGAGTCTGGATACCCAAAGAAACTGACCGGAGCCTGAACGCTCAACGTAATAACCGGAGTCTGGATACCCAAAGAAACTGACCGGAACCTGAACGCTCAACGTAATAACCGGAGTCTAGATACCCAACGAAACTGACCGGAGCCTGAACGCTCAACGTAATAACCGGAGTCTGGATACCCAAAGAAACTGACCGGAGCCTAAACACTCAATGTAATAACCGGAGTCTGGATACCCAACAAAACTGACCGGAGCCTGAACGCTCAACGTAATAACCGAAGTCTGGATACCAAACGAAACTGACCGGAGCCTGAACGCTCAACGTAATAACCGGAGTCTGGATACCCAAAGAAACTAACTGGAGCCTTAACGCTCAACGTAATAACCTGAGTCTGGATACCCAAAGAAACTGACCGGAGCCTGAATGCTCAACGTAATAACCGGAGTCTGGATACCCAACGAAACTGACCGGAGCCTGAACGCACAACATAATAACCGGAGTCTGGATACCCAAAGAAACTGACCGGAGCCTGAACGCTCAACGTAATAACCGGAGTCTGGATACCCAACGAAACTGACCGGAGCCTGAACGCTCAATGTAATAACCGGAGTCTGGATACCCAACGAAACTGACCGGAGCCTGAACCCTCAACATAATAACCGGAGTCTGGATACCCAACAAAACTGACCGGAGCATAAATGCTCAACATAAAAACCAGAGTCTGGATACCAAACGAAACTGACCGGAGCCTGAACGCTCAATGTAATAACCGGAGTCTAGATACCCAACGAAACTGACCGGAGCCTGAACGCTCAACAAAATAACCGGAGTCTGGATACCCAACGAAACTGACCGGAGCCTGAACGTTCAATGTAATAAACGGAGTCTGGATACCCAACGAAACTGACCCAAGCCTGAATGCTCAACCTAATAACCGGAGTCTGGATACCTAACGAAACTGACCAGAGCTTGAACGCTCAACGTAATAACCGGAGTCTGGATACCCAAAGAAACTGACCGGAGCCTGAACGCTCAACGTAATAACCGGAGTCTGGATACCTAAAGAAACTGACCGGAGCCTGAACGCTCAACGTAATAACCGGAGTCTAGATACCCAACGAAACTGACCGGAGCCTGAACGCTCAACGTAATAACCGGAGTCTGGATACCCAAAGAAACTTACCGGAGCCTGAATGCTCAACGTAATAACCGGAGTCTGGATACCCAACGAAACTGACCGGAGCCTGAACGCTCAATGTAATAACCGGAGTCTGGATACCCAAACAAACTGACCGGAGCCTGAACCCTCAACATAATAACCGGAGTCTGGATACCCAACAAAACTGACCGGAGCCTGAACGCTCAACGTAAAAACCAGAGTCTGGATACCCAACGAAATTGACCGGAGCCTGAATGCTCAACGTAATAACCGGAGTCTGGATACCCAAAGAAACTGACCGGAGCCTGAACGCTCAACGTAATAACCGGAATCTGGATACCCAACGAAACTGACCGGAGCCTGAACGCTCAACGTAATAACCGAAGTCTGGATACCAAACGAAACTGACCGGAGCCTGAACGCTCAACGGAATAACCGGAGTCTGGATACCCAAAGAAACTAACCGGAGCCTGAACGCTCAACGTAATATCCTGAGTCTGGATACCCAAAGAAACTGACCGGAGCCTGAATGCTCAACGTAATAACCGGAGTCTGGATACCCAACGAAACTGACCGGAGCCTGAACGCACAACATAATAACCGGAGTCTGGATACCCAAAGAAACTGACCGGAGCCTGAACGCTCAACGTAATAACCGGAGTCTGGATACCCAAAGAAACTGACCGGAGCCTGAACGCTCAACGTAATAACCGGGATCTGGATACCCAACGAAACTGACCGGAGCCTGAACGCTCAACGTAATAACCGGAGTCTGGATACCCAAAGAAACTGACCGGAGCCTGAACGCTCAACGTAATAACCGGAATCTGGATACCCAACGAAACTGACCGGAGCCTGAACGCTCAACGTAATAACCGGAGTCTGGATACCCAAAGAAACTGACCGGAGCCTGAATGCTCAACGTAATAACCGGAGTCTGGATACCTAACGAAACTGACCGGAGCCTGAACGCACAACATAATAACCGGAGTCTGGATACCCAAAGAAACTGACCGGAGCCTGAACGCTCAACGTAATAACCGGAGTCTGGATACCCAAAGAAACTGACCGGAACCTGAACGCTCAACGTAATAACCGGAGTCTAGATACCCAACGAAACTGACCGGAGCCTGAACGCTCAACGTAATAACCGGAGTCTGGATACCCAAAGAAACTGACCGGAGCCTGAACACTCAATGTAATAACCGGAGTCTGGATACCCAACAAAACTGACCGGAGCCTGAATGCTCAACGTAAAAACCAGAGTCTGGATACCCAACGAAACTGACCGGAGCCTGAATGCTCAACGTAATAACCGGAGTCTGGATACCCAACGAAACTGACCGGAGCCTGAACGTTCAACGTAATAAACGGAGTCTGGATACCCAACGAAGTTGACCGGAGCCTGAACGCTCAACGTAATAACCGAAGTCTGGATACCAAACGAAACTGACCGGAGCCTGAACGCTCAACGTAATAACCGGAGTCTGGATACCCAAAGAAACTGACCGGAGCCTGAACACTCAACGTAATAACCGGAGTCTGGATACCTAAAGAAACTGACCGGAGCCTGAACGCTCAACGTAATAACCGGAGTCTAGATACCCAACGAAACTGACCGGAGCCTGAACGCTCAACGTAATAACCGGAGTCTAGATACCCAAAGAAACTGACCGGAGCCTGAATGCTCAACGTAATAACCGGAGTCTGGATACCCAACGAAACTGACCGGAGCCTGAACGCTCAATGTAATAACCGGAGTCTGGATACCCAAACAAACTGACCGGAGCCTGAACCCTCAACATAATAACCGGAGTCTGGATACCCAACAAAACTGACCGGAGCCTGAACGCTCAACGTAAAAACCAGAGTCTGGATACCCAACGAAATTGACCGGAGCCTGAATGCTCAACGTAATAACCGGAGTCTGGATACCCAACGAAACTGACCGGAGCCTGAACGTTCAACGTAATAAACGGAGTCTGGATACCCAACGAAGTTGACCGGAGCCTGAACGCTCAACGTAATAACCGAAGTCTGGATACCAAACGAAACTGACCGGAGCCTGAACGCTCAACGTAATAACCGGAGTCTGGATACCCAAAGAAACTAACTGGAGCCTGAACGCTCAACGTAATAACCTGAGTCTGGATACCCAAAGAAACTGACCGGAGCCTGAATGCTCAACGTAATAACCGGAGTCTGGATACCCAACGAAACTGACCGGAGCCTGAACGAACAACATAATAACCGGAGTCTGGATACCCAAAGAAACTGACCGGAGCCTGAACGCTCAACGTAATAACCGGAGTCTGGATACCCAACGAAACTGACCGGAGCCTGAACGCTCAATGTAATAACCGGAGTCTGGATACCCAACGAAACTGACCGGAGCCTGAACCCTCAACATAATAACCGGAGTCTGGATACCCAACAAAACTGACCGGAGCCTAAACGCTCAACGTAAAAACCAGAGTCTGGATACCAAACGAAACTGACCGGAGCCTGAACGCTCAACAAAATAACCGAAGTCTGGATACCCAAAGAAACTAACTGGAGCCTGAACGCTCAACGTAATAACCTGAGTCTGGATACCCAAAGAAACTGACCGGAGCCTGAATGCTCAACGTAATAACCGGAGTCTGGATACCCAACGAAACTGACCGGAGCCTGAACGAACAACATAATAACCGGAGTCTGGATACCCAAAGAAACTGACCGGAGCCTGAACGCTCAACGTAATAACCGGAGTCTGGATACCCAACGAAACTGACCGGAGCCTGAACCCTCAATGTAATAACCGGAGTCTAGATACCCAACGAAACTGACCGGAGCCTGAACGCTCAACAAAATAACCGGAGTCTGGATACCCAACGAAACTGACCGGAGCCTGAACGTTCAATGTAATAAACGGAGTCTGGATACCCAACGAAACTGACCGAAGCCTGAATGCTCAACCTAATAACCGGAGTCTGGATACCTAACGAAACTGACCAGAGCCTGAACGCTCAACGTAATAACCGGAGTCTGGATACCCAAAGAAACTGACCGGAGCCTGAACGCTCAACGTAATAACCGGAGTCTGGATACCTAAAGAAACTGACCGGAGCCTGAACGCTCAACGTAATAACCGGAGTCTAGATACCCAACGAAACTGACCGGAGCCTGAACGCTCAACGTAATAACCGGAGTCTGGATACCCAAAGAAACTGACTGGAGCCTGAATGCTCAACGTAATAACCGGAGTCTGGATACCCAACGAAACTGACCGGAGCCTGAACGCTCAATGTAATAACCGGAGTCTGGATACCCAAACAAACTGACCGGAGCCTGAACCCTCAACATAATAACCGGAGTCTGGATACCCAACAAAACTGACCGGAGCCTGAACGCTCAACGTAAAAACCAGAGTCTGGATACCCAACGAAATTGACCAGAGCCTGAATGCTCAACGTAATAACCGGAGTCTGGATACCCAAAGAAACTGACCGGAGCCTGAACGCTCAACGTAATAACCGGAATCTAGATACCCAACGAAACTGACCGGAGCCTGAACGCTCAACGTAATAACCGAAGTCTGGATACCAAACGAAACTGACCGGAGCCTGAACGCTCAACGGAATAACCGGAGTCTGGATACCCAAAGAAACTAACCGGAGCCTGAACGCTCAACGTAATATCCTGAGTCTGGATACCCAAAGAAACTGACCGGAGCCTGAATGCTCAACGTAATAACCGGAGTCTGGATACCCAACGAAACTGACCGGAGCCTGAACGCACAACATAATAACCGGAGTCTGGATACCCAAAGAAACTGACCGGAGCCTGAACGCTCAACGTAATAACCGGAGTGTGGATACCCAACGAAACTGACCGGAGCCTGAACGCTCAATGTAATAACCGGAGTCTGGATACCAAACGAAACTGACCGGAGCCTGAACCCTCAACGTAAAAACCGGTGTCTGGATACCCAACAAAACTGACTGGAGCCTGAACGCTCAACAAAATAACCGGAGTCTGGATACCCAACGAAACTGACCGGAGCCTGAACGTTCAATGTAATAAACGGAGTCTGGATACCCAACGAAACTGACCGGAGCCTGAACGCTCAACGTAATAACCGGAGTCTGGATATCTAACGAAACTGACCGGAGCCTGAACGCTCAACGTAATAACCGGAGTCTGGATACCAAAAGAAACTGACCGGAGCCTGAACGCTCAACGTAATAACCGGAGTCTGGATACCCAAAGAAACTGACCGGAACCTGAACGCTCAACGTAATAACCGGAGTCTAGATACCCAACGAAACTGACTGGAGCCTGAACGCTCAACGTAATAACCGGAGTCTGGATACCCAAAGAAACTGACCGGAGCCTGAACACTCAATGTAATAACCGGAGTCTGGATACCCAACAAAACTGACCGGAGCCTGAATGCTCAACGTAAAAACCAGAGTCTGGATACCCAACGAAACTGACCGGAGCCTGAATGCTCAACGTAATAACCGGAGTCTGGATACCCAACGAAACTGACTGGAGCCTGAACGTTCAACGTAATAAACGGAGTCTGGATACCCAACGAAGTTGACCGGAGCCTGAACGCTCAACGTAATAACCGAAGTCTGGATACCAAACGAAACTGACCGGAGCCTGAACGCTCAACGTAATAACCGGAGTCTGGATACCCAAAGAAACTAACTGGAGCCTGAACGCTCAACGTAATAACCTGAGTCTGGATACCCAAAGAAACTGACCGCAGCCTGAATGCTCAACGTAATAACCGGAGTCTGGATACCCAACGAAACTGACCGGAGCCTGAACGCTCAACGTAATAACCGGAGTCTGGATACCCAAAGAAACTGACCGGAGCCTGAACACTCAATGTAATAACCGGAGTCTGGATACCCAACAAAACTGACCGGAGCCTGAATGCTCAACGTAAAAACCAGAGTCTGGATACCCAACGAAACTGACCGGAGCCTGAATGCTCAACGTAATAACCGGAGTCTGGATACCCAACGAAACTGACCGGAGCCTGAACGCTCAATGTAATAACCAGAGCCTGGATACCCAACGAAACTGACCGGAGCCTGAACCCTCAACATAATAACCGGAGTCTGGATACCCAACAAAACTGACCGGAGCCTAAACGCTCAACGTAAAAACCAGAGTCTGGATACCCAACGAAACTGACCGGTACCTGAACGCTCAACGTAATAACCGGAGTCTGGATACCCAACGAAACTGAACGGAGCCTGAATGCTCAACGTAATAACCGGAGTCTGGATACCCAACGAAACTGACCGGAGCCTGAACGTTCAATGTAATAAACGGAGTCTGGATACCCAACGAAACTGACCGGAGCCTGAATGCTCAACGTAATAATCGGAGTCTGGATACCTAACGAAACTGACCGGAGCCTGAACGCTCAACGTAATAACCGGAGTCTGGATACCCAAAGAAACTGACCGGAGCCTGAACGCTTAACGTAATAACCGGAGTCTGGATACCCAAAGAAACTGACCGGAGCCTGAACGCTCAACGTAATAACCGGAGTCTAAATACCCAATGAAACTGATCGGAGCCTGAACGCTCAACGTAATAACCGGAGTCTGGATACCCAAAGAAACTGACCAGAGCCTGAATGCTCAACGTAATAACCGGAGTCTGGATACCCAACGAAACTGACCGGAGCCTGAACGCTCAATGTAATAACCGGAGTCTGGATACCCAAACAAACTGACCGGAGCCTGAACCCTCAACATAATAACCGGAGTCTGGATACCCAACAAAACTGACCGGAGCTTGAACGCTCAACGTAAAAACCAGAGTCTGGATACCCAACGAAACTGACCGGAGCCTGAATGCTCAACGTAATAACCAGAGTCTGGATACCCAACGAAACTGACCAGAGCCTGGACGTTCAACGTAATAAACGGAGTCTGGATACCCAACGAAACTGACCGGAGCCTGAACTCTCAACATAATAACCGGAGTCTGGATACCCAATAAAACTTACCGGAGGCTAAACGCTCAACGCAAAAACCAGAGTCTGGATACCCAACGAAACTGACCAGAGCCTGAATGCTCAACGTAATAACCGGAGTCTGGATACCCAACGAAACTGACCGGAGCCTGAATGTTCAACGTAATAACCGGAGTCTGGATACGCAACAAAACTGACCAGAGCCTGAACGTTCAACGTAATAAACGGAGTCTAGATACCCAACGAAACTGACCGGAGCCTGAACGCTCAACGTAATAACCGAAGTCTGGATACCAAACGAAACTGACCGGAGCCTGAACGCTCTACGTAATAACCGGAGTCTGGATACCCAACAAAATTGACTGGAGCCTGAACGATCAACGTAATAACCGGAGTCTGGATACACAACGAAATTGACCGGAGCCTGAACGCTCAACAAAATAACCGGAGTCTGGATACCCAACGAAACTGACCGGAGCCTGAACGCTCAACGTAATAAACGGAGTCTGGATACCGAAAGAAACTGACCGGAGCCTGAACGCTCAACGTAATAACCGGAGTGTGGATACCCAACGAAACTGACCGGAGCCTGAACGCTCAATGTAATAACCGGAGTCTGGATACCAAACGAAACTGACCAGAGCCTGAACCCTCAACGTAAAAACCGGAGTCTGGATACCCAACAAAACTGACTCGAGCCTGAACGCTCAACAAAATAACCGGAGTCTGGATACCCAACGAAACTGACCGGAGCCTGAACGTTCAATGTAATAAACGGAGTCTGGATACCCAACGAAACTGACCGGAGCCTGAACGCTCAACGTAATAATCGGAGTCTGGATACCTAACGAAACTGACCGGAGCCTGAACGCTCAACGTAATAACCGGAGTCTGGATACCCAAAGAAACTGACCGGAGCCTGAACGCTTAACGTAATAACCGGAGTCTGGATACCCAAAGAAACTGACCGGAGCCTGAACGCTCAACGTAATAACCGGAGTCTAAATACCCAATGAAACTGATCGGAGCCTGAACGCTCAACGTAATAACCGGAGTCTGGATACCCAAAGAAACTGACCAGAGCCTGAATGCTCAACGTAATAACCGGAGTCTGGATACCCAACGAAACTGACCGGAGCCTGAACGCTCAATGTAATAACCGGAGTCTGGATACCCAAACAAACTGACCGGAGCCTGAACCCTCAACATAATAACCGGAGTCTGGATACCCAACAAAACTGACCGGAGCTTGAACGCTCAACGTAAAAACCAGAGTCTGGATACCCAACGAAACTGACCGGAGCCTGAATGCTCAACGTAATAACCAGAGTCTGGATACCCAACGAAACTGACCAGAGCCTGGACGTTCAACGTAATAAACGGAGTCTGGATACCCAACGAAACTGACCGGAGCCTGAACTCTCAACATAATAACCGGAGTCTGGATACCCAACAAAACTTACCGGAGGCTAAACGCTCAACGCAAAAACCAGAGTCTGGATACCCAACGAAACTGACCAGAGCCTGAATGCTCAACGTAATAACCGGAGTCTGGATACCCAACGAAACTGACCGGAGCCTGAATGTTCAACGTAATAACCGGAGTCTGGATACGCAACAAAACTGACCAGAGCCTGAACGTTCAACGTAATAAACGGAGCCTAGATACCCAACGAAACTGACCGGAGCCTGAACGCTCAACGTAATAACCGAAGTCTGGATACCAAACGAAACTGACCGGAGCCTGAACGCTCTACGTAATAACCGGACTCTGGATACCCAACAAAATTGACTGGAGCCTGAACGATCAACGTAATAACCGGAGTCTGGATACACAACGAAATTGACCGGAGCCTGAACGCTCAACAAAATAACCGGAGTCTGGATACCCAACGAAACTGACCGGAGCCTGAACGCTCAACGTAATAAACGGAGTCTGGATACCGAAAGAAACTGACCGGAGCCTGAACGCTCAACGTAATAACCGGAGTGTGGATACCCAACGAAACTGACCGGAGCCTGAACGCTCAATGTAATAACCGGAGTCTGGATACCAAACGAAACTGACCAGAGCCTGAACCCTCAACGTAAAAACCGGAGTCTGGATACCCAACAAAACTGACTCGAGCCTGAACGCTCAACAAAATAACCGGAGTCTGGATACCCAACAAAACTGACCGGAGCCTGAACGCTCAACGTAATAACCGGAGTCTGGATACCTAACGAAACTGACCAGAGCCTGAACGCTCAACGTAATAACCGGAGTCTGGATACCCAAAGAAACTGACCGGAGCCTGAACGCTCAACGTAATAACCGGAGTCTGGATACCTAAAGAAACTGACCGGAGCCTGAACGCTCAACGTAATAACCGGAGTCTAGATACCCAACGAAACTGACCGGAGCCTGAACGCTCAACGTAATAACCGGAGTCTGGATACCCAAAGAAACTGACCGGAGCCTGAATGCTCAACGTAATAACCGGAGTCTGGATACCCAACGAAACTGACCGGAGCCTGAACGCTCAATGTAATAACCGGAGTCTGGATACCCAAACAAACTGACCGGAGCCTGAACCCTCAACATAATAACCGGAGTCTGGATACCCAACAAAACTGACCGGAGCCTGAACGCTAAACGTAAAAACCAGAGTCTGGATACCCAACGAAATTGACCGGAGCCTGAATGCTCAACGTAATAACCGGAGTCTGGATACCCAACGAAACTGACCGGAGCCTGAACGTTCAACGTAATAAACGGAGTTTGGATACCCAACGAAGTTGACCGGAGCCTGAACGCTCAACGTAATAACCGAAGTCTGGATACCAAACGAAACTGACCAGAGCCTGAACGCTCAACGGAATAACCGGAGTCTGGATACCCAAAGAAACTAACCGGAGCCTGAACGCTCAACGTAATATCCTGAGTCTGGATACCCAAAGAAACTGACCGGAGCCTGAATGCTCAACGTAATAACCGGAGTCTGGATACCCAACGAAACTGACCGGAGCCTGAACGCACAACATAATAACCGGAGTCTGGATACCCAAAGAAACTGACCGGAGCCTGAACGCTCAACGTAATAACCGGAGTCTGGATACCCAACGAAAATGACCGGAGCCTGAACGCTCAATGTAATAACCGGAGTCTGGATACCAAACGAAACTGACCGGAGCCTGAACCTCAACGTAATAACCGGAGTCTGGATACCCAACAAAACTGACCGGAGCCTAAACGCTCAACGTAAAAACCAGAGTCTGGATACCCAACGAAACTGACCGGAGCTTGAATGCTCAACGTAATAACCGGAGTCTGGATACCCAACGAAAATGACTGGAGCTTGAATGTTCAACGTAATAAACGGAGTCTAGATACCCAACGAAACTGACCGGAGCCTGAACGCTCTACGTAATAACCGAAGTCTGGATACCAAACGAAACTGACAGGAGCCTGAACATTCTACGTAATAACCGGAGTCTGGATACCCAACGAAATTGACTGGAGCCTGAACGATCAATGTAATAACCAGAGTCTGGATACACAACGAAATTGGCCGGAGCCTGAACGCTCAACAAAATAACCGGAGTCTGGATACCCAACGAAACTGACCGGAGCCTGAACGCTCAACGTAATAACCGGAGTCTGGATACCCAACGAAACTGACCGGAGCCTGAACGCTCAATGTAATAACCGGAGTCTGGATACCCAACGAAACTGATCGGAGCCTGAACCCTCAACGTAAAAACCGGAGTCTGGATACCCAACAAAACTGACTGGAGCCTGAACGCTCAACGTAATAACCGGAGTCTGGATAAACAACGAAACTGACCGGTACCTGAACGCTCAACGTAATAACCTGAATCTTGATACCTAACGAAACTGACCGGAGCCTGAATGCTCAACGTAATAACCGGAGTCTGGATACCCAACGAAACTGACCGAAGCCTGAACGTTCAATGTAATAAACGGAGTCTGGATACCCAACGAAACTGACCGGAGCCTGAACGCTCAACGTAATAACCGGAGTCTGGATACCTAACGAAACTGACCGGAGCCTGAACGCTCAACGTAATAACCGGAGTCTGGATACGCAACGAAACTGACCAGAGCCTGAATGCTCAACGTAATAACCAGAGTCTGGATACCCAACGAAACTGACCGAAGCCTGAACGTTCAATGTAATAAACGGAGTCTGGATACCCAACGAAACTGACCGGAGCCTGAACGCTTAACGTAATAACCGGAGTCTGGATACCCAAAGAAACTGACCGGAGCCTGAACGCTCAACGTAATAACCGGAGTCTGAATACCCAACGAAACTGACCGGAGCCTGAACGCTCAACGTAATAACTGGAGTCTGGATACCCAAAGAAACTGACCGGAGCCTGAATGCTCAACGTAATAACCGGAGTCTGGATACCCAACTAAACTGACCGGAGCCTGAACGCTCAATGTAATAACCGGAGTCTGGATACCCAAACAAACTGAACGGAGCCTGAACCCTCAACATAATAACCGGAGTCTGGATACCCAACAAAACTGACCGGAGCTTGAACGCTCAACGTAAAAACCAGAGTCTGGATACCCAATGAAACTGACCGGAGCCTGAATGCTCAACATAATAACCAGAGTCTGGATACCCAACGAAACTGACCGGAGCCTGGACGTTCAACGTAATAAACGGAGTCTGGA
Organism: Lathyrus sativus; assembly: GCA_963859935.3. NCBI lineage: Eukaryota > Viridiplantae > Streptophyta > Magnoliopsida > Fabales > Fabaceae > Lathyrus > Lathyrus sativus. The sequence continues at coordinate 288,037,832 of OZ012736.1, read as the reverse complement.
TACCCGACGAAACTGACCGGAGCCTGAACTCTCAACATAATAACCGGAGTCTGGATACCCAACAAAACTTACCGGAGGCTAAACGCTCAACGCAAAAACCAGAGTCTGGATACCCAACGAAACTGACCAGAGCCTGAATGCTCAACGTAATAACCGGAGTCTGGATACCCAACGAAACTGACCGGAGCCTGAATGTTCAACGTAATAAACGGAGTCCGGATACCCAACTAAACTGACCGGAGCCTGAACGCTCAACGTAATAACCGAAGTCTGGATACCAAACGAAACTGACCGGAGCCTGAACGCTCTACGTAATAACCGAAGTCTGGATACCCAACGAAATTGACTGGAGCCTGAACGATCAACGTAATAACCAGAGTCTGGATACACAACGAAATTGACCGGAGCCTGAACGCTCAACAAAATAACCGGAGTCTGCATACCCAACGAAACTGACCGGAGCCGGAACGCTCAACGTAATAATAGGAGTCTGGATACCCAAAGAAACGGACCGGAGCCTGAACGCTCAACGTAATAACCGGAGTCTGGATACCCAACGAAACTGACCGGAGCCTGAACGCTCAACGTAATAACCGAAGTCTGGATACCCAACGAAACTGACCGGAACCTGAACCCTCAACGTAAAAACTGGAGTCTGGATACCCAACAAAACTGACTGGAGCCTGAACGCTCAACGTAATAACCGGAGTCTGGATACACAACGAAACTGACCGGTGCCTGAACACTCAACGTAATAACCTGAGTCTGGATACCCAACGAAACTGATCAGAGCCTGAACGCTCAACGTAATAACCTGAGTCTTGATACCCAACGAAACTGACCGGAGCCTGAACACTCAACGTAATAACCGGAGTCTGGATACCCAACAAAACTAACCGGAACCTGAACGCTCAACGTAAAAAACCGGAGTCTGGATACCCAACGAAACTGACCGGAGCCTGAACGTTCAACGTAATAACCAGAGTCTGGATACACAACGAAATTGACCGATGCGTGAACGCTCTACGTAAAAACCGGAGTCTGGATACCCAAAGAAACTGACCGGAGCCTGAACGCTCAACAAAATAACCGGAGTCTGGATACCCAACGAAACTGACCGGAGCCTGAACACTCAACGTAATAAGCAGAGTCTGGATACCCAACAAAACTGACCGGAGCCTGAACCCTCAAAATAATAACCGGAGTCTGGATACCGAACAAAACTGACCGGAGCCTAAACGCTCAACGTAAAAACCAGAGTCTGAATACCCAACGAAACTGACCGGAGCCTGAATGCTCAACGTAATAACCGGAGTCTGGATAGCCAACGAAACTGACCGGAGCCTGAATGTTCAACGTAATAAACGGAGTCTGGATACCCAACGAAACTGACCGGAGCCTGAACGCTCAACGTAATAACCGAAGTCTGGATACCAAACGAAACTGACCGGACCCTGAACGCTCTACGTAATAACCGGAGTCTGGATACCCAACAAAATTGACTGGAGCCTGAACGATCAACGTAATAACCGGAGTCTGGATACACAACGAAATTGACCGGAGCCTGAACGCTCAACAAAATAACCGGAGTCTGGATACCCAACGAAACTGACCGGAGCCTGAACGCTCAACGTAATAACCGGAGTCTAGATACCCAAAGAAACTGACCGGAGCCTGAACGCTCAATGTAATAACCGGAGTCTGGATACCCAACGAAATTGACCGGAGCCTGAACGCTCAACGTAATAACCGGAGTCTGGATACCCAACGAAACTGACCGTAGCCTGAATGCTCAACGTAAAAACTGGAGTCTGGATACCCAACAAAACTGACCGGAGCCTAAACGCTCAACGTAAAAACCAGAGTCTGGATACCCAACGAATCTGACTGGAGCCAGAACGCTCAACGTAATAACCGGAGCCTGGATACACAACGACACTGACCGGTGCCTGAACGCTCAACGTAATAACCTGAGTCTGGATACCCAACGAAACTGATCAGAGCCTGAACGCTCAACGTAATAACCTGAGTCTTGATACCCGACGAAACTGACCGGAGCCTGAACACTCAACGTAATAACAGGAGTCTGGATACCCAACAAAACTAACCGGAACCTGAACGCTCAACGTAAAAAACCGGAGTCTGGATACCCAACGAAACTGACCGGAGCCTGAACGCTCAACGTAATAACCGGAGTCTGGATACACAACGAAACTGACCGATGCCTGAACGCTCAACGTAAAAACCAGAGTCTGGATACCCAAAGAAACTGACCGGAGCCTGAACGCTCAACAAAATAACCGGAGTCTGGATACCCAACGAAACTGACCGGAGCCTGAACACTCAACGTAATAAGCAGAGTCTGGATACCCAACAAAACTGACCGGAGCCTGAACCCTCAAAATAATAACCGGAGTCTGGATACCGAACAAAACTGACCGGAGCCTAAACGCTCAACGTAAAAACCAGAGTCTGAATACCAAACGAAACTGACCGGAGCCTGAATGCTCAACGTAATAACCGGAGTCTGGATACCCAACGAAACTGACCGGAGTCTGAATGTTCAATGTAATAAACGGAGTCTGGATACCCAACGAAACTGACCGGAGCCTGAACGCTCAACGTAATAACCGAAGTCTGGATACCAAACGAAACTGATCGGACCCTGAACGCTCTACGTAATAACCGGAGTCTGGATACCCAACAAAATTGACTGGAGCCTGAACGATCAACGTAATAACCGGAGTCTGGATACACAACGAAATTGACCGGAGCCTGAACGCTCAACGAAATAACCGGAGTCTGGATACCCAACGAAACTGACCGGAGCCTGAACGCTCAACGTAATAACCGGAGTCTAGATACCCAAAATAACTGACCAGAGCCTGAACGCTCAATGTAATAACCGGAGTTTGGATACCCAACGAAACTGACCGGAGCCTGAACGCTCAACGTAATAACCGAAGTCTGGATACCCAACGAAACTGACCGGAGCCTGAATGCTCAACGTAAAAACTGGAGTCTGGATACCCAACAAAACTGACCGGAGCCTAAACGCTCAACGTAAAAACCAGAGTCTGGATACCCAACGAATCTGACTGGAGCCAGAACGCTCAACGTAATAACCGGAGTCTGGATACACAACAATACTGACCGGTGCCTGAACGCTCAACGTAATAACCTGAGTCTGGATACCCAACGAAACTGATCAGAGCCTGAACGCTCAATGTAATAACCTGAGTCTTGATACCCGACGAAACTGACCGGAGCCTGAACACTCAACGTAATAACAGGAGTCTGGATACCCAACAAAACGGATCGGAACCTGAACGCTCAACGTAAAAAACCGGAGTCTGGATACCCAACGAAACTGACCGGAGCCTGAACGCTCAACGTAATAACCGGAGTCTGGATACACAACGAAACTGACCGATGCCTGAACGCTCAACGTAAAAACCGGAGTCTGGATACCCAAAGGAACTGACCGGAGCCTGAACGCTCAACAAAATAACCGGAGTCTGGATACCCAACGAAACTGACCGGAGCCTGAACACTCAACGTAATAAGCAGAGTCTGGATACCCAACAAAACTGACCGGAGCCTGAACCCTCAAAATAATAACCGGAGTCTGGATACCGAACAAAACTGACCGGAGCCTAAACGCTCAACGTAAAAACCAGAGTCTGAATACCCAACGAAACTGACCGGAGCCTGAATGCTCAACGTAATAACCGGAGTCTGGATACCCAACGAAACTGACCGGAGCCTGAATGTTCAACGTAATAAACGGAGTCTGGATACCCAACGAAACTGACCGGAGCCTGAACGCTCAACGTAATAACCGAAGTCTGGATACCAAACGAAACTGATCGGACCCTGAACGCTCTACGTAATAACCGGAGTCTGGATACCCAACAAAATTGACTGGAGCCTGAACGATCAACGTAATAACCGGAGTCTGGATACACAACGAAATTGACCGGAGCCTGAACGCTCAACGAAATAACCGGAGTCTGGATACCCAACAAAACTGACCGGAGCCTGAACGCTCAACGTAATAACCGGAGTCTAGATACCCAAAATAACTGACCAGAGCATGAACGCTCAATGTAATAACCGGAGTCTGGATACCCAACGAAACTGACCGGAGCCTGAACGCTCAACGTAATAACCGAAGTCTGGATACCCAACGAAACTGACCGGAGCCTGAATGCTCAACATAAAAACTGGAGTCTGGATACCCAACAAAACTGACCGGAGCCTAAACGCTCAACGTAAAAACCAGAGTCTGGATACCCAACGAATCTGACTGGAGCCAGAACGCTCAACGTAATAACCGGAGTCTGGATACACAACGACACTGACCGGTGCCTGAACGCTCAACGTAATAACCTGAGTCTGGATACCCAACGAAACTGATCAGAGCCTGAACGCTCAACGTAATAACCTGAGTCTTGATACCCGACGAAACTGACCGGAGCCTGAACACTCAACGTAATAACAGGAGTCTGGATACCCAACAAAACTGATCGGAACCTGAACGCTCAACGTAAAAAACCGGAGTCTGGATACCCAACGAAACTGACCGGAGCCTGGACGCTCAACGTAATAACCAGAGTCTGGATACACAACGAAACTGACCGGTGCCTGAATGCTCAACGTAATAACCGGAGTCTGGATACCCAAAGAAACTGACCGGAGCCAAAACGCTCAACGTAATAACCTGAGTCTGGATACCCAACGAAACTGACCGGAGCCTGAACACTCAACGTAAGAACCGGAGTCTGGATACCCAACGAAACTGACCGGAGCCTGAACCCTCAACATAATAACCGGAGTCTGGATACCCAACAAAACTGACCGGAGCCTAAACGCTCAACGTAAAAACCAGAGTCTGGATACCCAACGAAACTGACCGGAGCCTGAATGCTCAACTTAATAACCGGAGTCTGGATACCCAACGAAACTGACCGGAGCCTGAACGTTCAACGTAATAAACGGAGTTTGGATACCCAACGAAACTGACCGGAGCCTGAACGCTCAACGTAATAACCAAAGTCTGGATACCAAACGAAACTGACCGGAGCCTGAACGCTCAACGTAATAACCGGAGTCTGGATACCCAAAGAAACTGACCGGAGCCTGAACGCTCAACGTAATAACCGGAGTCTGGATACCCAACAAAACTGACCGGAGCCTAAACGCTCAACGTAAAAACCAGAGTCTGGATACCCAACGAAACTGACCGGAGCCTGAATGCTCAACGTAATAACCGGAGTCTGGATACCCAACGAAACTGGCCGGAGCCTGAACGTTCAACGTAATAAACGGAGTCTGGTTACCCAACGAAACTGACTGGAGCCTGAACGCTCAACGTAATAACCGAAGTCTGGATACCAAACGAAACTGACCGGAGCCTGAACGCTCTACGTAATAACCGGAGTCTGGATACCCAACGAAATTGACTAGAGCCTGAACGATCAATGTAATAACCGGAGTCTGGATACGCAACGAAATTGACCGGAGCCTGAACGCTCAACAAAATAACCGGAGTCTGGATACCCAACGAAACTGACCGGAGCCTGAACGCTCAACGTAATAACCGGAGTCTGGATACCAAAAGAAACTGACCGGAGCCTGAACGCTCAACTTAATAACCGGTGTCTGGATACCTAACGAAACTGACCGGAGCCTGAACGCTCAACGTAATAACCGGAGTCTGGATACCCAAAGAAACTGACCGGAGCCTGAACGCTCAACGTAATAACCGGAGTCAGGATACCCAACGAAATTGACCGGAGCCTGAACGCTCAACGTACTAACCGGAGTCTGGATACCCAACGAAACTGACCGGAGCCAAAACGCTCAACGTAATAACCTGAGTCTGGATACCCAACGAAACTGACCGGAGCCTGAACACTCAACGTAAGAACCGGAGTCTGGATACCCAACGAAACTGATCGGAGCCTGAACCCTCAACATAATAACCAGAGTCTGGATACCCAACAAAACTGACCGTAGCCTAAATGCTCAATGTAAAAACCAGAGTATGGATACCTAACGAAACTGACCGGAGCCTAAATGCTCAACTTAATAACCGGAGTCTGGATACCCAACGAAACTGGCCGGAGCCTGAACGTTCAACGTAATAAACGGAGTCTGGATACCCAACGAAACTGACCGGAGCCTGAACGCTCAATGTAATAACCGAAGTCTGGATACCAAACGAAACTGACCGGAGCCTGATCGCTCTACGTAATAACCGGAGTCTGGATACCCAACGAAATTGACTAGAGCCTGAATGATCAACGTAATAACCGGAGTCTGGATACGCAACGAAATTGACCGGAGCCTGAACGCTCAACAAAATAACCGGAGTCTGGATACCCAACGAAACTGACCGGAGCCTGAACGCTCAACTTAATAACCGGAGTCTGGATACCAAAAGAAACTGACCGGAGCCTGAACGCTCAACTTAATAACCGGTGTCTGGATACCCAACGAAACTGACCGGAGCCTGAACGCTAAACGTAATAACCGGAGTCTGGATACCCAAAGAAACTGACCGGAGCCTGAACGCTCAAAGTAATAACCTGAGTCTGGATACCCAACGAAACTGACCAGAGCCTGAACACTCAACGTAATAACCGGAGTCTGGATACCCAACGAAACTGATCGGAGCCTGAATGCTCAATGTAAAAACCGGAGTCTGGATACCCAACAAAACTGACCGGAGCCTAAACGCTCAACGTAAAAACCAGAGTCTGGATACCCAACGAATCTGACTGGAGCCTGAATGCTCAACATAATAACCTGAGTCTGGATACACAACGAAACTGACCGGTGCCTGAACGCTCAACGTAATAACCTGAGTCTGGATACCCAACGAAACTAATCAGAGCCTGAACGCTCAACGTAATAACCTGAGTCTTGATACCCGACGAAACTGACCGGAGCCTGAACACTCAACGTAATAACAGGAGTCTGGATACCCAACAAAACTGACCTGAACCTGAACGCTCAACGTAAAAAACCGGAGTCTGGATACCCAACGAAACTGACCGGAGCCTGGACGCTCAACGTAATAACCAGAGTCTGGATACACAACGAAACTGACCGGTGCCTGAATGCTCAACGTAATAACCGGAGTCTGGATACCCAAAGAAACTGACCGGAGCCAAAACGCTCAACGTAATAACCTGAGTCTGGATACCCAACGAAACTGACCGGAGCCTGAACACTCAACGTAAGAACCGAAGTCTGGATACCCAACGAAACTGATCGGAGCCTGAACCCTCAACATAATAACCGGAGTCTGGATACCCAACAAAACTGACCGGAGCCTAAACGCTCAACGTAAAAACCAGAGTATGGATACCCAACGAAACTGACCGGAGCCTAAATGCTCAACTTAATAACCGGAGTCTGGATACCCAACGAAACTGACCGGAGCCTGAACGTTCAACGTAATAAACGGAGTTTGGATACCCAACGAAACTGACCGGAGCCTGAATGTTCAACGTAATAAACGGAGTCTGGATACCCAACGAAACTGACTGGAGCCTGATCGCTCAACGTAATAACCAAAGTCTGGATACCAAACGAAACTGATCGGACCCTGAACGCTCTACGTAATAACCGGAGTCTGGATACCCAACAAAATTGACTGGAGCCTGAACGATCAACGTAATAACCGGAGTCTGGATACACAACGAAATTGACCGGAGCCTGAACGCTCAACGAAATAACCGGAGTCTGGATACCCAACGAAACTGACCGTAGCCTGAACGCTCAACGTAATAACCGGAGTCTAGATACCCAAAATAACTGACCGGAGCCTGAACGCTCAATGTAATAACCGGAGTCTGGATACCCAACGAAACTGACCGGAGCCTGAACGCTCAACGTGATAACCGAAGTCTGGATACCCAACGAAACTGACCAGAGCCTGAATGCTCAACGTAAAAACTGGAGTCTGGATACCCAACAAAACTGACCGGAGCCTAAACGCTCAACGTAAAAACCAGAGTCTGGATACCCAACGAATCTGACTGGAGCCTGAACGCTCAACGTAATAACCGGAGTCTGGATACACAACGACACTGACCGGTGCCTGAACGCTCAACGTAATAACCTGAGTCTGGATACCCAACGAAACTGATCAGAGCCTAAACGCTCAACGTAATAACCTGATTCTTAATACCCGACGAAACTGACCGGAGCCTGAACACTCAACGTAATAACAGGAGTCTGGATACCCAACAAAACTGATCGAAACCTGAACGCTCAACGTAAAAAACCGGAGTCTGGATACCCAACGAAACTGACCGGAGCCTGGACGCTCAACGTAATAACCAGAGTCTGGATACACAACGAAACTGACCGGTGCCTGAATGCTCAACGTAATAACCGGAGTCTGGATACCCAAAGAAACTGACCGGAGCCAAAACGCTCAACGTAATAACCTGAGTCTGGATACCCAACGAAACTGACCGGAGCCTGAACACTCAACGTAAGAACCGGAGTCTGGATACCCAACGAAACTGATCGGAGCCTGAACCTTCAACATAATAACCAGAGTCTGGATACCCAACAAAACTGACCGGAGCCTAAACGCTCAACGTAAAAACCAGAGTATGGATACCCAACGAAACTGACCGGAGCCTAAATGCTCAACTTAATAACCGGAGTCTGGATACCCAACGAAACTGGCCGGAGCCTGAACGTTCAACGTAATAAACGGAGTCAATATACCCAACGAAACTGACCGGAGCCTGAACGCTCAACGTAATAACCGAAGTCTGGATACCAAACGAAACTGACCCGAGCCTGAACGCTCTACGTAATAACCGTAGTCTGGATACCCAACGAAATTGACTAGAGCCTGAATGATCAACGTAATAACCGGAGTCTGGATACGCAACGAAATTGACCGGAGCCTGAACGCTCAACAAAATAACCGGAGTCTGGATACCCAACGAAACTGACCGGAGCCTGAACGCTCAACGTAATAACCGGAGTCTGGATACCAAAAGAAACTGACCGGAGCCTGAACGCTCAACTTAATAACCGGTGTCTGGATACCCAACGAAACTGACCGGAGCCTGAACGCTCAACGTAATAACCGGAGTCTGGATACCCAAAGAAACTGACCGGAGCCTGAACGCTCAAAGTAATAACCTGAGTCTGGATACCCAACGAAACTGACCAGAGCCTGAACACTCAACGTAATAACCGGAGTCTGGATACCCAACGAAACTGATCGGAGCCTGAATGCTCAACGTAAAAACCGGAGTCTGGATACCCAACAAAACTGACCGGAGCCTAAACGCTCAACGTAAAAACCAGAGTCTGGATACCCAACGAATCTGACTGGAGCCTGAATGCTCAACATAATAACCTGAGTCTGGATACACAACGAAACTGACCGGTGCCTGAACGCTCAACGTAATAACCTGAGTCTGGATACCCAACGAAACTAATCAGAGCCTGAACGCTCAACGTAATAACCTGAGTCTTGATACCCGACGAAACTGACCGGAGCCTGAACACTCAACGTAATAACAGGAGTCTGGATACCCAACAAAACTGACCTGAACCTGAACGCTCAACGTAAAAAACCGGAGTCTGGATACCCAACGAAACTGACCGGAGCCTGGACGCTCAACGTAATAACCAGAGTCTGGATACACAACGAAACTGACCGGTGCCTGAATGCTCAACGTAATAACCGGAGTCTGGATACCCAAAGAAACTGACCGGAGCCAAAACGCTCAACGTAATAACCTGAGTCTGGATACCCAACGAAACTGACCGGAGCCTGAACACTCAACGTAAGAACCGAAGTCTGGATACCCAACGAAACTGATCGGAGCCTGAACCCTCAACATAATAACCGGAGTCTGGATACCCAACAAAACTGACCGGAGCCTAAACGCTCAACGTAAAAACCAGAGTATGGATACCCAACGAAACTGACCGAAGCCTAAATGCTCAACTTAATAACCGGAGTCTGGATACCCAACGAAACTGACCGGAGCCTGAACGTTCAACGTAATAAACAGAGTTTGGATACCCAACGAAACTGACCGGAGCCTGAATGTTCAACGTAATAAACGGAGTCTGGATACCCAACGAAACTGACCGGAGCCTGATCGCTCAACGTAATAACCAAAGTCTGGATACCAAACGAAACTGATCGGACCCTGAACGCTCTACGTAATAACCGGAGTCTGGATACCCAACAAAATTGACTGGAGCCTGAACGATCAACGTAATAACCGGAGTCTGGATACACAACGAAATTGACCGGAGCCTGAACGCTCAACGAAATAACCGTAGTCTGGATACCCAACGAAACTGACCGGAGCCTGAACGCTCAACGTAATAACCGGAGTCTAGATACCCAAAATAACTGACCGGAGCCTGAACGCTCAATGTAATAACCGGAGTCTGGATACCCAACAAAACTGACCGGAGCCTGAACGCTCAACGTGATAACCGAAGTCTGGATACCCAACGAAACTGACCAGAGCCTGAATGCTCAACGTAAAAACTGGAGTCTGGATACCCAACAAAACTGACCGGAGCCTAAACGCTCAACGTAAAAACCAGAGTCTGGATACCCAACGAATCTGACTGGAGCCTGAACGCTCAACGTAATAACCGGAGTCTGGATACACAACGACACTGACCGGTGCCTGAACGCTCAACGTAATAACCTGAGTCTGGATACCCAACGAAACTGATCAGAGCCTAAACGCTCAACGTAATAACCTGATTCTTGATACCCGACGAAACTGACCGGAGCCTGAACACTCAACGTAATAACAGGAGTCTGGATACCCAACAAAACTGATCGAAACCTGAACGCTCAACGTAAAAAACCGGAGTCTGGATACCCAACGAAACTGACCGGAGCCTGGACGCTCAACGTAATAACTAGAGTCTGGATACACAACGAAACTGACCGGTGCCTGAATGCTCAACGTAATAACCGGAGTCTGGATACCCAAAGAAACTGACCGGAGCCAAAACGCTCAACGTAATAACCTGAGTCTGGATACCCAACGAAACTGACCGGAGCCTGAACACTCAACGTAAGAACCGGAGTCTGGATACCCAACGAAACTGATCGGAGCCTGAACCTTCAACATAATAACCAGAGTCTGGATACCCAACAAAACTGACCGGAGCCTAAACGCTCAACGTAAAAACCAGAGTATGGATACCCAACGAAACTGACCGGAGCCTAAATGCTCAACTTAATAACCGGAGTCTGGATACCCAACGAAACTGGCCGGAGCCTGAACGTTCAACGTAATAAACGGAGTCAATATACCCAACGAAACTGACCGGAGCCTGAACGCTCAAAGTAATAACCGAAGTCTGGATACCAAACGAAACTGACCCGAGCCTGAACGCTCTACGTAATAACCGTAGTCTGGATACCCAACGAAATTGACTAGAGCCTGAATGATCAACGTAATAACCGGAGTCTGGATACGCAACGAAATTGACCGGAGCCTGAACGCTCAACAAAATAACCGGAGTCTGGATACCCAACGAAACTGACCGGAGCCTGAACGCTCAACGTAATAACCGGAGTCTGGATACCAAAAGAAACTGACCGGAGCCTGAACGCTCAACTTAATAACCGGTGTCTGGATACCCAACGAAACTGACCGAGCCTGAACGCTCAACGTAATAACCGGAGTCTGGATACCCAAAGAAACTGACCGGAGCCTGAACGCTCAAAGTAATAACCTGAGTCTGGATACCCAACGAAACTGACCAGAGCCTGAACACTCAACGTAATAACCGGAGTCTGGATACCCAACGAAACTGATCGGAGCCTGAATGCTCAACGTAAAAACCGGAGTCTGGATACCCAACAAAACTGACCGGAGCCTAAACGCTCAACGTAAAAACCAGAGTCTGGATACCCAACGAATCTGACTGGAGCCTGAATGCTCAACATAATAACCTGAGTCTGGATACACAACGAAACTGACCGGTGCCTGAACGCTCAACGTAATAACCTGAGTCTGGATACCCAACGAAACTAATCAGAGCCTGAACGCTCAACGTAATAACCTGAGTCTTGATACCCGACGAAACTGACCGGAGCCTGAACACTCAACGTAATAACAGGAGTCTGGATACCCAACAAAACTGACCTGAACCTGAACGCTCAACGTAAAAAACCGGAGTCTGGATACCCAACGAAACTGACCGGAGCCTGGACGCTCAACGTAATAACCAGAGTCTGGATACACAACGAAACTGACCGGTGCCTGAATGCTCAACGTAATAACCGGAGTCTGGATACCCAAAGAAACTGACCGGAGCCAAAACGCTCAACGTAATAACCTGAGTCTGGATACCCAACGAAACTGACCGGAGCCTGAACACTCAACGTAAGAACCGAAGTCTGGATACCCAACGAAACTGATCGGAGCCTGAACCCTCAACATAATAACCGGAGTCTGGATACCCAACAAAACTGACCGGAGCCTAAACGCTCAACGTAAAAACCAGAGTATGGATACCCAACGAAACTGACCGAAGCCTAAATGCTCAACTTAATAACCGGAGTCTGGATACCCAACGAAACTGACCGGAGCCTGAACGTTCAACGTAATAAACAGAGTTTGGATACCCAACGAAACTGACCGGAGCCTGAATGTTCAACGTAATAAACGGAGTCTGGATACCCAACGAAACTGACCGGAGCCTGATCGCTCAACGTAATAACCAAAGTCTGGATACCAAACGAAACTGATCGGACCCTGAACGCTCTACGTAATAACCGGAGTCTGGATACCCAACAAAATTGACTGGAGCCTGAACGATCAACGTAATAACCGGAGTCTGGATACACAACGAAATTGACCGGAGCCTGAACGCTCAACGAAATAACCGGAGTCTGGATACCCAACGAAACTGACCGGAGCCTGAACGCTCAACGTAATAACCGGAGTCTAGATACCCAAAATAACTGACCGGAGCCTGAACGCTCAATGTAATAACCGGAGTCTGGATACCCAACAAAACTGACCGGAGCCTGAACGCTCAACGTGATAACCGAAGTCTGGATACCCAACGAAACTGACCAGAGCCTGAATGCTCAACGTAAAAACTGGAGTCTGGATACCCAACAAAACTGACCGGAGCCTAAACGCTCAACGTAAAAACCAGAGTCTGGATACCCAACGAATCTGACTGGAGCCTGAACGCTCAACGTAATAACCGGAGTCTGGATACACAACGACACTGACCGGTGCCTGAACGCTCAACGTAATAACCTGAGTCTGGATACCCAACGAAACTGATCAGAGCCTAAACGCTCAACGTAATAACCTGATTCTTGATACCCGACGAAACTGACCGGAGCCTGAACACTCAACGTAATAACAGGAGTCTGGATACCCAACAAAACTGATCGAAACCTGAACGCTCAACGTAAAAAACCGGAGTCTAGATACCCAACGAAACTGACCGGAGCCTGGACGCTCAACGTAATAACCAGAGTCTGGATACACAACGAAACTGACCGGTGCCTGAATGCTCAACGTAATAACCGGAGTCTGGATACCCAAAGAAACTGACCGGAGCCAAAACGCTCAACGTAATAACCTGAGTCTGGATACCCAACGAAACTGACCGGAGCCTGAACACTCAACGTAAGAACCGGAGTCTGGATACCCAACGAAACTGATCGGAGCCTGAACCTTCAACATAATAACCAGAGTCTGGATACCCAACAAAACTGACCGGAGCCTAAACGCTCAACGTAAAAACCAGAGTATGGATACCCAACGAAACTGACCGGAGCCTAAATGCTCAACTTAATAACCGGAGTCTGGATACCCAACGAAACTGGCCGGAGCCTGAACGTTCAACGTAATAAACGGAGTCAATATACCCAACGAAACTGACCGGAGCCTGAACGCTCAACGTAATAACCGAAGTCTGGATACCAAACGAAACTGACCCGAGCCTGAACGCTCTACGTAATAACCGTAGTCTGGATACCCAACGAAATTGACTAGAGCCTGAATGATCAATGTAATAACCGGAGTCTGGATACGCAACGAAATTGACCGGAGCCTGAACGCTCAACAAAATAACCGGAGTCTGGATACCCAACGAAACTGACCGGAGCCTGAACGCTCAACGTAATAACCGGAGTCTGGATACCAAAAGAAACTGACCGGAGCCTGAACGCTCAACTTAATAACCGGTGTCTGGATACCCAACGAAACTGACCGGAGCCTGAACGCTCAACGTAATAACCGGAGTCTGGATACCCAAAGAAACTGACCGGAGCCTGAACGCTCAAAGTAATAACCTGAGTCTGGATACCCAACGAAACTGACCAGAGCCTGAACACTCAACGTAATAACCGGAGTCTGGATACCCAACGAAACTGATCGGAGCCTGAATGCTCAACGTAAAAACCGGAGTCTGGATACCCAACAAAAATGACCGGAGCCTAAGCGCTCAACGTAAAAACCAGAGTCTGGATACCCAACGAATCTGACTGGAGCCTGAATGCTCAACATAATAACCTGAGTCTGGATACACAACGAAACTGATCGGTGCCTGAACGCT